>OX456523.1:17284257-17902591 GCA_949748255.1 Eustalomyia histrio
TAATTATGAAATTAAATGAAAATTACATTGAAAAATAAATAAATTTCCTATTAATAAAACATTTATACTTTTTTAAATGTTGAACCCGAACCCTGAACCGAACCGAACCTAAACCCATTCTTTTAAGGTTTCATTCCCTGCTATAAAGTATACGCTTAGGTTAAACTCTTTATTTTAATTTGTTTCTCATGGTACAGTGAAATTAAGAAAGTCCCATAAAATAACACCCATTTCAAAAAATGAAACAACTCTCAAGCAAAGAAATTAAATAAGTCCCAATATTTGGGAGTTATTTCATAATGAAATAATAAGTCCCAAGGAAAATGCAATAACTCCCCAATCAAATAAGACCCAACAAATTAAAATAACTGCGAATTGAAATTTTCGTATGTTATTTAATTAGTAAATGCATAAACGTAAATAATATATTATATAATCATTTTGTTTATTTTTTTTTATTTGTCAAAATAGTGGAAAAACCTAATAAAAGTAAACAAGAAATTATTTCACAATTTCGTCTCTGGTGCGCGGCACCGAACACAACGTATCCCGCCCTCCTCCCTCGGCTATGTCACTCCTTTTCATAATACTCAATGTGAAGCAAAATAATTTTTTTTTATCATTTACGTACAATACTTTACTATTTCTTCTTTTGCCACTTATTATTTCGAACGCAAGACTTGACATTTTTTAGCACAGTATAACCGATCTTTATCAGTGGCGTAAGTTAATGGTCGTTGGGTGGTGCACTGCACAAGGGCCCATGGCCGACAGGGGCCTTTTGTTGAGAGTAGTAAATAGTTTTTTTAATGAATTTATGTATTTGTGTACTTAAGTAATTCTAAATAATAATCACAGCCCTGTCATGCAGACCTGTAAAAAGACAAATCTTTATTGAATTAATTCGCGAAAAAAAAATAATTGTCTTTGTAAGCCGGCGAGTTGATTAAATTTTTTTTATTAAATCAGATTTAAAATCATAATTGATTAATCAATTTCATTTGAATCTTTTTTGATTCAATTAAATCAAATCATTTTAAACATAATTCTATGATTGATTTGACTTGCGAATTAATTTGCAAATCTCGCTTATTTTTTTTTAGATATTCGCCATTTTGTAAAAAAGAAATTTTTTAAAATGGCCGGTATCACGAAAACTAGATGAGTTAGGGCAAAACTGACAAAATGCTTGACCCAATTTTATACGAACAAAATGGAACGCGAAATTTGTATTATAGGAGTGTGTTAATTTATATTATCATATTATTTGATAACAAAATAGTCACTTTGTGGCTGTTTTATAAAAACCGAATCGAAGGATAATCTTTGACGAACTTTGCAAAAATTTGCGCGATCTCGCTTAGATTTGTAAAATGGCCATTTTTTAAATGGCCGGTATCTCGATAACTAAGCGAGATAGGGAAAACCAGGCAAAATTTTTGCTCTACCATGACAATTGCATTAATAAATATAGACCAGGTTCCGGAGATATCCCAAGTGATCCACTTTATAAAACACCCTATGCAAAGCAATTTAAATATCCAGAAAATTTCATTGTAATTTTGGCATTAGCATTATTCAACTAATGCTAATGAAATTTCAATGCCAATAAAAAATACCAGATTGTTATCAATCTAAAAATTAGTCGTGATTTAAAAAAAAAATATTTCATGATTTTTTATACTTGTTAGTGATTTTGAAATATTTTTGTTAGGGGCCTTGATGACTCAGCTACGCCACTGATATTTATTCATTAAAATTTTAGGAGAAATTAATTAACTCCACAAAACAAAAACTAAAATAAGTCCCAATGCTTAAAAATTGTATCCGAAATCAAAAAAGTCCCAACAAAATTTTGCTGGTAGTTACTTCATTTTCGAGTTATTTCATTATGAACTAACTCCCAATAAAAACTTATGAAATAAGTCCCATCGCATTGCGAGTTCTTTTTATAAAAAACAAGTTCCACTTTGTACGCAAAATTTTTGGGAATTATTTAATTTTTTTTTTTGGACTTATTTCACTTGAGAGTTATTTCACGGTACTATTTCTCACAGGGCAAAATACATAAAAACGTATACAAAATATTTGATCGCTTTTCAGATAAAATTCCAAATAAAGTTAAACATTTTTATATGCATAGTTTTTTGATCTCAATTATTTCAGACTAAAATTGGCCAGTCTTAACTTTTAGAAAACATAGGGAATTAAGAAGATAAATATTTGACTTATCTTAATACACATTCGACTTTGATGTGTAAGAATTAACATATTTTAGAACCCCAGATAAAATTTGTTTTGCTACAAAAATTTAATAAAAAATTTTCTACATCAATTGACCTAAAAAACTTACAAAGAATATTACTGTAGTATAATAGAAAAACAAATTGGTTACAAAATCAGATCACAACTCTTTAATGTACAAAGTTTACAAATATACATTTTTTTACTATTCCTTATACTATCCATAAATATGTACATTTTGTGTCACCTCCCTTTGGACATGCCTCTCGAAGACAGAGGTAGAAGAAAAAAAAATATAAAGAATTTCACTCATAGATGTTGTTTTCTTTTATTTTATTTTCCCTTTTTTTATATTCTGTTCATAGGGTTCAATGAAATAATGCGAAGGTGGGTGTTGTTAGTATCTGTATAAACGGTATGATTATTTGTTCACCTACATTTTTAAGCTGCTGGTATATGTATGGAAAGGATGGAAGAGAATAAATGTGTGTGTGTGTGTGTGTACACGCTTCTAATAGTATACGTATAAGGAAAACTCATCGTTTTTGTCCTTATATATATTTATGTATGTATGTACAAAAACTAAGGACCCGATTAAAATTTCAATTTTTCTCAATACATATACATATATAAATATATATATTTTTTTCCATTTATATAATTTATAAAAGTTTAAAATAATGTAAATGTTTTATTTTATACATTTTTATTTTATACATTTTATATATTTTACTACAATATATAATTTTTTAAAATTCTCTTTAAAAAAAAGTAAAATTTTAAAATTTATATATACACATAACTTTTTTTTACATATATTTCTGCTAAAAATTTTTTCAATTAGATTTTAACTTAGTTTTTTTAAGTTTTTCATCAAATTTTTTTAATATATTTACTTTTTACATAAAAAACTTTTAAATTCTTATTTAATTTAGCATAAAAATTCTTTAAAAAATTATTAAATTTCCTTTTTTTTTCTTCTCAAATTGAATTTTTTTTCTTTCACTTTTTTGTATGTATATGTAATTTTATACAATATTCTAGATTTACACAAAACGACACTTCAACACGCGACCGTTATTTTTATTTCACGAACCTTTCACGACAGCAGTTAAAACATTTCTGACACAGTTTATTCGTATCACATACAATTTTGGGTTCTTGCTAATTTCTTGCTCTTCGTTAGTTCGTTGGCTCACTCGTTGTTTAGTTATGTCAAGAAAAGCTTTTGCTATTCTTTGACACTTTTACTCTGTTTCTATAGGAATTTTTCGAATCAATAAGAATTTCTTAACAATTTTTTTATTTTCCTTTTAAGCTTATTTGGTTTAATTTTATTTTATAAATTTGTTGTTGTAGGTAATTCATTTCTTCCTTCCTTTTAGTTTCGGCGTTTTTTTTTTTTTGATGTTTTTATGATGTTTAAGAGAATATGCGTGTTATTTTTGTATTAGTTTGTTTGTGTGTGCATGTGTATGTTTTATTTGTTTATGATTTTCTTTCCGTTTTGTTTCTGTACCGTTGTTTTAACTAACAACAAAGCAATGAATGTTTAAATATAACGCTACACACATTTGTTTCCTTTAATTTTATAGATTTTATTTCCGGTTTTTTTTTCTCATCTACATCCTTATCTAACATATACTCGTATTTAGCACTTGCTTTATGTTTACAGTCACAACAAACGCCTCCACCCATATTCCACTACCGCAACATTTCGCCCTTTATCGTTCTTGATAATGTTCTTTAGCGAAATCTAGCCAATAAATTTTTCTACTTTTGTGATGATGAAGAAATGTTGGCATGCTGTCATGTTTTCAATTAGCATTTTCACCAATATTGATATAAAGGTTTTATTAAAATTATGTATTCAAGTAGAAAATGTTTCTTTTATCTTTTTCTTTTGTAAGACGACAAGTGTTGGGTGATAAATTGATTAGACTATATTCCTAATAAGTTAAACAAAGGACATGAAAAAGGCACAATTTTTTTTAACATCACAAATTCCATCAAAGATCACAAAAAATTGCATTTTATGACCTTATAAATTTTAGTCAAATTCAGTACGTGAATACTCTATGAAGTCTTTTGGACAACTCTGTTTTCTTGATTTTTATTTAAACAAAAATCAAAAAAAAAAAAAAAACAAGTAAAAAAGGTTTAAATTTGGCTGTGCCAAATCGTTAAATACCCTCCACCAATGTCCTAAAAAAATGTTCTCTACTGTTTTTGATACAAATAATGTAAAAAATATTTGAAGTAAAATTATGGAGGTGAAAAAAATTTTTTGAGGTGAAAAAAATTGTTTCTGGTGAAAAAAAATTTTAGTGGTGATAAAAATTTTTTGAGATGAAAAATATTTGAGTTGAATACAAAATATTATTATTTTCTAAGCGACTGATGAAAGAATATGAGAAAATATATTTTGTACCAGTCGCTTCTATGAAATTGTACTAAAATACACCAATTTGTATGGAAAATTTAGAGGTATCTTCACATTTTCACTCATAACTTTTTAACCGCTGGACCAATTTTGCTCATTTTCAATACCAAACTGCTCGGGAGGATGCTCAACAATCCATGTAAAAATAGGCACCCCAGCTTGCGTCTTCGCGTCGTGATCGCCATTTCAACTGACAGACAGACGGACATCGCTAAATCGACTTAAAATTGCATAAGGATCACGAATATATATACTTTATGGGGTCTTAGACCTATATTTCGAGATGTTACAAACGGAATGACAAACTGATATATACCCTCACCATATATGGTGGAGGGTATAATAAAGAAAAACAGAAAAAATTGTAAGCTTTAAATATCTAATTACAAATTTGTTCATTTCTTCATTGAATCAATTAAATCTTAAGTTGTTTAGTTTGATGTTTTAGTTAATGCATTTTTTAACACACACTTCGCACATTATTTTTATTTTCTTAAATTGAAAAATTTCGAAATCGCACTTGTCACCAAGAGCCATTTAAATTTTGAATAGTAAAAATACATACACCAAAAAGTATATAATTTACTATAGTGTATTTTTTCCGCTCTACCAGAAATTCAACATGGTACAGAGTTCAGCGGCAACATTTTTGAATGAGAGGGCAACATTTTCAAAGTTGCTAAAGTGTTGAAAAACATTAAATTTGGTGTATACAGTGCTGCCACATAAACAGTTTAATTTTTTATCCCAGTTTTTGGGATTCTTAACTGTTTACCAGTTTTTTCATGAAAACAATTTTTTTTTTTTCAAATTATTGCATTTTTTATAGGTTTTTTAGTTATATGTTGCATATTTATTCTCTTTATTATATATTTTTACCATAGAAATGGGAAATAATGGATATGAATAGACATAGTTGGTCAATGTGTGTGTACACACTTTAATACTTTTCATGTCACAATGCTATGTTTGAATTCGTAACTATTTTTTAACACAATTGCAAATTTTTGTTGTATTTTTTTACTTTATTAGACATGTCTAATTTTATTAAAAATAAATTGTATATTGAACAAATATTATATTTTTATATGAAAAATCTGAAAAAATACATGAATAAAATAAAAAAACATTTTTTTTATGAAATAATCTAAAAAATCTCTAGCATCCCAAAAACCGGCAAAAAAAATAATTAAAATTGGTTATATGGCAGCACCGCTAAACACTACTAAAAGTTGCCGACCAAAACTCACCTTTGTTGCCGCCAAACTATGTTCGTGTTCTAAGAGAGTACTAAAAAGTTCGTGAGAGAGAAACATACTCCTGAGATTATATACTTTTTGCATACACTCAGAATATATTTTCCTTTACCGACTGTAGTTTATTTAAAAATACGTAAAGTTTGTTTATAAATGAAGAATCAATTGAAACTAACTATTTGAAACAATAAACTAGAAAAAAATACGGACTTTCAGTAAAAATTGATATTTTCAGTTAAATGTAAAATTAGGTTTGTTTTTTTTTTGGAATTTTATATAAATATTCCATACAAATTTAAGTAGATATAGACTTGTATTGTCGATTAATTTAATAGATTGTTTTTAACAAAATAATTTTGTGAGTGTATTTATATTAAGCTACCCGTAAAATGAAAGTGGACATAACTAACATAGGAAAGCAAAAATGTTATAACCGAATCCTAGAAGTGTCCAGAGAATTTGTTTACAATCGGTTCGCAACTACATCTTTTCCACAACAACTATTTCCATGAAACAAGTCCAAAACATATTTGACATAGAAAACAGATTCATCGTGACAAACAAATATATCGGTGGCTCCAACTAAACCATTCGGTTGGCAAGAAATTCGATTGTAACATTACAATGAATCTGTTTTCACTGTGTGGTAAGGGATGCCATTGGAGGAAGCTAGTTGCCTACCAGCTTACAAACAGGGATTAAAATAACTAGTTAAGGTTAAAATAGCTAGTTATTAGTAAGGCAAAAATAACGGGCTACAAATCATATAATAAAAACTGATTTTTGCTAACATGAAAAAAAAATTAAATAACAAGACCAAAAATTGATTTTAACTAGTAACTCAGTATGATTGGAGTTGGCATAGGACATTACTTCAGACGTAATGCAGTGGGCAGTGGTAGGTCATTGAAAGTCAATGAGCTGCTATTACTTAATTTTTCCTGGGTAATAATGGAAATCCAACGATTTTTGTTAAAATTGTCTTGCAGCGTTTTTAATAATTTTATTTGTTTTCAATATTTTTGAATTGTTAATATTTTCATAAAATTTTGTGAATTTGTTTTTAGATGTTTAAGAAAACTTTTAATTAAAACAAGTTAAAAAGGGCTTAAATTCGGCTATGCCGAATCTTGGAATACCCTCCACCAATGTTCTCTATTGTTTTTGATACCAACAATGTAAAAAACTTTTGAAGTAAAATTATGGAGGTGTAAAAAATTTTTTGAGGTGAAAAACTTTTTTGGATGACGAAACGAATTTTTCTACGTGCAAAAAAAATTTTGAAGTGAAAAAATTTTTTGAGGTGAAAAATATTTGGGGTGTACAAAATATTTTTAATTTCTAAGCGATTGGTGAAAAAATATGAAAAAATATATATTATATACCAGTCGCTACTATGAAATTGTACTAAAATATACGAATTTGTATAGAAAATTTAGAGGCATCTTCACATTTTCACCCATAACTTTTTAACCGCTGGACCGATTTTGCTCATTTTCAATACCAAACTGCTCGGTAGGATGTACAATAATCTGGCACAATAGGCACCCCCACTAGCGTCTTCGCGTCGTGATCGCCATTTCAACAGACAGACGGACATAGCTAAATCGACTTAAAATTGCATAAGGATCACGAATATATATACTTTATGGGGTCTTAGTCCTATATTTCGACATGTTTCAAACGGAATGACAAACTGATATATACCCTCACCATATATGGTGGAGGGTATAAAAATGTAGCAATTGTTCCTTAATTTTTCAACATAATTTGGAAAAAGACCCATTCATTCAGGAGTTAGAGTTTAAATGTAAGGGTCACATGGTATCTTGTGCCGATTCACCATAAGAATGTGGAAAAGGGAGGAAACTTTAACACCACTCCCCTGTAAAATAATATTTTTCCATTTGCATTAATTTAAACAAATGATAATGAAAACTTCCCAAGTATGGTTCTTGTGCATTCAGATATTAAAAATTAAATAAAATCTCCTGTGCAATAAGATCTCTAAAAATGCAAAATATTTTTATCGAAATCTAAAATAACTTTTGGTGATTCATATTTAAAAAAATATATATATTTTTGTATGTGTAAAAATAAAACTTCAAATACAAAAAATAGAAGGAAATTCGCACTTACCTTTCGTAATTAGATGAAGTCCAGAATGCTGAATATAAATTTTAAGGCAAAATTAGCTTAAGTGACTTATGTTAGGTATCGGTATGAAATGAATTGTAAAAAGTTTCAAAAAATAAAAATTAGTATTTTTTAAAATTCATTTCATAATGTTTGAGGCACTACACTTTTAAAAAAATAATGCACTACTATTAAAGAAAAATCTAAAATTATTTAAAAGCTATTTTACGCATTTTTTACTTTTACTTAGTACAATATCTCTGATTTATTTAAAATTAACGTAATTTATATATAAAAGTAAAACGATATAACACTTTGAGGACCATTGTAAAAGTAAAAAATAATAAGTGGCTAGAATAAATGTATAATTTGTTTCCACGAATTTTTTATTATACTCCCGATATTAATTTATCAACGAACATTTTCACTTTATAAACACAATTTCCTTTTATATAAATACATATTTTTGAATAATTTTTTTGTAATACTATTTGATTTCTTTTGATATTTGATAACGATTAAAAACATTGACTTGAACAGATGAGAAACAAAAGAATTTCATTGATCACGTTTTACATACAGTGTTGTATGTTTTGGGCTTCGAAACAGAGTTGTATAAGTTATGTAAAACCAGTGATGGGCAGGCGAACAAAGTAATTTTGTTACACTTAATTTATACATCCATTCATTTAGTTGGGATTTTTTTATTTATTTGGTTTATTACAATTCGGTCTGATTGATCACAAAAATACACCAGTTCATATTAAAATATATAAATAATTTTTAACGTTTATTTCGTTTTCAATACTAAATGCGAAAAATTAAAAAATAAACCACAATAACAAAATCATTTAAGCTTACATTTTCTTGAACTTAAAATCGAATTAAAATGTTTTCCGTAGCGATTCCGACATAAATGCATTTAACGATTTCAATTTACAATAACTGCTGAGAAAAGTACAAAACACTTTTGATTGCCACGCAATTAGAACATGATACCATTTTTGATATGTTTTAGATTATGGCGTGACCCACAATTCTGCATCATTAATTAAAAAATTGCGTTTTTTTAATTATGCCGATCTTTTCAAAGTAAACAAAAAAACCTTATGACTTCACCCGGTATTATAATGCCATGAATTTTTTTAATAAGTTTTTTTAACGGATTTCGTTTGTATACCGTAAAAATAACTTTTTTTTGTTAGGATAACACTCCGAATCTTTTATGTTCCACGAACATTTTTTTCTGGCTATAAACACCTGATAATACAAAAACAAACACCAATCAGAAAAAAAAACCAAAACAATTGTCATTGCGCTGCATTTTTGTGTTTTTTTTAGTCTTTATTTATAAAAAATATTTTGGTATAATTAAGGCCTTACAACATAATTTTAAACAATGCCTATAGTATTAGGAGGAGGCCTTAGTGGTCTCTCGGCTGGATATTATTTACTTAAGAAATTTGGTCAACCAACAGCTATTTTTGAAGCTTCCAATCGTATTGGTGGATGGATAAGAACAGAAAAACACAAAGACAAAGGGTTTATATTAGAGGCAGGACCACGAACAATAAGACCAAAAGGAATACAAGGAGCTAACACTTTAGAGATGATAGAAGAACTGCAATTACCCATAGAAGGTATTAAATCTACACATGCAGCTGCAAAAAATCGTATGATTTATGCTAAGGGTCAACTTTGTATGTTACCCAATAGTTTGCGAGGTGCTATGAAAACTATACCACCCTTTACCCAACCATTAATAATGGCCTTGTTGAATGATTTAAAATCAAAGGCGAATAAAATCAAATATGGTGATGAATCTATTTATGATTTCGCTTACAGAAGATTTGGCTCAGAAATAGCTGATTATGCTATAAGTCCTATGATTTGTGGTATTTGTGCTGGTGATGCTAAAGAGATAAGTGTTCGCTTTTTAATGAATGATATCTTTGAGACTGAACAAAAATATGGTGGTGTATTGAAAGGCCTATTTCTCAGTAAAATACTTAAGGGCAAAAAGGATAGTAAACATCAGAAAGACTTAAATTCATTGGGACTCTTTGGCGAGAATGAACCCTCCTTATTTAAAGCAGCTAAAGAAAACAAATGGAGTATGTATAGAGTGGAAAATGGTTTGGAAATGCTACCACGCAGATTGGGTGATTATTTAAAATCAAATAATGTAGAGATTAACCTAACGTCCGAATGTAATGATATGATTTTTACGGGTGACAATAATGTACGTTTAAATATCAAAGGTCAGGAGTTGGAAACTCGGCATGTTATCAGTTCAATACCCAGTTATAAATTGGCAGCTTGTGTTAAAAATCAACATCCTGGCTTAGCCGGACAACTATTAGCCATTCCCTACGTTAATGTTGCAGTAGTTAATTTACAATATAACACAAAGGATTTATTAAAACAAGCAGCATTTGGTTTTCTAGTACCTCCCTTGGAAAGAAGACCCATATTAGGAGTTATATTTGATAGTTGTTGTTTTAACATGGATGATAATACTGTGTTGACTGTAATGATGGGCGGTAAATGGTTTGAGGAATATTTCGGTAGAAATCCTACACAAAAAGAACTCTTAGATATTGCCCTTAATGAGGTGCAGCGTATATTGGGTATACAACAGGAACCCAAAATGACTAGGGTACACATTTTAAAAAAATGTATACCACAATATAATGTTGGACATAAGCAAAGAGTTGAAGATATAAGACGTTATATACAACGTTATAAGTTACCTCTATCGTTATGTGGTGCAGCCTATGATGGAGTGGGTATTAATGATGTTATACTGTCGGCACGTATGAGTGTTGCAGAACTGCCTTCTTTTTAATATATGAAAGATAAGACATTTTTTAGTTTTAGTAAAACTTCAAAAAAATATTTATTGTTAATTTTTTTTTATACCAGAATGATATATAATTAATAAAAAGTGGTTTAGGCCCTGCGCGAGGTGACTCGATTTATTCTAAAACAAACTAAACTTATCGGTGTTAAATTTAGGTCGCTTTTAAGAATATTTTCTATGCATATTACATTCGTTTATATCTCTTGTGAAATACATATTTCATATAAAATTATAACATCTAATTTCTTAATCCCTTTTACAAGTGTTCAATTTAAATATTACCGTGCATGTTCTGGAATTAGTGTGAACTTAAATTTAAGTAAAATTTAAATTTATATCATTACTACACTGTGTCCCAAAGTTGTAATTGATTCGATTTCAACTTTTTTGCATTAAATAACCAATGTACAATCATAATTCACTTAAAATTAAATGAGTGTAGAAGAAATTGATAAGAAACACATAAAAAATCAAATGAAATTTGTTTTGCAAATATTATTAGCTTTTTACTTTAAATTAAAAAAAAAAATTCTGAGACGCAATTCAATAAAAGAATTGTTTAAATTTTACAAACGAAAATTTAATCATCAGAATATTTTAACAAAAAGTTTACAACGCTTATAAACGAACTAAATTGTCCGACCCTGAGTTCATTATAATCGAACTATACTGTAATTAAAAGCTCGTGCAATACAAAAAATGCGAAATGTAAAATACCGTTATCATTATTTTTTGAGTTTAAGGTAATTTATTCCAAAACTATATTATTAAGAGGAAATTCACATTTATGCATTGAGTGCATTTCACCGTCGTATATATCCCTATTAAAAACTATGAAAGCAAATACCACAAAATCTTGTAATTACGGATTACTTTCCAAAACCTCCTCTACAATTAGGACTGGGCTCAACTGTATATGAGGGCTGCCATTGTTTAGGTGTTTTGGCCTCTATGGACAAAGCATGGGGAAACAAGTCTATTAATCTTTCCTTGACCACTTGATTAACTAAACGATGACGCTGAAAAATAAAACCTAAATAAAAATGCAAATGCATAACAGTCATTTTATACAACATACCTTAATTAAAGGTAACTCTTCAAATTTCTCTGATACCACCAAAACTTTGAAATGTGTCTCAGCTCCTTTAGGTACATTATGCATATAAGATTCATTTATTACTTCCAAGTGTAGCGGCTGTAAATACTCGTTTATTGCAGATGAAATGGCCTCCTCAACGGGACCTATATTTTGTGCCACTGTGCTCATTTGATTTGGTATAATTCCTAAAGCTTTAAAGCAAGAAATATAATTAATTTCATTGAAGGTTTTCGCAATGTATCCATATGTACTTACGTCTTTTGATTATTAATCGGGAAATATTTATCATTTCTTTTATTTTTATTAGTTGTATTTTTATCACAGTGGTATGTCAATAAATATATTTTATATAATACTAAACAAATACAACTCTATCATATGTTTTAGAACACAGTTGTAAAATTTAGTTTTACAATTTACTACATTTTTAACATCAACCGATAAATTCGAAGTAGAATCATTAAATTCAAATAATTCCCAGAATACCTAAACGGACGTCCTGTGCTAAATGCACATATCTACGCCGTGGAAATGGTGCAAACATTTGGAAGATATCTTTCAAGAAGTTATTAAAAAATATAGTGTTTTTTTTGCAATTTATCCTTTTATTATTTGGAAGATATTTCGGCGATAATTTTTATGGAAATATTGCGAAAAATCTTACGGAAAATAAAGACTATTGTTTTAAATATTTTATCATATTTTAGTCGATAGCTTAGCGATTATAAAATGTACTAAAATATCGCAGACTTATCTTCCGGACGATAAAAAAAGGTCATAATATGTTGTGCATTTATCTTCCAGACGATAATTTTATTTTTTTAAACTGTTTGATATATTTTGAATTTCATTTAGTAATTTTTGTTTATTTTGGGATTTCTTTTAAATTGATAATTTGGTAGTTTTTATTGCAATTGGTATTAGTATTTTTTAAATTACATTTGGCATTTTTTGATTTCCAATTGTTTTTTTATGAATACCTAGTGAAAATGGTTTAGATGGTACAAAAAACTGCTTAAAGTATAACTAAAATTATTCCACTGTTTATGTTCCTTAACAGTTATTGAAAACAAAAATGTATTTCATTAGCAAAATTCAGAAATTCGCTGGTTTTTGTAATGAGAATAAAAACTTGTTTTTGTTTTTAATTTTGATTTGCTAATTACCCACTTACATAAACTAACTGAAATTATCCATTAATAAATAAACAAATTTTTATAATATTAAAAAATTTTAATATATTTTATTTTTTTCGTTTAAACTATTAACACTGGCTTTTAAAAAATTGTAACAAATTTTAATTCTCATTTAAAAAAAATAAAAATCTTATCTTAATAATTAAAGAAAAAAATTAGAAGCAAAGAAAAAATAAAAAAGGATTACTAATGAAACCGCTTAATTAATAATCCACCAGTTTTTTTAATTTTGGTGGAGCTGAAATAACAACTCGACTGCGACTAGTAGTAGTTGTAGACGCTGATGTCGAAGAGGTAGCACTTGTAACAGATTGTTGAGTCCCATCACCACGGCCCCGATATCTTTCTCTATCTGAACGTTCTCGTCCATCACCACCTCTATCAGAACGATAACGATCAGATGTTTCACCCCAATGCCTTTGTCTCTCCCTATCTCTGTCCCTATCCCTATTACGATCACGATCTCTTTCTCGATCTCTATCACGATCACGGTCTCTGTCCCGCTCACGATCACGTTCATTCCTAGATGATGAACGTCTATAACGATCATCATAACGTGAACGTTCAGTGTGATAACGTGATGAACGTTCATAACTTGATTCTCTGTGGCGTCTAGGTCGTGACACACTACGTCTTCTACGCCGGGAGTTACTACGTCTATTACGTGATTGTGAACGTGATCTTGGATGTTTGCTCCGACTAGGTGATCGTCTGCGTTCACGACTAGGTGTACGTTTTGTTGTTTTGGGCGATTTACGTTTAGGATCACGACTACGATGTCTAGGTGATTTAACACTAGAACGGTCGCTGCTACGTGATTTGCTACGTTTTCCTTTAGTCTTTACAACACCCTCTGAAGCTTCACTTCCAGATTCTTTGCTGTTTTGTGAACCATAACGATGACGCAATTCACGTTGTCTGCAATTGGATGAAATATAAAAACATTCAACAATTTTGAAATTAGAAAAAATTATCATACCTTCTGCGTAATTTTATTGCCAATTCACGCATTTCCTCTTCTCGTTCTTGCTGCAACTGTCTTTCTCTTTCGGTTTTTTCAATTTCAGCTTTTTTATCAGCTTTATCTGCAATTTAAAATAAGAATAACCATCAAAATCTTTAGCTTTTTCTTGCATATTAAAGGCTTAATTGGTGCCACACTGTACACTTGCTTACATTGCTTATTAAGCAAATTCTGCATTTTCCTTTTAAGGCGTTCACGTAAATTTAAACGTCCACTGCTACTACCCCCTCCGCCACTTCCAGAGGAACCCTGTAAGAAGTCACTTTAAATGATTAACAAAAATTTACATATATTAAATTTGCCTAAGGTCCGAGTTTAGGAGTCTTCAAAAAATGTTAACAAAATGGATATGATATAAAATGGCTTCCTAACAA
Organism: Eustalomyia histrio; assembly: GCA_949748255.1. Classification (NCBI taxonomy): domain Eukaryota; kingdom Metazoa; phylum Arthropoda; class Insecta; order Diptera; family Anthomyiidae; genus Eustalomyia; species Eustalomyia histrio. The sequence goes on from OX456523.1 coordinate 17,298,893, forward strand.
TGTCTTGTTCTTTAATATATTTGTCTGGGTCAAGGATTTTAGTTTTTGTGGATTTTGATTCGTTAATTTCACTATACTGGTTGTGGTCTCCATATATTGTAGTGTGAGGCATTGAATTTATTTGTTGGTTCTTACTGACTTTGGTTTCTGGAGCATTACTAATAGACACTGTGGAGCCATATTTGCCTGTTTGTGTGAGTTGTAGCTGTTTAGCCTTATGGGATGCTGAAGTTGATGGCAATGGATTTGATGTCTCCGAGCTAAAATTTATCAATTTATATAGATTAGGTCGGTCTTACGTCAAAAAGCTGAAGTTTCTTAAACAAACTAAATAAAAACATCAAGAGGATCAACTTTACACTTACGTGGTATCCACATCCAAGGGTTCTTGAGTATCTGTGGTTTCTCTAGATTTAGGCTTGGAGAGATCATCGTCGTCATCCTCCGATTCGGAATTGTTTTCCGACGAAGAATATTCTCCTTTTTTACGACCATAATAACGTTTAAGAGGTGGTGGGGGAGGTTCTATTACATTTACCACAGGTGTGATTTGTTTAGTAGCAATTGTGTCAGTAGTGATAATGTGAGTTGCTGCTGGTACAGTTGTTAATGCCGTTTTTAATGGTGATGTCATTTTAGAGGGGGTAGTGATATCAATAGCTTTTTTAGGAGATTTTGATTTCTCTTTTGTATCAACTAACTTGCTACGCTTGTTATTTGAATGGGAGGAACTACGTGATCTATGTCTTGGAGATAAACTGTGCTTTGGACTGCGTTTAGACCTTCTTAGTGATTTATAATTTGAGCGTAATGGAGACACCGAACTTCTAATAGGTGATGAGGATGAAGAGGATTTATAACGTCTTCGCCTTGTACGTGATTTAGAACGGGATCTCGAGTGTGACCTAGTACTAGATCGTTTATAAGAACTTCTATGTCTTCGGGGATAAGATCTGCGTGTTTTTGTAATTGATCGCGAACGAGAACGCGAACTTGATCTTTTATCACTTTTACGTCGTCTTATATAAGACGTACTAAGCGATCGTGATCTTCTGACTGATCTACGTGATCTTCTATAGGATCGACTGCGTGATCGACTGCGTGTAAAACTTCGACTGCGTGCGTCCCTTTTCTTTGAAGTGTCACTTATTTCCTTGAGTTTTTCTAAATTTTCTTTGACTTTTTGAGCATAAGTAGATTGACTATATGCCGCCGATGTACTAGCTCCTACGCAAGCTGCACCCAAAGTAGAAGATCCCTTGCCCAAGGTTATTGTAATTTTCGAATGTGGCTGTAGTTCATCTTCACCCCCAAACGACGTTATATAGGTAATTTTTTCTGTGGTTTCAGAGGGGGATGGTGACCTGGAATCACTTTCTTCATCTTTCCCCGTATTATCTTCTTTGGCCGCATAACTAGGTGGACTAAATGGTCTTCTGGCAATGCGTCTTTCTTTTTGGGCACGTCTTTCTCTTCTTGATTTACGGCCACCTAATAGAATTTTCTCTCTTTCCTCTTCTCTAGCCAAACGTAAAGCATCTGCTTCATCAGCATCTTTAGTGAGGTATGAATAAAAATCATTACTTAACATGCCATAATTACGACCACAAGCATTTAGTTCGTGTGCTTGTGTGGTATCCAGTTTTGAGACTTCTATTGAAACATCCATATCCATATCAGAGTCTGATTCTGATTCAGATTCATTTTCAGTCTTTTTGGATGTTGTGCCTTCTCCGGCTCCGGCTGCACCTCCTCCAACCACTTTTGCATGCTTTAAATGAGCAAAAGGTTGCTGCGTATCTTGAACTGTTTCTGTTGAATCTTCATAGGAGTAGCCTATGGCTGCTCCCAATTTTTGAGATTTTTTTTTACCCTGATTACCTTGTCCCTCTAAGGGAGCATTTGCACCAAATTGTTCTTCTAAATATAATTGATGTAAGAACTTGTCTTCCGTTACATTTAGAAAATCATTTTGTGCTAATATTCTATAACGTTCATAGTTACATTGACGTTCTTCCTGAGAGTTTTCTAATTCATTATCGGAAGATTTTGGTACTGGAGGTATATAATCTAAATGTGCCCGCACATCAAAACGATCTATAAGATTGTCATGTTGACCTTGCCAAGGTACACTAATGGACAGACAATGAGATACGGAAAATTCATGTTAAATAATAGCGTTTAAATAGTTTTGTTTGATTTGAAATTTATATAAACTCTATACTGTGTTTTGTGTGTAAAAGGAAGAAATAAACGCGGTTGTTGGAAACAAAATATTTAGAAAAATTTGTCATTTCTAATATTAAAAATCATACTTTTATAATTTTACCTTGAAAAGAAGAATATTTGTAAAGGCTGATTAAAAACAATTACACAGCTTTCACAATTTTGACATTGCAAATAGGAACCTTTCTACAAAAAAATTACAAATGAAAAATGTTGCCAAATAAAAAATGTCAAAGTTTTTTTATTTAAATTTGACAACTACAAAATGTGACAACATAAAAAGGGGTTTAACAATACAAATATTCCTAAAGCCGGCCAATCACGTACAGTTTTAAGTGTCAGTTTCAAGTGTTCAGTTAAAACTGTACGTATGTAATAACTGACAGTTCAACTCAACTGTTCAGTTTAACTGAGAAATTTAAAATTTTTATATTTTTAACTGACAGATTCAACTGAAGTGAACGTGTGTGGGGGTTCAACTGTACCGTTCTCAGTTCAATTTGTGTCGAGCGAGAGTGCGTATCATGTCGCGTAAACAGCAATATATAGATCTGAACCTTGCCTATGGCAAGTTAAATCTAGCGAGTACCATGATCGCGCCAAAAAAGATGCAGCCTACAACAAGCTGGCGAAGAAGTTACAAGAAGTAGAACCTGACGCGGAAAAAAAAAGTACACCGAGAGCGGCCAAACCGTCCTGCTCGTTCGAATCCATGTTAAAAACTCAGTTTACAGTTAAGTCTGTCAGTTATAACTGAACAGTTGAAACTGACAGTTAAAATTGCACGTGAGTGGCCGGCTTAAGAGTTTGTATGTGTAACAGTTATTTTTATGAATTTATGTAATCTTTGGGCTCAATTGCCGAGTGATTGGTTAAAATTCAACTAACAGTTAAGTTTTATTTCTTATTTCATTTATTGCAATTTTTGTTTTATATGAGAAACAACAACAAATATGTAAGTTATAGTCCCGGTTATAGCTAACGGGACATTTTGAAAATGGAGTCTTCAGAAGGTATTTTTGCCAGTTTATGGCATTTGAACAATGAAAAGCAATTTGCATGAACTTATAAATTTGTTACAAGGCTTTGGTAGACTTTTGCATAAATGTCAATGAACGTATACGTGATAGCTTGTAAAGCTTGCAAAAAATTCTTTAAAACTTGTTCCTATAATGATGCATTGTTAATTTCTACACAAACCGGTTTATAACTTCCTTACAGAAAACGTTTAAATTTCCACCCCATAACTTATTAATGGAAATGAAGCAAATTGAAAAAAAAAGTGTCTTAAATTCAATATCACTTGCATGATTGCAGCTCCATCTCCAGCGGCAGCTACCGCCGGATCCAAATGTATTTTACAACGTCTGCCATGTATTTGTATAAACTGCGTAGGATCAGCTTGCTAAATAATACATAATAATTAACTAAAGTTTTAATGCAAATAATAAAGTACTTACAATTTTTTCATAAAAATCCTGTCTGCGTTCAGCCCGGCGTCTATAATCCACAATGAGACCACGTATGCGGCGTTCTTGTTTGCGGGCCTCATGCCACATGTTAAACTCTTAGTTTATATTACACACACGTAAAAAAATAATTTTTTAAGATTTAAACATTTTTTTAATTTAAATAATTAATAAACAAAAGCTTTTAGAAAAAGAAAATTATCCGCGTGATAAAAAAGCATCTACACAAAAATTCTAGTTTGCACAAGACAGCTGACATCTTTGCGCCAGATTTACTCAGTTGTATATTTAGTGCAAATATTAGTTGTGTTCTCATGTTGGTTAAGTTAAGTTGCCCACAGACGATAGATTTGTGAGTGCGTTTTGTTCGCGCTCGACGTTTTGTTACATTTTAATGGGGCTGTACACGCACAAATCACAAGAAATTTTAAAATTTTCAATTTCATGTGATTTGTTCAAACATTTGACAATTTTTTCATTTCACTTTAGAAAGAGACGTCAAAGGTTATGTATTGCGGAGATGGGTAGCAATCAAATTTTTTTTCGCAATTTAACATATCTTTTATTGGTTGATTTAGCATATTTTAAAATAAAGTTTCTGGCAACACTGATTATTAGTACTGTTTTATGGTAACTTTTAAAACATCCATGACAGGATATTAAAAAAAAGAGACTTTTACTCTCTCTTAAAAAAAGCAAACAAAACAAGTCCTTTTTCCATAACTTAATATAAAATTGATTTATCGACAAAAAAAAACTTTTTAATTATTGGGAAAAAAAAAAGAATTAACATAAAATGACCTCCGGTCTAGGTTTTTATTTAAAACCAAAACTCTTTGAATCGGCTAGTATTGAAGATGATGAATTATTTGCTAATGAAGAGGAAGATTTTGATAATCAAGGTTACTTGCAAGAAGTACCTTATACCTCGAGTAGTGCGGATAGAAGTTCGATTGGTTCCATTCCTTGGGCAGATGATGCTATTAAACTAAATCAGTTAGAATGGGAAAGAGTTGAGAAAATGTTAAATGGTCTGGAGGAACCAACTAGCGCCGAAGATGATTTGCGCAATGAAATTTTAGACTGGCAAAAGAAATTTCCAAAACTATTGAAACACTCTAAATTTAAAATGAAAAATTCAAGTTCCGAGTCTTTGGATATAGAATATATGCCTAGTTTGGGCTTAACCTCCGAGGAAGACGAAGAGGATGTAGAAGACAAAATTAACCTGGCACGAGAAAATAGCAGAAGGCTATCCAGTGTGGATTTGTCAATAACTCCCACACCCTCAACAAGAAAATCTTCTGAAGAAGATAATAATTTATTCCAATTACTAGAAAATTTTACTTTAAACTCCGTCCCCTTAACTCTTAAGCAAAGAGAAACTACAATAAAGCCTACAAATAGAAGAAAATGTGCCAGTTCATCTTCTTCATATACCATACGTACACCACCAACACCTATACAAGTTCCTTCAGCGGCTACAAATACCACCACCAATCGATTGCGAATGCCTCCTATACTAAACGTCTTACAGACAAGTAGAAAATTTCGTAGTTTAGGACAAAATAAAAATCCCAGTTTTGTACAATTAACACAGATACAACAAGCTAAATCGGCCGCAGTAGCACAAGATCAAAATTCAAGATCTCGATGCCATACAGGTCATAGATCAGCTTGGCATGTACCCTTGGCAGCCAATCGTTTTTTTAATAATCGTAATTCCATAATATTGCCGTCCATTTCAACAAGACAGCAAGTAATACATCAATATACTACACAACCTACTACATCTACATCAAGTGAGGTGGGTACTTCAAATACCACTCCCTCCAGCAATACGCGTGGAAATTTATTAAGAACAAACATTAATTACTTAAGAAATAATAATGCAACCAAACGTGAATTGGTAATGGTAGGTGGATTTTCCAAGGCAGCATCTACACAAACAAATACTTCATCGGGAAGATCTATATCGGCGGCAGTACAATATCCTAGGGCCACTTTTAATGCTTTATATTTACCATATAGTGCCTCAAAATTTCATGCTTTTAAATAAAGAACAATTTGAAAAAAAAAAGTTTTTCCAATTTGTGACTACCAATGAATTGGTGATAAGTTAAGACCTCGTAACTGGCAATTTTATAGAGAAGTCATTTTGCTGTTAGTTACAAGATATCAATTTATAATACTTGAAATGTTATTATAAGTAAAATAAAAACTAAATATTTTTTTATGTAAAGAGAAAAAAAAAAATAAAAAGTTACCTGTATTACTTTTAGCTTGTCATTTATTTTTGTTGTAACTGTATATTTCTTAACTATTTATTTCCTAGTTTATGCATTAAAGTTATCCAAACGTAATCGACCCTCATTTTCGGTTAAATATAATACATCCGATAAAGATTGTTCACATATTAACTCTTCTGCTCTATCATACATCTAAACAAAGAATAGAAAAAAATATTGGAAATTATTGTTTTTAAATAAGTTTTTTTTTATCAGCTTACCGCTTTTGCTTTATAATTTGTTAAAATTTCTGGATATTTTAATGTTGGTCCAAAATTTGCACTTACTGAAGCGCTTTTATGTATTGATATGGTAGGATAATATGATCCAGCATAAATATCAGTAAATGCTACACCATTAGATTTACCATTTTTAAAATATTCTATTTTGCTACCCGGTGCTATGCGCAGATTTTTCAAAGTTTCTTGAATTTTATCTTTGTCTTCATAGTAAAGATGTGATTTGAATTTAACCAAGGGCTGAAAAGAAGGAAAAGGGTTAAGATTTTATTAATTAAAATTGCTAACTTATTTAGACTATTGGCCTCTAGAATTTCAAAATACAAAATGTTGATAAAAAAAAATTAAAATTGCGTTTATTTCAGATATGAGCCAAGATATCGATTAATCAGAAATCGAGTGTTTACATTATATATGATCCATTCATAAATTTTTGTTTTTAAGATGACGATATGACGACTCTTTTTCTTCTTTTTAATTGATTTTTTTTTTTTTTTGTTTCGCACAACTCTCGCTCTATTTATTCGGTTGCGTTTTTTATAAAAGGTTTTCTTATGTATTTTTCTCGTTGGCCGGGTTTGGTGCTAGAGGACAGTGAGTAGCATAATTTTTCTTTAAAAATATACTCCTTGCCTAACAGTACATCTTTGCCTAAAGGCTGGATTAGCCAGACGTCAACGTAGACGTATCTCTGTATAGCAAATTCAATGAGTTAAATAAGAGTAGAAGATGTTGTATATAGTTGTGTCATTCTTATGCATTGAAGATATACAACACATACACAAAACGTAAATACACAACGAAAATCTGTTTTGATTAGATTTTTGTTGTGTGTTTACGTTTTGTGTATGTATTGTATGTGTTCAATGCATAAGAATGACACAAAAAATACAACACAACATCTTCTATTCTTATTTAACTCACTGAATTTGCTATACAGAGATATGTTTACGTCTGGTTAATCCAGCCTTAACAGTACATACAGTTTAAAAATTCAAAAACTTGAATACTTACTCTATCTTTAAAAGTATTTGGCAGATAGTCAATTTCTTTTTCTTCGGGTAGATCAATTAAAAATCCCAGGGTATCACCCACAACATACGCTTCACTATAATGTTTTCCATGACTTTCAGTAAATCGGGTGCCCTTGCGGGAACGCCAAGAATAACCAAATTTATCATAGCCCAAAGGAGCCTGTAGATTAGCATATTCTTGACCCCAACCCAAACGGGTGGCAGAACCCTCAGGCATTTCTTCGATGGTAATCTCAAAATACCAACGACCACGATTAACAGCTAAAATAAAAAAAAAAAAATTGAAGTCCATCGAAATTTAAAATATTTATATCATATCTACTTACAGTGAGTGGCTCTAACCATACAATAACCCTTTTCTCCTGTTACACCTAAACGATCTTCAGAGATTTTAAGTTGTGGTGCTCGATCGTGTAAGGCCAATAAAACACTGTTTGGAACTAAGGTGCGGTATAACCAACCCGGTATAGGTTTGCCGGCCCAGTCAGATGACTCATCAAATTCTTGCCGAAATGGTGCATGGGGATCTGGTTCAGCCAATATATAACGATAACCATCTTTATTAAACGGGTGTTCCAATGGATAACCATGAGCTGGTAATTTAACATTTGCTGTTATATCCGAACTAGGTCTACCCTTTTTGCCGGTTGGACCTGAATCGGTGCCAGGCAATTTACGTTTATTTTGTCTATTATTTTTAGATAGAGAAGCTAAAATTATAAAGGAAATATTTATGATTTATAGCAATTCTATTATGATAGATATCGGGATGAATGTACATATGAATGACTGCATTAAAATTTGGTATATGTAGAAAAAATGAGTACGTGTCAACTTTGGAATGTACAGTATAAATAAATCCCCATCCCCTTAATGAAGTGTCATTAAAATGAATAAAGAATTCTATCAAATAAATACAATATTACGTACGCTCCTCTTCACGTGTAACCACACTTTCCATTTTTTATTTTATTTATTTATTTTTTTTTATTGGTTTTTTCCGATCAGGTACAATTTGCAAAAACGCAGAAAAGATCTAAAGCCACATTAATCACATTAAAATAGCTGCATAGAAACAATTAGCTAAAGATTTTTTTGCACAGTTTTTTTTTTTATATTTTCAAGATAAATCCAGCAACTAACTGTCGTCATTGAAACAATCTTAAAATCACTTTATACACCTTGCACTCACTCACATCACTACCTACCACTCCTTCCTTCACTTCCTCCTTAATCACTGACACAAATCAGTATACAAAACAAATAAATATTTTTGCAAATTTTAAGCGTCAAAATAATTTACAGTTAATAAATTAAATGGCTAAATAAAACAATTGCAAGGTATTTTTCATTTTTTGCTAAACCAACAAAAAAAATCACAAACTAAAACAAACTAAAGTTTTGTTTTTTTTTTTTCATGCCAACGAAAATACAACTATAAGTATCTACTATATCAAACAACAATATTTTTACGACAACTAAAAACAGCAGCAGCAACAACAATTTCAGCAGCAGCAGCTGTATACTATAGGAACTGCCCCAACATATAAAAACAACAATAAGACGGACAAATATATAAAACAAAAGTAAGCAACAACAATCTAAAAAACGCAGCCAACCAAACTATAAACAGTCAGTCATTCAGCCAACAAACCAACCATTCATTCGAAGCATACGTTATCGTTAAATATTTGCTTGAGTTTACTGCTCAGCAGCAGATAGTGACGTTTGCATTATAGCATAATTTTTAATCTATAACATACTTGGGAATTTTCAATTACCAGTAAAATGTCATTATCATTAGTTGAAACTAGAGATAGTCGCAGATACGAAATTTGCCTGATTCAAGTGATTCGCAGTTTCAATTTTTTTGATTATTTTATTTCTCCGTATTTTTATACCCTCCACCATATATGGTGAGGGTACATATCAGTTTGTCATTCCGTTTCTAACATGTCGAAATATAGGTTTAAAACCCCATAAAGTATATACATTCGTGATCCTTATGAAATTTTAAGCCGATCAGCGATGTTCGTCTGACAATCACCACGCAAAGTCGCAAGCTAGGGTGCTTTTTTACCTAGATTAATGGATATCCTCCGTAGCCGTTTGGTAATAAAAATGAGCAAAATCGGTCCAGTGGTTAAAAAGTTATGAGTGAAAATGTGAAGATACCTCTAAATTTTCCAAACAAAAGAGGTATATTTTAGTACAATTTCATATTAGTGACGGGCAAGTAAAATATGTTCTCTCAAATATATTCAGCTCAAAAAATTTTTTCACCACAAGAAAATTTGTTCACCACCATGATTTCACTTCTAAAGTTTTTTACAATCTTTGTGAGAATATTTGTTTAAGAAGATTAGTAGAGGGTATTAAAAGATTCGGCACAGCCAAATTTAAAACTTCTCAGTCATATGTATAAGAATATCAAAACAACTTTTAGTATGAAAATACCCTCAGGGTCGGAAATGAAAATACCCTCAGGTCGGACCCAACTATATGAAGCGAAGTTGAATTAACGAAATAGCGATACCCTTCAAACACATCGTACCCAACTTAAGCAAATTAAAAACTTGCCATAAAAACAATACACAGAAATATGGGTGTAGTATGATTTTGGGGCAAACTTAAGTCATCTTTTGTTGACTTTTGAAATTGTAGTTGGGCCTTTAAGGTTGACATATATAAGTAAAAAATTTTCAATAAAATTTCCTATTCAAGTCCTTGTTATTATTATTCAATTAACGAATTATTGGCAATGAAATTAAAAACAATTGACATCGGTCAATGCATTTAGACCTTTAAAACATCATTAATTCAAAAACTATTAACGAAAATTATTTCATTCAGAGCTTCGAAGATTTAATGTATTTATTCAATTTTAAAATTTAACGAATTAATTCCAAAATCACGATTCATTGGATATATTTAATTACCATTTGATTCTGTTCGATTTCTTGTGAAAAGAATTAAATCAATTGTAACAAATCGTTTTATTAAAACGAATGAATACCTTCAGTGATTTTAAAAATTATTATCATTGATTTAAAAATAATTATTTTCCGACCAGTGATTTAAAAAAAATATATATATTTTCCGATCAGTGACTTAAAAAGAAACCCTGCAGTGAATTAATTTTTTTTAGCGTTTAGTGATTTAAAATCGGGTTTTTTATTACCGTTCAGTGATGGAAAATCAAATTTTTATCAATCAATGAAGAAGTTTTTAAATCAATATTGGAATGAACTCATTTTATTCAAACAAGAAAAGAATTCGTTAACTCTATATAAACATTGGATTCGGTTTATGGCTAATTTATTCAAAAGAAAATATTCTTCAAAGCTCTGATTTTATTACAATTGATAACAATGCATTTCTAAATAGTCCCATATGGGCTATGTACAACGAATAAAAAAATATAGACTGGATTTTTTTTTTTAATTTTGTTTTTTCCTTTTCACTTATACTAGTATCCCAAAATTAAATTAAGTCGCGTATGCTGATTAATTAGACGTGCCATATCATATCGACGTGCCATACAACATAGTGGTAATCTTATTCAAATATATTTCTTCCTAAATTTGCCCAAAAAATATTTTGGTGCCCATGCATAACCTTTCGATATGAAATATCTTTACAGTTTCTGTTTCTGAAATGCCTCTCATCATCCATGGTGCAAATGTTTGGTGAGCCTGCCAATATATGATGAGCCTGCAGAAACCTATGTTTGTGACACGTAATCGATGTTTAATAAGAAGCAACTGCTTTGATAAGATTCTTGGAACGCTTATTTAACATTTGATTATTTTTATATCTGATATACATTTTTTTATTGTTCTTTCGTTAGCATTATATTTCTTCGCTAACGCACGATAAGATTTTCTGTACGTAGTAAGAGAACCTGTTCTAAATTATATTCCAATAATATCTCCGTGTTTGAGACATGTAAATGCGAATAAGAATGCGTGGACAGCTGTGTGCGCCTGCATAGCTAAATATTAAAAGTCTGTCTATGTTGACTATTTCCGGTTGTTATAAACATCAGCACAAACTTTTTCGCCCTGTCCACGTAGTGGTAAAAGAATAAAATTGTAGGCCAGATATAACGAAAATAAAAATTAATGACGATATCAATTATAATTGATGTCGCACCTGTAAAAGACATACTCACAAAATATTAACTTATAAAATTTTGATTGAATTATGGTGCGACATAAACTTTATATTCTGTAATGGTCAAATTAATTCCTGCATATTTGAAAAAATTTGAAAAGATTTCAAAAAAAAAATTCGTACTCCCGTTTCGGGTGCCTAAAGAACTGTTAATGAATGTTAATGCCTAAAATTCCTTTTAACTGTAATCATTTAAAAATCTTTAACTGAAAGCAAATATGGCTTTGGAAAGATAATTCAGTTTAAAATGGTGCACAGAAAAAATTTAAAATTCACATAGTAATAATGAAATCTATAAAATTATATAGCCAATTTATACTATAGGTTGTTAATATAGAAAAGTTTGTAGTTCAGTCTGCTTCCTGAATAAGATATTGAAAACTTACCTTGACCATCTTCCGTCTGTCTTGAACCACCCAATTTACCACAAGTTTCATAGCTTGGTTTAATTTGTGACAAGTCGGATGACATCAAACCAAACATGGCACCATTTTCCGCATGTTCTTCATAAGTAAAAATAATTTGGACGTCTTTCAACAAGGAACGTTGTACCGTTGAATACCATGACTGTGTAGCTCTACGTGGCATAGTAGTCATAGCTTCCCAATATTGCTCTAAAAAAGGTATGATGTCATTATCTTTACTAAAAATGCTCTTGGGTTTACCCTCCTTGAGGGAAGTCTGTCGCATATTAGCGATGGCAGTGATACACATTTGGGGGATGGCTGTAGATAAAAAAATTTTATACTTTTAATATTTGTTTAAAATAAAATAATTATTTAAGCTTACTTGCTTGATGTCTTCGAAAGCTTTCCAAACCACTATTTGAACAGTTTTTACACATAAACACATAATTTGTTATAAATGGCACTAGTTTGCCTAACTGATAGCCGATACAGGACTCATGAAACCAACGATTACAATTGGCACACAACAATTCGACAATATTAAAATTGCGATCCTTGCCACTAAAAATGAAAAAAAACAGATTTGTTTATTTTTTTTTTTTTCATATAATTTTGTTTTGTTTTATTATTTGTTTACCAATAACAATAGCCGGCTTTTTCTTCTGCCACCTGAATTCGCTTTTCAATTTGTACACAATTCTGTTCCTCGTGCATGGATTCTAATTGTAAATCGCTATTAATTTGCATATCTTCCATAATTAAATTTATTTAAATAGTTAAATGTTGCGCAATTATACTTAATTCAGTTAATTGTTTAAAAAAAAATTGACTTAAATTCAATAAAAATAATGAGCTCCCGCAAGACAAATGAAAGGAAAATGAACACAAAAAAAAACGAGACAAAAATAATCTAATTTTAAAGAGTATATTCAGTGAAAGTTAAAATATACCATCAAATGCACAGTTGTTATAAAATGCCTTAAATACTTAAAACAGGGGTGCCCAAAAGTTCCTTATGGAAGTGTAAACACAAATACATCTTAAGAATAACCAATTTTTAATCAAGCAAAATCTACATTGATGATCGCTGTCGTCAATGTTTACCAGCAAAGCATATGAAAGTGTTGTTGCTTTGCACTTGCGTGCATACAGTGAAGAACGACAAAAAAACTTATAAGGCAAAGTTGTTTGTGTATTTCATATTGCTATTGTGTATTAAAACACACAGCCTATAGCTAAGCGCTTTTACAAAAACAAATGAGCATCAAGCGCATAGGGCTTGGACACCCTTGACCTTAAACATTTAACAATTCTGTTATTAAAAAAATGTAAACTGTACTATAAAATAAAAATGCACAAAATTTTTCAATAATGTTAAATAATGTCTAAAATAAGTTCTAAAATGTCGAAATATAGGTTTAAGACCCCATGAAGTATATATATTCGTGATCCTTATGCAATTTTAAGCCGATCTGGTGAAATGGCCATCACCACGCGAAGACGAAAGCGAGGTTGCTTATTTTTACCTAAATTAATGGATATCCCCCCGAGCAGTTTGATATTCAAAATAAGCAAAACCGGTCCAGTGGTTTAAAAGTTATGAGTGAAAATGTGAAGATACCTCTAAATTTTCCATACAAATGGGGTGTATATTTTAGTACAATTTAATAGTAGCGACGGGCAAGTAAAATATTTTTTTCAAATATATTCACCTTAAAAAATTTTTTCACCACTAAATTTTTTTTCACCATAAGAAAATTTGTTCACCTCTATAATTTCACTTTTAAAGTTTTTTAAATTATTTGTATCAAACACATTGAGAATATTTTTTTAGGAAATTGGTGGAGGGTATTCAAAGCCAAATTTAAGCATTTTTTTTGCTGTTTACTTTGTTTCAGAATTTATTTATTTTTGTTTTATTTATATCAATACAAAGAAAGCCTTCATGGCCAATTATGTATTTATGTAGTGTTAGATAAAAACTAAATACCATAATGATACAATTTTAATTTTGTATAAAATACATATTAATATATATACAAAAAAAATACTATTCAAGTTATTTGTATATATAAACATTTCTGATTAAAAAAATTCTCAGTCCTATGTATAATATATAAGTCAAAAAGACTTTCATTATTAAAATACCTTTAGGGTCGGAACTATAGTATATAGTATAGTAAAACTTTTGACTTACGACCCAACTATTTAAGGCGAAGTTGAATTGACGAAATAGCGGTATCCTACAAAAATATTGAAGTACCCAGAATTAGTAAACTTTTGAAAATTCTATCTCTATTGATTTAGATTTACAATCGAAACACATCGTACCCAACTTAAGCAAATTAAAAACTTGCCATAAAATTATATAGAGAAAAAATTTTAATGCAATTGTGCGAATCTCAAATATTTCATTCGTCAAATATGAGTGTCGTGTAATTTTGGGGCAAACTTATCATCTCATATTTTGTTGACTTTTAAAAAAAGCTTAAGCCACTTAAGTCAATTGTAGTTGGGCCTTTAAGGTTGACATAAGTAAGAAATTTTCAATCAAACTTCCTATTATTATTATTATTCAATTAACGAATTATTGGCAATGAAATTAAAAACCATTGCAATCGGTCAATGCAATCAGACCATTAAAACATCATTAATTCAAAAATTGTTAACGAAAATTATTTAATTTAGATTTTGAAATTCTAAAATAAAATTTAACGAATTACTCCAAAATGACGATTCATTGGATGGATTTAACTCACATTTGAAGAATTAACCCGCAGGCCACACCAGCAATAAATTCACTAACATGCTGTTACCCATGATGTCTCTGTTAGTTGGAGACTCCCCAATTTCGTGTTAGTGTTGCTGTTAGTCCTGTTGTTAAACAGATTTTATGAAAACTCTGTTTTAACATCATCTGTCATTTTTCCATTTGACAGTTTATAAAAAAATTAGTAGTTCAGTCGCTTCCTGAATAAGGTCTTGAAAACTTACCTTCATCATCTTCCGCCACGCCTGGGTACAGGATGCAATCTGGGACCAGTTTAGCCCAAGCTTCATAACTTGGTTTAATTTGTGTCAAGTCGGATGTCATCAAACCAAACATGGCACCATTTTCCGCATGTTCTTCATAAGTGAAAATAATTTGGACGCCTTTCAACAAGCAACGTTGTACCGTTGAATACCATGACTGTGTAGCTCTACGTGGCATAGTAGTCATAGCTTCCCAATATTGTTCTAAAAAAGGTATGATGTCATTATCTCTACTAAAAACGCTCTTGGGTTTACCCTCCTTGAGGGAAGTCTGTCGCATATTAGCGATGGCAGTAATACACATTTGGGGGATGTCTGTAGATAAAAAAAAATAATACTTTTAATCTTTGTTTAAAATAAAATAAATATTTAAACGTACTAGCTTTAAATCTTTGAAAGCTTTCCAAACCATCAGTTGAACAGTTTTTACACATAAACATATAATTTGTTATAAATGGCACTAGCTTGCCTAACTGATAGCCGATACAGGGCTCATGACACCAGCGATTACAATTGGCACACAACAATTCGACAATATTAAAATTGCGATCCTTGCCACTAAAAATAAAAAAAAAACAAATTTGTTTATTTTTCATATAATTTTGTTTTGTTTTATTATTTGTTTACCAATAACAATAGCCGGCTTTTTTTTCTGCTACCTTAATTCGCTTTTTTTTCTGTGCACAATTCTGTTCCTGATGCATGGCTACTTATTGTAAATCGCTATTAATTTGCATATCTTTCATAATTAAATTTATTTAAATAATTAAATGTTGCGCAATTATACTTAATTTAGTTAATTGTGTAAACCTAGCCCTGGCACCAATTTTTTTCTACGAATACGCTTTTCGTTGTGATTTTTCAAATTGTCTTGTTTTTTATACTTTGTGTTTGAAAATGCCGTTACATTTAATGCTGTTACATTTCGTCACCTAAAATTCAAAAAGACGTAACTATCATTCTTTATTTTTATACGGGAGAAGCAAGAAACGCTAAAAGACAATTTTGCATATTCGTAAATAAATATGACAATGAAATTTTGTGGAGAGATGTAGTTTAATGCAGCAATAAAACACTCGGATAATAAAAAACATTTGGGATGTAAATTTTGTTATTAAAACCACTGTTTTTGATCCTAGAAGTCCAAAAGTTTGTATAAGCATGTATTTAAGGCAAATCATCATAATGGAAAATAATAATAATAAATTTTATTATCAAATAGCTGTAGTCAGACTTTTATGTTCAAAATATCCTAGGCTTAGGTATTTCGATAACCTTGTTAGCAACATTGACTCTGATGATGAGGAAATAATAGCAGATTCATCTTTAAGTGTTTCAACCGATATAGATCATACGTCCATATCATTTCACGAAATGGATGGTGGTGCTTCCGACATTGAAATTTCGGAATGTCCAAAAGAGGTGACTCAGAAAATGATTTGGAGACATTGATTATTGAAACATTTTTTGTTCTAATGCACCAAACAATTCAATCAATAGTTTGTAGGAATACTAACAGGTAAGGCAAGGCTGAGTATGAAAACTGGAAAGTTGCAGAACGGCGAACCAAAATACAAAGTAGGTTAATATCATATTTATGTTGGTATTTTGTATATAAAAGGTGAGCTTAAAAAATCCCCAGAAAATATATTTGGGAAGATATTTCAGAAGAAGAGCTGAGTAAGTACTTTGGTATATTAAAAGCAATGGGAAGCCATAATTCCAACAGAGTCTTTAAACGCTTTGGCAAAACAATGCTTTTCCGTTGTACTGAGCAACTATTTTATTCTGTATCACTTAGTGATTAATAAAAATCTAATAAAATAAAATGATATTAAGAAAACGCATTATGTAAACATATTTACAAATGTAAATAGTATCATATAAAGGGCTATTAGACACGAATACTTGTCTGCAGACATGTACTATGCGTTTTGCTGACGGCATACTTCAGTACACAGAAAGGTTTGAAGGGAAAGCATGGTAATGAAGCGGAAAGTTGTAGCGGCTATCCATTAATTTTTAATTGTTTGTTGTGGTACAGATGATTTTATTTGCCACAATTGTGGCAAGCTTTTATATTCCTCAATGAACTCTTCCCAAAAAATAACATTAGCAAGAAATTTTTTTCACAAATTTCCTATACGCACACAGCAGCGTCAACAAGCGAACTGAATTTTTATATGAAGTATGGCGGACACGCTATTAGACGAGTATGTTGGTGTGCGACAGACATCAGAAAATCAAAAATTTTTGAAAACCAGCATACATGTCTGACGTACTCGACATACATTCTATTAGACAGAGAGTTTCGGTATGCCATCGTACATGTCTGCGCTTCTTATAGCCCTTTAATGAAGAAAAAATAAAATCCTAAAAATAACGGCAACGGATTTTTTTATATTATTTTATAGCTACACGTAGAACATAAAAAATTAATCACTGAGTCCAAACTATATCCAAATTGGACCTCAGCTATTTAAATTATAGCCTTTTAAAAACTGGCATATTGGCATATGAAAATGGTGACAGTTAGGGTTAAAAAAAATTTACTTAAATAAAATAAAATAATGAGCTGCCGCAAGACAAATGAAAGGAAAATGAATACAAAAAACGAGGCGAAAATAATCCAATTTTAAAGAGTATATTCAGTGAAAGTTAAAAAATACCAAAAACAAAAAAACTTTAAACATTTAAAAATTCTATTATAAAAATTTTTTTTATTTATTTAATTTTTCATTTTTTCCGTAGTTAAGATCCGGCCATTGTTGCCAATTTTGTGTGTACAAGAAACCACTAAATTTATCACAATCATAAAGTTAAAAGCTCAAGGTATTCGAAAACCTTCAAGAAAAAAATATACATCACGCTACCATAAAAAAAAGTTTGTGTAATTTAACAAAAAAGTAGTTTATATTATCCAGACATTTCCCGCCTTTATACTGCTATAAGTTCAACGCTAGGGAAATTTAACAACTCCAGTGCGAGTGTTATATAACCATGTAAAACTTTTCTCACCGAAAAGTGCAAATCAAAATTTAGAACAGGGCGAGTCACATAACATTAAATTTATACACAGGTCCATTTTTCACATTCCACTAGGCAAATATGACATCATGTGACTCACACTGTTCTCAACATGGTAAAGTTGCATGAAAACGAAACACATAAAGATCCCTGAGGCTTTTTAAAAAAATACCAAAACAATTCCACGCAAGTGAAAAAATTAAGTTTAACTACTTTTTTTGCAAAAGTACATACAAAAAATCATACCTTAGTAATTATAAGCATTTCAACTAATAAAGTTTGTTCTTAAACATAATGCGAAAACTATTAATACTTTACTATGTTTTTCTACTTAATTTTTTAATAATTTATGCGAAATGCTCCTAATTGGCAACGATACTTTTGTGCGTAAAAACAAAATACCGGCTGAACAATCGAAAAGCGCTAGATAATCGAGGAAGGCGCTAAGTTGGCAGCAGTGGTACCGGCTGTTCTTTATTTTGTTTTTATTTAGTTGTTTTTCTTGTTACATCCTTAACGGGTTTACTATTGACAAAATGATATATTGTAAGTAGTACGATAAAAACAACGGGTTTGTTTATGTTTTCCGTGTAACGGATTCCTGTTGGATTACAATACAACAAACAAAGAACTATACACTTTCTTTGTTTTGTATCAGGTTGTTGCTAAGTGTGACTGGATAATCGCATCGCTAAAAAGCATTCCATAGCAATATCACCCTACAGTTTTATTGATTAATTAAATTATGAAACAGTTAAGAATCATTTTTTACTAACAAGATCAACGTCAGTAGTTTTAAATATACGTAAGAATGTGTTAAATATTATACTATACATAATAAAAAATTGTGAAATTTATAAACGATTTTAAAGTGCTTTAAATATATAAAATAAGATTTAAAAAAATTTGCACAGTGCGTAAAATTTAAGCAAAAAAAAAATGTGTAAAACAAAATCAATTTGGCAAGAAAAAGTGAACCCGCTGGAAACAAACTTAAAACAAAGCTGTTCACCATGAGGCGTATAATTTATAATTTTCAATTAAAAATTCCTTCGCATAGTACTACAACAGTAAGAACAACAGTATACAAGCAAGAAAAAAAATAAATACTGGATGTTATGCTTTGCAAACCATCATTGCGCCTAAAGTGTCACGTGTATTTTTACTGCTTTTTTACTAGAAGTTATTCTGAAAAACAACTTTAAATTTTTCAAATTAAATAATATAAAAATTATAAAAAAAAATTATTACAGTGAGGAGTTCACAATGCTTTTTATGCATTTGCGAAAAATATGATTTCGATAAGTGGCGTTTGAAGGTATACCCTAGCAACCTTGAGGCTGCAAGTTCAATGCCCAGTGGCAACAATAAAAAAGTACTGAACAAATGTTGAAGTGGAAGTACTCACCTCCTAGAACAAATTAATGTTAAAACCATTGAGAGTTTTTGTTAAAAAAGAAGTATGTCACAAGAAAGATTTAAAAACTCCCATACGTGTAAATAAAATTTTCCAATAATTATATAATAACTAATGAATTTAATTATTTTTTTTACCATTTGAAGTCCAAAAAGAGTGGTACAAAAACCAAAGTAGTTTTTCGGACACATTGTCCTGAAAAGTGTCTAAAATATTTTCTGATGTAATAACTGTAGTGCAGTTTTTGACACAAAATTTTAAGAAGCAATAAAACATTTTTTTTTTGTAATCGAAAGAAAATATTTTCTTTTTCATAAAAATACCGAATTAGTTTACTATAAAAAATAACACTTTTTACAAATTTTTGTCAGTTGTTTTAAAATGTCTATAGTAAAAATTTGTTTGTTATTTTTACGACATTCTTAGTTATTTTTTCTATAGCGTTTGTTAGTTGTTTTCATTTTCCGAAGATTTTACCGATATAATTATATGAGTGTTAGTATTTCTAAGTCGTTGATAATCATAAACTACACTCACCAAAAAAAGTCTGTAATAGCTGGCGCTATTAAATTTTAGTAAACTTTTTGTAAAGTGGAATATATAATCTGTTTGCTAAAATCAGCAAAAAAAATTTACTAAATATTATTAATATTAGTAAAAAATTTCAAATATATATTTTTTTATCAAGCATCAAAATTTTTTGTTTTTTGTAAAAAAATATTTTAGACAAAATTAAAAAAAATCAAAGGCTTAAAAATTTTAATAACAAACGAATTTACCATTTTGTTTTAATTTGGTAATTTCTGTTTTGAAAAATATTTTAATTAATTTTTTTTTTTTGCTTTTAAGGTCAAATTTTAATTGTTTTTAGGGCTGATTTTTGAACTTAAAAAACTTTTTAGTGCTATTTTAAGTGGATGTGCTATTTTTAGGCATGAGTTGGTGTATTCACTTCCGATCCCTTTTTTTAATCTATTTAACAATTTAGGGCAACTTAAGTTTGTAGGTGTAAGTTTTAATAAGAAATAACATTTGCTTCAATATCCACCTTTTTAAAATAAGTAATTTTTTTGCTAATTTTAGCAAATCGGCTTTTAAAAATTTGTAAAATGATTTCTGAAATTAGCAACAAAAATTTGTAAATATTCTGTAAAAGTTCTGTAATTTGTAAAATGTAAATAGCAAAAAGATTTGCTAAATAATATTTTTTTTTACTAAAAATCAATACAAAAATAGTAAAGTAGAATTGAAAACCGTTTACACTTTTTTCTGAGTGTAAAGGTTTACTGGTTTATTTTTTTTTTGTTTTTTGCTTTGTTTAGTTATTATTTTGCTTATTTCGTTGTGTTTTTTTGTTTGTTTTGTCATTATTCCAGTTGTTTGTTGTGGTGGATACCGACCTCCCTTTTGCTTTACACACATTCATTAGATCTTTTAGGCTTGTTTGGAACCCATAGATAATACACTTAAAAAATTTTGTCAGTTATTATATGACAGTTGGCTGTGTAATTATTAGTAATGGTTGATTTTAACTGTATTTGTAATTGTTTTTGTATGAAAAAATACAAAATAACTATTATGATATTTATGATATGATATTTAAAAAAAAAACGAAAAAGTACTTTATTTCGTAGCAGTTCTTTAAAGTAGTTATCCTTAATATTGTAAATAAATAAAAAAAAAAGAAAACAAATACCAAAATCCTATTTTTGCAGTTAACAGTTAATTAAAAAAATCGTTAATTTTTGAAAACTCTTGTTTAGTATACATTTGTTATTAGGTGTGCTCGACGTACGTTACCGCGGGTGCCCGCAGGAACCCAATCTTACCAGAAAGCGTTTCTTGTAACAAAAATTGGGTAAATGAGAGCGTTCGTGAGAGAGTAATTGTGTTTCTCATTTTACCAGAACTTACCCGTACTTTTTGTTTGGGTAAAATGGTAAAATTGTCAAATCATCAGCTGTTGCTAATAAATTAGCTGTTTTGCATTTTTGAATAATAATTAAATTTAAATAAAAATTTACTATAAAGAACTTTTCCTTCTTAATAATGAAGTATACATTTGAAAATGCTGAGTTGGAAAATAAATATTAAAAAAAATTATTTTATCTCCAATGTATGAAAACAATAATTTTGCAGCATTTGTGTATTAGTTTTATATATTATGTAAAATATTTAACTTACAATTTTTGTATACCCTCCACCATACATATATAGTGAGGGTATATATCAGTTTGTCATTCCGTTTGTAACATGTCGAAATATAGTTTTAAGACCCCATAAAGTATATATATTCGTGATCCTTATGCAATTTTAAGTCGATTTAGCGATGTCCGTCTGTCTGTCTGTCTGTCCGTCTGTCTGTCTGTTGAAATGGCGATCACGACGCGAAGACACAAGCGGGGGTGCCTATTTTTACCCAGATTATTGAACATCCTCCCGAGCAGTTTGGTATTTAAAATGAGCAAAATCGGTTAAGCGGTTCAAAAGTTATGAGTGAAAATGTGAAGGTACCTCTAAATTTTCAATACAAATTTGTACAATTTTTCTGTATATATTTTTTTTTTTCTGTTAAGTAAGTAAAAATGTTATTAAGTCTTCTTATTGTTTGATTACATTTATTGTCTTACATAATATGAGAATAATAACATTCTTAGAGCTATATGTGCGTTACTCTGATAACTAAGTTAACGTAAAAATCAACTATGTTAAAGTCGCTAACAGAGCAGACCTCTGTAAATAACATTGCTTAAACTAAATAAATAACATTACTAAAACTAAATAACAAAAGTTCGTTCCATAAATTGACAAAACATATTCATATTACAGTTCATGCAAAATTTAGTATATACGTATATCATCTTCAGCCCCTATGGTGGAGGGTATTCAAAGATTCGTCACAGCCGAATTTAGCCCTTTTTTACTTGTTTTTAAATAATATTGTCTGAGTAACAGTAAAATTTTTTATTGTGACTAGAAACACAAAATATTTTAAATGGACCTAATTATTGCAATAATAGGAAACTATCGGTCTAATCTATGTTTAATCACAGAAAACCTTTTGTTTTTGATCTGCAGGTCTTAACAAAATGGTACAGTATTATTGCCAAAAAGTCAATTCAGATCTACTTCCGTGAGTACCTCAGTAGTACAAGTTTTGCTCCCTATTTTTAAATTGTAATTTTCCAACTAGTTCTACAGATATGATAAAGTGGCAATTTGGGGGCAATTACCCCTAATCCTATGACATCTCCATGTTAAATTCTACAGTTGTTTGTACTAGTTGTCTGGTTCAAATAAACTAGTACACTCACCAAAAAAAGTCTGTAATGGCAACTAAAAATTTTGCTGTTCTTATGGGAAATTTTGTTAATTTGAGCCCAGCGGTATTTTTTGGTAATCTAATACATGTCCGCTGACATGTAGTACAATGAAATTAGTTGAAAAAATCGGTAGGTGCTACTAAATTTTAGTTAACTTTAAATCGGTTGCTAAAATCAGAAAAAAATTTACTAAATATTAATATTAGTACAATCAAATTAGTATAAAAAATTAGTGAGCGCTACTAAATTTTAGTAAGTTGCTGTAAACTCAAGGAGTAGCAAAATATAGCAAAATTTCAATCTTTAAAAAAAATTATTGAAATGCACAAATTAAATCAATTATTTTTAGATACACTTGTTACACTTAAAAGCTGCTAATTTCTTTGAAATTGCCTTACGAATTCAAATATACAATTTATATTTTTTTTGAGCAACAGTTTTTATTTTATTTATTTTTATCAAAAAATATTTTAGAAAAAAGTTAAAAAATAATCAAATGCTTAAAAAAAATCGTAAAAACATAAACGAATTTAGCATTTTGTTTCAATTTGCTAATTTTTGTTTTGAAAAATATATGAAGTAAATTTTTTGGATTTTAAGGTCCGATCACTTTTTTCTACTTATGTAAATTTAAAGGCAATTTAAGTTTGTAAGTATAAGTTTTAATTATTACAAAAAAATTTCCTACAATATCCACTTTTTTAAAATTAGTAAAATTCAAATTTCAAAAATTTGTAAAATGAATTCTGAAATTAGCAACAAAAATTTGTAAATATTCTGTAAAAGTTCTGTAATTTGTAAAATGTAAGTAGCAAAAAAAAATTACTAAATAATAATTTTTGGAAAACCGTTTAAAAATTTTTCTACTAACTTTTTTTCTGAGTGTTCATACAAGTATTTTTTGCTACTAGGCGACTATGTTGTGTTAAAGAAAAATTTTAACATACTGTTCTTTTTAATCTTCAAAATTTTTAAAATTTCCCATATACCTTGCAGCCTTTTTACCTGTAGATAAAAGATTCCTTTGTTTCAACTGTCATTTTCAGTAGATTCTACCGCCAAACTTTGTTTGGTGTACATAGAGAGCAAAATGAGCACATAAAAGATTAACAAAAACTAAACAAAAAAAAAAATAAATTAACAACAAAATAAAACCTCAGTCACAACTAAAACACTCACGAGTAAACAACATCGAAACACAGCAAACTAAAATGGATATTTAAATGGAGTGTGACCACTAGAAAGAAAACAACAACTAAAAACAGCATTTGAAACATTTTACAACAAACGTTTGCGCCTGTTATTAATGTTATTAGTGGATTTAGTAAGACAAAGCGTTTTCAAATATTTATGCAAGTGTATTATGAAATTTCTACAACATAAAATTGAAATAGAAGATAAATAAAAAATTAACTTTCTCTACTAGATCAAGTTAAAAACAATTTATGTCTATTGTACATATTTAAATGCATAAAGTCAAGTGTAGTATGAGTAATAAATTGAAAATTTTCTTTCTGAATCTTATCTTAAATGATGGGTAAAATGTTTTTACGTAAATTGACTTTTGTTATCGTAGGCTGATGTACGATATCTTGGAAAAAAAAAATAGTATACAATAATTTTCAATCTATGACAAAAGAAATATATTAAAAAAAATAATATTTTTTAAGATAAGGACCATAACATAACGTAATTTCGTTTTTTTTTTTAATTTTAAAAATAAAATTTCATGTGAATATTCATTAATGTATTCTCTTTTTTTTTTTCTTTTTTGTAGTTAATTAAAAAAAATAACAACAATTTCAGTGTCTTTTTGCTATAAACGTCGACAACGAGAACATTATGTCAGCAAAAATGTTCTCAGTCATTAAATGCTTGTGTCTCGAACTGGAACTTCATATTCGTATTCAATATTTATAATAACAATCTAGTAAATTGAATATAAATACAAAAAAAAAAGATCAAACAACCCACAAACAACAAAAACAACATTAATTTAAATACAGTGGCTAGTGGAAATTATAAAAATATTAATAAAACGACTGTAATTTAATTGATCTCAAGCGTTATTTACTTTTTACAACACAACTTTTTTTTATTACCTTCCAACATAAAGGTACGTAATTATTTTGTGCATAGTTATATTTTCATAATTAAAAAAATTATATGTATTGAGAGTATTATCTTGTTATCTATATAAACATTTAAATAAGTAGCGTAGAATGTGCCCTTTTTACTAGTAATGATAACATTAAATTTTGTATTTAAATAAGTCATAATTGTCTAAAACAAACGGGTTTTTACTTTCAAGGAAGGTAACCCCTTCTTTAGGCCATTTCGGTTCAAAAATGTTCTGCACCAAACGCGATTTCTAAAAAAAGTCAAATGTTTTATTTATTTTTAATATTTTTACTTTAACATTTTTTTCAATTGTTGTATGACATCAATTTTAAGTTTAAAGTATGCACTCAGAAAAAAAATTTAGTAGAAAAATTTGTAAACGGTATTTAACCCCACTTTACTATTTTTGTACTGATTTGTAGTAAAAAAATTATTATTTAGCAAATCTTTTTGATATTTACATTTTACAAATTGCAGAATTTTTACAGAATATTTACAAATTTTTGTTGCTAATTTCAGAAATCATTTTACAAATTTTTGAAAACCGACTTGCTAAAATTAGCAAAAAAATTTACCAACTTTAAAAAATTAGATATTGAAGGAAATGTTACTTCTAATTAAAACTTACCCCTACAAACTTAAAATTGCCGATAAAAAAAAATTATTTTGAAATTTTGTACTAATATTAATAATATTTAGTAAATTTTTTTTGCTGATTTTTAGCAAACAGATTTAAAATTCCACTTTACAAAAAGTATACTAAAATTTAGTAGCGGCTCCTAATTTTTCTACTAATTTCATTGTACTATACGTCAGCAGACATGTGGTGCTAAGATTAGCAAAAAATACCGCTGGGCTCAAATTAGCAAAATTTCCCGTAATAACAGCAACATTTTTAGTTGCCATTACAGACTTTTTTTGGTGAGTGAGTAATGATTTACTCAATGCCTATACGATCTTTTTATTATTATTTCACTATGCGAGTTTTCGAATAACTTGCTCTTTCTTTTTTAAATTTTCTGAAGAAAATTTGTTTTTGGGATGGGTAGGGTACTTCCCTTGGCTCCATTAAAAGGGTTTTGGAATATTAGGACGTTTATTTGTTTTATAAATTTCTAGTTATATAAAGAAAAACGTGTTCTGATAAAAAAAAAATAGTAATTGCCTTTGGCGCGGAAATTTTTTTGCAATTTTGCAAAAAAAAAATATAAGAGGTCTTCATACTTTTTTATACTCTACTCGACTATGCTATGCCATTTTTTCTATTTGCAAAATGTGTAAAAAGTTATATATCTTATGTACAATCACGCCTACACTCAAAAAAAAGTGATAGTAGAAAAATTTGTAAACGGTTTTCAATCTCACTTTACTATGTTTGTACTGATTTTTAGTAATAAAATATTATTATTTAGCAAATCTTTTTGCTATTTACATTTTGTAAATTACAGAATTTTTACAGAATATTTACATAATTTTTACAAATTTTTGTTGCTAATTTCAGAAATCATTTTACAAATTTTTGAAAACCGATTTGCTAAAATTATCAAAAAAAAATTTACAAATTTTAAAAAAGTGGATATTGAAGGAAATGTTATTTCTAATTAAAACTTAGACCTGTAAACTTAAATTGCATTAAAACGTTACATATAATCTGGCTGCCAATTTTGTATAAAAAAATTAAAAAATTTAAACCTTTATCGTTTTTCTCCATAACGACTTTTTTGGCGTATGGGTCAAACCAATAATAAGCTAATGATTTGTTATTATTGTGGGTATTCACGATGACATTTGTTAATTGTTTTTAATAGTTAACAAGTTAAAAAAGATTAAATTCAGCTTTGCCGAATCTTTGAATACCCTCCATCCTAAAAAAATGTTCTCTACTGTTTTTGATACAAATAATGTAAAACACTTTTAAAGTAAAATTGTGGATGTGAAAAATATTTTTTGAGGTGAAAAACTTTTTTGGATGCGAAAACAAATTTGTTGGTGAAAAAAAATTTTGGGGTAAAATAAAATTTGGCGTGAAAAAAAATTATAGTGGTGAAAAAAATTTTTTGAGGCGAATACAAAAAATTATTCACTTCTAAGCGACTGGTGAAAAAATATGAGAAAATATATTATGTTCCATACGCTACTGTAAAATTTTATGGAAAATTTAGAGATATCTTCACATTTTTACTCATAACTTTTTAACCGCTGGACAGATTATGCTCTTTTTCAATACCAAACATCGCTAAATCGACTTAAAATTGCATAAGGATCACGAATATATTTACTTTATAGGGTCTTTGACCTATATTTCGACATGTTACAAACGGAATGACAAACTCTCCTCACCATATATGGTGGAGGGTATAAAAATTACTAATTCGAATCTTTATGAGAGCGCACAAGAAGCCGAATTTTGGACTTTTTCTTCTTTTTCCACCCAACCTTAACCTTTGTACATAACCGAAATTCACATCAAGATTTAAGAATCTTTTTTCTTTATAAAAAATTTCCGATTATATTTTTCTATGTATAAAGATATATCACCTTCAGATAACTCTTGAACTTTGAAAAGACTTACCCATTGAAATTGTTCTTGAACCACACACAAAGAGAGAACCGTTAAGCAAGGAGAAAACCCATAGCAAAATATAGTCATAAAAAAAGTACGGGTTGAGTACCCAAAAATGAAGTCAAGTAAACTTTCTAAGAAAATTGTTTCTGTAACAAAAACACTTTAGACTTTTTTAAATTAGTGTGGCATTTTTTAATGTCGGGAAAGTAAATCATTTATAAATTAAGGAAACCAGGCTTACAAAGTTTGAAACCTATTACTGTATTAAGCTAAGAAACTCGTTCAGAAATGTTGACTGTTAAAGATTGACAGTAAGTTCGGTAGCAAAATGGTTAAAAGTTGATATTTCCTTAACTAGAACATATACTTTATATTAATATATATTTAAATTATTGTTTTTATAATTTGGAAACAGTAAAAAATAGACAAAAAATTACTTGTATTATTATTCGACCCTGCCGATTAATCGGTTAAGTTCTCATTCGAAAAAGAAGAAAATAGTTTAATCGGTTATTCGGGTCGATTAATCGGAAAAATTGACGATTAATCGTTGCCTTATAATCTTGGGTTTTTTTAGAGGAATCTGATGGCTCTTTAAAAAGAAAATGTCAGACATGTTCAGTGGAAGTAAACCCTTAAAAATGCAGTGTAGATAGTCAATAAAGTCGATAAAAAATGCTTATTTCTAAGGTAATATAGCTTTTGCGAAATTCACAAACAAAGTTTGATAGAACTGCCACTGTTTCCTGAAAATATCATTTTCCAATTTTAAGCAATTTTATATTATTATTTTATAACATGAGTAACGTCGTCATAGTGCTTGTTAGGAATGTACCTAGTCAAGTGATTCATTGCTAAGGAGAAAAATATATATTTTAATAGGGTTTTTGTTAAATCTCTACTTAGAGGCTCTAGCTTTTCTAAAACTTCGCGTTCTGATGAGATCTTTTGTCAGTTCGAAATACATGTATACGGAGGTTGAAAGCCCTATTTATGTTTTTTGGATATGAAAATTTAAATTTATATTTTTTAAAATTTTTTTTGTTAAAGTAATTGAAACAAAAATAAAAATTGTCTATCTTATTTCCTAAAGCCTATACAACATTTGCTTTGATTCAGTCGATTTAAAAATAATTTTATTTTATTTTAGTTGGTTTTTTTTCTACAATTTTCCTGTCAAAGTTAAGAAAATTATGTAGTTTTAAGAAAAATAACAGAAAAATTCATATTAAAAATTTAACCGGTTAATCGACACATTTTAATCGATTATTCGAGTCGAATAATTATTTGAGTTTTAAATTATTTCTTTCGACATTTACCGAAATAGAGGCGATTAATCGAGGAATCGGTTAATCGATTAACCGAATTGCAAACACTAATTATAAGTCATAGAGACTTTATTTAATTTCTTAAATTTTAAACAAATTCTGATAGTTTGCTTAACAGATAAACCTTTATATGCTGGTTTTAATTTTAAATCGTATTTTCAAATAATTAAGTAAAGACGAAAAAATTTAACCTCAACCCATTAGATTGTAGAAAAATATATATAAAAAACAATGCCTTTTTTGTTTTTAAGTTTAACCGAATATAGTAGATAAACTTGTCATTTTTGAAATAACATTAAATACAATTCAAGTTTAATTTTTATGAAATTATTTAGTTTAACAATTTGTTGAGACAACAAAGCAAAAGGTTAATGCACAGTAGCATAATTTAACGTACGTACTAACATAACAAAGCATGAGTATATAATTCAGCAATACAAAATATTTGTATTTTTTCATCATTTTGAACAGAACAAAACAATTTCACCTGAAATGGGAAATTTTTCTCCCTATATGTCACAAAATGCGATGTAAAAAAAGTATTTTAAAACAAACTAGAAAAGTTATTGTGATATAGGTCACTGAATTGTGTAGAGTTTTATTTGTTATTACCAAAATAATAAATTGAATTTGAATAAAAAACAAACAAAAAAATTAATCTAAAGTAAATACACTGACAAAATTATGTTAGCAAAATTAACTAAAACTTATTTAGGATTAGGTATTTTTAGGATTACAACATTTCGGTAGCGGTGTTTTAAAAATTTTTTACAAAAAAAAAACTAAAATGAAAAGCGGAATAAATTTACCAAATTAATTTACCTAAAAAACTCAATAAGCATACGCAATAAACAAAGCGGAAAATTAAAACAACAAAAACGATATTTAAGGGTCAGTTGAAAAGCATTTTGAATCGATAACGGTATTTAAAATTCACATTAAAAAGGTGTACACAGCAATTGCATTTAAATTAATTTACAGTTGTAGTTATTTTTAACTCTTAAAAAACCAAAATTGTAGTAAAATTTACAAACATTTTTTTAAATTTTTCTAAAAAAAAAAACAACTAAGCGTCGGCCCAGAATAACAACGTGATCAATTTTTCCATACAAATTGACAATTAAAATGCGCCGAGCGTTGCAGTTGTGAAATAGAATCTATTTTATTTTCAAAACGTTTTTTCAAAACGTTTTTTCTTATTCTCTTGTTTTTTTGTTTCTCTTAACAGAGTTTTCGCATTTTAAAAATTTTTTGTAAACAAATAGCATATGATGAGTAAATTAACGATATTCTATGGCTCTTTTTTCCTCTCTGTATTCTGGAATAAACAACGTACTATGAACCATCTTAATTTTTATTTATTTTTATTGTTTTTTTTAAAAAATTAAAATGTAAAAACGAAAAAAAAAAATGTGTCGACGTTATTTTGGGCGCGTTTTCTCTTAAAGCAACAATCGTTGCATGTCACGTTCTTATTCTGGGACGACACTTATAAAAATATACGTCTAATTAAATATTTTGGTGTTCTTGAATTCACTTTCACTAGTTTATTTTTACTAATTGAATTCGCCAGATGGTTAGCAGGCGAAATCAACATATTGTGTGAAGAAAAAACACTTGGCTCATATAATTTGAAATTATTTTTATTAATTTCTAGCGTATTTTTACCATCTTAACATTTATTAACAATAAAAAATGTGTTTTTGAAAAACATCTAAAATATGTATATTTTTTGGCAAGTTTACTTTTTAGGACAGCCCTCAAAAATAAAAAATATGACCTCCTAGGGAATTAAAAAAAAAAAATTATATGGTGTTAAGGGTGCCGGGGCCTCTGGAACTCGCTAGGTCCAAAAAACCGAAATACACCTAAATATGCATTTCGTTTTAAGTTCCGGGAAACAGAATACGACTTAGGTCTATTTAAGAAAATAAATTTTTGCTCAAAAAAAAAAATGAATTTATTGTATTGTACTGAATGAAATTTTGTAAAAACAAGAGTTTTTTTTATTTTTGACAACTAAACTATATTTTGAACATAAACACTTAAATCGTACGAATTCAAGAACGCCGTTTTTGCAATTAGGTGAATTTGAAAAATTTTGCATTTTGAATTAGTCACTAATTCCAGAACATGCACGATAGTAACAAAAACTGACAGCTGTTAGTTTTAAAATCACTGTCGATACAGTTGTTTTACATTTCTTGTGCAATAACTCCAATACACGAATATATGACTCAGACCTTTTAAAACGTAATTCCTTAAATCAATTTTCAAATCTGATTTAAATTTTGACTAATTAATTCGCGAATCAATTTTTCTGATTGAATTATTTACTATCATAATTTAATCTTTATTTTATTAGAAGAATCAAGTTGATTTAAATAATTATTTTTATAAATCAAACGAATAATTTAATTTGAATAATTCAATTTTAAATAAAAAAAAATTTAGTTTTGATTCTCGAATTAATTTGTTTTAAACCCGAAGGGTTTCATGGAATTTTTATAAAACAGCCTCTTCGAGATGTTGTCCGTTTTGTTCTATCTCGCTTAGTGTACGAGATACCGACCATTTTATAAAATGGTCATTTTATGGCGAATATCCCGAAAACTAAGCCAGATAGCGCAAAACGGACAAAATTTTTGCAAAGCTCAAACAAGGTCACCCTTCGATAGAATATATTCATGGAATTTTTTTAAAACAGCCACAGGGTGACTATTTTTTTATCAATTTATACGAGTATAACAATATAAATTAACAAACTCCGATAAAACAAATTTCTTTTCACGTTCCATTTCGTTCGTATAAAAATAGGTCACCCTATGGCTGTTTTATAAAAATAAATACCTCGGATACTCTACTAGAGCAAAAACTTTGTCCGTTTTGCCCTATCCCGCTTAGTTTTCAAGATACCGGTTCTTTTTAAAAATTACCATTTTACAAAATGGCGAATATCTGGAAAACTAAGCGAGATTCGCAAATAAATTTTAATGTTTTTTATTTTGTTTTAATTCGCAAATCAAATCAATGAGCGCCCCGGTAGGCTAGTTGGTAGCGTGCTAGCTTATCAGTGCGGGGGTCGTGGGTTCGATTCCCACCACTGGTCTGTTTTCGCTACAACGAGCCGATAGCCTTCGTTGCTAGTGCTCGGTTAGGGTATTAAGATATAATTTGTAATTATATATTTAATAAAATAAATAAATAAATCAATCTTTTTTTAATTCGCGAATTAAAAAAAGAATTTTGTTTGAAATGATTTGATTCAATTGAATCAAAAAATATTGAAATGAAATTGATTAATCAACTATGATTTTGAATCTGATTTAATAAATTGATTTAAAAAATATTCGGCCTGATTTCGTTTGTCGAATTCGTAGTCGAAATTTTCGACTCCATATAAAATGGTTTTGCTTAAATTGAAAATTATTAAGAAATTAAATTCTTATTATATATTTTTTATAATCCGATTGTTATTTATGCTAAATTCATTGGTAAAATTTTTTAAATGTTGTGTTTTTAACGACTTTTCAGCAAATAAGGGCAATTGAAGCAACTCGCTGATTTACAAAAAGAATTACTTTTTTAAGGTCTGATCTGACATGAAGTAACTACAGAAATTCTCTGAGTGGTTGCATGCATTACACGTGAATATAACTCTATCGTTAAATACAAATGTATATACATCGCGTGTATAAATATTTATTAGTACATATTTCCCTATAGAAGCTAAACAGCTTTAAATGGGTCATTAAGCGCAATAACCGCATATTCATATTTATTTATATATTCCACTACCAAAAATTGCATTAATAGCTTGGACTTTTAAAAAACAAAAAAGGTACAAGCGACGACGTCAACTGTCTTCAATTCATACTTGTTATTATTCGAAAAAAAAATATTAAAATATTCAGAATTTAGAATATTACAGAATTGAGAAAATATAAATAAATGAAAAATGTTAAATAAAAGTTAAAAATTAAAAAATTCTAAATTACCCTTAAAAAATTGGAAAATCTGAGTAATAAACATCTACGATCAATTCGGAGAATAATTATGTACGTTTGTATGTATATAGGAACATTTTAAGATGATAAAAATCATGTCACAAAGATATGTGGGTACATACATATTTTTTCTTGATAAATACATGAAATTCATACAATGAATTGATTGTAATATCAAGCTCGGAATGAATCACAATGAAATGTTTCAAAAAGATAAATTAAAACGAGTAATTCATTTTAAAAACACTGTAGACAACTTCAAAAGAAAAATAACAAAAGATATTGTTGAAACTAACCACCTGATTCAGAAAGACGGCACAAAATAGAATTTTCGTTTTGTACATGTGTTTTTTGTTGTGTAAAAAAAAAAAACAAAAAGACAATGCAACATCTTCTATTTTTATTAAATTCATTAAATTTGTTATTTAGAGGTACGTTTACGTCTAGCTAATCCAGACTTAACTACTACAGGTTGGTTAAAAAGTTCCTGCGCTCGAAATGAAAGAATACTGTTTTTGTTACGAAATATATTTTTTTATTCAATATAATCTCCTAGAAGCTCAATACACTTGTTCCAATGATCTTCCAATAATTTTATCCCATCCTTATAATGGTTTTCCGGAAGCTCTGCAAAATAACCGTCTACGGCTGCTATGGCCTCTTCATTTGACGAAAAATGCTTTCCACGAAGGAATTGTTTGAGATTTCTGAAGAGATAGTAGTCACTGGGAGCCAAATCTGGTGAATACGGTGGATGTTCAAGCAATTTGTACTTTAATTCTTTGAATTTAGCCATCGTCAAAACACTTTTGTGAGCAGGTGCATTGTCTTGATGAAAAATGATTTTTTTCTTCTTTAAACCAGGTCTTTTCTCACGAATTTTTTCATCCAGCTGATCCAAAAGGCTGCAATAATATTCAGAGTTGATTGTTTTACCTTTCTGAAGATAATCAATCAACAAAATTCCTTTTGCATCCCAAAAAACTGATGCCATAACCTTCTTTGCTGATCGTTGTGACTTCACCTGCTTTGGAGCTAAACAACCAGCTTCAGTCCACTGTAATCGTTCTTGTTTCAATTTAGGATCATGGTGGTAGATCCAAGTCTCATACATAGTTATAAAACGACGCAAGAAGTCGGTTTTATTCGGCTTAAAACGCTCCAAATTACGTTGAGAAATTTGTTTTCGATCCAGTTTTTGTTGAATTGTTAATGTGTGCGGCACTAACTTTCCAAACAGTTTTTTCATACGTAATTCTTCATGTAAAATATGGAGTACTCGTTCGTCTGAGATGCCTATGGCATTAGCAATTTCATGCTTAGTCAAACTTGGATCTTCACTAACCATATTATGTACCTGCTCAATGATTTCTGCTGTGGTTGCAGTTTTTGGTCGTCCTTCGTGTGGATCGTCTTTAAGGCTTGTACGACCACGTTTAAATTCACCAGCCCAAAATTCAACGGTGCGTTTTGAAGGTGAGGACTCCTTTTACACTTCTAATAATTGTTCATAAATTTCCTTTGCTTTTAAACCCTCAAAACAAAGAATCTAATGACTGCACGATATTCAATTTTTTCCATATTAAAAAAAATCAATGACACGTCAACTTCAATGGCTTGTAAACAAAGAAAGAATTGACAGAATGACTTGCAACTTTGCATGTGTTCTCAGGACAGTTATACCAACTTGAGAAAAAAAAAGTTTGGAGCTAGCAGTGCCATCTCTTGGTGAGCGCAGGAACTTTTCAACCAACCTGTATTCATATTAAAAAGGTGCATTTCATTTAAATAAATAATGCAGTAATTTTTAACTGCCCAGCAAAAAAATAAATGTATCAAAAGAAAAGATTTTGATTCCAATGTTGTTAAAATTAAGATCAGAACCAATGTATTTTACATAGGGTTGTCATAGGGTGTAAGTTTTCTTTTATGATCCCTTTTCCTTTGCATCTATATCAGTTCTTATGGTTTAGTGAACATTAAGATCATTTGGTATTCTCAAATAAATTTTTAATTTAACATTTTCACAATGTCCCGTTAGCTTACAGATTTGTTGTTGTTTCCCATATAAAATTATAAAGGGACATTCAACAATCGGGACTAATTTATTAAATTACTTTATTCAAAATTCTTACAATTTTTACTACAATTAATTTTTTTACATTGTCTATTCAAATTTTCCAGCATAAATTACGTTTTTGATAACGGGACTACGATTCGAATATTTTAAGTACTTTTTTATTTATTATTTTATTTTATATTTAAAAAAAAATCCAAAAAATATGATTTTTTTAAGTTTTTATATAAAAAAAATGTGAAAAAGTTCGTAAACATCATAAAAGCTAAATTACAGTCGGGCCTCGATTATCCGTGATGATCGGGACCAGAAGCATTACGGATAATCGATTTTCACGGTTAATCGAATAACAATTTTGATTATACAGTTTTTTTAATATTTTTATTATTTAACAAGTAAACATTGGTGTACATACATATTTACACTAAAAAAAATTAATTCAAGAAGTTTATGTACATTTTTAAATTAAATATTAAATATATATACATTAAATTTTCAACTGAAAAGATGAGGCAAAAAAGGACATTAAGCAAAAAAGAATACAACTTCTTGTCTTGTAATGTTGTTTGTCTAATATTTTTCAACTTATAATTTTCTTTTATAAGTTTTTCTTGGATGCGATAAACTTGAATTTTATCCTGTCCTGTAATTTCGGAACAACCAGGGCTATCCAGGAAATTCAGCATTGTGCTAGATGCCTCTATCGCTTCTTTTAAAGTGGTTTCTGAAACAATTCTATCGTCTTCATCAGTGTCTTCCAATCCATTGTCTCGCTCAGGTTCATCTGAGTTACTGTTTGCCATGCTTATAATTTCTTCATCTGACAAAACAGCAAATTGCGAGGCATTGATAAAAGGTCCAATAACAAGGATTTTGCTATCATCCGTTAGACCGATTTTCTTAAAATGCTTCGGTTACGAAATCCAACCACTGAATCACTCTCTGCACAAAACTTGTCTTTGTTTTTGATAATGTCATAAAAGGTCTGTATCCCAACTTTTAGCATTTTAACACTCACATTATTTTTTGAATGATCGTTAATTACTTTAACTTTATATTCAATATTTAAAACGTTTCTTTGTCTTTTTACCACTGGTAACGATGCCATACAAAACATATTTAGATCTAACTACCCGCACTTCTCAAATTTCAAAATTAAACTAATCACTTGTAAATGCTTCTGACTCATTGTATGCAAACAAGGGAATTCCCCATTTTTATGTTTATTGTATTGTATGTATGAATTTAAATTTAATAAAAAAAATTCTGCCATCACCGATAATAGAGGTAATCACGATTGATCGAAGCAAACAATTTGAAAACATTGCAAACAAAAACAATAGACTGATATTTGGCCATCACGGTTAATCGGGGCAACCGGTTAACCGGATCACGGATAATCGAGGCCTGACTGTATATTAAATGTTTGTAGTTTATTTTTTTAGAGGTTGAGAACTTTTATTTAATATAAAACACAAAAAAAAACTTGTTTTCCAATTAATTGTTAAAAATACTTAAGTGGCATCATTAAAATTTATTCTCTTGTATGGACCAATTTAGAATCAAAAGTGGTGAACATTTTTTAGACTGCAAATGGCGTTATTTTTCTACTGCCCTACATTTGCAATACAAATAAACCGACAAACGGAAGGAATTTTTTCTGAATGAATTTTTTTTTTTGTTCAAGATTATCTGAAAAAATAAATTTGTTGCTTTCACTTTTAGCTGAATAAAAAATTGAAAATTGGTCCTTCCGAATCTGCTTTAAAAAATGTAGTTTCGGTACACATGTGTCCAAAATTATTTTTTAATACTAAGGGTGGGTGCGAACTGGCTAAATAAAATCTAATCTTAATTCAGGTTTCCAAATTTTTATGAAATTTAAAAATTTATTTAGTTTGGAATTTAATTAGCCAAACCCACACAGGGCCAAAATGCAAAATAAAGGGTGGCCCAACCATAATGCGCGATGTAAATTGTAAATAAAACAAAAAGTTTTCATAGAATTATGTTAATATTTTTTATTATGATAAAAGGATCTATGTATGACAAATATGTGTTAAACAAAATATCGGCCAAATGCTCGCCACAGCTTCGGTAGCATGCCTCTATCCCATGGTCCATATTTTCAATGACTCTGAGACATAATTGAGGTTTAATGTCGTTTATATTATCTCATCCTTTGGCTCTTGAAATATTCTTGCCCTATTGACGTACACTTTTTCTTTTAAATATCCCCAAAAAAAGATTGGATATGATCATGGCCATTGAATTTCTCGCGCAAAAGAGCCATTGTTTCGTTGGCTGTGTGGAAAGTGACACCATCCTGTTGGAACCACATATCGTCCAGATCCACATCCTCAATTTCTGACCACAAGAAGTCAGTTATCATCTCGCGATAGCGAACAAAATTCACGGTAACTACGTGGCCGACCTCATGCCACACTATCGCCAACAACAACAATGTTTTCCGCAGGTGTTTGTATACTTCTCCATGTATACTTCTCAATTGTATACTTCTCCATGGTTGAAAATAAATTGGGCAAAAACTTGACGTTAAGGTGTGACTCACAATTAAGATCGTTCATTATGGTCGGACCACCCTTTAATTTTTAATAAAAGTTCTCAACCCCAAAAAACCCTTTATATATAGGGTGATCCATTTCGAGATACTTTTTTCAATATCCTTTTTTTTAATAGATCACGTATGAGTCGTGTCATTCTGTCATGTTATTTTTGTTTAGTATTGTTTGGCATTTCATAATAGAAAGACTTACGCCTATACAACGTTTACAAATCGTTCAACTTTATTACAAAAATTCACGTTCTGTGGGGAATGTGTTTCGTGCACTTCGCTCAACTTATGGTCAACATAATCGGCCTACTGAGCGTACTATTCGCAACACCATCACCCATTTTAAGACCCAGCATTCATTATTGAATAATATTCGACCGAATAGACCACGTCCAGCACGCTGTAAAGAAAATATAGCGGCCGTAGCTGAGAGTGTACACGAAGACCGTGGAGAGTCGATTCGGCGCTGTCGTCCCATGATAACCGACTATTTGATGCCTGAAATTGAAGCTCGTGATCTCGCCGAAATTTGGTTTCAATAAGACGACGCCACTTCCCACACATCGCATCAATCAGTGGATTTATTGAGAGAACACTTCGGTGAGCACATAATTTCACGTTTTGGGCCGGTCGATTGACCACCAAGATCGTGTGATATCACACCGTTAGATTTTTTCCTGTGGGGATATGTAAAGTCTAAAGTTTATGCGGACAAATCCGCTTCGATTCAGGCCTTGGAGGAAAGCATCACGCGTGTCATTCGCCAGTTACCAGCGAAATTCTCGAACGAGTCATCGAAAATTGGACTCAACGGATGGACCATCTGCGACGTAGCAACGGCCAACATTTGATAAACATAATCTTCAAAAAATAAATGCCAAAGAATGTTCTTTCAAATGATAAAAAAAACATTCCCCATTAAATTTGAATTTTCTTTGTTTTTTTTTCTTTAAAAAAGTAGGAAACCTCGAAATGGATCACCCTATATTTATAGTAAATTTAGTAAAAAAAAAGACTAAGGGTACGTTCCTAAATGCAGTAGTTGCGCATCACTGCAGCATAATAAAACTATCATTTGTTAGCACTGATTTGCGTCAAACGTTTTTTAATGCAAAAAATTGACAGTACTGTCGCAAATTTTTGCAACTATGGCATCATTAAAGTTTTTGATGCAATAGTGCAAAATCAGTTTTCTTTTTCGTTTTAATTGATTTTTAATAATCAAAAGCCGTTTTATCTTTCTTTTAATTCTTTTTTACTATAAATCATTAAAAAGTTGTCAAGATTTTCAATAATATTAATTTTTTATTATAGTAATCCGCCTTCTTTTTCGTTTTAATTGATTTTTAATCATCATAAGTCGTTTCATCTTTCTTTTAATTCTTTTTTTATTATAAGTTAACAAAAAGCTGATGGTAAAAATCATCAAGGTTTTCAATAATATTTGATAATATTATTGTGAACATGTTTTTCATCACACCTTTTAAAAAGCAAACATTATGTAGTTATTGGGCAATATGAAAGCATCTGCAACAGCTGATCGCGCATCAGCAAAAAACTTGGCATAACTGCCGCAGTGATGCACAAATTTACTGCATTTACGAACGTACCCTAATTTAAAAATGTCAAAATATTAAAAAGTACTCGAAAAAAAATATTAAGGAAATATGTTAGAATATTTTTTTCTGTGTGCAGTCAAAATAATAAAAATTAAAATCTTAAAGACTTTAAATGAGAAAGAGCTTTATCAAGTGAAATAGCTGTCAGTGGGCAAATCTTATGAAAGAGATCGATTGTTTGAAAAATTTCTAAAAATGAGAAATCCGTTACGAAATCATATGACTGCCAAAAAATCTGAAGCACACGTTTATTTATTTAACAGATCAATCCTATTATTTAAACTATTCTTATCCATTATCACTAACCGTTACACTGAAAAAAATCCACGTGACATTTTACCAAAAAAAACTCATAGTTATTTTAAAACCCTCGAAAAGAAAAATTTCACATATTTTGCGAAATATTTTACGAAACTAACGAAAACTTTTCGTCTATTTGATTTTAGGCGGTTATTTATGTATGTTTTAAATGTATTTTTAGATTTTTCGAAAATATTTTAACTCATTAAAATGATCTCTAAAATTGAGAACCAATAATTTTCATTTTAAATGTAGAAAAAGTAAATCACTTTTGTGAAAAAAATCACCTTTATGAAATACTTTTGTAAAGTATTTTTTCATAAAAATTGTTTATATAAAAAAGTACCTTCATAATTACACAACACAGAAAATTTAAAATAACTAAAAAAATTTCGTAGATTTTGCATATTTTACGAAAGATTTTCGTGGTGCCAACGATATATATAACATGTATAACGTATGGATTATTTAAAGTGTATGAATTGATAAAATATTTAATGCAAATGTAAATTAAAAAAAAGAAGCGGATTTTGATCATGGATTTCTAAAGTAATCAATTTATACAGTTGACTATCAGAAATCATTTATCATAACGGAAAAAATCGAAAAATAGAGGTGTTCATATAGAAATGGGGCAGTGGATGATAAACGGTTGAAGCATGAACATTAATCATCGTAGGACTTAAAAACAAATGTCTGTTTTTATTAAAATTAATAAATCCGATTAAAATTGACCTATTAATTTATCAGCATCAGGTAGCTGATAAATACATAGGGCAAGTACACAAGGAAGTACTAAATGACTTATTTGTTTAACTGGTGCAGAAAGGCTCTTATTTTATTCTTAAATAAACGCGTTATCTAAAACAACAAAAAACTAATAAACATGGAAAATAAAGGAAAATTTTAAATTAATATAATAAAGTATAATATGAATACAAAGAATTCTATTCTACATATTTACAGGTTGGTTGAAAAGTTCCTGCGCTCGAAATGAATATACTGTTTTTGTTACGAAATATATTTTTTTATTCAATATAATCTCCTAAAAGCTCAATACACTTGTTCCAATGATCTTCCAATAATTTTATCACATCCTTATAATGCTTTTCCGGAAGCTCTGCAAAATAACCGTCTACGGCTGCTATGGCCTCTTCATTTGACGAAAAATGCTTTCCACGAAGGATTTGTTTGAGATTTCTGAAGAGATCGTAGTCACTGGGAGCCAAATCTGGTGAATACAGTGGATGTTCAAGCAATTCGTACTTTAATTCTTTGAATTTAGCCATCGTCAAAACACTTTTGTGAGCAGGTGCATTGTCTTGATGAAAAATGATTTTTTTCTTCTTTAAACCAGGTCTTTTCTCACGAATTTTTTCATCCAGCTGATCCAAAAGGCTGCAATAATATTCAGAGTTGATTGTTTTACCTTTCTGAAGATAATCAATCAACAAAATTCCTTTTGCATCCCAAAAAACTGATGCCATAACCTTCTTTGCTGATCGTTGTGACTTCACCTGCTTTGGAGCTGAACAACCAGCTTCAGTCTTGTTTCAATTTAGAATCATGGTGGTAGATCCAAGTCGCATCCATAGTTATAAAACGACGCAAGAAGTCGGTTTTATTCGGCTTAAAACGCTCCAAATTACGCTGAGAAATTTGTTTTCGATCCAGTTTTTGTTGAATTGTTAATTTGTGCGGCACTAACTTTCCAAACAGTTTTTTCATACATAATTCTTCATGTAAAATATGGAGTACTCGTTCGTCTGAGATGCCAATGGCATTAGCAATTTCACGCTTAGTCAAACTTGGATCTTCACTAACCATATTATGTACCTGCTCAATGATTTCTGCTGTGGTTGCAGTTTTTGGTCGTCCTTCGCGTGGATCGTCTTCAAGGCTGGTACGACCACGTTTAAATTCACCAGCCCAAAATTCAACGGTGCGTTTTGAAGGTGAGGACTCCTTATACACTTCTAACAATTGTTCATAAATTTCCTTTGCTTTTAAACCCTTCAAAACAAAGAATCTAATGACTGCACCATATTC
Organism: Eustalomyia histrio; assembly: GCA_949748255.1. Classification (NCBI taxonomy): domain Eukaryota; kingdom Metazoa; phylum Arthropoda; class Insecta; order Diptera; family Anthomyiidae; genus Eustalomyia; species Eustalomyia histrio. The sequence continues at coordinate 17,340,174 of OX456523.1, forward strand.
AATTTTTTCCATATTAAAAAAAATCAATGACACGTCAACTTCAAATGGCTTGTAAACAAAGAAAGAATTAACAGAATGACTTGCAACTTTGCATGTGTTCTCAGGACAGTTATACCAACTTGAGAAAAAAAAAGTATGGAGCTAGCAGTGCCATATATTGGTGAGCGCAGGAACTTTTCAACCAACCTGTAATAGTAGTACTACTATTCAAACAATGAATAATACGCACCCACCTTTTTTTTTGTATGCAATTCCCATACAAATTTATTCGCAATTTTATTTAATTAAAATAATGATATTAATGTACCTTTTTTTCTTTTTATTTACAGAGTAAATAATCAACAAGTTTAAAAAGAGTAAATAAGATATTAGGAATTTCCGTTAGAATAGTTTTAAAGATAATGAGAATATGGCTGGTGAAATAAATGAAGTAGATTCAAAATATGGCAAAAAATTAGCATTCGAACGCAATTTACAAGCTCCCCTATGGCGTAAACGTTCCTGCACAGATGTACCATGTTTACTATTGTTTTTAGTCTTCCTAGGAGCATGGGCATTTATAGCCATCTATGCTTGGCGTCATGGAGATTTAAATAAATTAGTAGTGCCCACCGATTCATTTAATAAAAAATGTGGTATTGATTCGGGTGTTTTAAATAAGAAATATTTATTTTTCTTTAATCTCGACAAATGCATAGATCCATTAATACCAATAACTGGTTGCCCAACACCCCAAATATGTGTAGAACAATGTCCCCAACAAACATTTATATGGGATACTATGAAAAATCAGTATTCCTTGGAAGAGTTAAAAACAAAATTAATTTGCTTAACTGATGCCGATAGGTTGAATATTAAAACTAAAGATGATGCTGAAAATGCTATAAAGGCAGAACGTTGTGCTAGATGGTATATTAAAAGTGCTCCCTTTTTGAATCGTTGTATGTGGGAATTTTCACCTCAAGTTTGTGAATATATTCCAGCATTTTTATTACAACGAAATCAAAGAGATCTTTCTGCATCAAATATTACACAAGCGATAACACCTGCAATACAACAAAGTGAACAAGAATTACAGGCATTAGCTTTAACCATGTTCCCAGAAGCCCAGGCTTTAATGACGATTCCTTCTAAAACTGTCGATCCTAAACTTGCTCAAGTTGAAGAACCTGTAGTACAATGTCGTCGACGCCAACAATTGGGTGAAACGGTTATTAAAGAGAAAATGATGCAAACTGATACGAAATTGGCCAAATTAATTGGAAATATTGTAGCTCAATTCACCAATGGTACGCATGAAGCTCAACAAGTTGGTGAAAATGTTGTAGAAGATATTTTAAATTCTTATGTGGTTATCTTAACGGCGTTACTTTGCACTTTAGTCGCCTCCTTCATATTTATTGCTTTAATGCGTTGGTTGGCTTCACCATTTCTATGGACTTCAATATTTGGTGTACTTGTTGGTCTTGCTGTTGCCATTTATTTTAGCATCAAACAATATACATTTTATCATCGTGAAGCTACTGTGCCACAGCATGCATTAAATTTAAATGCTGTCGTTAAAAATGTTTTGCAGGTAAGCGAAAATAGATGTACATATATATTTTTATGATTAACTAAATCGGAATATAAATTGTTGAGTAGAATCTTTATCCATAATAGTTTGAAAATTTTTCGATCACAATGTCTACCGAGAACCCAAAAAGGGAAATTAAGTTCACACACGATAACAATTGTGCTGGTATAACATGCCAGCTTGTAGGCAAGCGGGGCGAGAAGAATGGTTTTTTGTTGGTGTAAAGTTTCAACCAGCTTCTACCCCGCACAAAACCTATACATGTACAAAAACTCCAAACGCTAAATGAATACAAAAACCACTAACAGACACAGAGATACAAAGCTCTATATTTTTATATATATATTTTATGCCAGATGAATATAATCTTGTGTGTTACGAAAAGAACAAAAATTGTGCGCTTAAATATTGGTATGGTGTGTGATGGCTCATTGGCAACAAATTTAATTAGTATAGTATAACATTGATAATCCGGTTTATTCGGTAATCTGGATGACATTTTAAAATGTATTGTGAAATTTATAATCCAGACTGATTGTAAATTTATATTTCTAATTGTTATTGTTTTATTTCAAAATATAATCGGTATTAAAGGAACACTATACAGACAGCACTAAGTTTTTAAACACAGGCTTTTAAAATCAAGTGCACGAATAAAAACATTATAAAAGGTAAACATAGTTAGCTTAGAGTGAAAAAGAAACAAGTCCACATTTTATAAAAATGTAGATTTTAATTAAATCATTTGCAGAAAATACTTTTAAACATTTCCATTCCTACTTATTGGTATGCAGTGTAAAGGGAATAATTTTAAATTCTGAAAGGAAAGGGGGCTAAGTCCAGTTAAAAATTATATCCCAACATGCATTTGGAAGATATATTACCCAGAAGATATTGCGGCAATATCTTCTATTACCCATTGGACTACATAAATCAAGTAGTATTTTAAAAATATCTTCTTTTTCTCAGCAGAAAGAAATATCCACGATAATTAGAAAAAAAATCTAAAAATTTTTTTTATTTGTGTTATTCAAAAAATATATTAATTGTTAAAAAATTTTTTAAGGTAAGCTAAATTTTGATTGAAATTAGTTAAATTTTAGTAACTGGGGTATCTTCTGCAACATGAAAGCAATTGTCGCCGCAATAAAGTTTTTCTATTGGGGAATCGTATTCGTATTGCCAGGCTTACTGCGATATAGTTCATATAGTTTCATCGTATTGAATGACCTTTTTTATTTATTTATTTATTTCAGTCTACAGATTAAAATCTAACAGACAACTTTAACCTAACTCGTTTACATTTTTTAACTTATTTAAATGAAGAATTATATCACATTTAACAGCATCCAAACTTTTATTAAAGTCAACAGCAAAATAAAGTTCATTAAACCATAGAGTAAGAATAATATAGAGATTGCAACGCCAATCTCGGAAGGTGAGAGAAAAGAAGGAAAAATTTAGCAAATTTCTCTGAAAATTTTAGCGAATTTCCCTGCATTTTCCACCTTCTTTCAAATCCAATTGGGAAATCTGCTAATAACCAATTGGATTTGCAAAGAAAATCAATTGAAATCGCAAAAAAAATTGCAAAAAAAAAACAAACTAGAAAAAATGTCGAACCTTTGTAATCTGCTCACTACGTGAGCGGCATCGTCATGGTGTCATTAAACTTATTACAAATCCTTCGATGTGGATCAGTATTAGCATAATTTGTACGAAAAGTAGAAATACGTAGAAACTCAAAGTTTCTATTAGAATAAAATGGAGTATTTAAACTAAGTTCAATAGAAGCTCAAAATAAATTCGGAATCAATTATTATTTGATTATTTCATTATTAGTTTGTTATTCCATTTTCATCAGATGGTACCAAAATATCCAAAAATAGAGTAATCGTAGAAAACTATCTAGTTTTCTTGGAGGGGAAGAGAAAAAAAAGAGGACTACTAAAAAATGGCGGATCAAAAGTCTGTGAATTTACAAAGACCGAATAAACACTCCCTTTTCTAAATAACCCCAGATGTTTTCTACATTACACAAATGTGATTTTCTATGTGGGATTAGGCCAGATTAAAAAATACGTGTCGATTGATTTTGTCTCCTCTATTATATATCCAATTTTCAGCGAACACTAAGTGAAAATGTACTAACAAGGAAGCATCACTGATGGATTCCCTCTTATTTCATGATTGTTCTAAAGAAAATTCATATATGTTATTTGCATGGAATTCGTTGCTCAATTTATAACCACACCATGACGATGTCTCTCACGTCGTAAAAAACGTTCTCTTAGTTTTGTATGTGCAGATTTCAAAGGTTCAGCATCTTTTTAAATTGGATTTTTTGCGATTCCAATTGAATTTCTTTGCAAATCCAATTAGTTTTTAGCAGCTTTCCCAATTGGATTTGGAAAAAAGGTTTAAAAACAGGGAAATTTACTCAAATTTTTGCAGAAATCAGGGAAATTTGCTCAATTTTCCCCTGTTTTCTCAAAGTTTCCGAACCTTTGTATTCTGTATAAAATTTTATTTGGCTGATGACGGCGTTGCATCCTCTATACTATTCTTCCTCTATGTTATAACTATTACTTTTTACAATGGTAAATATTATTCTCTTTTTGTGACTCTTGATTTGAATTTGACATTGTGATTTAAACCCAACTCTGGTAAAAACACTCTTCCAATACGTTTACAGAGTGGTTCTGGACACTGTTATGTCTATTCTTAGAGACAAAGTAGTGTATGTGCTCAAGTATTAGAAAAGCTATTATACAGCTCAAAAAAATTGCTTTACACTCACAAAATATATTGGTTTTAATTTTTGTTTTTGTTTTTTTTACAGGATGAACGTTTATGGCTGTACCTAAGCATATTTCTATGCATTTTCTTCGTTATCCTTTTGTTGCTATTAATTGTTTTACGTAAACGTATCAACATAGCGGTGGCACTAATCAAAGAAGGTAGTAAAGCTGTTTCCAGTGTTAAATCCACAGTTTTCTTTCCTATTTTGTCATGGATACTATTCATAATAGCCATAGTATATGCTGTTGGAGTTGGTCTATATCTAGGATCGATTGGTAAAAATTCATTTAGAATAATAAGACAACTAGATCCGAATAGTGTTACAGGAGTAACACAAGAGAATTGTAAATGTGAAGGACCTGCTATAAATTATACCATCGGAGCAAGTTGTGATCCTCTAGCATTTCAGGAGCATTGTTATAATGCCGATACATCTTTGGTGGGCTTCTTTCAACAATCACAAAGATCTTCATGCACGAAAACAATGTGTAGTTTTGTTGAAGTTGAACATACTACACTGATCAATTGGTTTATTGCCTATAATGTCTTTGGATTCCTGTGGCTAAGTTTCTTCATAAGTGCTTTTAGTGATATGGTATTAGCTTGTACATTTGCTACTTGGTATTGGACTTTTAAAAAGAAGGATTTACCATTTTTTACCTTAACCAAAGCAATTTTTCAGACATCTTTTTATCATTTGGGTACATTAGCATTTGGTTCATTAATTTTGGCTATTTGCCGTATGATACGTTTAATTTTGGAATATATTGACAGAAAGCTTAAGAAATACGATAATACCTTAACAAGGGCAATATTATGTTGTATGAGATGTTTTTTTTGGCTTTTAGAATCATTTTTACGTTTCTTGAGCAAGAATGCTTATATAATGTGTGCCATACATGGTAAAAATTTCTGTAGTAGTGCAAAAGATGCTTTTAATTTAACGATGCGTAATTTCTTGCGGGTGGTTACTTTAGATCAAGTTACCGATTTTCTTTTCTTTATGTCTAAGCTCCTTATAACGGGTGGCGCTGGCGTAGCTACTTATTACTTTTTGTTAAACAATCCCTCCATTGTGCAATTGCATTATATTGCCGTGCCCATAGCTATTGTAGCGATATGTGCTTTTCTTATAACTAGTGTATTCTTTAGTGTTTATTCAATGGCTGTAGATACGTTATTCCTATGCTTCCTGGAAGATATTGAAAGAAATGATGGTTCTCCCGAGAAACCATATTATATGTCGAAACAACTTATGAAGATATTGGGTAAACGTAATAAAATACCAAAAAGGACACCATAAATAAAAAATTATATACATATATACCAAAGTAGGAATTATACAAATATGAAAATGTAAGGTGCTGTTTGTAAATAATAAAAGGAGTTGAGTGAATTTTAAAATATTTTCCATGGCTGCAATGAATTGCGTTAAAACTGTATTAGACTTTTTTTAAAGGAACTCCATTCATTCAATAATCTATAATTATAAAATTCAAATTTTAATGAAAAAATGTTCATATATTTATTTTATAAAAGTTTTTTTTTGCATCTAAAAACATATTTCAAAAAAAAAAAAAAAAGTTTGGAGAAAAAAAAATTTTTAGTAAAACATTTGGATTATAAAAACTTTGGAAATTTTTTGTTATTTTCGGAGTAAACATTAATTTTTTTTTTATTTGAAAAAGAAATATTTATTACAAATAAATGATGGACTTTTTTGATGTATTTAGAATCTGAACAAATTTTCCTATCACCTTACAATTTTGAAATATTCGCAAGCTACTGTTAAAAAATGTAATATCTGATAATTTGTTCGTATTGTTTTTCAAATTTGTTTTCTTATAACGGTACACAAATTCAACAAAAATGTTTTTGTTGTGCTTTATTTTAAAGAAGAAAGTTCAGTCTTAAATCCATCGTAATGAAAAATCTTAAGCTGCTAAGATGCGTTGTATAAGGTATTTCAAAAAAGGCCAAATTGGCAATTTTTTACTTTTTAATTGTAAGGTGAAGAAAAATTTTGTAAAACAGATTTGGGGTCAGCAAGTCAAATACTATTTATATCAAGGTTCAAACCTCAGCGATTTCTCCTCATTTTCTTTTCGAAGGGCACGTAAATTGAGTTTCTGTCTCTATTTTGAAGTGCGAATACTAAAAAAATCAATTAGAAATACAAATTGCAGGCACTTAAAAAAATGCGAAAAGGATGAGCTTTTATTTGTTAATTGAATTAAGGTGCAAATGGCGCATACAGATTTTTTCCGCTCCATATATAAGTTATTGTTTCCAATTCCAACAATTGCTGTGTTATTGCGGCATGGTGTTAACTTGAATATTCACTATAAAGTGATAACAACCATTTAAAAGAGGTTGAATTTAATGTCGATTCTATTTGTAAACATACAATTTGTACGAGAACTCTTCAAAAACATTTATTTTTCTTTTTTAATATTTTGATAGGTTAAAACTAAATCAACCAATCAGAATGCTTATAAAAGAAACCAAGTCAAAGAAACCTACCACCCAAAATCTTAAATAAAAGTGAATTTTATAAAAGAATGATTCTATTTTGTAAAAACCAACTTAAAAAAGACAGTCTGAAAAAGAGAAAACATAAATAACTTAAACATACGTAACTAAATTAAGTAAAAGATTTGCAATATTTTAAACAGATGTTAATTCAAAAATATTGAATTAAAAAAAATTGTAAGGGTTGTGTTGAAAAAAACAAAACAGAAGAACGAACATATTTTTGTTTATAAAAAAACTATTTAAATTATACTCTAAAAACCGATATAACTATATACATTGTTTTTAATTAATTGAATGTGTATTTTTAAAACAAAAACAATTTCTAAATTATATATTTTTTAAGAAAAACAACTTGAAACTAGTTGGATAAAAAATATATACCCATTTGTATTGTAAATGAGAAAACAAGGATAAAAGCAATATTACGTAATTGTTATTAAATTGCATGCCAAATTTACGTTTTTTAATGTAGTATTTCCAAAATTAAAAAAAAAAAATAATATATAAATATTATAATTAAATTATGTTATATATATTTAACAAATTTTCCATGTTATTTTTATTTACTAATGATTTTTTATAATTAAGTTATTGAAAAAAAATATGAATTTGTATTAATGCTCAAATAAAAATTATTAATTCTGTAAGAACAGAATGTTAAAAATTTCGATTTCACGTGAAAAAACTGTTCATAAAAATTTAATATAGAAGAGTATTATTTTTCCGGTTGTAAAAAAATATATGTGTCTTCCTTATAAATTAAGAAAATTTTTTAATTTCTGAATTTTTTTCACGGAAAAAAATAATTTACTAAGTTAAATTACTAAATAGACTACGAAATTTTCTATTTTTTTTTCTTCTAAATTTATAAATTTTTGTATATGTAAATATTTTAGAAAACAGCGACAACAAAATAACACGTTCGCATCATTTTATTAAAACTAAAAAATCTAACAACTTTTGTGTTTGTGCGGCAAGAAGTTAACAGGAACATTCACTATAAACTGATAGCACACATGTAAAAGAGGTTGAGAAAAACTTTAATAATTTTACGCGTTAGCTCTTAACGTGAACTATTGTCAAATATTTATGGTGTTTTCGAACATTATTTACCGCACGAACACAGCTAACAGAAATAAGAGTAGCCATATTGAGAACTATTAATATATAGGGGAGTTACGTTGCTATCTGTTTAATGGTACCACTCCAGCATTCACTCATCAAAATACTTTTTACAATAAACATGTATAATGCAAGCTTGTTCTGCATTCTATAATAATATATATGCATTCAAATAATAATATGTTGATTTCATGTTATTTCTCTATCTAGTAAGGAATTTAACAAAAGTTAAAGGCTCTTAAAAATTAAACTAAAAATACAATCATGGACACCCTAAAACTGTCCTTTGTTAACTACTCTAGACTGATAAAATGCAAACAACAGGCTGAGCTGTCATTTGTTATCATTGTTTTTAAATGAGTAAGAGTTATTTTTCATTGCTTTACTGATTCGCAAATCATTGAGCAATCACACACGAGAACAATTGTGCTGGCATAACATGCCAGCTTGTGGGCAAGCGGAGCGAAGAGAATTGTCTTTTGTTGATGTTAGTTTCATTCAGCTACCCCGAATTAGCAGCCCAAAACCAATACATACACATTTTTGAAAAAAGGCCAAACGTTAAATGAATACAAAAAACAAATATTAGTATGGTGTGTGTTGGCTCATCCAGAATACTAATTTGTTATTAAAATTAGCCAACACTGTTATTTTTACTACATCAGGGATGGAAAATAAAATTATTTTCGGTATCAAAACAAAAATTCAATAGTACTTTTTGACCCTCAGAGTACTAATTTTTTTATTTTTAAGAAAAAATTACATAAAATTAATACACATGAAAATAAAAATTAACACAAATATAAATTTGATTTTACATAAAATTAACACATTCTTTTTATATTAAACAAAAAAGTTTAAGGTTTGTTTTTTTATAAAAAAATATTGAAAATAAATAATATTTTTTATAAAAACAGACCTTAAGATACATCCGATTTTACACGCACTTAGCGGGATAAATTACTATATAGCGTGAAACTATTATACATCGTATAAAGAGATTTTTCACGATAATGAATTTCACCTGAAAATATAGAAAAAATATGTTTTCACGCAAATTTAATATTTAAGACTATTATTTCAAGTGTGAATGTGACATTTTGGATTTATAGTGATTGTGTAAAAGCGATTTTTGGATGTTATTTTTGACGTTTTCGTAGCGTTTTTATAAATTTATTTCTTTGGCAGTATTGTAGTTATTATTTAGAGATATTTGAAAAGCTCAAAAACTTAGCTATTGATAGCCACATGTTTTTGAAAAGTTTCACAAATTCGAAATTTTTAGAAGTTTTTTAACTGAATTAAAAAGTTAAAAAAAAAGTTGCGACTTTTCTCTAAATTTCTTAATTACCCAGCAAAAAAGAACTCCCGATTCCAAAATGAATAGCTTGTACATAACATAAAAGTTGAAGTTATAATTTTAAGCCTGTCTTTTTAAAGCTGTTAAGTTGTGTTATTTAAAAGCTATTCATCGTGGAGTACTTTACTTTTCTTGTCTTCTGTCATTCCCATACATAATACATATGGAACGTTACGCGTTAACCCTAAACGATGGATTATGTTAAATTTATATGGAAACGACATAAACCAACTTTGATAGATTGTCACATAAACACAGTAAATTTAGCTACTTTCTAGCGATTTTCAGTCTGATTTAACGATATTTTTGAAAAAGTCGGCAACATCGTTGCCAATAATAATCTATATAATTTTTAGCGCCAAAACAAAAAGTATAGAATTGTACAAACCAGTCCTGGTATATGAGTATCTATTAGATGATTGACCAACACTGTCATCTCACAGATAACGATAACAAAAAAAAAAAGTATAGAATTGTAGTATACTTTTGTATACACTTTTCTTTAGTACAGACAAAGTGGTGGTACAGTAAAGCGTGGAGTGAAAATCAAAACATAAATTAACAAACAAGCAAGACGTCGATGTGGTGATCATGAGTTGAATAATAATAAATGTGGAAAATAAAACTTTAAAGGTTAGTGTTATTTTAAAAACAAAAAAGAATTAGTTGACATCTATATGATGAGTCTGTGCAGGGGTACAGAACGTGGTAAAATGTGGCCACGAAACGTCTTAATATAAAAGCAAATAGGCTCGAGGTCATAAAATGTTGCTTTTTAGTTATGTACGTTTTAGAAATATGCATTACTGATAGAAAAAAATTAAATTTCTTAGATAAATGTTTTTTTTTTAGATTTATGTACGATTTTTTATTTTGTTTACAGATGTTTTGGAAATAATGAAAACAGAAATGATTCAGTAACATTTGGGCAATAATGCATCAGTTCCTGATAAGTACGGCATTATATTAAGTCGCTACCACGGTTACCTACCGGAGGCTCAATTACCCGAAATTTCGACAATAGAAACGCCGCTTTCTGGTTGAATTGAAAGTGCGTGGAAGAAAACTATTGTAACATCATATGAAAGTACATGGAAGTAATTCAGCTATATTTAAAAAATGAAATACATATCTATATTGTATAAACAGATTAATTATTATTTATTAAAAAAAAACAAAAGAAGTGCACGAATTAAATTTGTGTAAAAAAATATACAGTTACGTCACGTAAATTTTTTTTTGGTTAGGTTTATAATTTTTAAGTTGAAATATATGAAGATACAAAAAAAAAAGAAACGGGAAAATAAGTTGGTTAAATTGATAAATAGCACAAAAACCTTTGCAATATGTTATTGCCAATGTTTTTTACCTAGTAATACTTCAAACTCCTAACTTTAGAAATGTACTCTCGATCGACATGGATGGTGTGAGCACGATTTTTCGATATGCTAGAATCCTCCTAGTAACTCCGTTTTTGTTATTTCTCTTTCGCACACATGTATTCTTTTATTGCTTTATTCGGCATTAGAGTAAAAACCGTATAGACAAAATTTTAGAAGCAACTTAAAGGGAATTGAGAAAAAATCATTGCAATGAATTTCACCGTATAAATTGGCTCTAAACATAGCAACTGTAATATGGGGTTTCCACAAGACGTATGTCTCTATACGAATGAGTGACTACATGTATTTTAATTATTTTGTATTGCATGTATTACTCGTTTCGGAAACGAAATTGTATTCAAATTGCGTGCAGCCTATGTCACAGCTTCAAATTTAAGAAATTTTGACATACAGTATGTGTAAAAAATTTAAATCCAAAATATTGTACGTGTGGCCGCAGTGTTAACTTGTCATCTGGAAACACCACCTCAATTTTAATTGTCCAGTGGTGCCAGATGTACACTTTTAATTGACGACTTTTTTGTAAAAAAAAAACAATGAGGTGATTACTGAAGAATCCAATTTAAAAAATATTTTTAGAACCTTTTTTGTTACTACTACATATATGCTCAAGGCATAGGAGTTTAAGTTTCTAAACGAAAATATGTTTTATACTAGAGTATTCAAAAAACCTTTTGAAAAAAACGGTTTCGGTTTTCTTCGAAAAATCGAATTTAAAAAAAAAACCGTTTTCGGTTTTTACAAAAAAAAACGGTCAACCGGTTTTTTCGTTTTTTTTAATTTGCATAAAAAGTAGAGTATTCAAAAAACCGGTTTCGGTTTTTTTTAATTTGAATAAAAAGCTTATATAATTTTTTAATTGTTTTAATTACAAACAAAAAAAAAAAAAAAGAAATTTAGTATATAAAGTAATAAAAATAAAAAATACATTCTTTGAAAAAAATATTTTTTAATATTTTTTATTGTATTTCATTTTAACATTTTATTTATTGGTTTTAATATTTTTTAATATAATATCTTAAAAATTAATATTATAAAACTATATGCATATCAAATGAATAGAGGTCATAAAGTTTGTAAATTGGTAAAATTAGGTACGTTAGTAATTTGAACGTTTAAAACGTTTTTCATTAAATAATTTTTTTTAATATTACATTTTAAATATGTAAAATGAAAATATATTTTTCACTTCTAAAATAATATTTTAGAAATAATATTCAATTACAATGTTTCATTTTAAGACGATTTTTTTGTTTGCTTTTGATAAAGCTAGAAGTAGAAAATAATCTTTCACTAATAGTAGATGGTGGACAAATAGTCAAAAGACAATTATATAAATTCTCCAACTTTTCAGTTTTTTTGTCGCATTTATCAAGATATATGAAATCATCATATAATGATGAATGATTTTGTACAGTCTCTTTTTTAGAATTTTGAATACTATTTATTGTGTTATTTAGATCAGAAATTAAACTATTTGAATTTGGAATATCCAAAGTTAAGTCTTCATCGGAATCTTTCGGACTTACATCTAAATATTCATAAACAAACAAACGAGTGTTCGAAAAAAAATAAAAGAGACCAAGTAACCCAAATGGTGATGTAGTTAAAAACCCGGTTTTCGGTTTTCTTCGAATTTACAAAATATTCGAAACCGATCGGTTTTAAAAATAAAAAGAAACCGGTTGACCGGTTTTCGGTGTCGGTTTTGAAATACTTTAGTTTATACGCATATTTGAATCAATTTTGAATGACAGTCAGACCTTGAATGAATTTATTAAATCGGATTTAAAATCATAGTTTTTAATTTTAATTAAATTGACTTTAACATCTCGCTCAGTTTTCTAGATATTCGCCATTTTGTAAAATGGTAATTTTTAAAATGACCGGTATCTCGAAAAATAGATTTATTAATATACATCATATATATAAATAGGCCAGGTCAGGAAGATATCCATAGGTATCTATTTTTATAAAACAGCCACAGGGTGACCAATATCTATACGAACGAAATGGAACGGGATACGAAATTTGTTTTTTCGGAGTTTGTTAATTTATATTATCTTATTTATAAATTGATAATAAAAAAACAGTTGATTCAAAATTGAATTATTTTGTTTGATTTATAAAGATATAATTATGGTAGTAAATAATTCAATCAGAAAAATTTATTTGTCAATTTTTAAATCAGATTTTAAAATTGATTTAATTTTTTATGTAGCGTTTTTTGCTTTTATCTGTTGACGATTTTTGATTAAATGATTGATTTTAGTTGTATTTTTAGCAAGAAAAGTGTGGCAACCCTAAACATATCCCCAATGAGCTTGCTATTCATTAATTAAACTTTTATTAGCAAAGGCGCCATTATTTTTAAAAACAAATTAGTGCAAAAAGTGATTGCTTAAAACTATCCAAGAAACATAATGGATCGTACAATAATTGCACCATATCGTGCTGAAGAAAAGGAATTATCTCATGTTTTATACAAAGCCCTTCAAGGTTTAACTGTAATGCATACGCCTACAGAAGAACTAAAAAAATGTTTATCCGATGAAATGTTTTTAAAACCCAATCAACAAGCATTCTTTCAAGTAATGGCGTATCTATTTCGCATATTGGATGCTCAGGAATTTAAGAAACGTTTCTTTTGGCCCATTACAGACAAAAGGTCTGAATCAAATTTTCGCACCAGCACCGTGGAATACTTGAAGCATTTGAATGAAAAACATCAATTGCATTGGAATCATATAAAATCCTATTTGGTGGTAATGCCAGGTGGTATGAAATTTATAAGTTTCCTATTGGAGTTTGTGGGCTTTATTGCACAGGAGTTGATTAAACAAAAGCAAAAACAATTAAATCTAGACTCATCTCACCAACGTGAATATGTTTCTGTGGCTAATTTACAAAAGACTTGCGGACAAAATGCCTTTTTTAAAGAAATGGCATCGGAATTTTTAGAGAATATCGAATGTGTTAACAAAAAATATGATGAGAAATATCAATTGTTAATGCAAAAAATGGAAAAATTATACCAGGGAACGGGTTTAAATGTAGATATGTTAATAGATGATAAATTTCTACAAGATTTTGAGCATAGCAATAACCTATTGTTTGATAGACTATATGCCGAGAGAACCCACAAAATATTGGCCATGGAGGAGTTGATAAGGGAGCTAAAAGAGGCCATGGATAAATTTTATAGCAAAGAGACGGGTTATAAATATGATAAACAAAAAATTTGCCTACAATTAAGGGGTATAAGAGATCATTTTCCTATGGAGGAATTAAAAGAAGGTAATTTTTATATATAACTCTTTTATGTACTTATAAATCGGGATTGTTAATGATAGATTTACAATTGAAAATTGGATTTTTGAAATGGTACTGATGCTAAACAATTGGTACTTATTCGAACTCTACGGTACTTAAATATTAACATTAATTAATTCAACTTTTGAGGTTTTTTCTTTTTTTTTTTGCAAAAACAAATTTTTAATAACCAAAAAACTTATATTTACAATGCAATAAGCCAATAAACAAAAATTCGAAAGGGTCATACAAAATTTTTCAATTTTCACTTTTTGCAAGAAAACTGTATACAGTGGTTATATCTACCCACTTTAAAAATCTTACATCATTTTCTCTACTCTTTCGCCAAAAAAAAAAAAAAAATAGTTATATCCCTTTCAAGTGGAAGCTCAATTCATATCAGTTTTGTTTCAACTAAAGGAAAATATTTGACTAGAGAACTAAATTTTTTATAACTTGTTACTTGGTTAGAAATGATCTGTACTCTTTATTTAAATGCTATAAATTATAAGTTTTTGTAAAAAGATTACCAAAATACAATTTCACTTGGTAATTCAAGATCGAGGTCAGTCCTCGAATATTTTTAGTACGCCGTACTAAAAATATCCAGCACTAAAAATACTAACTCTTACTAAAAAGTAACCACTAAAAATCTAAAAAATAACCCAATACTACAAAAATTTACTGCACCAAAAATTGTTTCCGTGATTAAAAATAGGCAGTACTAAAAAAGTAATGAAGTAGTAGAACAAGTTCTAAAAAGTACCCAGCATGTGCTAAAAAAAAGTATACATATTTCGATGAAATGTTGATTTAAAAGTAATAAAAGTTTGGTAAAAAATACCATTTTTAGGTCGTTAAAAGCGATTTCTAATTTCTTCAAAAATTTTTTGTTTTAAAACATTTTATTATTTTTAGTATTTTATTAAAGAGGTATTAAAATACCTTTCATCTGATACTTAACTGTAGTTTCTTTGAAACGAACATGACAAAACCGAAAAATGTTTTAAGTTTTGATACCCACAGCTGAACCCTTAAAAGTGTGTTTGGGCCACTCATTTGTTTTGTCCCCTTGTTATATAAACAAATTTCATATCAATCGGAGGGAACGCATCAACGAAGCTTCTTTATCAGAACTAACAAAGTTCTGTATTAAAACAGTACCTAGTAAAAAATACTTAAAGAATACTTAGAAACAAAAAAACTATCAAGAAAATTGTACTAAATTTTTGCAAAAATTCAGTTTGAATCATAATTATTGTAATTTATTTTTTCAGAATTGTTTGCCTCTAAAGTGTCCGATGATGGTGTCAATATTAACACATTAATAAAAACTTTTAATGGCATTTATAAAACTATACAAAATGAATTAGAAGCGGCCAATAAACGACCGTGTGCTGGCAAATTTGTTTATTCCAGAGTATTGAGCATAAAACAAAATCTACAAGAAATGGAAGCAAAATTAACCGACTTTAAAAAAATGCTAGATGTAAACATGAAAAAAGAAAAACAACCGGAATTTCCTAATACTCCGGTACGTGCTACAATGGAGGAGCCTAATAAACGCTGTCAAGAAAATACATTGCTGTCGAAATTAGTGTCAACACCACCCATAAAATTTGAAGTTCCAGAGGGAGGTGGAAAATCAAGATTGGCATTGGCAGATTCTAAGTCCAACAACGTCAATGACACAACATTTAATAACTTTATGGGTAAGTTTAAAAAAAATTTAAACTTTATTTGTATTTACAATAGGTTTATTTTTTTCGAATTTTATATAAATATTTCATACAAATCTAAGTATATATAGACTTGCTAAGTAGTTATAGATATAGCTACTTAAAAATTAAGAATGTATAAAAATTTTGTCAAGCCTAAGAAACTAAACAAAAATATTTTTAAAAAAAATATTTAAAATTTTTGTATTTTTAATTTGATAAAATATTAAAAACAACAAAAGCTAACAAATGAATTATGCGTTTGTAAGTAAAGGTAGGGCGGAGCAAACAATATAATTGCTATATTTCGCGTTGCCGCGAAGTCTATATACGAAAACAGCTTTCGTACAAAGGCGGCCCCAAATGTTCAAATTATATTTGTTTACAAAGTCAGCTTAATAGGGATAGTCATGTTCTTTACAATTAGTTATAGATATAGATATAAAATTCGAATAAAAAATCCTAATATTATTTATAATTCCATTTTAGCTCCCTCACGTACGGTTCCACAAACCAATCGTCATAATAGCATTGTTGAACAATCTATGAACGACTTAAGTACTAGCGCCGCGAGTAGATCAAAAATTATAGATCCTATGCAATTATTACGTTCGACAAGTAAAAAGGATTCATCAAAATATAAAACCACAATACCACAACTTAATATTTCAAATTTGGGTAGTAAATGGAAAAAACAACAATCATTATTTAATGAAAACGACGATGAAATGCCTCCAGCAGCAACATCATCTCTAACCACCACCGCTAAGTCTAATGATTCCTCGTCTACGTTGACATCGCCTAAGTCACATTTGCGACAAAAAAGTACTAGCAAAACTGCAACATCCCCACAATCATTTACTAAAAGTGATACCCCTACTTTAATACATGAATCGCCTTTTACACCATTTAATTCAAATGATCGCACACGTATTGCTAGATCACAATATCAATTATTCGATACCAGTTCGGCAGGTGGAAATAATTCATCATCATCAGCAGCAGCTTCATCGAGTTATACTAAAAAATTTTTTGCGGTTAAAAAAGTTCAGGATGAGTCTTTAAATTTTGCCAATTTAAGTACAAGTCCTTCAGGGCGTTTAGAACCATTGGTCACAGCTGAGGAATTAAATATACCCAAATTGAAGTTAAATGATTTAACATTATGCGAACATAACATGAGTTTAAATGTAAGTACAGCAACATCATATTTATCAGCCGAACACAAATTTTCCAACATTTTGTTACTACTGAAAATTGTTTGTCTTAATTGTGTTGCTTAGTTTAATTGATTCGGAATAATTTTCTTTTTATTTTCAGAATTCCATGACATTTGACAAACCAAAAATTATATTAAATTCATCACACAATGAAGATATATTACTGATGAAAGATGAAAATAATGCTAATGCAGCTAATATACACAAATCATTCAATGAATCTTGTGACAAATTAAAAGAAGAAGATCAATTGGAAGATTTTTTATTCGACATAAGTGATAGTGTCTTAAAAGATTTAATACTTTAAATATTTAAATGTTTCCACCAATGCTTTTTGTACTTTTCATATTTTCATTATTATTTGAATATTTTGTACTACTTAGGAATACGTTTTTTGCCTTATACTGTGTTACGAATAAATAAATAAATAAATGTACTTTATAATTTTATTTACACTTTGTTAAAAAAAATATTTACTTTTTAAACCCCCACAATACCAGAAATATTTATAACTTATATCTCATTTGTAGTTAAAAACATTGGACCTTGTTTTAGTTTCTTTCGAAATTTGGGTAACACATCACGGTAAGGTTTAACATAAGGATTCAAAACTGATTTTTCATTTAGTTTAATAGTTTCTAAAGACTTTTTATAATTTAATAAATTAATAAAATATTCCCGCCTTCTATAATACATATCATCATATATGTTAAAAGGTTTTTCTTTTGTGGATCCCTTATATTTTTCCAACTGAGTTCGTTGTTTTCCATTATTTATCTCTGCATCCATTATTTCCATCATGGAAGGTATTTCTTCTTTTATAACACTTGTATTTATTTGAAACTGGTCCGCTTTTGTATATCTTAATTTTGCAATAATTGTATTAAAACGTTCTTCCAAGTCAGTTATACGATGTTCCAATAGATGAAAATTTTCAAAGACTTTATTTTTATTCTTATCAGCTGTAATGTCTACTTCTTGCAGTTGTTTAAAATCACATTGTTCCGAAATATTTAAAATTGTATCAGATTCTTGTATGATTGTAACATTTTCTCTTAAACATTTTACGATTAAATCATCAATTTCTTCTTTACTTATAAATTGGTTTGTGTTGGATAAATCTTGTAATATATTTTGAACCTCCCCTCTTACCAGACTGGTAATTGGAATAGTAATATAAAATAATTCTTCGGAGATGCTTGTGCTTGATGATGAGGCATTAAAATCAGTCATTACTTTAAGTATCGATGAAGTTAAAGGTATTAACCGCTGTTGAGTCCTTCGTGGAGGTTGTACGTAAGTTTTACAATTGTAAAAGGAATTATTGTAACTTATTTTATGATGATGCTGGTGTTTCTCAAGATTTAAAATAATCCCTCTTTCCATAAACTATAATTTTATATTTTTTTTTTATTTTCACTAAAAATTTTGCATTTCTTCAAATTTGAAAAATTTAAATAAAATGTAAAAATATTTGATTAAATTTTCATAAATTTCTTGGATTTTGTTTTTTAAAAAGAAACTTTTTTTAATTTCTCTGACGTTTTTAATAATAATTTGAACACTGATATCGAATATCATGTAGGGAACACGGAAATGTGGTCTTTATAAAAATCATACCGGATTTATATTTGGAGCGGACTTAAGCCGGCTACTCACGTACAGGTTTAACTGTCAGTTTCAACTGTTCAGTTATAACTGACAGACTTAACTGTGAACTGAGATGTGCAGTTCAATACTACAGTTTTTAACATGGATTCGAAAAAGCAGGAGGGAAACTTCTTCGCCAGCTTGTTGTAGGCAGCATCTTTTTTGGCGCGAATATGGTACTCGCTAGATTTAACTTGCCATAGGCAAGGTTCAGATCTATATATTGCAATAAAATGAACTATCACTTGGTTCTGTTTACGCGACATGATACGCACTCTCGCTCGACACAAATTGAACTGAGAACGGTACAGTTGAACCCCCACACACCTTCACTTCAGTTGAATCTGTCAGTTAAAAATATAAAAATTTTAAATTTCTCAGTTCAACTGAACAGTTGAGTTAAACTGTTTTTTATTACCCACATACGTACAGTTTTAACTGAACAGTTGAAACTGACAGTTAAAACTGTACTTGAGTGGCCGGCTTTATATTCTTTAAACCGGGTTATAAAAATTAATAGAAATGTCATTACAATGATGTCATACATCATATTTATATTTTAACAAATAAGTAACTTAAAATTGTTAAAATATTTTTTTTTGTTTAAAAAAATGTTTGTCTAATCGGAATATCCTCTTCAAATCCTTAGAGTGGATTTACAGAAGCCAACTATCCGCAATTAAAAGGAAATTTTCAGTATTGGGTTGTATAAACAATCATGATCCGATTAAAAAAGTTAACAAAGCTTTTTAACGCTGGTTATGTTTTAGATAAGTTACCCGTCCTAAATAAATTCCGTAATTTCAATCATGGTTGTTGGTAACTGAAACAATGCGGTTATAGTAAAGGTAACGCTAATTTATTAAATTCGGCATAGGTATTATAAGCTTAACTGCATTTTGGTTATTTATACGTAACTTTGTTTTAAGGTTAACGGCATTTTAGTTATTTATGTACTGTAGATGATCTTTATTACTGAATATTGTATATTTTTGATAAAGGTAACTTAGATGTTATTAATACTGAGTAAATACATATTTTTGGCACTTAGGGGTAGTGATTTTTGGCTCACACACGAACCAAAAAATTAGAATAAAAGAATTTGTTTTATCATTTGAATGAAGTGTTACCAACAACAGTTATATTATTATTGAATTTTATATTAAAAATAAGATAATGACCTTGTTTATGGTATACCAATTGAACCATAAAAGAATTCAATTCTTACGGTTCTAATATTGAAAATAAATAATAAAAATTTGAAAAAATAAAAAATCGAAAAAAAATAAAACGAATAAAAGGAATAATCACGGCAAAAAATCTACTCACGCACGACATTCACGATCACGTGAGTAATTTAAATTTTGACTCGGTAAAAGTAATTTAAGGGCAACGATGGTGGTTCAAAGGGTTTTAAATCTATAACGTTCTTAAAGCAATATTGGCTGCTAAACTTGATTTTAACAGTAATTTTAAAGAGTTTTATATTTTTTTTAGTGTAAAGGGGTCTTTAGACGATCAAACGTTCTGTAAAACATGTTCAGGATTTGATAATGTAATGCGTTTTTTGATGTCCATTTCAAAAACAAATACACGAAGTCATCAAGCCATGCTTTCTAGCATGATTGATGATAAATGATAAACTGACCCTTCCATATATGTGAAGGGTATAAAAATTATTAATGTTTACAATTACGTTTCAGATTTGAGGTCATTAACTTTCGAATGAAATTTTAACACCGGAAAAACGATTACTATGCTTAAGGCCCGATTTCTTAATGTTCCGATAAGAAAGAGAGGTTCCCACTCTAAAAAATTTCAAGGAACATTTGTTTTTATACTAGCCACTTGACGTCTACACAAGACAAAATTAATATTAAAACATAAATAATACATGCGAAACAATAACAACAAAAATGAAATGCCGCTGCCTTGCATGTATGTATTTAATGTGTTTATGCGGTAATTTTTTTTTCCAAAATCTCATATAAATTTGAGACTTAAGGGCTAACTATATTATACTTTTGCTAACTTAAGCTACTGTCAAAAATCAACGAAAAGTCTGTCAAATGCTTAATTAACTTATTGAAGACTTTTGGGTGGCTACAATGTACTTTTTAAACTTAAATACTTACTACACTTATATGCAAATATTTGTACTTTTGCAAAAACTGTTTTCTTCTTATATTTCCAAAATATATGTGTCTTTTCGAAAAATATTATTTAATGTGTTCAATTTTTAAATATTTTACAATTTAGGAGTAAATCTATATTAATTTTAAATAATTTAAAGAAACAAATGAAAACATAAATAAAAGAGTACTAAAAAATGCAACAGTGCTTGCATCTTAATAGAAAAACAAATAAAAAACCCACCCCTTTTGTTATACATGCACGTTTGTTTTTTAACATTTTCAATTAAATTTTCTATAAAAATATTTTCCGCGTACATAAACAGTTTTTTTAAAAACACTTGATTCCTTAAGTAAAGTGCGGTCAGTTTCGCTGTTTACTTAAGCAAATGACACTTGACGAAACTTAACGAAAAGTTTGTTAAGTACAATATAGTCATATCCATTGTATTCGCACATTTGCTTAAGCTAGCAAAAGTATAATATAGTTAGCTCTTTATTCGAGTTAAGGGCTGACGCGTAAAATAACTGACATTATTCTCAGCCTCTTACATGGTGGCTATCAGTTTATAGTGAATGTTCCACTTAACACCTTGCCGCACAAACACAGCAAATGGACCGGTAACGGTCAAATTTTATAAAAATATATTTTATTGTTTTATTCGTCTTCATGTTATGTGAGAACAAAACACAACTATTAAATATCTCTTAGTTTTTCTCAACTCTTTAAGAAACGGTTTTTCCTAAACGGTAACTAATTAAAAACGTTTTTACATAAACAGCTGTTACTATAGTTGCACAGAAAACGTATTAAATAAATCCATACAAGTTTACTACGTAATTGAACAACTAAAAAAATTTCATTCGGTGAATTTTTTCCAATTGCAGAAAAGGTGAGTCCGTCTTTTTTTCTTTTAAAAATAATAAATATGATTAAAAAATAATTGTTATGATAATAAATCATTCAACTGTATAACCATTAGACTAATTAAAAAATTTGTTGAAAATAATGACAAAATTATATAAAAATGGAAAACAAAAAAGAAACCACTACTGGGTTAAAGAAAAGTATTGATTTTTCTTGTATACGTTGTATATTTTTTTTTGTCATTTTATTGTGTATAACAAATTTATCACAAAATCGGACTTTTGCAACTGAATGAATCACTAATAACATTTATATTTTATGTTCGTTGCTAAAAATTGCAATTGTACCATTTATTTATTCGACAACAATAAAAAAGATGAAATTTCTTATTAACTTTATTATTGCGACAACATAAAAAGAAATTCTAACAATACAACATAAATAATTATTTCATATTTGAAGGTGTAGCCACAAAAATTAAATATTGAAACTTAAAACGTAAAATATTATGAGGGTCACAATTTGACTGATAAGATATATCATTAAGTAGACACCCTCTGTTTTTGTTGTTCTCCAAACTAATTTTAGGAATAATTTGTTTAAAAGTAGATGTTATCTATTGTCATTGTTGTTTTTGTTTATATGTTATTTCATTTGTTGATATGAAAGAAAGATTATGGACCAGTTTTATAGTCGGCACTTAAGTTTTTCTTATTTTAACTAGATGACTTATCGTGTAATGTCCGCACTTTTAAATATCAGTTGCGAATGGGGACCTGTCCCGTGGTAGGTGAAAACTGGACCGGTTCCGAAAATACATATCACGAGGACCGGTTCTTAAAGTACCTACCAAGTGACCTGTTTAAAAGTCATGACATGTTTTTTTTAGACCAATTCTGTAACATGTCACAAAGGCAATTGACCTTCTCCTAGGACAAGATCATGTTAAAGTGACCGGTCAAGTGACCTATCCCTATCACAATGAACCGGTCACGCGACGTGTCCCGAAATAGGTCCTTTTCCCGCAGAGATATTACAAATACTCTTCAAATTTCTGGTACAGTTTGTGATGATATGGATATTTTTTTAATCTTTTACTAACAAAGTTAAAGTTTATTGCATACAAAATTTTATGGTCATATTTTTACGTTTTTTCATTTACAGATCTTTCCTTTTCAAGTAACCAAAGAGTACCCACTTTAAAGATTTAATAGGTTTAAGAAAATCCTGAGGTAAAATAAAATAATCCTTTGAAAATGGGTTCACTCTTTCGTAGTGAGGAAATGACCTTATGTCAGTTGTTTCTGCAGAGTGAAGCAGCTTATGCCTGTGTCTCAGAAATGGGAGAATTGGGTTTGGTACAATTCAGAGATGTAAGTACATACATTAAATATTCAAAAAAAGAAAAACTAAAATAAAATATTAAAAAAATTTCCAGCTCAATCCTGATGTTAATGCATTCCAACGTAAATTTGTTAATGAAGTAAGGCGTTGTGATGAAATGGAACGTAAATTACGTTATTTGGAAAAGGAAATTAAGAAAGATGGTATACCCATGTTAGATACTGGAGAAAGTCCTGAAGCACCTCAACCAAGAGAAATGATTGATTTAGAAGTAGGATTTTAAATTTTAATATACTTTTTTAAAATACTAAAATATCTATATAACTCTTTTTTTTCGTTAAAGGCAACATTTGAAAAACTGGAAAATGAATTACGTGAAGTAAATCAAAATGCTGAAGCTTTAAAACGCAACTTCTTAGAATTAACCGAATTGAAGCATATTTTACGTAAAACTCAAGTTTTTTTCGATGAGGTAAGTTTTGATTTTTTACTGTGTTAAATTTACAAATAATAAAAATAATTTATCTTAAATGTTTTAATGGATAACTAATGATTTTATAATATGCTTTTTTTGTATATATAAAAATTAATTAAAACATTGTAATTAACCTTTTGACAACACAACTGAGAGAGGTGCACTTTGTAATTTATTTGTAATTAATTTAGCTTTATTTTAGTATAACTATTATTTCCTTCATTTAAGATTTTAATTTTTAGTAATTTTTCTTTCATTTATTTTCGTTTTAATAAAGCCCCAGTGACATTAGCTTTTTTTCTTAACTTTTTGCAGGGATTTTATTTGATTTTTTTATCCTTTTTAAATTTTCTGTAAAAAAATTCAAGAAAAATTAAGGAAAAAAGCTTATGTCATACGGGCTCAAATGAGGGCTACGACGTATACTTTTTTTTATGTGCAGCATGTAATGAGATTAAGTAATATGAAAAAGAAAATAACTCAATATTATATTTTTGCTTTTAACACAATAAATTGCTTTATTATTAGCTTTTTACTATAAACAATTTTATCATTTTAGTTTTTTTTTTTTTTTAAGTATGTTTTATATTCTTTTATTAACCACCTACCACAGAATTTCAAAATTATTTTTTAAAAAAATGTGATTTTCAACATTTTTATACAAAACATTACCACCTAATAATAATATGTGCATTTTTCTTAAAGAAAAAAATCTAAGAAAACTATATTCACTACATATCACACTTATTGTAAATAGTTAAGCTAATCGCTTTTATTTACTTCTATATATAATTTCTATCTTCTATTTACACTATCTGCTAAAACTTTTACAATTATTTTGTTTTTTAATTCTTTTCGGATAGGGAATAAAAAAAGTTTTTTTTTTTAAATACTTGCAGTAAAGGGTTTAAAGCATATTTTATTTTTTTCTACGGTTGTTTTTGGTTGATCCTAACGATGATTTTTTTAGTGCAGTCTTTATTGTCAGTAAGAAAACTGAAAAGTTAGAAAGTTTAACAGAACAGCTTTCTGGTTTAAAATAAATAATTTTAAATTAAACGTTTTCAAATTCTACACCTTTTCCAATTGTATTTCAGAAATAGTCAATTGTATTTCAGAATAGTCAATTGTATTTCAGTTGTATTTCAGAAATGTCAATTGTGTTTCAGAATAGTCAGTTGTATTTCAGAAATAGTCAATAGTATATGTTCTTACAATGTAGGGTGTACTGTTTTTTTATTTTCGAAATACAATTGATTATTTCTGAAATAGAAATGAATATTTCTGAAATATAATTGACTATTTCTTAAATACAATTTACTATTTCTGAAATACAATTGACTATTCTGAAGTACAATTGACTATTTCTGAAATACAATTGACTATTTCTGAAATACAATTTACTATTTCTGAAATACAATTGACTATTCTGAAGTACAATTGACTATTTATGAAATACAATTGACTATATCTAAAATACAATTGAATATTTGTGAAATACATGACTATTCGAAAGTACAATTTACTATTTCTGAAATACAATTGACATTTTCTGAAATACATTTGACTATTTCTGAAATAGAATTGACTATTTCTGAAATACAATTGACTATTTCTAAAATACAATTGACTATTTCTGAAATAAAATTGACTATTCTGAAGTACAATTGACTATTTCTGAAATACAATTGTCTATTCTGAAGAACAATTGACTATTTCTGACATACAATTGACTATTCTGAAATACAATTGACTATTTCTAAAATACAATTGACTATTTCTGAAATACAATTGACTATTTTTGAAATACAATTGACTTTTTCTGAAATACAATTGGAAAAGGTGTAGTTAAATTCAAATAATTTATAAAATTATTTAATTTGTAGTGACAGTAAAAATACTCTCAGGAGTATTGTTTTAGAGTGTACGTATTTTGGAGAGAGTTTTGTTTAAGAGAAACCCCATAAGAACGTTTTTTTTTATCCTTCCACGTCTTCTAGCGGAGATATTTACAATAAATTCAGATTTCAGAGAAAATAAAATTTTAATTTATTCTCTATATTCTAATCTCCTTGAAAAATAAAGATTTTTTTTAATTTGAAAATTTAATTCTTAAGAATTTTTTTTTTTTTTTAATTTTTATTCTGTAATATTTCAAGCATTTAAAACAAAAATACCGACAGAAATTTTTAAATCAATCGTTGTGGTTGTAGCTAAACTTATACTAAATTATAATTTCTACTGCGCTGCTATGTCCATTAGCGATCTGAAAATTTCTGTTCTTGAATTTGTGTCGTTATTTGGAGACGCTAGGATGATAACTGTTAATCTGCGTCGGTAAAAATAGAAAATTGATCAATAGCCAGTAATCGTTTCAAATTGTATGTTAAGCGGCCTATACAACATCAAGAATGCTGTACAACTTGTTTTGCAAATAAAAATTGTTTTTGGAATACACGGCAAGTATGCTGTCAATTTTTATCTGTAACTGTGGAGGGTGTTAAAAAATCGCAAAAACCAAATTTATTCATTTGACTTGTTTTATTAATAAATTATAAGTGTTTTCACTTGGTAGTAAAGTATCCTTGTAAACATTGTAAAGGTAGTAAATATAGTAAAAGTACTACCATTTACTACACCACAACAACAAAATGTATAGAACTAAAATTTACTAGGCTGTGGTTAAAATACAAGGCAAAAAGGTATAGTAAATACATGTTGTATATTTTCAAGACTAAAACAGTTGATTGTTTAGCCGCCAAAACTATTGTTTGATTTTTTATTTTGTAGTGACTTTTAAAATAAAGTTGAATACTGGATCCAAATATTGAAAAACCCAACTTAAAACAAATGTGTAAAAATAAGTAATAAAAGATGGAACGATGGTGAAATTTAGCAGCCGTATCTTCAAACCCAGAATCTTTGCAAATTATATTTGGTTAATTGGACTTTTCTCTAAAAAAATTATTTAGAATATTATCTTTCTTTCTGATATTTTAAGTTTTCAAATTGATGAAAAACTAAAATCAGCTGATTCATTTATAATAGCTGTGTTTATGCGGCAAGTAAATACATGAAAAAGTCGTTCACGCTTTGTAGTATAAAATCGTTGTAAATATACAAAGGTTGTAAATTTACCACCAAGAGTGAAAACCGCTTACGTTTCTTTTCTGTTTAAATAAACAATAACGCATCGACAAAAAATTGCTCCCTTAGAATAAATTTCTTATATTATAGAATTATTTTTTTTTTAAATTGATTTTAATTTCATTTTCGTACACTTTTTTGTAAAATTGTCCAACACATTTTTCCCCCTCCTGGATTTTTAGTTTTTGGGTTTCTATGATAATTCCTTGTGGAATTTTAGAAGTACGATTATGCTATCAGCTTTATAGTAGTACTTATAACGCTAAAAGCTTCTCCAGAAAACATAATAGTTATGTTGGAATTGCTATTTAGGGCTGTTAAAAAAAAAAAAAAACAATTCAGTTGTGCTTTCTTCAACTTTTTGACCAAAAAAATGTTTTTAAATATACATTCTTT
The DNA here is from genome assembly GCA_949748255.1 of Eustalomyia histrio. Taxonomy (NCBI): domain Eukaryota; kingdom Metazoa; phylum Arthropoda; class Insecta; order Diptera; family Anthomyiidae; genus Eustalomyia; species Eustalomyia histrio. The sequence goes on from OX456523.1 coordinate 17,367,234, forward strand.
TCGAATTGATTAGCTAAACGTAAACTTTTTCCTCAAAATTAAAAAATGTGTAAAAATAAAAATTTGAACACAAAATTACAAAAAAAAATTGTTTTTTTTAATATTTTAGAATTGACGAAAAAAAATCTGAAGAAGCAAAAGTGGAATGTTACAATAGGTCTGTACAAGGTAATTTTGAGTAAAGTATGGTAAAATGAGAGTAAGCAAACAATTCTCTCACAAAACCATTAAAATGCCCAAAATACTGCGAACGCACAAAACCACATTTCATACCCAAAAATAAACGTCAAGTTTATTCATATTAAAAAATGGCTTAATTAATAATTATATTCAAAATGGCAAATAACTGTTTACATTTTCAAATGTATTTTACATTATTAAGAAGAAAAGTTCTTTATAGTAAATTTTTTAATTAAGTTTAATTTTTTCACAAATGCAAAACAGCTGATTTATTAGCAGCACAGAGGTGATGATTTTATAGTTTTACCATTTTACTTAAAGAAAATGTACAGGTATAAAGCTGAAAGTCCATACCACGCATGCTGCGCTTCTTTGCGTCCTACGCGGTTGTCAAAAAAGTAGAATCAGTGAAATTGTATGCTGCAAGTTACAGAGTACCAAAGCGTAGGATGCCTTGACGCAAAAAGAAGGTATACTTTCTACTTTTGTGTCATAAGCAGCGTACGAACAGATCAGCTGATTTTGGTAGGTTATTTTATATTTTAAAAACTCTACAATGGATGAAAAACTAATTGAAGCTGTAAAAAAATACGAAGTTCTTCATTTTAAATTTATTTTTTTTCAAAAAATTTACACTACAGCTGATCAAAACAAAAGCGTAAAAAGCGTCACATGTAACTTACATTTCAGTAAAACGTATAAAGCGTACAAAGCGTTGACGCGAAAACGCGTCGTGTGGGTCTTCATTTTTACTTAGATTATTGGACATGCGACAATGCGAAGGTACCTTTAAATTTTCCATACAATGTGGTGTATTTTAGAACAATTTCATAGTAAGGAATGGTACATAATTTTTTTTTCTCAAATAGCGACTTGTGACTCTTTGAAGTAAATAAACATTTTTTTTGAAGTAAATAAACATTTTTTACTTCAAAATAAATAATAATAATAATTTTACTTCAAAAGTTTTTTACATTATTTGTATCAAAAACAATAGTGAACATTTTTTAGGGTATTCAAAGGTTCGGCACGTCCGAATTTAAAACTTTTTTTTTATTTTATATTTGTTTGTACTTTGACAATCTGTTTTTTTTTCTTAAATGTAAAGCAAATAGTTTACTTAAGAAATCCAATGATAGAATTTTTTTCTAAAGGGTGTCCCAAGAAGAACGCAATTTTTAAATCTGGCAACATTCGAAGTGTCATTGTTTGACATTTGAACAATTGTTATTGTTTGCTAGTAGAAGGTACGAGGTTAGTAAAAATGGAGCGCTACACGAATGAACAACGCATTCTCATTGTGAAATTGTTTTACCAAAATGGTGAAAGTTTTGCGGCTACAGTTCGCAAATTGCGATCAATTTGGGGTCACAATAATGCTCCAAAAGAGTCAACTGTAAAGAGATTAATGGATAAATTTGCCGAAACTGGGTCTGTTAGTCGATCGACCGAAAATGTCGCAGCTGTACGTGATGATGTCGCTCAAACTCCATCCACCGCAATTCGACACCGAGCTCAGCAAATTGGTGTCTCCAAATCCACTTTGCAGCGAATTTTGACGAAAGATTTGCATCTTCATGCATACAAAGTTCAATTGACTCAGGAACTGAAGCCAGCTGCCCATGGACAGCGAAGGGAGTTCGTTAATTGGGTATTGGAGAGACACTATGAAAATGCTGATTTTGCCGATAAAATCATCTTCAGTGATGAGGCCCATTTTCATCTTGATGGCTTCGTCAATAGGAATTGTCGCATTTGGGGTGAGGAGAATCCTCGAGTGATTCACGAGAAGCAAATGCATCCTCAACGTGTCACTGTGTGGTGTGGTTTTTGGGCTGGAGGAATCATTGGACCTTTTTTTTTATGAAAATGAGGCAGGTCAAGCGCAAACAGTCAATGGTGTTCGGTATCGTGAAATGATAACCAGTTTTTTCTTGCCTAGAATTGAAGAAATGAATGTGGAGGGCATGTGGTTCCAACAAGACGGCGCCACATGTCATACAGCCAGAGAAACAATTCAATTGCTGCATCAGTCATTTCCCGGTCGTGTTATTTCGCGTTTTGGAGATCAGAATTGGCCGCCTAGATCGTGCGATTTTACACCATTCGATTTTTTTCTTTGGGGTTTTTTGAAGTCGATGGTGTACGCGAATAAGCCGACGACGACTCATGCCTTAAAAGAGGAAATTGGACGCTGCATTAATGAAATACCGCAGCATTCATGCAAAACGGTCATTGAAAATTTCATTAAAAGATCGCGTGCATGCCAGCAAAGCCGCGGCGGCCATCTGCACGATATATTGTTCCATACATAACCTCATTCTGTCTACTTTACGATATAATAAAGTTTCACGATTTTTTTTTTAATATCTGTGTTTTATTTAAAATTTAAAAATTGCGTTCTTCTTGGGACACCCATTATTTTAAAAAATTTTTAAACAATTTTTATCCCGGTTAATACCAATCTCGCTTATAATACACTATTTGTTCTGGTCCCCCGAAGTTTGTCTTAACTGGGTTTTACTGTAGTTATGTTTATCTATTATATTTAATTTTTAAATATGCAAAAAATAGCATTTCTTTCTGGAGTAGCAATTAACGTTTTTCATTTCACTTTCCAGCGCAATAGAATTGATACTTTAGTAAAGTATTAATTAATACAGGTTTAATGAACAAACAAAATTATTTAAAAAAATATGCTCGTTCTTGCATCGGTAGCACAGACCATGACCTGACTTCCGTGTTATGATCAAGGCATTTTTTTCAATATTTTTTAATACTGGTCATGTCGTTGACATCTTTTTTTGCCTTTCCGAAACAACTCTGTGTAGCATTAGCGGTTTGGGCTGGGCGATGTTGAGTCAGAGAGTCAGTCAGTCACGTTATTTCTTATATACATAGATTCCATTTAATATCTATCAAAATAATAAAGCTAAATTTATCTTTCTATGCTTTTTTTTATACTTATTTTCCTTTCTAAAATAATCTCATAACAAAGACAACTTTTATACAGCTGTATAATGATGCTAGAACTTAATTATTGTTTTAATAAAATGTAATTTTTTCTCATAATTTTAATTATTATTATTTTTCCTTGGTTATTTATAATTTTCTTTTATCATTTTCGGTTTTATAAACAAATAAAAATTTTCGTTAATTGTTTACGTTTGAAAATCAAAAACACGAAACAAAAATGAATTCCCAAACTCCCCAACATCCTGCACTTATTGGCATTGAATCCTATGTCCCTTGTGTTCCCATCCAATTTTGTTTTGAAATTTCCTTCCCCCCCAAATAAAAAAAAAACGGTTGTGTTGCCAGGCGGTACCCTCGATAACATATAATACAACATCCTATAAATCCCGACGTTACCGACAGATGGCCGATAATCAAAATGAAGATGAACAAGCCCAGCTATTGGGCGAAGAAGCTGTACGTGCTAGCCAACCAGGACAAAATTTAAAATTGGGGTAAATATGTTAAACAACGACAAAGACTCCTTCTTTTTTGCTTTAAAGAGTATTAAAACGGTAAACTTGAAAACATTACTTATAAAAAAAAAGGAAAATTAAACGCAAACAAAAAACGGAAATTATTATCATTCATTTGCAATATATTTACTTTTCTCATCATAAAATCATCATGAATTTATTCCTAACGCTCTGTTTGATTGTCCTTTACAAAAAAATGCACATATTTGTTATAATTGTATAATAAAGTAAAAAAAAAGAAAGGAACAATTTAATAGAACTTTTGTCAAAAAATAATTCGAGTGTAAACAATTTGAATATCTAAAATTTATATTTTTGCCAAAGGAACTTTGTTAACAACAAAACTCCCCCAATTGAGAACTCCAATTAAGCTAAAATTTGAATAAGTTGCAACCGACCGATAGTTTTTCTTATCGGCCCAATCTCGAATTTAAGGGTTAAAATTAGTAGTATTGTATGAGAGCATATCTGAAATTAAAGAAATTTTAAACCAACATTTAAGTACTTGACAAAAAAAATTGAATACTGCCACTACTAAAAATTTTATTTTTATCGCGAAGTGTTGAAAAAAATAAAATGTGGTTATTTTTATCTTACGATTTACGATGTAGTTGGGTTGAGTAGTCCGTATCTCCAGCACCGCGACCAAGTAGATCTATTGTGCACCCTCTAGTATTTTCCTCAGTTGTTCTCCAGTGCAGCCTTGAGTAGCAGTACAATGTTCTTCACTTCCAGCTTCTTGTATTGTTTCTCAATGATATTAGGTCTGCCAAATGTGATAAATCGTAGGTATGCAAAGGCAGGACAGTTAGCCATTACATGCTCCATGGTCTCCTCATCTTCCATACAATATCTGCATGTCGTATCTCGATCATGTCCTATTTTATTCAGGATGTAATTACATGGATAGTGTCCTGTGAGTGCTCCGAATAGGAGTCTTAGATTTGTACTGTTCATCTGAAGGGCTTCTCTGCTCCTCTTTTCATTGTATGACAAGAATTTCTTTGAATGTTTCAGTGGTTTCTGTTTGTTCCAATATTAAATAGATTTCGTGTTGATCAGATCCGATATCATATTTGTGATATCCTTTTTCGTGAAACCAAATTGAGGACGCGGGCCTATAAATGGCAGTTCCGTACCTAGTCTCGCTTGTTCATCAGCTTTTTAATTGCCCTCATGAACACTGTTACCTGGTACCCAAATAAGTGTTACCTTATTATTGGTCGCCAGTTGGTTGAGGGCCTTATGGCACTCTAGCACTGAACTATGGTGATAGATGGGACTTTTCAGGGCCTTCATTACAGACTGGCTGTCCGGCATTAAGTTATCTTTGTTCTCACAAGATTCCTTTCCAGAAGTTCGGTCGTTGCGGTATACATAGATAGCATATAATAATTCTGCAGTAAATTTTGTTGAATCTTTGCCTAGAGGTATGTGAATTCTGCACCTAGGTCCGCATACACCGGCTCCAAGTCCGCTAGAAGTTTTGGATCCGTCAGTATAGCACTTCTGCGCATCTTCCTTCAACCATGGGGATCAAGTTCCCATTCTTCTCTTGTTGGGATTTGAACTTTGTATTCTCTTCCTAGTTCAATCACTGGATTTATTTGATCACTACATAGTGTCATGTTCTTTATGGAACTGGCCTCGTTAAGGATCTTCAGATGGCCTTTATGGTCAATTGCTTGCTTCATAGTTCAATTGCTTGCTTCATAGCTTCTCTCTGTATCGCGAGGTGCAAAGTATCCAGGATCAAAATCACCTCCAATGATGCAGTTGATGTCGAACTCATTGCACCTGTAATGTTCAGACATGCTAGTCTTTGAATCTTCGATAGCTTCTGTTGAGCTGTTTTCTGTGTTGTCTTTTCCCACCATATGACCGATCCGTACAATATGCTGGGGAGAATCATTTGTTTATATAGCCACATCGACATTTTTGGGCTTAAGCCCCACGATTTGCCTAGGAGTTGTTTACTTGCTTATTGTCTCCAGATGAGAATTCCAGGTGAGCGATTTATCCAGGGCTATTCCTAAATATTTCGCCTCTCCTTTGAATGGTACTTCAATGTCCTTTATATACAGCCTAGGTAAATTTAAATTCCTTCTTTTAGTAAATGGAACAATTGTGGTTTTCGTAGGATTTATAGAAAGTCCTTCATTTTCACACAATTCTCATGTTAATTTAAGTGCATTCTGCATTTGATCTCCAATCGTATCATTATGTCTGCCACTCACTATAACTGTGATGTCATCCGCGTATCCTACCATAGTAAAGCTTCGTTGATTCAGTTTAACTAGTAGATCATCTGCTAGAATCGACCACAGTAGCGGAGATAGTACCCCACCTTGAGGGCATCCTTTTATCGTTGTGATCCTTCTCATGGTGTCACCAAGATTCGCTATAATTTGTCTCCTTGAGAGTACCTTTTTCACTTGGATCAGAATCCAGCTTCACCAAAGCCCTCTCCATAGATTGATAGCTAGCGTTATCAAAGGCGCCCTCAATGTCCATAAATGAGCATGGGGTTGGCTTATGGACGGATGTAATCGTGCCCTTCTGATAGGCAAATTGAAGCCTGTGCAAAGGTTTTCTCAAGAGAAGTTCATCACGACCATAAAGATCTAAAATCTTCTCCATTGTCTTCAGCATAAAAGATTTTTATCTTAGGTGCCACTAGTAGCATTCTATTAAAAGTAAAATAAATGTATAATATTCTCGATTTATGTATTTATTTTGAACAAGGAGGCGGCCTTCTGTTCATTTTTTTTTTTATTTATTTTAAATATCTGAATTTAAGTTCCCCCTTAATTAAATTTTAAATTAATATTCAATTTTTTTTAAGCTAAAGATCTTTTTCTGTTTTTTTTTATATAAAATTTCTTATTTTGTTTTCGATATTTCGCTAACAATTTGTTAGCATCTTCAGGAAAACAAAATTTTAATAATTATAATTATAAATTTTGTTTTCCTGAAGATGCTAACAAATTGTTAGCGAAATATCGAAAATAAAATAAGAAATTTTATATAAAAAAAACAGAAAAAGATCTTTAGCTTAAAAAAATTGAATATTAATATTAAAATAAGATCGAATAAAGTTATATAATTTTTAAATTTTAAATTGTTTTCACTTTAATATCGAAAAGTTTCGTTCAAAGGAAACAAAAATTTAAAACCAGAATTTTCAAAGATACCAGATATTCAATTCTGGAAAATAAAAAGCATTTGAAGAGACAACATTGTACATTAGATAAAATGGGATAAAAAACACAACTATTGTAAAAGTCGCGCTATTTGTTTTCATGTAATATTAGAAAAAACTATAAATGCTCTAAGAAAATAGGAGCACATCATCAAGATGAGCAAAACTAATTTTGCATTTCACTGCAAAAAATTAGGACGTTAGTCGTAGTCAAAAAACGGCTTTAAATTGACATTTAAAAAATTTAATATTAAGTATGCAACAGAGAACTGCAAAATCAGTAACATGATGCTGATTTTATTCTACAGTGAATTTTGTTGAATTATTAAAAGTGAACAAGAATTTTTGTGTATGATTAAATCAAGAAAAAAGTTGATTTTGCAGTTCTCTGGTATGCAAATGACCTTTCTGCCTGCAACCACTTATAAGAATATGTTTGAATAAGAGACGAATAATTTTTACAATTAGCGATTATTAAAGTCACAACACATAAAATCGACCATTTAGATGTCCTGGAAAAAAGGATTTGTTTATGCTAAAAACAATTTTTTTCGAATTTGTCACTTTCAAGCAGTTTTAATGCTTTAACTAATCACTTTCTTATTCAGTTTACTGAAATGAAAGATCCTTCTTAAGGCCCAACTACAATTGACTTAGGCGACTCTAGCTTTTTTTCTCGTCCCCTGTATTAAACTTGAATGAATTAATTGAGATTGGCACAATTGCATATTTTTTTTTTCAATTTCTTGAATTTTAATTTGCTTTGTTTTATTTTTTAATTGCTATTTTTCATCTCTTTATAATTTTTTGACTTGTTTTTAATTTGCTTAAGTTGGGAACGTTGAGTTTCGATTGTAATTTAACTGAATTAATAGAGGTGTAATTTTTCAAAAGTTGACTTAAGATAAATATGAATACTTCAATGTATTTGTATGGTGTCGCTCTTTGGCTTAGTTCAACTTGGTTTAATATAGACGAAAATTTAAAATTTTTTTAAATTAAAAAAATTTTTATTTCTAAAATTTTGTTTCATAGTAAAACAAAGCTGTGACTTAAGCTCAGCCAATTGTAGTTAGATTGGTCAATTTTAACGCAACTTTATTAAATTTAACAAATTTACAAAAAATAGAAAATTGTGGCAGAACAATATTATAACTAAATATTTGGTAAAAACTGCAATTTTATTTGTAGTTATTCTGCCTAAAATTTGTTTAAATTAAAAGGGTAAAGGGACCCCCCCCCCAACCAACCCCGGTCTATATCCACTAAGGGCATGTATGGATGCTTTAAAAAAGGTTTTGAGGGTCCAACTCTATTTTTAGATAGAAGGGACCTTTTATACGAGGGTGAAGTCAACCTAAGGGTACACGAAAATTTTGTTAATGTTCTATGCTCTATTTATATCTCTCTATCTTAGTTTTCGAGATATGGGCCATTTTCAAAAATCTGTATGCATGTCATTTAAGAGTATGTAATTTACAGGGAGACTAATGTTACTCACGGTCCTCTTGATGATTAGCAAACTCATAAAAAGTGCGACCAAATAACTAGAATTAGTGTTGAGCACACAAAAGAAGCATAGATATTTACTGATGCCATGCACACCATTAGAAGATATACAGTGGTGGTCAAAACATTTGTAACTAAACCCTCATATTAACTAAAAAATAGTATGTTATTTATTAAATGCCTTTATTGCTATTATGTTGTAAAAACAAATAAAAATTCAGCTGTTCAAAACATTCAGAGTTGCAATCTGGAAAAAAATTAAAAAAAGTACAAACAACTTTTAAGTGTTCAGTATTTTGTGGCATATCCATGATTTTTAATTACTCCTGAGTATCTCTTGGACATTGAGGCTACGAGCTTTTTAATATAATCGTTAGAAATTGCATTCCACTGCTTCTACAATTCGACGAAAAGTTTATCACCAATTCGGAATACTTTTGCAATCATCCACATGTTCTCAATCGGTTATCATTGTGATAACCGAATTTCTTGCCAACTGAGTATTTTGGTTGCAGCAACTAAATTATTTAGTTGTCCCAACCAAATGTTTTCCTGATACAATTGAAATATTTGGCTTCAAACGAAATTCTGTTGCATTTACCGAATTTCGATTGGCAAGAACAATGAATAAATTTGTTTTCTCTGTGTGTATGATAGTGACATTTTCCATTCAGCATACTGAGCTAAAAAGGTATCTATAGATTGTTATGCGGTGAATTGGACCAATTTCTCTACCCGAAAAAACACGACTACACCATAATATTTCCTCCTCCATCTGATCTCCGGAGGTTAAATTTTGATTTACCTGACCATGAAATATTTGTCCATTGCTGATATGTCGAATTTAAGTGGGCCCATCCAAAGTCAAGCCGAGCTTTTCGATTTTTTTTTTCTGACGCATAAGTTTTTTTTTTTGGTATATTTATGACTTCTGAGACCATGTCCTTGGGCTATTCTTCTTTAATAGTGGGTATGCTGACATGCAGCGAAATTTCGGTTTTAGCTTCTCTGGGAACTGGTTTGGCATATTTCGCAAAAAATTCCTTTATTTTTAGATCTTTTCTTACAATTTTTAGACGGGATCCTTTTTCTTTATGAATTGTATGGATGCTGCCATTATTTACTATTCGACAAATCGATGATTTTGGAACTGAATATTATAAAGAAATTTCGGCAAGTTTACCTTCTCGGGCACCCCTCAAAAATATATAACAAATATATAAACCCCTCGGGAATTAAAAAATATATTTTTTTTATGTGGTGTTAAGGGGGCCGCGGCCTATGGGACCAAAAAACCGAAACACACCCAAAATGATAGAGAAATTTTCGCACGATTCCTAATACGCATTTCGTTTTAACATCCCGGAAATAGAATTCACGTTAATCCATTTTATTAAATTTTTTATTAAAAAAAGTGGAATTTATTGTTAAAATTTTTTTTTTTTTAATCGCGCTTTCCTTTTTTGGTACGTCGGAGGCGTCCATCCACTTTTCACTAAAATTACTTTGATAAGTATTATACTTTCACCCACGCTCACGAACACACCAAAAACTACAATCACACACGAAGATTTTTTTACTTATGCTCACGCACGATCATGTGAGTAATTTAAATTTTTGCTCACGCTCACGAAATACTAAAAAAAAGCTCAAATGCCATCTCAGTTCCAAATGTTTTGAACATCAATGTATCTTGAGAATTCCTTTAATTTTAAATTAAATTTCTAATTGTTGCTTGGAAGGAAATATTAATAAGCCCTACTCATTTCCCGGCCTTTTTATTTGGTAAACATGATATTGAGGCAATAAGAAAATATATACTAAGAAAGCTCCCCGTAACAGAAGATGTCCGCCTACAGTATAGTTTTTTTTGTATTAAGTTCCAAGAAAGAAACAAGAAATTTTTCCATCTATGGGAGCTGTCCATTAGTAAAGCTTTCACTGTATGTTATACCCAAATTTTAGCGCATTTGGAGTTCTCATTTGGGAGAGTTGCCTTGGAAATGATTTTAATTAAAAACAAGGATGAATATTGTAGAATTTACTACATTGAAATGAAAACTTTCCGTTTTCGCATTTATAACTTTATTATTTTTCCTATGTAGGGTGGGTGTGAACTGGCTAAACACAATCTAAAATAAATTCAGGGTTACAAAATTTCTTTGATATTTTAAAATATATTTTCAAGAAATTTTATACCTTTTTGCGAATGTATCTTTAGTTTAAAATTTATTTAGCCATCTCGCACAGGGCTTTAATTTCGAAATACGGGTAAAAAAACAATATTGTATCGATATTTTTGCGATATTTTACCAGTTGTTCAAAACATAGTAATAATTATACCGTCGAAATACAAGCACTTTTGTCTTTTGTAAATGACATATACAAAATTAGTTTCGATATACATCCTTGATTTTAAAATATTTATTACGAATCTGTATCAAATTCTATTATCTATTTAATTACATTATGAAAGTTACCATTTGTTAAGTGTTCGCTGTACTAAAATTATTTGTAAAATCTTTGTATCAAACTGGTGGTGGGTTGTTTTGATTTTTTTGCTCTAATGTATTTGAAATATTTTTGCGTCCTTTCAAATAAAAACCTTACGGTTATGGAGTATGCCTTGTTGCCTCTTAAATGTTTGTGTTTAAAAAAAAAAAAAAAGATCAAAAAATCATCTTAATTTTTTTTTACTAATTTGCTATTAACAAAACCCATTTTGTTTTAAGAATAACTTAAATTTAGTTTAAATTATAATTTATTACAATTTTATTTTATTCCAATTAAAAAAAAAAAAAAAAATTAAAACCATACCAAAACTTTATAGCAAGAAGGTGGTCTAAATAATACTACTGAATCGATGACACGTGCCTTAATAACCGATGAAGTTCGTACAGGCCATTCAATGGGTCCTGTACAACTAGGGTATGTATTTTCATATGTGTGTAATTCTTTAAAATGTGAATAGACTAATTTAGCTTTATTAACTTACTTTTGCTTTATAAACTTAGGTTTATATTAAGAAGAAAAGAAAAAACAAATTTATAAAATTTGTACAAAATTTGCTTTTGGATTTAAATTTATCTAAATTGTTTTTTATTATTTTTTTTTTTTATAACTGCTTTACTTAGATTTATGGAAAAATCAAACGAGCGTGAAGAATATTATCCATGGTTGGTACCATATACAATTATTTCTCTATGTAATAGTCAATTTACACTGCAGAGTTAATCTAGTAAAATGTGGATTAGGTGCTAATGGTTGCACTGAAATTAAGCAGTTAATCCAATTTCTACTATATTAACTTTCGAATATAAACGTCGCATAATTATCCACACATTCATTTGCATTTTTTTCCATATCCATATCCATTTTTTTTTTTTTAGTTTTTGTACGGCATTAGTGGTTTAATAAATATTAAAAATGTTTCAGAAAGTATCACCTTTTGCTAACTTTAACTAAATGTTTTAAAGTACTTCAGCCTTTAAAAAATTTGAGGGATTTTTGCAAGTACCAGCAGATTTGAGTTGAGAAACTCTCCGTTTCTGAAAAGTATTTTTTTTTCTTTTAAAAATCCTCTGAATCTAAATAATTTTTATTTGTTAAAAAGCTTCAGATTGTGATGAAAAAAATTATGTATTTTTGGCAGCCTCAAAACCTTTGGGCGATATTAAAAAGTTTTACCATATTCGTGCTAAGCACCATAGCTGTTAAGTAATGATTACTAATCATAATAATTAGTAATTAGATTACTTTTTTTCGAAAGGTGAAGTAATGATTAAATTACGATTATATTTAGTTTAGCATGATTACTAATTGATTACGATTACAAATAATCCAAAAATAATCAGGATTACTAATGATTACGAGAAAATAATCAAAAAGAATCAAAAGTAATTAAAAAATAATTCGACTACTTTTAAAGATTACTTTTGAATATATTTGATTATTTCCAGTCATTTTGTCTTTTTCTTGAACAAATGTAGTCACGAACACTTTTGTTTACATGAAATTCAACCTGTATTGAATTTTATGGCATTTTTGTTTCTAAAAAAAGTGTTCCATTTCAAAAATGTTGCACTAGCCCTTTTAAGATGTTACTTTTTTATATTCAGAAACGAACATAACAGACTGCTCTGTACCTTCATATTTTCTAAATGTAACAAATACTATTTTAATTACCAATGAAATTCGGCGTCCAAGGTTCAAATCCCGACGAGAACGACATTTTATTTTATTGTTTTTTGGAAAATAATCTAAAATAATCAAAAATAATCTTTGAAAGTAATCAGATTACTTTTGATTACTTTTGATTATTTTATCGTAATCGCAAGTAATCTTGATTAATTTAAATTATTTCAATTAAATTATTTTTAAAATGTAATCTAATTGATTACTAATCGTAATCCAAAATTAACAGCTATGCTAAGCACAACAAAATTAGAAATAATGTATCAAAATCATGATCGGATTTAGAGGGGATCATCATGATGAAGTTACAGTTTTAGTTATTTTAAAAATATTTATTCAAAACAACAGAAAATTTTATTTTTAAAAAAAAATAATGGTGAATTGATAAATTTTATGCTTAAATTATATTAAAGATTGAGAGGAAAAATTATATTTCCTTTTTGCAGCCACATTCAGCGATGCCAACTTTTTAAAAGCAAAAAGCGTCGGGCGAGCAGTTAAAAAGGGCTTATTTATTTATTTTATTTAAAAATTTGTACTTTTAAGAGATCGAATGTATAAAATACATATTAAAAAAAAATATAATTGAAATTTTTAAATTAAAAATGTAGAATTTAAAAGAAATCGTTAAAATGTCCGTTTTCTTCCAAAATCGATTTTTTTCATCTTTGGGCCATAAAATTGTATTTATATAAACTTGGACTTTTCCTAAGTTTGGTTTGAATAAATTTTATTAGAAATACTTAACTGTATTTTGCAATTTGAGCAACGGGCATTGCTTCTTTTAAATCCTATTTAATATGGATGATGTATTTAATGCAAGCCATACACGTTACAACTGTTGGTACAACTCTCGCTTGGTAATCGAGTTGGGTTTTTTGCACACAAACGATACATTTTTTTGTACAACCTCAATGCCTTGCCGGATTAGTTCCCCAAGCTTTTCTATATTTTTGGTTGTAACGATCCATTTTTAATAAAACATAAATTTAAAGGTGATTTCTGTAAAAATAGTTGTTTTTTACAAGTTGCTGTGAAAAAAATGTATAAGTTACACTAGAAATTTATGAAAACAAATTCAAACGATTGGCAAAAACATTATGTAGTGCCAAAAAAAAAAGTTGCCAGATCATGGACAAAACGAACAAATGAATCAAAAAGAGCTAAAAGGGCTATGTTAGCCCTTAAAATATAAAAGGGCTAAGTGAAAAAGTACGCGTTGAAAGCAACCAAAAAGGGCTAAATATAGCCCGAAGAGGGCCAACTTGGCATCGCTGGCCACATTGTATATATTTTTTTCTCAAGTAACTGAGAGTAAAGGATGGAACTCAAAGAGTGCCAACTTGGCATCGCTGGCCACATTGTATATATTTTTTTCTCAAGTAACTGAGAGTAAAGGATGAAACTCAAATCCTAACAGAAAGCGAAATTTGAGCATTTGAGGCTCAAGTTACGCATTGATTAAACGAATGGTAATAGCACGAGCATCAATACATCACAACAACCAATTATAATTGACAAAAAAGCATTGTTTATAAAAAAAAAATTGTTTTGGAAAGAAGGGAATTTAAAACAAAAATAAAAAATTCATAACTAACTTGAAAAACATTTGCTATTTTATTAAGTTTTGTTTAGTATACACTGTTCACTCTTATTTGATATTTATAAGAAGTACACAAATTTTGCATTTTTCCCAAATTAAGTTTTTTCTTCAAACAAATATTTTGATAAACAAATGCTTTTTCTCAAAATATATAATTGGCCGTTTTAGGCATTTGATAATGCCAATTGAGGAAAAAATTCATTAGCATTGAACAATTATAATACCTAAAATAATTTTATTACCATTGCCATCAAATTTCAATTGTTTGTGTTTGGGGGACGTTTATATGGGCTAGTGCCCATATATAACTATAACTAAAATCAATTGGATTTGTCCTTGGCCCCATCTGAGTCAGTGTACCAAATTTTATTAAAATACGAGGACGGTCCCAAAATTAGCTAACCAAACAAAGAAAACACAAGAAATTTTGGAAAAATTTTCTTTATTTCTCAACATAATCTCCTTTAGCTCGATACAGCGATATTCGATATCCTGTTTATAGTTAGGACTGTCTAGTTTCTTAATATAGCCATCAACCGCAGACTCCACCTGTTCTTTGTTGGCAAATTTTTTTACCACCGAGCCATTTTTTCCAGTTTGAGAAATAGAAAATAATCAGAGGGAGCCTAATCTGGCGAAGGAGGTGCGTGATGAAGCACTTGGAACTTTGATCCATTGCTGTTGGCCATCGCAATAGTGGTTGTGTGAACTGGTGCATTGTCTGAGGCCTTTTTTTCCTTAAACGCTGCATCACTTCAATCGCCGTTGATTATTTTTCCTTTTTAAAGATAATCAATAAAAATTATTCCACGCGATTTCCGAAAAACAGATGCCATGACCTTGCCTGTCGATGAAACTGTCTTCGCCTTTTTTGGACACGATTTTCCCTTTCCAATCCGCTGTTTTGACTGTTCCTTAGTCTCAGGTGTTGTTGTCTCAGGTTGACTGTTCCTTAGTCTCAGGTGAGACCCATGTCTCATCCATAGTTACGAATCGACTTTATTGCGGTGAAATATCGCCAAACACTCTATTGAAACATCTTGACAATGCTTATTTTGTTCTATCGTGAGCAAAAACGGCACCCAGCTTTCTCATCTTCAAATTATCGCTTAATATGCGATGTATAGCACTTTTTGAAATATCTATTATTTCAGCAATACCATTTTGGGGATTTTCTTAACCGTTTCAGGCGTGGGCACCTCAATTGGTCGACCACTACGGTGTTCCAAAAAAAAAAATACTAAACAACGTGGCACCTTGCATCCTAAAACATACGTCTTAAAAGGTTGCCGCTTTTCACCAAAGTAATTTTTTTCAAACTACTGTCGCCATCTATATGTTAGCACCGCCCTCGTGTCTTTAAATTTGTGACCTGTAGGCACTCGTCGATCGGTATACTAAAAGGTTGGTCTAGGCTCTTTACAAAAACTCCAATGGTATAAAACAACGCTTTTCTAAACAATGGCAACATTGATTAGCTTATCGAAAGAATCATTTAATAGACAGCATGATGATGTTTTACACTAAAAAGAACCAGAATCAAGTTTATTTGTGACATACTTCGGATTTTTTCATTGGCCTTGAAGTTTCACTAACATTAGTTAAGTAATGCTAATGAAAGCAAGCATTTGTTTACAAATAAAGAAGATGTTTAAATTGCTTTACATAGGTTTTTTTAAATGGATTCCTCGGAATCCTTCCCGGACCTGTTTTATTTTTGTTTATTCAACTGAAAATTTTGTTTCTACGAAGATACCATCGATGCCGCTGCGAATTTTGCCTTAATCAAAGATAAATTATCAAACAGTGCTATATGTCCAGTGTTTTCCAATCCCTTATATTTACCGATCCCTTATATTTAGCGATGGTTATTTTGAATTTGACTGCGTAATTAGGTGATGAAAAAATCTTCGAAGGTGTCTTTACAAACATTATGATTCAAGTTTTGGCAGACTTCTTGAAATGCTTAAAATTGGATTTTAAAGATTGTGTTTTTATATAACCATTATTTTCTATCTTTAGATTTGGTTCGTATAAAACATTTCCCCTGTAGTTAAAAGTTACCAAATTATTTTCAAAAACTTATTCAAAACCATTATTTGCTGTGTATTCATGACTGCTTTTAATACCTAAGATTTGTTCCTCGTATGTTACCGCGGGAAGCCAATATTACGAGGGCGGATCCATAAGTCCGTGACTTTTTTAATGAAACAAAGTTTTTTTTGCAAAAAAAAAATATTTTTCAACATAATCTCTTTTTAGCTCAATCCAACGTTTCTTAAATTTTTGTATCCCTTCCAAAAAATAGGATTTTTTCGAGGTCCATAAAATAGGCATTTGTTTGATCAATAATTTCATGGTTGGAGCTAAATCTCTTTCCATCGAAAATAGGAAATTGTCACTAGGAGGCTAAATCCGGAGAATATGGCGGACGGGTACCAATTCGTGGAATTTTGTCATGGAAACGGAGCACCCATCTTGCCGACAGCTTTCTTAAATCCATATTAAATGCCTATGGCATCAACAATCTCACGCACTTTTACTCTTCGATCGGCCAACACCATATCGTGGATTTTTTTTCGACATTTTTGGGTGTATTGATCTCAATTGGCCGTACAGAACGTCATTTATGCCTGTGCGACCACAACGAATGTCAGTAAACCACTTGTTTACCATTGAAATCGATGGTGCAGATGGTCCCCATAGTATTTATCAAGCTTTTCCTTGGTTTAATTGACGGTTTTTTTTTCGCAAAAAATAATGTTTTATGAGCACTTGAAATTCACTTTTTTCCATTTTTATAAAAATCCACAAGGTTGTATGTTTTGAACAGCTGTTCAACGCAAAGTAAATGATGGAACTTTCTCAAAATTTGACAGTAGTCTATTAACGGGTGGTACTTGATGGGAGCAGTGTTGCATTTCATATAACTACGAGAGAAGTTTGAAACGTCACAGATCCAAAGCATTTAAACATGGAACTGATCTAATATGTAGCGAAATAGAAAATTGATTTGCAAAAGATAAGTTATTAAAATAAAAAATATACATCAATATTATTTTCATATAAGAATTTAAAGAATTGCCATTTCATAAAAACCATCCATCTATTGCATCATAATGTGTGTCTTCTACTTAATGTCAGTGTTCAATATTATTATTTAAAATATGTGCCAGCAATGTTCAGAAACATTTGGAATGATGCATTTTTCTTACTTTTTCATTGGACATATTCAACAAACAAAAAACCAAGTGATGTTTTCATATTACTAATTTAAAACAAAAATGAAAATTATATTTTTACAACTTTTTAATTGGAAAATACTAATATTTTAATTGTTTTGTGTTGCGCGATAATAGTTTTGTGGCTGGAGTTATATTGCGTGAAAAGTTACCAGCATTTGAACGTATGTTATGGCGTGCTTGTCGTGGTAATGTGTTCTTGCGTCAAGCTATGATTGAATCTCCCTTAGAAGATCCTTCAAATGTAAGTTATGGGGGTTTCTTTGAAAAGAAATCATTAATCACTAACATAACTTTGTTTTTTTTTTTGTTCTTTCCAGGGTGATCAAGTTTACAAATCCGTGTTTATAATATTCTTTCAAGGTGATCAGTTGAAAACTCGTGTTAAGAAGATATGTGAAGGTTTTAGAGCTACTTTATATCCTTGCCCTGAGGCTCCGGCGGACCGTCGTGAAATGGCCATGGGTGTTATGACACGTATTGAAGATTTAAATACTGTATTGGGTCAAACTCAAGATCATCGTCATCGTGTTTTAGTGGCTGCTGCTAAAAATCTTAAAAATTGGTTTGTTAAAGTTCGCAAAATCAAGGCCATCTATCATACTTTGAATTTATTCAATTTGGATGTAACACAAAAGTGTTTAATTGCTGAATGTTGGGTGCCAGTATTAGATATTGAAACTATTCAGCTGGCCTTGCGTCGTGGCACCGAACGTTCTGGATCTTCGGTGCCACCTATTTTAAATCGTATGCAGTCATTTGAAAATCCACCTACATACAATCGAACGAATAAGTTTACAAAAGCTTTTCAAGCTTTAATTGATGCTTACGGTGTGGCCACTTATCGCGAAATGAATCCGGCTCCTTATACTATTATTACATTTCCCTTTCTATTTGCTGTAATGTTTGGTGACTTGGGCCATGGTGCGATTATGGCTTTATTCGGTTTGTGGATGATACGTAAAGAAAAAGGTTTGGCTGCTCAGAAAACGGATAATGAAATTTGGAATATATTCTTTGGTGGCCGTTACATCATCTTCCTAATGGGTGTCTTTTCCATGTACACGGGTTTGATTTACAATGACATCTTCTCGAAATCATTAAATATATTTGGTTCCCATTGGGAGGTGCATTATAATAAATCGACGGTATTATCAAATAAATATTTACAATTAAATCCGGAGGTTAATGATTTTTTGGGCACACCCTATCCCTTTGGTATGGATCCCATATGGCAAGTGGCCGGCGCTAATAAAATTATATTTCAAAATGCTTATAAAATGAAAATTTCCATAATATTTGGTGTTATTCATATGATCTTTGGTGTCTTGATGTCCTATCAAAATCATACATATTTCAAGAATCGTCTATCTTTGATCTTTGAATTCATACCACAAATTATATTTTTGATCTTCTTATTCTTCTATATGGTCTTGTTAATGTTTATTAAATGGAATCGTTATGCTGCTACCAATAAACGTAAGTTGAAATGAAGAAAACATGCTGCGCATGTTTTAAATGTTTAATTTTAAATATGTTTTATGATTTTGATTTTAGAACCTTATTCGGCTTCTTGTGCTCCTTCAATTTTGATAACATTTATTGATATGGTTCTATTTAATACACCAAAACCGGCGCCTGAGGGTTGTGAAGTTTACATGTTTGCTGGTCAACATACCTTCCAAGTTTTATTTGTTTTAATAGCTTTGGGTTGTATACCAGTTATGCTTTTGGGTAAACCCTTACAAATAATGAAAAAACGTAGATTAGCTAATGTAAGTATTACATTCATTCGAAAGTGTAAAAACAAAATTTAACCTCTTCCAATGGAATTTCTGAAACAGTCAAGTAATTAAGATCATTGGACATACTCGAAGATGTCTTCTGCAAGTTATTACGCAATATGTTAGAAATTCAATTTATTTGTATAAATTTAAGCGTTTTTAAGGTTCCATTGGAATTGGTATAGTTTAAAACAAAATATCAAATTCACAAAAATCATTTCATGGTGCACCTCATCCCTTTTTTTTTTGAAGAAAAAATTAAATTTTTTTTTATATTTAGCCGAACCTCGATTTACATCTCTTTTGGGACTTTCGTTGAATTGGACGCCCGTTTTATAAATTTAAGACCATGACTTTCAGACAGAAATAAATTAAAAATCAAAACTGTTTAATTTCGTCACCGAAATCGGATAATCTGTCAGATTATTTCAATGTTGCCAACTAAACAAAATTAAAAACACTAAATGCGCCATGACAGCGTTAATCGGTTAGGTCATTATTCAAAAAATGAAGAAAATTAATAATCGGTTATTCGGGTCGATTAATCGGAAAAATTGGCGATTGTTTAATGCAAAATTAATGTATTTCTTTTATCAATAAGAACACAAAGAGCTTATTTTTGCTTTTTTAGGACAATTCAAAGCATCCTGATATTTTTTAAAAAATCTTGCAGTGTAGATAGTGTTTGCCGAAGTGGGACATTTTGTCGAAAAAGTTGGTTTTTATTTTCTTTATATGACACTGACCAAAATAAAAATGCCTAAATAAACAAGAGCTGTCTTCAATAAAATTCAAAAACAAATTCCTTAAAATATGGTATGAATAATTTCTGTGAAATTCACAAACAAATTTTGATAGAACTGTTCCCTGACTCTTTCACTACCTGGTTGAAGCTTTAGAGTTAAAAAGGTTATCAGAAAATATATAAAAATCACACACATTCCTGACAAGCCCTCACCGAATAATATAAGCGAATTCTTAAATATTTTTGACAAAACAACTTAATTCCTACTTCATGAAAAATTCTTGATAAATTAAATTGGAAACAGAATCCCATGTTATATTTTAGTTTTTATAAAATTTTTCATAGAATTTTAAATGATACTGTTTTTTTAGAAAATAAAGTTTTCGAATTTAAAGCAATTTTATATTATTATTTTATAATATGAGTAACATCATAGTGCTTGTTAGCAATATACCTAGTCACGTGTTTCATTGCTAATATGTTTTTTGTTAAAGCTCTGCTCTAGAGGCTCTAGCTTGTATACGAAGGTTGAAAGCTCTAATTCAATTTTTTGTACATGAAAATCTAATTTTATATTATTTTAGATTTATTTGTTAAAGGAAACAAAAATAAAAATTGTCGTATCAAATTTCCTAAAGCCTATATAGGGTCCGCCATCTAACGTTTTTTTTTTTCAACTAATGCTTTTTTCGAGAATGGTAACACTTAGCTCATGTCTGATTTGACAGATAATTTGTTTTATCCTTTCGCTAAACGAATATGGTTGTGTATACGCTTGAACAATGCTGGGAAATATTGCGACATTACTTTGAAAATCATGGTAATGTTACAGAATGTCATCTTTTCAATGTCATGATTTCAAATGAAGCTCATTTGGATCATGGCGGGTATGTAAACAAGCAAAATTGTCGCATTTGGGGCACAGAAAACCCGCACGCATACATTGAAAAGCCGATGCACCCAAAACGAGTCACTGTTTGGTGCGGATTTTGGTCCAGAGGCATAATTGGGCCATTTTTCTTCGAAAATGAGCAAGGAGTGGCCGTTACAGTCAATGGCGATCGTTATCGGGCCATGTTGAACGAATTTTTGTTCACAAAAATTGAAGAGGAGGATATTGGCAACATTTGGTTTCAACAGGACGGCGCTACGTGCCACACAGCCGAAGCTACACTCGATGTTTTGCGCCCTGTTTTTGAAGATCGCATAATCAGCCGCAGAGCTGATGTCGTTTGGCCACCTCGGAGCTGCGATTTAACACCGTTGGACTATTATTTGTGGGGTGCGGTAAAAGATAAGTGTTACGCCGACAAGCCAGAGACAATTGACGCTTTAAAGGACAATATTCGTGAAGCCATTGGAGAAATACAGCTGCACACAATCGATAATGTGCTTAAAAATTGGACAGATCGTGTAGGCTACTGCATGGCCAGCCGAATGAAATTATTTTCCATTATTAACCGGAAGGATTGTACTTTCAAATAAAAGAAGAAATTTGAGAAAATATTCAGTAGCTTTTTTTATAGCATTTTCAAAAAAAAAAAAAAAATTTTCGATTTGAAAAGAATTTGATTGTATCTTAGTTGATGTTTTTTTCTACTATTTTCTTGACAAAATAATGAAAATTAGGAAGTTTTAAGAAAAATAACAGAAAAATTTTAAAAATTTTTTTATTTTAATCGATTATTCGGTTCGAATAATTATTTCAGTTTAAAATTATTTACTTTAAACATTTTGATTGGTTAAAAATTTAAAATCAAAGTCTACCTTAAGTACTTGCATAGTAAGGCAATAATCTGTGCTTAAAAACCTGTGAGATAATGAACTCAATGTAACAACTGGATTCCGGTTATTATTCGAATGTCCAAAAAAAGAATCGCAAATCGAGGATCGGCTGTAATTTGAAGCTTTTCATTTTGCCAAATTATATTGATCACCTATAACAAAAATACTAAAACAAATTTACACTTTTTCCCTTCCAATTACTAAAAACTACTCTTACCCACAAATAATAAAAAAAAAAAAATATGTATATAACAAAACTACACAGGAGGAGGTTAGTTAGCAACAATTTTAAAACAAAAAATGTTGTTTCTTTGAAATTTTTTTTAAATGTTCTATTCATAAGCTTTATCCTTTTCCTTGGTAAATTTTAACATTTTGTTTAATTTATTAAAGATTCAGCCCATAACTGGTTCAAGTGATGCTGAAATTGGTGGTATGTCTAATGGTCAAGCTGCTCATGGTGGTGGATCACATCATGATGAAGAGGAAATGTCAGAAATATTTATACATCAAGGCATTCATACTATTGAATATGTTTTGGGATCCGTTTCACATACTGCTTCCTATTTGCGTCTTTGGGCTTTATCATTGGCTCATGCACGTTAGTGAATTTTAGAAAATACAAATGTCGGTTATTTTTAAATTTTAATTATTGTCATTTACAGAACTTGCTGAAGTTTTATGGAATATGGTTTTATCGATTGGTTTAAAACAACAGGGTTGGTTTGGCGGCGTTATGTTAACTATTGTGTTTGCCTTCTGGGCTATTTTAACTGTTGGCATTTTAGTACTAATGGAAGGATTATCAGCATTCTTGCATACATTGCGTTTGCATTGGTAAGAAGTTGGAAAATTTCAACAAAAAAATATCTCAACTGTATTTTAACAATTTTTGTTTTTCTTTTTGTTACTTAGGGTGGAGTTTCAAAGTAAATTTTATCAGGGTCAAGGTTATGCATTCCAACCTTTCTCCTTTGATGCCATTATTGAAAATGGTGCTGCTGCAGGACCCAATGAAAATGAGTAAATTTCCATAACTATAACGTATATATCAAATTGAGTCTCATATGTAATCTTTAATGAATTTATTTAAATATAAAAGTAAATGGTATTTAGTAGTAATAGTTGATAGCATCCCATTTTCTTAGTTCTATATTGATGTGTTTCGATATGTTTACTTAATATTATGTAAACTTATTAAATATTTCAATATTATAAAATATATATATATTCATTCATTCAATATTGTATTTAAAAAAAAAAAAAAACATTAAAATTCTGCCACTAAAGTTGAGCGAATTTTAAATATACACCCAAAGAGATTATGAAAAAGTATGTATTTAAAATTAAACTATTTAAAAAATGTATTTAATTTTTAATATTTAAACTAAAAATTAAGATTGTGTTTCTGTTTTTAAAATAAAATAATATAACAATTAAATTATATAATTGTAATGAAGTTTTCAAAATAAAAATATAATCACATGAATTTATTTAATAATACATATATTAATCATTATAATTATATTTATAACATGACATAATAAAGTCTAGTTAATGTTGCTTAGCAAAGTTTAAAAATGTATAATAAAATAAATGCTTGGAATAAATACTATTCCGTTATAAGCTAAATGTTTTGGTGTATTTTATTGACTTTTAAAATTATATTTGTTTCAATAAATGGCTGACATAAAGTAATAAATTTAAACTCTCTAAAATTGATTTTTGATTTAAATCTCTGTGCGATAATTTAAAAAGAGTTTGTCCTAGAAAGAGTAATACCATATCTGAGATCTCTATTACTGACAAATCCAATTTACAAAAAAAAAAAGTTGGCCCAGTAAGAATCGGATTAACTGCTTAATCGATCACTAAAACAATGTTAAAACCATATTTTATTCTGTTTAATTAAAAGTTATTCCAACTTTTAATCTCAATTATTATTTCTAAACGACATACATACATTCTGATAAAAAAAAATAATTTTAAGACAAAATAAAAATATTTTGGCGCTGTCGACCTTGATATTTTAAACTGACAAAGTTAAATTTTTAACTGTCAGGCTAAACTTTTAATTGCCAAAAAACGCATATGTAAACGATATAAATGATGAAGATTAATATCGCTGTCAAAACGGGCTATTACTTAAAATCAGCTTAAAAATTATCTATAAAAAACTATGTCATTTGAAGGTCAGTTTAATTACGCCAAAGAATCTCGATATTCAACAACGCGAAATAGAAAATTAATTATGCGTATAAGTTTTTTGCAAAAGCACTGTTTCAGAGATACCCACGGATTTCGATAACAGCCACCAAAATAAATTTAAATTTTTGTGTTTTTGAGGTAAACCCCCTTAATGGACATGCCCTTGTTGAAACAACAGAACATTGAGAGGTTATTTCCATTGTTTCTTTTTACAAACATCATTACCGAGTAATAAAGGGTGATCCATTTCGAGGTTCCCTACTTTTTTAAAGAAAAAACACAGAAAATTCAAATTTAATGGGGAATGTTTATCATTTGAAAGAACATTATTTGGCATTTATTTTTTGAAGATTATGTCTATCAAATGTTGGCCGTTGTTAGGTCGCAAAAAAGTCTAACGGTGTGATATCACACGATCTTGGTGGCCAATCGACCGGCCCAAAACGTGAAATTATGTGCTCACCGAAGTGTTCTCTCAATAAATCCATTGATTGATGTGATGTGTGGGAAGTGGCGCCGTGGCGAGCTTCAATCTCAAGCATCAAATAGTCGGCTATCATGGCACGATAGCGCCGAATCGACTCTCCACGGTCTTCGTGTACACTTTCAGCTACGGCCGCTATATTTTCTTCACAGCGTGCTGGACGTGGTCTATTCGGTCGAATATTATCTAATAATGAATGCTGGGTCTCAAAATGGGTGATGGTGTTGCGAATAGTACACTCAGTCGGCCGATTATGTTGACCATGAGTTGAGCGAAGTGCACTAAACACATTCCTCACAGAACGCGAATTTTCGTAATAAAGTTGAACGATTTGTATATGTTGTTCAAACAAAAATAACATGACAGCATGACACGACTCACACGTGATCTGTCAAAAAAAGGCTATTGAAAAAAGTATCTCGAAATGGATTACCCTATATAAGTTTTTGTTGGAATATCAATAATAACAAATATAAAGTACCAAAATATTACTTTGTATTGAAAAAACATAAAAAAACTATTACAATACTAATAATAACTAAGTAAAATAACATTTGAGAAATGCAGTAGTTTTCGATAGTATTTTGTTTTAAATATTTAACTGTCTAATATGTAGTTGTTTTATATTTTTCCGAAGATAAAAGAAAATGTTATATTTTTTTTCTAATTCAAGGACTCTTTAACAAGAATCTAAAGTTCACAAACAAAAAGTCGGTAGAGAAAGGGTTAAATTGCAATTTTTAAACACGACAGTTTTTATTATTTTGCGCTAATATATTTCCAATCTTTTTTTATTATTAAAATTACATTTATTTGCAATAAAATTTTTTTATTTTATTTCTTAATTTACCATTAAATCGTCCATAAATTCGACAAATTTATTCATATTTTTACCAGGTTCATATAATTTTCGTTTAATTAAATTTAAATTTTCTAAACAATTTTGCAGTTCTTCTACAGTACAACATTCCAAATATTCTTCCTTTTTCATATGTAAAGCCAGTTCCTGCTGATGATTATTCATTAATTGATCATTGATTACAAGTATACCTGGCTTACTATTTGTCAATATATCCAAACAGGTACCAGCTCCTGCATGACCAATAACGAGATCAGCATTAATAATGTCCATGCGTTTGGGTTCTATTTTAAAATCATATTGCTCCACTTGTATGCCATAGTATTCGGCAATTTTCTGTTCATTAACTTTTAAACCCTTGCCTATTTGTAGGATAAGATTTCTGCATCCCTTGGATTGTAGAATTTTAAGGACTTCATCATTGGTGATAGTTTGTATGAGGGCATCAAATTTAGTACTGCCAACAGTGACATATACTTTTTGGATTAAAACCATTTTTTTGGAAAAATGTATTTATTAATGGAATGATTTTGTTTGTGTAAGAATATAAGAAAAATTTAAAGTTTTTATGAGAATTGATTAAACAAAAACAAATATGTTTTTTTTTGGAACAGCTGTTAAGTATTGGGGTGGCAATACCAAACATATATGAAGCTACCATACTTTTGATAACATTCAGTGAAAACCGTTAACTTTGAAAATTTGTAAGTATTTGTAAGAATTTCACGACTTAAAAACTAGTTCTAAGATAAGCTGTTGCGTGCGAACAAGTGTACGGTCATTACTAAATCAAGTCAAAAAGTGATTCCAAATCGCTTGGTATATTAAAAGGACGACCCTTCAATTTTATATGCTGTCCACATATTGGTGTAGGGCCAACCTGGCCGATCTTAATTACATTTGATAATTATTCACTTGTGTAATTTGTTCATAATAATAATTCTATCTGACCTATGCTCAAATTTGTTGGATTGAACGTTTCGAATGATCGATCGATCTAAGGAATTCCATCATTAGGAATTCAATCATTCAGAATTCATTCGATTTACAATTAGGGAATTCATTCTATTTACAAATTTGGCATTTATTGTTCATTCAATCTTTTTTTCTGTAAATGAGCAATTTGGGAATGATATCCAATTATACTCAATCGATTTAAAACAACAAAAAGCAATTGTTGAATTCACAATAAAAATCATTAATTTTCAGAATTAAATTGCCAAAAGTGAAAAAAATCGCAAATTTAAAAAAAAAATCAAATTAAAAAATCGCTCAAATTGAAAAAATCGTTAAGAAATAAATAATCGCCAAAATCGAAAAAAAAACAAAATTTCAAGTTTAAAAACACCTCAACTGGTAAAAATCGCTCAAATTAAAAAATCGAAACAAAAATCGCCAGAATCGAAGAAAGCTAAATTTAAAATTAAAAAAAAAATTAAAAAATTAAAGAATCGCTAAAACTGGTAAAAATCGCACATATTGAAAACATCGTTAAGAAATAAAAAAATCGAACAAAGCTAAATTTCAAATTGAAAGACACCTCAACTGGTAAAAATCGCTCAAATTGAAAAATCGCCAAAATCGAAGAAAGCTTAATTTCAAATTGAAAAACACCTCAACTGGAAAAAAATCGCTCAAATTAAAAAAATCGTTAAAAATCAAAAAATCGACTAAATCTAAATTTCAAACTGAAAAACACCTCAATTAACAAAAACTTCCCAAATTCGCCAAAAATTGTGAAAAATAGCAGAAACTTAAAAAATTGTTCAAATTGAAAAAAATCGTTAAAATTTAAAAAAATTATTAGAAGAAAAATGTTTGAAATTGAATATCGCTCTGCAATGAATAGTTATTATTTTTTGGCAGTTTCATTCAATCTAGTCGATTTTTTTAATTTTAGAGATTTTTTAATTTGAGCGTTTTTTGAATTATAGGAATTTTTGGCTTTATTTTAAATTTAAGTGGTTTTCTCCATTTTGGCAAGTTTCACAATTTTTTAGTCATTTTTCCAATTTTAACGTTTTTTTTTTAATTTCAACCATTTTTCCAATTTTAACGATTTTTTAATTTTGGCGTGTTCTTTTCAATTTGAGCAATTTTTTCCACTTATAGCAATTTTTTATTTCCAGGATTCTTTAATATTAGAGATTTTTTCCAATTTTGGCGAGTTTTTAAATTTTAGATTTTGATAATTTTTTTTAAATTTTGTTTTTATTATATTTGTAAATAATTTGAATTAAAAACGAAGTAATTTATTTTCAAAATTGTAAAATCGAATAAAGAAAGTCGAATGTTATTTTCAAATTACTCAATCAAATGAATAATAAGAACCCAAATTTGCAAATCGATTGAGTTCCGAACGATTAAATTCAGTGATTTACAAATCGAATGATGAAAATTTCATCGATTGCGACCATCTAAAAATTCATTAAAAAAATTGTAGTTGAGAATTCAATTATTCTATAGTCAATCAGAGAATAAAGAATTAAATTCCTTTAGAAACTATGCAATTAATTGACCCAATTTTAAAGAAAAATTTTTGTTTGTTAAATAGTGTATTTATTGTTTACAAACATTTGCACAAATTTTAAGGTTCGTTATTACCACTTCCTTCTCATACTCCAAATATCACCCAAAGACACTTTAACACTTGGACATATTGCATTCCTTTAGTATAAAGTCCAAAAAAAAACACACAAACTGATATTTTTCCAACAGTATAAGATGCCGACAGATAAGTACATGTTGTGTTATGTTCGTTCATTTGGTTGGTTGGCTGGCTGCCTGACTGACTGACTAACTGAGACTGATACAATGTGTGTGGCCTAACCAGAGACACAAAACGTTTGGAGCTTAATAAAAAGAAAATTCATAAAAATTTTAATGCCAAACTTTTAGTTGTTTGCCGGCCTCTGAGTTAAACACATCGTTCTTTCCTAGTTGATGCTCTAAAAATTGTAGCACTAGGTTGGCGCTTATATTATTCAAATTGTTGTTGTGTGTATTTGAAAAAGATATATTAAAAAAAAATATAATAATAATAATCAAGTGATAAAACGATTTTCATACGCGAGCCCAAAACTAAAATAGTAATCTCAATCGTGAACAATAATCGGTTAAGAATAGAGTACCTACTGCTATTATAACAATTTGCGAGAAATTCTATTTTTTTCATCAGTTATATACAAAATAGATGGATGAATAGATTTTTTAGCTAGATATTTGAATGATGATGTGCCACAAAATCTGCGCCGGCTGCTGTTAATTATTTGTTTACATTTTTTTTTCTGATTTGATTCAATTACCATTTAACTACTTGCTGTGCAAACACAACGGTTGGTTGTCCACTGTCGGTCGTTTTGTGTATTCGGTATGTTTGGCTGATTGTCGTTCATTCGGTCAACCAGCGGTAATCGTATCATATAAACGTAATAAGATTTTATGTTTGCAAAGTGTTGATGACTTTTTGATTTCTGTGAGTGAGTGAGTGAGTGAATGAATGTGTGTTGCTCGATTTTTTAAGCATCATAGTCTTTCAACGCCAAACAAACAACAACAAAAAAAAAAAAACAACGTGAAGTCTAAAACAGTAAAGGAAGTGCAGAAATATTTAGTATTATCAAGTCTAAAGGCGCCTAATTTAGGTATGTCAGAGATTAAAAATAGTGTGTTCCATCGAAATATTATAATAATATTATAAATAATTATTATAATATTATAAATAATAAATTTAAAGAGTTCAACGAATTCATAGATTAATCAAGTAATATAAATTATTAATTTAATATTAATTACTAATTTAATATTAAGAATTAAATAATTTTTATGTAAAACAAGTTTTTTTTTATTTAAATATTTGGTAAACCTGGCTATGTATAAAATTTGTTGAATGTTTTTAATATTTTTTTATTTATTTATATTTTTTCATTTAAAAATTTAACAAATTTTCTTGCATGAGATTATCACAAGATGTTCGTGTTATTGGATATTTTTTAATCATTTTAAAGTTAAGGAAATGTCAATAGTGAAACTGTACTGATTCACTATTGACTTTGTTACGAGTACTACTGACTAATTATGCCCCAGCCAACGCTTTCTGATGTAGACATTTAACATGTGCGTGTCATTACGAATCTACACAACTATTGACTAGGTGTTGACATTGAAACCAGAGATTCACTAGTACATTTTAGTAATTCCAGTCTACATTTTTAGAACTTTTTACTAGATTTCCACACTAGGAAGGAAATAAGATTAAACAGGTGCATTTATTTTGTTAAATTAGATATTTTATTAATAAATTTTTTTTTATAAATTTCATTAAATTAAAAAAAATTATTTTTCAAATTTTATTTTGGAGTAAACAAATCTTCAAAAGACTGCACAAAATCATCCACAGGCTACGTAAAATCTTCATCAGGCCCCACAAATCTCTAGAGTTGCAACTTTCACTAAAAATTGTTGCCTCTTTTTTGCTATTTTTATTTTTATACAAAATTGATTGTTTTTTTTTCACACGTTTTTTGTAATTTCGTTTGCTCATTATATATTTTGTTCAAATTTGTATATTTAACTTTTAAATTAATTTTTCTTTATTTTTATATGTATTTTAAACAAAATAAAACAATAAAAAAATCAAAAACAAGCACAGCTTTGCAGCTGCAAGAAAGGAATGTAAATAGTATAGACGCTTTGTTGACATTTCACCAAAAAGTCACCCAAAATAGTCGACAAAAGTGGTGACTTGTAGACACTTGACTCCAGGCTTCCTACAGGGAAGTTCTACTCTACGTATAAGTGATATGGAGTTAAAAAATAAAAAAATATTTATCATACGCACTTTATATGGTAAAGTAGATATATCAGTGCGTATGATTAATATATGTATTTATAATATATGTATATGTATTTTTTAAATTTTATCAGGCTCGAGATCATAATTAAGAGCCAATTTATACGATGCAATTGATTGCGTAAAATTTTTTTAATTCCCTTTTTAAAGTTGTTTCCAAAGTTATGTCTATTTATACGGTGACTTTTGTTGCACGAACACTGAATGTGAATGAAGCAACAAAAGAAGAAAAAATATGAGTGTGATAGAGAGATAACAGAAACATGCACGAAAACCGTGACTTTTTTGTTACCCCGCTGGCTTCTCTACCCCGTTGGCCAACAAATAAAAATTACACGCAATAAATGCATGTGTTAAAGTCACCGTCTAAATTGGCTCTAAATGTTACTTACGAATAGTAAACACTAATTTTTTTTTATAAATGGAAAATTTGTGAGGATTAGGCTCATTTTTACGGGTAATCATTCATTAATTGTGAAAGAAGGAATTTCGCATAGTCATTTTCCTTAGAAAATGTGTCATATATAATCCCTGTTCAAAAATCATGAGTTTTTTGTGGGTTGGGTGGTTCATAAGGAGGCTGACGATGACCTGGTCGCTCAGGTGGAAAGTGTGCACTCCCTCTAGAGCTGATCCTCACAATTTTTTCCATTTAAAAATTAGTGCTTACTCTTCATTAGTAACATTTAATTATGATCACGAGCCTGATAAAATTAAAAAAAATATATATAATTAAAAACAGGGAGATCGAATAATACATACAAAAATTTATATATGTATGTATTGGATTTTATCAATGATGTCACGAATATTTTTTTATTCATTATTCGATATTCAGTAAGTTTGTGTTATTAGAATCTTATTTTGCCCAAGTGTTTGGCAAAATATTTAAAAACCGCCACACATTGTTTATAATGACGTTTGTCTAAAAAAAATCAGATCGTAAAGACATTTTATAAAGAAAAAGTCCAGAATTAATGCAGAACATGTTAAGATAAATTATTCTATTATTATACCCTCCAACATATATATCAGTTTGTCATTCCGTTTGTAACATGTCGAAATATAGATGGGAAACCATAAAGTCTTAAACCGTCATAAAGTCTTATGACGATCACGACGCATTTTCACCTAGATTAATGTACATCCTCCCGAGAAGTTTGGTATTGACAATGAGCAAAATCGGCCCAGCGGTTAAAAAGTTATGAGTGAAAATGTGAAGGTAACATACAAATTGTGTATTTTAGTACAATTTTATAGTACCGACTGGCAAGTAAAATAATTTCTCTTTTTTTTAAATAGTCCCTTAGAATTGAATATATACACTTGAAAAATTGTTTTCACCACTAAAATTTTTTTTCACCACAAAAAATTTTTTCCACTTCAAATTTTTTTACAACCATAAAATTTGTTTTCACATCCAATAAAGATTTTAAAGTCAAAAAATTTTTCCACCTCCATTTATTTTACTTCTAAAGTTTTCTACATTAATATTTGTATCAAAAACAATGAGAATTTTTTTTAAACACTGGTGAGGGGTATTCGAAGATTCGGCACAGCCGAATTTAAGCCTTTTTTACTTGCTTTTATATAATGATTTAAAAAAAAAACCGAAAAATTATCAAATAATTCGGAAACTGGGTTTCAATTCTACATGCAAATAACTTTTAAAAGGATTGCTATAAAAAATGTCAAAAAGTATTTTCTTTTTTCAAATCATTATATGGCAACTTTGGAACCATATTTTTTATAATTTCTTAAATTATTTTTACTGCGTTTATTATATCGCTCTCCTATTTAAAATTATCGGCCTCTTGAAATTAGGTGTTGCTTGAAAACAACGACTTTGTAAAATGATTTTGGTGAAAAAATTAAATAAATTCTTTCAGGGAATTACAAGAAGTTAGTTTAATTGCCCAGTTTTTATTAAAAAAAATATTTAGTGTATTGTAATTTTTTGTTTTCTTTAAATTTTGATTTAAAGCGTAGTAAGTTGTTCGGATTTTATGTCAAAAAAAAACTGTTATAGTTCACATAAAAAAATGATGAATGAATTTCACGTGAAAAATTATTGTAGTATAAATGTATTCATGCAAATTAAATATTTTGGGCTTGTTGTGATTTAATAAAATAAAAAAAAATATTTATTTATACAATCTTTATTACGATTTAGGGCCGAGTGAAATTTTTTTAAGGTAAAAACAATTTACTATGCTTTAACATAAAATTGTCACATTTTTTACCAGTGTGTGGTTCACATTTGAAACTCAATTTTTTTTTTAATTCCTGGCAAGTATTTACTCTTTAAAATTCTGTTTAATGTTAAACTACTGAAATGGTGAAATGGTTGAATTGGTGGGTGAGTGGCATGCATAGTTAGTGAAAAAAGGAAACATATTTTTTTTTGCAAATTTTTTGCCCAATTGTATTTTCTGATTCCGTTTGTTAGTAAGTTTCCAGTGAAGTCAATTACGAACAGCATGTTTAGCCAATAAACATGTTAATTTCGTTTTTGCAAAAAAAAAAAAAAAAACACTTCAATGGTTTTATTTTAAATTTTTCAAAACAACAAGAATTGAAAAATAGTACAATAAAAAAAGAATAATTTTAAGCAATTAAATTTTCAAAATTATTACACACATGTGTGTGCTGGTTTCGCAAAAAAAATATTAATAATTATTTAAATGAATTTTGAGTGAATGTTGAATGAATGCAATAAATTAAAACATTCCAGCATTAAAAAAAAAACTGAATAACATTAGCAAAATACGAGGGCTCATCAATAATTCCGTCACTTTTTTAATGACAGTTTTTTTTAGCAAAAAAATAATTTCTCAAGATGCCCTAGTTTAATTCACTTTGTTCAAAGTTTCTCAAGGTAAAAGGTTCTAAATAAGCATATGTTTGATCATTGATTGTAGCTTAATCTCTTTCCGCCGATATATTTCTTAGGGTTTGGAAATAGAAAATAGTCACTGGGGACTAAATTCGAAGAATATGAAAGTTCTTAACATAATTCAATCAATGGCGACTACGCATGTATTGAAGGTCATTTGTGATCAAAACCCATTTAGCGGACAGTCTTGTAAAACCTGTTAATCATTTAAAGTGGAAATCACCTACCCATATAATATGGCTTTAACAATTTCGCGCACTTTCACTCTTTGTTCGTTAACACCATATTGTAAATTTTTTCAAAATGTTCGGCATTAATAAAATCCTCTGTAAACCACTTTTTAACATTGAAATAAATGGTGCAGAGTACTCATAGCACTTGTCAAGCTTTTTCTTGGTTTTAGTAGTTTTTTTTTGCCAAAAAAAAAAATGTTTTCTGAGCACTCGAAGTTCCTTTTTTCAATTTTTCCAAAAATTCACAAGTAGTATGCTGCCAAACACGAACTTAATGAAGAACACATGGTTGAAGGGAGCAGTGTCGATTTTTAATTAACTACGAGCGAAGTTTAAAATGAAAAGGGGTTTTTGGATCCACCCTCGTTGTGATATAATAGCATGTTGGTTGTATGTTTATTCATATTATGGGGTAATCAACATTTTAACCCTCTAACCGGCAGAACCGCCTAAAGGAGGGGTTCATATTATTGATCACAAATGCTTAAATGATTTTTAATTAACTACGAGCGAAGTTTAAAATGAAAAGGGGTTTTTGGATCCACCCTCGTTGTGATAAAATAGCATGTTGGTTGTATGTTTTTTGATATTATGGGGTAATCAACATTTTAACCCTCTAACCGGCAGACCGCCTAAAGTAGGGGCGCTCATATTATTGATCACAAATGCTTCAAATGAGTACTTTGTGGTTACACAGAGAAAACAGGTTTATTGTGACAACCAAATACCTTGCCAACTGAATAATTTGGTTGCAGCAACTGTAGTATTTAGTTGTTGTAATCAAATATTATATACTGAAACAATTGAAATATTTTGCTTTAACCGAAATTCTATTATATTTACCGAATTTCTGTTATAATTACCGAATTTCTGTTGTGTTAATCGAATTTCTGTTGCCACAAGCAAATATATCGGTGGCCCCAACCGTGGAAATTAAGCTATTCCGATAGAAAACAAGTTTTTTTTTGTATGCAATCCACGGCTTGAATGCGAAAAAGTGATTTAATTTTTTTCATAAATAATTAAAAAAAATACAGCATACTCGGGCATTAGAAGTTTAATGTATATAGTTACTACAGATGCGTTAATACACGCAGAGAAAAACATGATTAGGGAAATCATCTTCATATCATATAATATAAACATAATTTTTTCCACATTTATATATTTGAAACTATGAAAAAGTTCTTTAAATTTAAGAAAATGTCGTTAAAAAAAATGTTTTTCCTAAAGAAAAAATTTGATATTAAGGACTTTTTCAAAAAACTTCTTTGAATTTACACTCACCAAAAAAAGTCTGTAATGGCAACTGAAAACTTTGCTGTTATTACGGGATATTTCGCTTAGCGTTATATATATTCGAATCTATGAAAATTTTCTTTAAATTTAAGAAAATGTCGTTAAAAAATGTTTTTCCTAAAGAAAAAATGTGATATTAAGGACTTTTTCAAGAAAACTTCTTTGATTCTACACTCACCAAAAAAAGTCTTTAATGGCAACTGAAAATTTTGCTGTTATTGCGGGAAACTTTTTGTAAAGTGGAATTTAAAATCTGTTTGCCAAAATCAGCAAAAAAATTTACTAAATATTATTTATATTAGTACAAATTTTTAAATTTATTTTTTTTATCGAGCATTAAAATTTTTTTATTTTATTTATTTTTTTTTTCAAAAAAATTTTTAGACAAATTAAAAAAAAAATCAAACGCTTAAAAATGTAAAAACATAAACGAATTTATCATTTGCTGGTTTCTGTTTTGATAAATATTTTAGTATTTTTTTTACTTTTAAGGTCAAATTTTAATTGTTTTTAGGGCTGATTTTTAGAACTAAAAAAACTTTTTAGTGCTATTGTAAGTGGATGTCATATTTTTCCGATCCCTTTTTTTAATCTATGTAACATTTTAAGGCAATTTAAGTTTGTAGGTGTAAGTTTTAATTAGAAATAACATTTCCTTCAATATCCAATTTTTTAAAATTAGTAATTTTTTTTTTTTGCTAGTTTTAACAAATCGATTTTCAAAAATTTGTAAAATGATTTCAGAAATTAGCAACAAAAATTTGTAAATATTCTGTAAAAATTCTGTAATTTGCAAAATGTAAATAGCAAAAATATTTGGTAAATAATAATTTATTTTTACTAAAAATCAGTACAAAAATTGTAAAGTGGGATTGAAAACCAATTACAAATTTTTTTACTAACTTTTTTTTCTGAATGTATGGACTTTTTTTAATAAAAATACTTACACGAAATTTTTAAATTCTAAGGACTTTTTTTTATAGAAAAATTCTAATATTCTAAAGACATTTTTAAGATTTTTTTAGATATTCCTTCGAGCCTCTAAATTTTGCTATTAGAAAAAGTCCTTAGAATCTAAGAATATTTCTTTTAGAAAAAGTTCTTAATATTTAATTTTTTTTTATGATGAAAATTCCTCAGAGTCAAAGAATTTTTTAGAGTCTAAATTTTTTTTAAGAACATAGGAATTGTAAACTCTAAAATAATATGAATATATGAATTTTTATCTAAGACACAGTTTGCAGAATCTGAAAATTTTACTTTAGGAAAAAGTCCATAGAATCTAGAAATGTTTCAATCAGTAAAGTTTCTTATAAAAAATTATTTTATTAATATTCTGAGTATTTTTGTCAGAAGATTTATATTCTTCTACAAAAAAAATAATCAATAAATATATTTTTTAAAATAAATTATTATTGTTTTTATTGAAAAGAATTAAAATATCTATATATAAAATCTTGACAACCATACACGAATGCAGCAAGCATAATATAGTAGCAGTGATCATGTCGCAACCATGTTTTTTCTCTGCGTGTATAATTTCTCTGTCATTAATGATGTTATGACAAATTTATGAACTATACTTGTATTATAAACAATATTTGTAAAGTAAGCAAAATAGCAGCATTCCAGTTTTAATCAGAAGTTCTAGTCAAACAAATTTTTTACCGTAACGTAATAATACATCTGTTAAAAAAAATAAATTTTTTTGTTTTCATTTTATCGGTTCATTATTTTTATTTGTAAAGATATTTATAAAAAAAAATCTATAGTGTACATTCATCTATTAAATATTTGAATTGTATATTAATTGTCTACAGCTGTCATAACAGTTTTTTAACCTTTAAATTGAATTATAGATCTTAAAAAAAATACAATTATTTGAATTATATTCTCAGCACTAAAAAGATTAAATGAGATCAACTCATTTTAAATGATTCAAAATCCAAAAAAAAAAACAATTAAAAAAGGGCTAAATTCGGCTGTGCCGAATCTTTGAATACCCTCCACCAATATCCTAAAAAGATGTTCTCTTCTGTTTTTGATACAAATAATATAAAAAAACTTTAAAAGTAAAATTATGTAGGTGAAAAAATTTTTTGAGGTGAAAAACTTTTTTAGATGTGAAAAGAACTTTTTTGGTGGAAAAAAAATTTAGAATTGAAAAAAAAATTTTAAGGTGAAAAAATTTTATGTGGTGAAAAACAATTTTAGTGGTGGAAAAATGTTTGAGGTGAATACAAAATATTAACTGCTAAGCGACTGGTGAAAAAATATGTTATGTACCAGTCGCTACTATGAAATTGTACTAAATTTGTATGGGCAACTTAGAGGCACCTTTACATTTTTACTAGTTTTTTTAAACATGGACTGCACAAAAAACACATTTTAAAGCATAGTTTTTGTCAAATACTCGATTTTGTTTCGGCTAATGGGAACTAGCTCTGCAGCTGAATATGCCTAATGGAGAGAATGCACTTTCTGATGCGCCACGTATTGATAAATAGTTGCAACGAATGTTCTTTCTTTAAAAAATTGAAGTGTGTTTGTCTAATGGAGAGAATACAGCAAAGAAATTTATTTGTTAAAAAAGAACATGAGTTGTAACTATTTGTCAATAGATGGCCCACCAGAAGGTGCATTCTCTCCATTAGGCATATTTTGCTGCAGAGCTAGTCCGCATTAACCATATTGTGCTACAATATGCAGTAGAGTATTATTGATTTTCTATTTTCTTCGTAACATAAATGAATATTTGCCAAAAACTATGAAAAATATATGTTTTATGTGCATATTATACCTTAATTTTTTAAATCAATATTCATTTCGATGTTTAAGAGCACAATATCGCACTTTATTCATCTGTATTTTTTTATAAAAGAAAAAATTAACATAAATATACATTTATCAATCCCTCAATTCTCAAAAATACAAATGGAATTAAAAAAAATACTATTTTGCTTTATGAAAATTTCTTTTTTGACATAAAAATGTGAAACAAATGCTTTTATTACGTCAAACATTTGAAAAATTGACTTTAAAATTATGTTATAAGTCTACTAGCAACATCTGAATGCATTATAATTTATAAGTATGTAGTTTATTTAATATTTTTGGTAAATAAATTGATTGAAAGCCTGATCCAAGGCCATATCGCCATGGGGCAGGATATAGTTTGTATGTGATTTTGCGCCACCTATTTAAAAGTAGCGGCACTAAACCAATTATGCATTTTGCTCTTTCTTTATATATAAATTTCTTTGGACCTAGCCATGGGGCCAAAGACATTTATACATAAAGATAGAGCTAAATACATAATTGCTTTAGTGTCTATACTTAGCAGTAGATTGCGCTTAAGTAAATAGATAACAATACCCTGCGCCATGCCTAGGTCGCATGGCTCTGGATTTGGCTTTCAATTGTCTTAGTAACCACAGATATAAGATTTAATACATATTTAAAATTCAAGTACATTAAGCTGTCACTAGCAGACTTATTTCAAAATACTAAAGTCAATTTTTGAAATGTTCGACGTGATAAAAGCATTTGTTTCACATTTTCTGTAAAAAAAAAAACAAATTTTCATCGATCAAAATGGTATTTTTTCGTTAAATTTGTATAATTTTGAAGTATTGAGGCATTGGAAAATCCATTTTTATGTTAATTCTTTCTTTCAAAAAAATAAATACACATACGAAAAATTGCAATGCTGTGCTCTTGAACATCTAAATGAATATTGATTTAGAAAATTAAAGTATAATATACACATAAAACATATATTTTGCATAGCTTTTGGCAAACATTCTTTTATGTTACGAACGAAATAGAAAATTAATAATACCCTGTTGTATATTGTAGCAGAATATGCCTAATAGGGAGAATTTTTTTTCAGATGCGCCACCTATTGGGAAATAGTTTCAACTAAGGTTCTTTCTTTAACAAATTAATGTCTTTGATTTATGTAACAGAACTTTTGTTATTTAGTTTTAGTAATGTTATTTACAGAGGTCTGCTCTGTTAGCGGCTTTACCATTTTTACTTACTTAACAGAAAAAAAAATAGATACAGAAAAATTGTACCAATTTGTATGGAAAATTTAGAGTATCTTCACATTTTCACTCATAACTTTTGAACCGCTTGACCGATTTTGCTCATTTTAAATACCAAACTGCTCGGGAGGATGTTTAATAATCTGGGTAAAAATAGGCAACCCCGCTTGCGTCTTCGCGTCATTTCAACAGACAGACGGACAGACAGACAGACAAACAGACGGACAGCGCTAAATCGACTTAAAATTGCATAAGGATCTCGAATATATATACTTTATGGGGTCTTAAACCTATATTTGGACATGTTACAAACGGAATGACAAACTGATATATACCCTCACCATAAATGGTGAAGGGTATAAAAATTAAATTAATTGAAAACTTGTTAATGAAATTATGATAATGTATGCAAAATTACAGTGTAACGGATATATTTTTTATTTTGCTTCTTTCAGATTTTGTAGATTTGTCTAATTTTGTGAAATGATATAGCAATAAATAACTTTTGTAATTAAAAAAACAAATAGGGCCAAATAGGGAACTTATAAATTGAAAATTAAAAATTTGTATTTAAAAATTTCGTTTCATATCAAAACAAATATTAAGTCCCTTAAGCCAATAATATTTGAACCTTTAAAAATTGCAATACAAATTATTTGAATTGCCGATTTTTTTTTTTTTTTTCAAAATAGGTCTTAAAATTTGCGTAACAACGAGTCTTTACTGGTTGAATTGTTTACATGACATTAATGGGCAATTCCAAATCAAACCGCACAGCAATTGGATTTGTCATCTACGATTTTAATGAAATTCGCCCCAAATATTGTAAATGGGTAGTTTATATCAAATCATTAACCTTTCGACCCCAAACCCTTTCGGTTTTCAATAAATGACGTCATGACAATTGGCAAAACCGTCAAAATATCGAAAAAGTGTCCACACAAGGTCGCCCATAACTTTTAAACTACACAGCCGAAAATATTCCTATTGGTACCATTTTAAAGGTGAAAGGTATTAAAAGGTTAAAGGTCATTTTTTAAGTTTAATTTTCAAATTCCCATTTCTCAAAATACAATTTTTTTAAAATTCTGAAAAAATAAATGTTAAAATTTAAGACCTTTCTACATTTGTGGAGACACATTTGGTTCCGGAGTTATGAAGAAAAACCTGGTCGTAAACAAATTTATCTCGACGGGTTCATACAAGATTGCAAAATTGGGTCGAAAATAAAAAATATGGGTCCGTTTATTTTGTCTCCATTATCTCATATCGAAATTTCAGCTTAATTTGTTGCCAATCGAATATTGGCCGTCGTGAAAACCAATATTTAGTTTTATAATTTAATATTTACATCTCACATAAATATTATTAAAGTTCATGGACAAAGTAAGGACTGATTTTTTTGGCGTAAACCAGAACAATAACAAAACTTAAGTATTCAAAATCAATGGAAGAAAAGGCAAAATTTTTCTGTACATGATTTTTTTGTACATGGTCGTTTGGCGTCATTTAAAACTTTTAAAAAACATCATAAAATATCATTCAATATTGTTTGATTTAAATACAAATTTTAAAAATATTTCGGTGTTTTTCGAAACGTAATATTTTAGTGTGAATGCAAGTCATAAATGCAGAAAAAACCATTTCTTTAGGTTTGGAAATAGGAAATAGTCACGTCACACGATTACGTTAATGGTCAATTGAGACCAAACG
Source organism: Eustalomyia histrio (assembly GCA_949748255.1). Classification (NCBI taxonomy): domain Eukaryota; kingdom Metazoa; phylum Arthropoda; class Insecta; order Diptera; family Anthomyiidae; genus Eustalomyia; species Eustalomyia histrio. The sequence goes on from OX456523.1 coordinate 17,407,562, forward strand.
GTTTTTTTCGCAAAAAATAATGTTTAATGAGAACACGAAATTCACTTTTTTCCATTTTTAAAAAAATACACGAGGTTGTATGTTTTGAACAGCTGTTAAACGCAAAGTAAATGATGGAACTTTCTCTAAATTTGACAGTAGTCTATTAACAGGTGGTACTTGATGGGAGCAGTGTTGCATATAACTACGAGGGAAGTTCGAAAAGTCACGGACTTATTGATCCACCTTCGTAGTTTCAATATTCTTTTCCAAAAAAAAAAAAATAAACAATAAATTAAACACAAACTAGTTAGTTTTCCTAATTTTCAAGAAAAAAAAATATTGTTACAGGAAATAAATTATAATTTTTAGCTCACGTGCCCATCTCTAATATTATCAGTTTTAAATATTGAACTCAAAATAGCTTAAAATATATTTTAAAATTTTATTAGCAAAAGGTAAAAAATTTCGAATAAGGCGCAAGTTCGAAATTTTTAAAATATATTTTAAGCTACTTTAAGTTCAATATTTAAGACTGTTAAGATTAGAGATGGGCACATGGCATGGGCACGAACCAAAAATTACAATCATGCACGATAGTTTTTTTAAATGGTTACTTTAATTTCTTTTATTTAAAAATATTTTTTCTTGAAAATTAGGAAAACTAACTGGTTTGTTTTTTTGGAATAGAATATTAAAAATAATTTAAACGTTTTCCAACAAAAAAAATCCTATACCAAATTTTATTATTTTTTAAAAATTAGAAAACTTTTACTTAAAAAAAACAATATTTTAATAAAATTTTTAAAATTTATCTGAACTAAGTTACATGAAAATTTTCCTTAGAAAGAGTTCATCAATTTCTAAAATCAAGTAAATTTTTATTATTACATAGGAAAATATTTATTACTTTTTGTTTTTAATTGTCTGAACTAATTTTTAGAAAACAATTCTTCAAAATTAGAAAGTGGTATACTTAAAAACTGAATTTGGAAATGGCTTTTTAAAATTTAGTTAATTTTACTACTCGCAAACAAAAAATGAATACACATTAAGTTCAAGTACTTTCTTGATTTAAGTTATACACTCAGAATATTATGTAGTTAACTGTTTGTAGTTTAATAAAAAAAGTTTTCCGTTTCATTTAAAAATAAAGGAAGATACATTTATTTTTCAAAGAAACATCTATATTAACTTTTTTATACATTTATTCGAAATAATTTACTATCATTTACCGATTTTTTTCAGTTTCATTTATTTTTTTCATTTGTTTGAAATTTAATCAAAATTTACCCACAAAACGGAAACTTGTGGTTTATTTGTGTCCGTAACAGTTATTACAAATTTAAATTTTGTTTGCTGTCTGTTTCAAAAAAAAATATTCAAAAAATTTCAATTTGTTTTTTTATTTAAATTGGTTGTATATATACAAAATTTTTCAATACAAATTACAAGAACTTCATAAACACACATACATATACAAATACATTCACACAAGAAGTGTTTATAGCTTCATATGCATACATACATTTTGTATTGTACGAGTATATTAAAAAAAAAAACAAAAAATACAAAAACGGAAATAATTTCAAATAAATGAAAAAAACATTTATTTTTTAAGGATTGGTGGGTCAAATTTTGACATTTATTTTAACTGATTATATCAGTTGTTTCTTACGGATGTGTCAGTTGATTAATCAACATTTAAAAATAAATAACAAATGGCATTTAATTTAAATGAAAATTAAGTAGACCGGTTTTTAAATGAAATATCATTTCTTTTAAATGATATTTTCAGTTATTTTAACTTTTTTAAGTGTACACATTTTTTGAACTAAATGAGAGTAAATTATGCCCTAATTTTTTTTTTGAACTAAACTTAATTTTATTACATTTGAGTATGCAATTTTCTTAAAACTAAGATGTTTTTTTCTTAAAATTAATAAATTTTTATTTAATTGACTTGTTTTTTTTTTCTAAAATCAAGAAATATTACTTAGGAAAAATATAAACTATTTCTGAGTATATAAACTATTTCGTTTTTCCTCAAACTTAGGAATTTTTATTCTTTTTAAGAAAATTTTTCTAAGTTTTAATAAAATTTTACTTAAATTGAGGACAATTTATAAACTATTTTGAAGGAAATTTTTGATTAAATTTTAGTTTATGTATTTTTTTTTGAGTGCAACAATTTCCTTAAATTAGTTAATTTAAGAAGACAAAGGACCCTCAGTGTTCCTTAGCCATAGATGCCGTGTGTCAATTAAGGCGTCCCTTTTTGTAGTTCTCTCAATCAGGACCGTTAATTAACTACGAAAAGGATCTGACTTTGTCACAATTTATTACGTTTCAGGTTATCCTGCAGTACATTTTTTTTTTAATTTGTTTACCTTTATGCTAATGAAATTTAATTTATATTTTAAATACATAAGTTTAGTATAATTCAATTTAATTTAAATACAAAAATCTATAGCAAAAAGCTTGTTAAGAACAGTGTCCTCACAATGAGTGTAAGATACTTTAAAATATATGGTAAAGAGTTTCATATTTATTGAAAAATTTTTTATCAAATTTAAGGATAATTTTCACTTAAAAGAAGTAAAGTTGAAAATATTTTCTAACTTTTAAGGATTTGTCATTTTTTTTTAGTGCATAAATCATTCTCTAAGTGTAAGTATACAAAATAAAAATTAAAAAAAGCTGATCATAAAAATCACAGTACAGTTTTATTTTTTTTCATATAACATTTTTAATAATTATTATTAATCACGTTGTTTTTATATAATATTTAACATCAGAAAAAATTACATTATATTATGCTAAATTACTGAATTACATTTTAACCATGACAAATAAAAAAAAAGAAGAACATCCGTTTCTGATTAAATGTGAAATCTTATACTTTTTAGCTGCGGGTTAGGCAAGTAAAACCACAAAATTATGTTACAATGCTCCTATGTTTTATGCTTCTCTAAGTTTGTAATTATCCTTAATACGTGTGTGTGTGTGTTTGTATGTAGTTTTGTAAATATATATTCCTTAAGTTTTGTATTTTATGTTACTTAATTAGTTAGTAGGGTTAATAAAGTTTCAATTACCTTAGGGAAATTTTATACTAAATTACAAATAACCCACAACCGCATACAGACGAGTACATACATACATGCATACATACAAACAAACATACTATCCGCAACACACTTGTAGTTATACAATATTCCTTTATTTTTATTTGTCAAGGATAATCAAATGAAATATTATAGTTTAATTTCCTGTTTCGATTAAATGTGATTTCCTTGTGATTTAGAAATACATATTAGGGGAATATTATGGCAACAAAATGTCTTAAGGACTTTTAAATACAAAACAAACAAAAAAAAAAACAATAATAATATTAAAGGAATAATCTCAAAATCTGAAACTTTCTGTGTATTAATGATATTAGTAATACATAATGAAAAATATTTATCGTACAGTAAAACTTTGTATAGCAAAAACGACAATAGTCGAAATTTTTATTAAAAGATAATACAACTTTATAAAAAATGCAAATTTTCTCTAATTGTGTCATTTATAAAAATAAACAATAAAACATATTGAAATATCTGTCTATTTGTTAACGTGTACAAATAAATTTAAAAAAAAAATGTTCTGCCCAAAAAAAGTACAGTTAATTTGTTTAACAAATATTCAATTAGTATACAAGTGTTAAACAACTTCCAAAAAACTTAATTTATCTCGCGGAAACATATGTATGTACATAGATACAAAAACATCAAGTTAAAAGCAATCAACAAAATTTTAATGTAATGTAGTCGAAATCTTCAAAAAAAAACCTTCCTTTCAAAACAAATATTTACCAGTTAAAGCTAACAAGGAAGGTATCCCCAGGGTCATCCACTGATTTGGCTTAAAATCGTTTATGTGGTAGAGAGAAGAAAATAAATGAACACATTTCATAATTGGTAGGCGGGGCACAAAGTTTTTTTTTTTTTTTTTTTTTAAGAACTTTTAAAAAAAAGAAATTAAAGAAAAATTGTGTATTAAATGAAAGGTATACGAAAAAAAATTTAGAATTAAGCAAAAACAACATTAAATTAATAAGAAAAAGCTTTTAAATCAAACTCAGTATGTTTTCTTTTCAAATCATATAAATCCCAATCAACATTGAAAAGTTAAAAATTCAATTCCCATCTAAAAATCGAAATATATATGAGCATACATGATCATACATGGGCTTGTATATGATCATACATGGGCATACATGGTCATATACGTCCATACATGATCTCATATATGATCATATATCTTCGGATCCGAAATTTGAGGGTATATGGTGATATATCTGCATATATTATCATACATGCTCATATATTATTCATGTATGCTCGTGTATGATCATATACGTCCATATACCCTCAAATTTCGGATCCGAAGATATATGATCATATATGAGATCATGTATGGTCATATATTGAACAATGTATGGACGTATATGACCATGTATGCCCATGTATGATCATATACAGGCCCATGTATGATCATGTATGCTCATATATATTTCGATTTTTAGATGGGTTGCCTTAAATATTGCTTGTATTGTGCTTTATTCAAAGTGTGTTTTTACACTTAAAATCAAGTTCATTCGAATAAAAATTATTTGTTTCATGTTTTTCGTTTATTGTCAATATTTTAAAATAAGATTAAAACATTTGTTGTTCAAATTTACAATTTTCACGTAAACATTTTTATAAAATCTGAATTTCATCCATGGATTTTACCGAAAAGGTAACCCACATTTATTTGGAGCTAAATTCTGTCTGTATATAATATTTTTTTTTTATTTCAGAAAGATTCTACAAATTTTTACGCTATTAAATAAAAAAAGGATTGGTGAAAAAAACATCGAAAGTGAAAAAATTAAGATTAAATATACAAAACTAAAACTATAAAAATATATGTAAAAGAGTTAAACTTGAAGTTAGGGCTTGAAAACAATTATTATGTTGTTTGAACTTGAATAAAAATGTGATTCAAGACTTGTATTGAAGTATATTCCGACTGTAGTGTTCGACTTGCATGCCAGTGTCCGTTTTGCTGAAATACGCTATCGAATTAAAGTGCAATTAAAATATTTATAAAGGCTTGAAATTGGAAAACATCACTTGTATAATGAAAAGACTGGCATAACCCATCTAAAAATCGAAATATATATGAGTATACATGATCACACATGGGCTTGTAAAGGGTGTCCCAAGAAGAACGCAATTTTTAAATCTGGCAACATTCGAAGTGTCATTGTTTGACATTTGAACAATTGTTATTGTTTGCTAGTAGAAGGTACGAGGTTAGTAAAAATGGAGCGCTACACGAATGAACAACGCATTCTCATTGTGAAATTGTTTTACCAAAATGGTGAAAGTTTTGCGGCTACAGTTCGCAAATTGCGATCAATTTGGGGTCACAATAATGCTCCAAAAGAGTCAACTGTAAAGAGATTAATGGATAAATTTGCCGAAACTGGGTCTGTTAGTGATGTAAAGACAACAACGCGCCATCGACCAGGTCGATCGACCGAAAATGTCGCAGCTGTACGTGATGATGTCGCTCAAACTCCATCCACCTCAATTCGACACCGAGCTCAGCAAATTGGTGTCTCCAAATCCACTTTGCAGCGAATTTTGACGAAAGATTTGCATCTTCATGCATACAAAGTTCAGTTGACTCAGGAACTGAAGCCAGCTGACCATGGACAGCGAAGGGAGTTCGTTAATTGGGTATTGGAGAGACAACATGAAAATGCTGATTTTGCCGATAAAATCATCTTCAGTGACGAGGCCCATTTTCATCTTGATGGCTTCGTCAAAAGGCAGAATCGTCGCATTTGGGGCGAGGAAAATCCTCGAGTGATTCACGAGAAGCAAATGCATCCTCAACGTGTCACTGTGTGGTGTGGTTTTTGGGCTGGAGGAATCATTGGACCTCTTTTTTATGAAAATGAGGCAGGTCAAGCGCAAACAGTCAATGGTGTTCGGTATCGTGAAATGATAACCAGTTTTTTCTTGCCTAGAATTGAAGAAATGAATGTGGAGGGCATGTGGTTCCAACAAGACGGCGCCACATGTCATGCAGCCAGAGAAACAATTCAATTGCTGCATCAGTCATTTCCCGGTCGTGTTATTTCGCGTTTTGGAGATCAGAATTGGCCGCCTAGATCGTGCGATTTAACACCATTAGATTTTTTTCTTTGGGGTTTTTTGAAGTCAATGGTTTACGCGAATAAGCCGACGACGACTCAAGCCTTAAAAGAGGAAATTGGACGCTGCATTAATGAAATACCGCAGCATTCATGCAAAACGGTCATTGAAAATTTCATTAAAAGATCGCGTGCATGCCAGCAAAGCCGCGGCGGCCATCTGCACGATATATTGTTCCATACATAACCTCATTCTGTCTACTTTACGATATAATAAAGTTTCACGATTTTTTTTTAAATATCTGTGTTTTATTTAAAATTTAAAAATTGCGTTCTTCTTGGGACACCCTTTATATGATCATACATGGGCATACATGGTCATATACGTCCATACATGATCTCATATATGACCATATATCTTCGGATCCTAAATTTGAGGGTATATGGTGATATATGTGCATATATTATCATACATGCTCATATATCATTCATGTATGCTCGTATATGATCATATACGTCCATATACCCTCAAATTTCGGATCCGAAGATATATGGTCATATATGAGATCATGTATGGTCATATATTGAACAATGTATGGACGTATATGACCATGTATGCCCATGTATGATCATATACAGGCCCATGTATGATCATGTATGCTCATATATATTTCGATTTTTAGATGGGAACTCAAAAAAAGTGATTCCGAGATAAATGCATTTAAAGTTTTCCATTGAACGTAACTGCTGGTCGCCACTCAGTGAGAGAAGGAGATATCAATACGATTTTTTGATATGTTTTAGATTATTGTGTGGCTCATATTTCTGCATCAACTCAAAACCCGCGCTTTTTAAGTTATGTCGGTCTTCTCGCAAATGAGCGATTTGGTTTTAGCATTAATATCAGCTAAAATATTTGTTGGGATGTGTTTATAGCAAAAATGCTGACATTAATTTTAATACGAAAAAGTTTATTTTTTTTAATTTTTTAATTTAATTTAAAAATATTCGTAAAAATATAAGATGTTGATGAACAAATATTGAATTTATCTTATCTTTTACGCATAGTTTGTGTATTTAACATCTATTATTTATTCTCACTTAGATATGCTTCGAACATGTCGAATTTCGCTTCAAAAATGTCGAATTTTGTGCCAACAAAGCATCATTTGCGGGAAGATTTGCTTTAATTCTTCAATTTAAAAAAAGTGCAGCTGATGCACATCGATTGCTCACCGAAGCTTATCCTGAATATGTTCCATCGATTGTACGGCTCAGAAGTCGTGATTTTTACACGGAAGACAAAGACGGGCGGTCAAGCCAAAGATCAGCCAAAAAAAAAAGTTCAAAGATGATGAATTGGAGGCATTACTCGATGAAGATTGTTGTCAAACTCAAGAAGAACTTGCAAAATCATTGGGAGTCACTCAAGCAGCAATTTCAAAACGTTAGCAAGCAGCAGGATGTATCCAAAAGCAAGGAAATTAGGCACCACACGAATTGATGCCGAAAACGTTGAAAGACGGCTTTGCATGCCCAAAATTCTGCTTCAACGTCATAAAACGAAGTTATTTTTGCATCGAATCATTACTGGCGATGAAAAATGTATCCATTACGACAACCCGAAGCGCAGAAAAACGTATGTGAAGCTCGGCCAACCAGCCAAATCAACGCCAAAGTCGAATATCCATGGCGCCAAGGTAATGCTCTGTATTTCTTTATGAGCTGCTGAAATCGGGCCCGACGATCCCAGGGGAACTTTACCGAACACAATTGGTTCATTTAAAGCCAGCATTCACCGAAAAACGCCTGGAATATGGGACTAGACATGAAGCCGTAATATTCCATCATGACAACGCTCGGCCACATGTTGCAAGACCGGTTAAAAACTATTTGGGTTGGGGGGAAGTTTTGCCTCACCTGCCATTTTTTTCGATCGATGCAGAACGCTCATATTGAAATACGTTTCACTTCACAACAGGGTATCCAAAATTGTCTTGATTCGTTCTTGCCCTCAAAATATGAGCAGTTCTTTTGGCGCAGAATCCACAGGTTGCCAAAAAAGTATGAATAGATCATAAAAAATTGTTAAAACAACTTTATTGTATGAACAATACATACGCCCCCGTAACAGAAATTACTTTCTCACATTTCTGCCATTTTTAGCGAAAACTCCCTCTATGTAGGAATTTTTTTCCAAAATTTTAGGTGTAGGGAAAAAAGTACTGATTTTTATTTTTGTGCAAATTTAGGGAAATTTTAAAACACTTACAAAAAAATATATCAAAATTAAATTTTTGAAAATTTATTAATTTCGTGGAGAGTTAACGAATATTCGGCCACTATTCGGAATTAATCATATTATTGTTATTCGTTGGAATTACTCATCATGCAATAGATTAATTGTTAAATGGAAAGTCTGTATTTTTTTGACCAAAAATTTGAGTTTTTTTTTTTTGACCAAAGAGAAAATTAGTTTTAACGACTTTTTTATCAAATGTCAATCTTTTTTAAAATAGAATAACTAATAGTAGGTACTAAGTAAAGTGATGATCTTAACCCTTTCACTACCGTACTATAAATAAAAATTCAGAAAAAAAATTATAAAAAAAATTATTAAATATTTAAAATAATTTTTTTTTTTTTAAATTGAGAAAAACAATTTTAAAAATTCTAGTATCCTGGGATTATATATCCCACTGGGTTTTTTGAACAACATGAAATGAAACCAAATATCTAATCGGTAGGGATATGATTTTTTAAATTTTGCTTGGGCTGCATGATCTCCATGGTAGTGAAAGGGTTAATTCGTGATACCTATTCATCAAAAATTTTAGTAAAAATTAGGATTGAAGAATCACGATATGGTGTGCTTTACGGGCCGATGGAATCATTGGTCCTTATTTCTTTAAAAATGGGAACGGCGTGAACTTCACCGTTAACGGCGAGCGCTTAAAGCCATACATATATTGATTCCTATGGTTCCAAGTTGAAACAAAGGGCCGTAGCTATAGAGCAATGATTGCCGATTATTTCGTGCCCCAATTGAATGTTATATTGACTGAAGACTTGTTTTTCCAACAACAATCGAATTTTTGGAGTAAGCATTTGGTGAACTTGTTATTTCTCAAAATGGGCCAGTCGATTGGCCACCGAGATCGTGCGATTAACGCCTCTAGATTATTTTTTCTAAGGTTAAGTCATTGGTTTATGCGGACAAACCGGAAACTTTGGACGTCTTAGAAGACAAAGTTGTAATTGTCGAAAATTGGACCTGCAGATTACGCCAGCCGGGGCGGCTACATGTCCGATATTAGGTGTGTTCGACGTACGTTACCGCGGTGCCCGCGGGAACCCAAACTTACCAAAAAGCGTTTCTTGTAACAAAAATTGGGTAAATGAGAGCGTTCATGAGAGAGTAATTGTGTTTCTCATTTTACCAGAACTTACCCGTCCTTTTTGTTTGGATAAAATGGTAAAATTGTCAAATCATCAGCTGTTGCTAATAAATTAGATGTTTTGCATTTTTGAAAAAAATTAAAGTTAAATAAAAATTTACTATAAAGAACTTTTCCTTCTTAATAATGAAAAATACATTTGAAAATGTAAATAGATATTTGCCATTTCAAATATATTTATTATTTAACTTGTTTTTTAATATGAATAAATTTGACGTATATTTTTGGGTATGAAATGTGGTTTTGTGCGTTCGCAGTATTTTGAACATTTTTATGGTTTTGTGAGAGAATTTATTGCTTACTCTCATGTTACCAGACTTTACCCATTATATGTCAGATACTAATGCCATAAAAATATCTTTCTAATAAAGTTTAAAAGTATGTAATCTCATATTTTGCTATTTAAAAAGTTTTTCATTGTATATACGAAAAATAGTGTGTAAAAGTGGTTCAATAATACAAACGGAATTATGTACATTTTTTCTGTGTATAAATAATTTAAATTTCGAAAATTGCATGGGAATTTATTACCACATAAATAAATCCAAGTTCTAACATGAGATTAGGCCGCTAAAAAATAGGTGTTCATTAATTTCCCCGCTACATTCATAATTCGTCGAAATTTATGACTGAGCCCGGAGATACCTTCTTTGTAAATATGAAATCTGAATTTAATAAAATATTTGTCAGTATTAATTTATTTAATTAAAATCAATAATAATTAATACAACAAAATGTTGCTAATTTGTTGTTAATTTTTTTTTATTTATATTAAATTAACAAAGTTAAATATTAATTAAAAATGGAGTATTATACATTAGGGTGCCTCAAATTGCCACTTTTCTTTTGGAGCTAAATGTTATAGGCGCCCAAAAGTTGTGGACCCTCATAGACAATACAGATTGTTTTTTCTTTTAAATCAGCTGAGATCTTCTGTTATAATGTTTGCCTCAAAGTTTCGAATTTTAGGGACAAATGGCTAATATTACAAAAAAAATAAAATGTTAATAAAATTAAATACTGCTAATTTTTATGTGTAGGGTTCATTTATTAGGATAACGTTAACCCATTTTAACGCTGGGCCAAAAAAGGTTTTTATGAAATAATTCTCACAACTCCTATAAAATAGGAAAAATTATGGGTAATATCTATAGCAGTCTACAACTTTTGCCCACTATTACATCTCGCTCCAAAAGAATAGTGGCAAAACGAGGCACCCTATTTTACGTACTAGTCATCTAATACATATACTACATTGATTACATGAATGGATGCTTGGATGATTGGCATGTCGTTTTATTACACATAGCCGGGAAGTAATAAGTATTTCTATATTGAGTACTACCAAAAACACAAGTATTATGTACTGGTACTTGAAAAAATCTCATTCCGAAGGGAATCCAAACGACTAACATTTGGATTTAGATGATGTTGGCCTCGTACTTTCTTCTGCCAACTCCTATAATTAGGGGTAAAAACGAAGTTTGAAAAAAATGGCAAACATTGGTAAAAAGGCAATGCCAAGTTATTGGAAAAAAGTAGCGATAAAAAATGTCGGTAAAAATTCGCTTAAATCCGATAAATAACGAATATCGGGAAATTAAATTTAATGAGGAATATTATATGTGAATTTGACAGTCCTGGGGTATTTTATGTTTTTAACAACAACAAAAATATTGAAAAAAAAAACAAATAAAAAATGCTAAATTCAGCTGTGCTGATTTTTTTTTATATCCTCCACCCATGTGCTAAGAAAACAATGATTAACCAAATCACAGATAATGCATTACAAAATTAAACAAAATATTTTAAAATTTAATCTATGTATATTTTCGGTAAATTTGAGGTCCAAAATTGTGGCACAAAATGTAATATAATACTAGCAACTATAGCATTTCCGAAAAAAATATTTTCTTTCAAACAATCAAAACAAACAATACGTTCCGTTTACGTACCGGTTTCGCTCCGTCATAAGCGAAATCCAAATCAGTTTACGTCCCGTTTTCTGGATCCGTAAACGGACCAGAAAACGGATTTTAAGGAACATCGAAACTGATTCGAATCCGTTAAAAGTCCGTCAATGATGCACCGTTTACGGACCGATATATCGGATGAAAAACGGAGTTGTCCGTTAAAAGTCCGTCAATGGCGGACTGTTTAAGGATCCGTATTCGTACCGTTTTTTTTTAAAGAAAAAACGCATTTGTGTAAATGCATAATATTTAAATGCATATTATTTTAATTTTTATTTTTTTAAATTTATTTACAAAAATATTTAACATAAAATAACAAACTAAATACAACAAATACCAAACAAAATTATAAACAAATACCATATTTATCTCCAGCACAATAAGCATCCATCAATCACTGCGAGTGTGGCCCATTAAAAATCATGAAAAAAATAAAACAAAAATTTAATAATGGTTTAAATAGTGGTTCATACGATATGATGCAGCACACAATGCAAACTTGCAAATTTTTTCACAAAATCTATTAAAAACTATCAGGCAATATTTTTATTTGCAAATCTACATAAATTTGCACACTGCATCGTAAATCTTGTTTTAAATTTCGTAAATATTTACCTCATGGATATTTAAGTATTATTTTTCGATAACTAAACAAATCCGAAAGTAACGGAAGAAAAACTGATGAAAAAACAGTGGTCCGTATTTGACGGTAGAGAAACGGATACACCAAAATGGAGTCTGGAGTATGGTCCGTTAATATTCCGTTTACGTACAAGCTTTGTTGGATACGTATTTTCAGACCGTAAACATACATTTGAAGTCGGACTCATGAATCCGTACGTATCGTAGAGTCCGTAAAAATGCTTCTTGGGATATTTAAAAAAAAATATATATCACAAAAGTTGTCATAAATAAATATTAATAGTACCAAATGAGTCTTACAAGTACAATAGTACTTTAAAGGCTATAAAAGTACCGCAAACAGTACTTAAGTACAAATTATGTCATCGCTGTCCTCTACAGTGTTTTTGATACAACTAATGTAGAAAAATTTAGAAATCAAATAAGGGACGTGAAAAAATAGTTTGATGTGAAAAAAATTTTTGTGGAGAAAAAATTAAAATGCCCATCTAAAAATCGAAATATATATGAGCATACATGGTCATACATGGGCCTGTATATGATCATACATGGGCATACATGGTCATATACGTCCATACATTGTTCAATATATGACCATACATGATCTCATATATGATCATATATCTTCGGATCCGAAATTTGAGGGTATATGGACGTATATGATCATATACGAGCATACATGAATAATATATGAGCATGTATAATAATATATGCACATATATCACCATATACCCTCAAATTTCGGATCCGAAGATATATGATCATATATGAGATCATGTATGGACGTATATGAACATGTATGCCCATGTATGACCATATACAAGCCCATGTATGATCATGTATGCTCATATATATTTCGATTTTTAGATGGGTGGTGAAAAAATTTGGTTTGAATATAAAATATTATTCACTCTTAAGCTACTGGGTAAGAAATATAAGAAAATATTTTATTTACCAGTCGCTACTATAAAATTGTACAAAAAGACACCACTTTTTAACCGCTAGACCGATTTTGCTTATGTTAAATACCAAGCTTTTTGGGAGTATGACTATTTATCTAGGTAAAATTGAGCTACTCCGCTTGTCTCTTTGCGCCATGATCGCCATTTCAACAGACATACTGGCATTGCTTATTCGGATTTAAATTTCATAAGGATCACGAATATATATACTTTTTGAGATATTAGAGCTATATTTCAAAATGTTACATACGGAATGACCAATTTTTGGCACCATTTTTTTACTCCCTAAACATTAGAGATGGCGCATACAAAACACGGTAAGTCTTAGATTTTAATTCTATGTCTTTATCCGAGTTCCGTCTAAATTGGCGTGTAAGCTATGGGGGATTCCCTTGTCAGTACTATTATTTTCAATGCCTTTTTGAAAACTAAGGTTTTTGCCAAGTATTTGGTGCATATGAGTTAGGTTTGGCTAGGTTTAAAAAGAGAAATCAGAAATTAAGATACTCTTCATGATACCTTATGTGCCGGGAAGTTTGTAAAATGTTTCTTGGGTAGTTAGGGAATATATAGTTGTCTGAAAAATAATAGAGCCACCTGCTGTTCTATAAATTGAATGCTTTTTTAACCTTGTACAAAATATTTTTAGAAAATGTTTTTTAATGCATTATTAGTAAGTCTCTTTCTTATTGTAATCCCGTTATTTTGTCTGTAATTGCAGCAACATTTATTAATTATATCAGTGTTTTTATGTTAATTGAAGAGAAACAAGTATGAAATGAAATAGAGCCAATTTTAAAGTTAAAAAAATATCAAAGTAAAAAGCAAATTCTTTTAATTTTTTTTTTTTTTTTTTGCAAAAGTGAGTAAAAAGACAAACTATCTTATTTCTATTATAATTTAAAAAAAAATATTTTAAAATTAGTTAACAGAATGGGCAGAGGAAAACACTGTAGCGTGGAGGGCCGAAAATTGATAAAAAAAAACTTCATCAAGAAGGTAAATCTCAAAGAAAAATATCCGAAATTGTTGGATGTTCAAAGAAAATGCTATAAAGTATGAAGAGAAACAAGAAACAAGAGAAAGAAAAACCAAAATATCTGAAACTTTAAAACGAAAAATACTGCGACACGTAAAACGGGACCCCTTTGTGACGTCATTCGTCCTTAAAAAGCAATATCAACTTGATATGGATACTTCTACAATACTTTTTTGCTCCTTAAAAATTATTTAAAAGCAAGAAGTGCACTTAAAGTGCCTTTTATATCAAAGCGCTACATAAAACAAAGACTTGAATTCGTAAAGGAAATCGGAAATTGGCCCATTTCTAAATGGCGTTATATTTTGTGGTCGGATGAGACCAAAGTAAATTTATTTGACTCGGATCGAAATTCTCTTCAAGTTCTGAGACCAAAAAGTATATAATTTTCTATAGAGTATTTTTCCCGCTCTGCAAGAAATTCAACATGGTACAGAGTTCAGCGGCAACATTTTTAAATGAGAGGGCAACATTTTTAAAGTTGCTGAAGTGTTGAAAAACATTAAATTTGGTGTATGCAGTGCTGCCACATAAACAGTGTAATTTTTTATCCCAGTTTTTGGGATTCTTAACTGTTTACCAGTTTTTTCATGAAAACAATTTTTTTTCAAATTATTGCATTTTTTATAGGTTTTTAGTTATATGTTGCAACAATTAATAGCATATTTATTGTCTTTATTATATATTTTTACCATAGAAATGGAAAATATTGAATATGAATAGACATAGTTGGTCAAAGTGTGTGTACACACTTTAATACTTTTCACAATGTTATATTTGAATTCGTAACTATTTTTTAATACAATTGCAAATTTTTGTTGTATTTTTTTACTTTATTAGACATGTCTAATTTTATTAAAAATAAATAGTATATTGAACAAATATTATATTTTTATATTAAAAATCTGAAAAAATACATGAATAAAATAAAAAAAACATATTTTTTATGAAATAATCTGAAAAATCTCTAGCATCCCAAAAAACGGCAAAAAAACTAGTTAAAATAGGTTAAATATGGCAGCACCGCTAAACACTACTAAAAGTTGCCGACAAAAACTCACCTTTGTTGCCGCCAAACTATGTTCGTGTTCTAAGAGAGTACTAAAAAGTTCGTGAGAGAGAAACATACTCTTGAGATTATATACTTTTTGCTGAGACCCAAAAATAAACAATTTTGTCCTCAATATACCATTAAAACCGTTAAACATGGAGGGGGTAATATTGTGCTATGGGGATGCTTTACATATTATGGAGTTGGATCCTTATATAGCATACAGGATATAATGGATGCAAAATTTTATACAAATATTTTAAGAGAAGTCATGATGCCTTATGCTGAGTGGAAAATGCCGCTTGAATAGATATTCCAACAAGACAATGATCCAAAACATTCATCGAAGTTGGCAAAGGCATGGTTCAGGGACAACCATGTGAAGGTTTTTGGAATGGCCTTCACAGTCACCAGACCTAAATCCCATCAAAAACTTGTGGGGCGAGGTTAAAAGATGTCTTAAAGGAAAGAATCCATCAAATAAAGATGAGCTGTGGACAATGGTTGAGACTGCATGGAAGAATATTCCAGTCACGACTCGTCAAAAGTTAGTTGACTGCCGAAGCGCTGCTTCGCAGTAATAAAAAGTAATGGCAGTTCTACTAAGTACTGAGGTAGTATAAGCAGTTATGTAAGCAATAATTTTAGATGGCTCTATTTTTTTCAGAGAGAAAATAAATGTATATACCTAATTTTTTTTTAATTTAAATTTTTAGAGCAGTGATTTCAAATATTTAATTTATGGTTTTTTATGTTACAATAATACCTAATAAAAAACAACAAAAAAAATTTTAAGAAAAAAATTGAGGTTTGGGAGTGGCTCTATTATTTTTCACACCACTGTATTTATTTTATTGTATTTAGTTTTTTATTTATTTAAATTGAATTATTAAAAGAATTATTCAAACACGTGTTAAAAATAAAAATCTCTAAATTTTGATAGTTTTATTTTCCTAATTTAAAACACACACATTTTTGGGTGTTTTATTTTTAATAAAAATTTAAATATTTCTAGATTTTTAAATAAAGTACAAAAGGCTTGTTTTTTCGAATTTCATATAAATATTTTATTATATTTATAAAAATGCTGACAAGTCTTGCCTTTTCTCTTTTAAATGTAAACAAAAATATTTAAAACTTTTGTATTTTTAATTTGATAAAATATTAAAAACAACAAAATCTATCATATGAATTACATGTTTGTTAGTAAATGTAGAGCAGGGCAAACAATATAATTTGCTCTATTTCGCCATCCGGCGTAGTCCATATACGGAAACAGTTTTCGTACAAATTCGGCCCCAAATGCTCAAATTGCATTTCCCATGTAAAAATCGAAATATATAAGAACATATATGATCATACATGAGCTTGTATACAACCATACATGGGTATACATGGTCATATACTTCCATACATGGATCAATACATATATTATCCGAAATTTGAAGGTATATGGCCGTTCATAATCATGTATGATTTTAAGTAAAAGTATTACGTATTCCCAACTATGTTTCTACATTTAACCCTTAGATGTAACTTTGACATACATTTAAATGAAATTTGAAATCATGCTTTAATTGTTCAAATTGGCGTAGTCTTATTTTAATTAAGTGAATGTGAAATTGTATTTTTACAACAATTATGCATGAATTAAATATTTTGTTGTTGTGTATGCACATCGCAAAAAAAAAAATAATGTAGTAAATTTATATTAAATAAAGGGTGATTTAAGATTATGTGATTTTTTTTATCAAAAAAAAAAAAAAAAAGATGAAATTCGATCAAAAAAGTCCTAACTATATTAAGCGAAGTTGAATAAAAAAAAAGTACGATACATGCTAATCAGAGAACTGCATTTGCTGATAAATATATGTTTGCGTTCAAACGCTGAATATACTCCAACACACATATTTGTTGATGATTTTAAATCAATCAAACGATGTGCAAATTGTTTTGTCACTGATTTATAATCATAGGTCGTTGTTAAACCATTGATTTTATTCTGTTCATTCGAGCCAACAATAATTATTTTGATGTAGAATAAATCAGAAAAAACAACAAACAACGTGTATGAGTGTAATCATAATTAAAACAAAATAGTTTCTTATCTATAAAAAGGGGGTGGTTTTGTAAAAAACATATTTCATAAATGTTATATGTTTAGAATTTTTATTAGGAATACCAAAAATATTGTTCTTTGTGAACATTTTTTTTTTAAATTTAGGTCGACATCTCCGGCTCGCCCAATCCGGTTTAAGTTAAATATTGCCTAATTTTCCAATCAAATAGATGAAAAAAAATTTAGACAATATTTAAATTTTTTCCGGATTAGGCAAGCCTGAGATACCGACCTAAATTTTTTTTCCAAAAAAAATTTATATTTTACAAAGAAGAATATTTTTATTACTAATAAAAATTCTAAAAAAGCGGATTTAAGTCCCACCCTAATGTAAACAATATCATTTATAAAATGTGTTCCTATTTCGTTTTAATTATGAATACACTCATACGCGTTGTTTGTTGTTTTTTCTAATTTATTCAACGCTGACTTATTGTTGAGTGATTACATTTGCATAAAACATAATCGACAGATGATTCACACTGATCCCAATTACGCGTTCAGTAACATGATGCTGATTTTATTCTACAGTGAATTTCGTTGAATTATTAAATGTGAACAAGAATTTTTGTGTATGATTAAATCAAGAAAAAAGTTGATTTTGCAGTTCTCTGATACAAATTACAAGAACTTCATAAACACACATACATACACAAATACATTCACACAAAAAGTGTTTATAGCTTCATATGCATACATACATTTTGTATTGTACAAGTATATTAAATAAAAAAAAACATTTATTTTTTAAGGATTGGTAGGTAAAATTTTGACATTCATTTTAACTGATTATATCATTTTTTTCTTACGGATGTGTCAGTTGATTAATCAACATTTGAAAATAAATATCAAATGGCATTTAATTTAAATGAAAAATAAGTAGACCGGTTTTTAAATGAAATATCATTTCTTTTAAATGATATTTTCAGTTATTTTAACTTACAAACTTTTTTAAGTGTACCATTGTATTTTTTGTGGTGCTATTGTAGCCTCAAATTTTCATGCATTGATAAATTACACACAAACATATGTACATATATTTGATTATAAACAATATTGAAAATTTGAATAAAATTTTAATTGATTTGAATATGGAATTACAATTAAAAATTTGATTAAAATTTGAATTGATTTGGTGCTGGAATTTTAATTAAAAATTTTATTTAAATTTTAATTGATTTTTGATTAGAACTTTAATTAAAGTTTTAATTGATATAATTAAAACATTAATTGAAAATGTTGAAAATTTTTGTTTAAAAATTTAATTGGTATAATTAAAAAAAAAATAAAAAATAATTGAAAAATTTAAATTTAATTGGTATAATTAAAAAAAAATAAAAAATAATTGAAAAATTTAAATTAATTGATATAAAAAAATTCTTTTGCTGGTCAAAATTCAATGAAATTTTTAATTGTATTTACAAATATTTAATAATTGAAACTGAATTTTAGTTTTTTCTGTGTAAATTAAATCTTATAGTTGACATGAATGTTTAATTTTAGGTGTACTGATGACACTTTTAATTTTTAATTGTTAAAGAATGAAAAAAAAAATTAATATATTTTAATTATTGTGCTAAACCACTAAAAGATAACCTCTTGCAAATAAAAAACAAATATATTAACAAAACAATATAAATTTCACATTAAAAGAAAAAATAAATAAATCATTAATTAATTATATTTTCTTAATGAAATATTTATAGCTTTTAATGTGAACCGCAAGGGGCAGAAATCTAAAATAGAAAACAAACGAAAAAAAAAACCAAGTGATAATAAGTTAACGGCATTTGGATTTTAAAACCTACACCTATTTGGGGGCTGGTATGGTTACCCATACACATGAAAACTTAAATATGGATTCCCAAAGATCAGTGGTCAATAACACAGCAGCAACACAATTTATAACGCAAAGACGCGGCTATACATTATCGTGTACAACTCTCGTGATATTGGGAGCATTTTTTATTTGCTCTTTAGTCACTGTCTCATTTTTGGTCTACAATTTTGCAACATGTGATGAATTAATACCTGGCGAAGATGAAGATATTGTGTGTACCGCGGCGCATTCAAATCATAAATTAAATAATGACAGTGAGACGACACAACGCGTGTATGAGAAAGATGTACGCTTGCCAACTTCAATTAAACCCTTAAAATACAATATATCATTGGAACCCTACCTGTATGAGGGCAACTTTACCTTTGATGGTGAAATTCAAATCAATATTCTCGTCCTGAAGGATTGTTACAATATAACAATGCATGCCATAGATTTGAATATTTCGAAAAATGATGTTACCATACAACTACTTGAAAGAAAATCTGATAAGAAGCCCTTGAAGACTACGGCTGCCAAGAATGGAACGGCAGCAGCAGTGCCATCAACTGAGTTACGTATACGTAAACAATATTTGTTAGAGGCGAAACAATTTTTCATTATTGAATTGTATGACAAACTTTTGAAAAATACTGAATACGTGATTAATATCAAATTTAGTGGCTTAATACAAGACTACTTGCAGGGATTCTATCGCAGTTCGTATAAGGTGAAAAATGAAACAAGGTAGGTTGGAAAGCGTGTTTAATTGGGAGTATTGGGGGTAGGGTATTCTTTCTTGGGTTAATAACATATGTAACATATGTAACAATGTATCTTCATTATTTAAAATTCTTAGTAAACTTGTTTTTGTTAATTTTTTTTATCTTAAGGTGGTTAGCCTCAACACAATTCCAAGCTACTGATGCGCGTAGAGCATTTCCTTGTTTTGATGAACCAGCATTAAAGGCAAATTTTACATTGAATATAGCTCGACCAAAACAACTATCAACTATATCAAATATGCCTATAGTTGCAACTAAAATACAGTAAGTTAAAATTTTATATTTAACTTACTTTAAGGAGTTAATTTTAAATTAACTTTTAAACAAAAAAAAATTGTCAAAAAACTACTCACAAAGTACATACACGTAGAGAAAAAACATGGTTAGGGAAATCATATTCGAAAAGCCAACCACAGTCGTGCTATAAAATAGTTATCATATTATGATTATAAAATAATCATATTATGAAAATGTCTTTAAGAAATGTTTTTCCTAAAGAAAAAATTTGATATTAAGGACTTTTTCAAGAAAACTTCTTTGATTCTATGGAATTTTTTAAACAAAAATATTTCAACAAAATTTTTAAATTCTAAGGAATTTTTTAATAAAAAATAAGTAAAAAAAGGTTTAAATTCGACTGTGCCGAATCTTTGAATACCCTCCACCAATATCCTGAAAAAATTGTCTCTACTGTTTTGGATACAAATAATGTAAAAACTTTTTGATGTAAAAAACTTTTTTGAGTGCGAAAACAAATTTTTTGATGGAAAAAAATTTTGAGGTGAAAAAAATTTTTTGAGGTGAATACAAAATATTATTCACTTCTAAGTGGCAAAAATATGAGAAAATATATTATTGTTGGTATTATAAAATTGTACTAGAATTCAACAATTTGTATGGAAAATTTAGAGGTACCTTCACATTGTCACTCACAACTTTTTAACCGCTAGACCATTTTTAATACCAAACAGCTCGGGAGTATGTCCAATAATCTAGGTAAAAATAGGCACCCCCGCTTGCATCTTCGCGTCGTGAGCGTCATTTCAACAGACAGACCAATATGGTGGAGGGTATAAAAATAAATTCTATGTACTTTTTCTTATAGAAAAATTCTTAGATTCTAAAGAAATTGTTAAGCTTTTTTTAGATAGTCCTTAGAGCCTCAGAATTTTCCTTTGAGAAAAAGTCCTTAGAATCAAAGAATACTTCCACTAGAAAAAGTTCTTAGAATTTAAGTATTTGTCATGATAAAAAGTCCTCAGAGTCAAAGAATTTTTTAGAATCCAAATTTTTTAAGAATATAGGAATATAGGAGTTTTTATCTAAGAAACAGTTTGCAGAATCTGAGAATTTTACTTTAGGGAAAAGTCCATAGAATTTCTATTAGAAACATTTCTAAAAATCCAGTATTCCGTATAAGACTTTTTCTTATAAAAAATTATTTTTTATCGCCTAAATAAAGCAATCGAAGACAAAATAGAGCAAAATATACTTTTTAATAGGTCTTCCTTTGTTAAAGCTCTGGCTTCTTCTGGAAGCTCTATCTTTTCGGGTTGTAAAGAGATATTTTCCCGGAGCCTAGCTAAATATTGAGCGCCCCGGTAGGCTAGTTGGTAGCATGATAGCTTATCAGTGCGGGGGTCGTGGGTTCGATTCCCACCAGAGGCTCTGGTCTGTTTTCGCTACAACGAGCCAAAAGCCTTTGTTGCTAGTGCTCGGTTAGGGTATTCAGATATAATTTCTAATAATATTCTGAGTATTTTTGTCAGAAGTTAATCGTTATTTTACAAGAAATGAATTAATTAATATATTTTTAAAAATAAATTATTATTGTTTTTATTGAAAAAAATTATTATTGTTTTTATTGAAAAAAAAAATAATATATATAAAATCTTGACAATGAATTTTTTCTACAATGAATTGATTATTGTAAATTATATTGATATATGTATAGGGCATTTTCGAAATTAAAACCCCCAGGTGAAAATGATCATATATTATCATTTTTACATGGGTGACTGGACTAATATATTTTTTTTATTTGATTTATAATTATTTATTAATTATTGTCAGCATTTTATAGTTATATAATTATCATATTTTATTCATAGTCAGAATTTTTGTTACCATATTATATAATAAAATATTTACTTATTGATGGTATCGATCATATTGATGGTTAGAACCTATAAACCAATAACTTGATTGTGACAACCTTACCCGAAGGCAGCAATCATAATATATTAGCAGTGATTAGATGTTGCAATTAAGTTTTTTTTTCTGTGTGTCAAATTTTTGGGTAAACTAACAATTAACTCATTTGCACTACACATCGATCCCTTGGAAAAGAAAATTGATAGAAAGATTCGCTCTCTAGTGGTAAATTTTAGTAATTTTGCTAAATACTTGAAGAGAAAAAATCACTAAATTGAGAATTCAAATTATACCCAGCAAAGTCTCAGTAATGAGTACTCAATACTAATACCTAGATAATAAGCAGTAGAAATAGGGTCTATTGCATATAATTCGGTGCCAAAACTCATTATTTTTATTCGAAAAGTTAGTTGTTTTACGTAGTTGTACATATTTGATGTAGGAAAAAAATATAAAAAATAAGCAGTTAATAAATAACTATTTATTTGTGCTCATATATAATATCGAATAACTATTTATTTGTGTACTGATAAGCAGTTAAATATAAGTGGTTAGAGGTTTGTAAATAAGAAGTAATTAAAAAATAAGTAGTTAAAAATGGTTAACAATAACCGAAAAATGTGCAAGAGTTTCTGAAAATTTTGGTATTCGAAAATATTTAGAGAAGTCTAATAGCTAAAATTTGTTTTAAACACAAAAAACTATCATTTCAATTTCTTTAATTCAAAATTTGGTTGTACACTCAGGGAAAAGCAGATTAAAACTTCATAGATTTTCGTGCAATGTAAAAAATTGATTTTAAATTACTGAACGGTAAAAAACGATTATAAATCAATGAACGGAAATCACTGAGCGGAAATAAAAAGTTTTTTAATTACTGAATGGTTAATAAATTTAGCAAGTTCCTTTTTCAGTTTGATTTATAAAAAATTAACGTGTTCCTAGTGTTCGTGATATTCGAAGCACAAGTTGACGAATTTGTGGGAACGAATTGGGAATCGGCCATACTAATATTAACAGTTGGAATGGCAACCCTGTCAATTTGTGCTTCGAAAATCGAAAGTGGTTGCCAAGGGTAATTCTATAAATAAAGGGTGGTTAAATTTTAAGGGCCGATGTTGAATGGAACCACACCTAAACGTCAAGTTTTTTTTTTTCTGCATGTCATTTGACATTTCTCAATTTTATTTGAACCATGAAAAGATACAAAATCGATCAACGCGCTAAAGTTATTTAGGCTTGTAATGAAAATGGGCTTTCAAATCAAAATGCACTTTGTGATTTTTTTGGTCAGCATAATCGACCAAATGTGTCCACAATCGGGATAATTGTGCAAATATTTCTGCAAATCGGGTCTGTTGGAAATGAGAAAACATTGCTGTTGTTCGCGATAGTGTGGCAGAATAGCCGTCAACCTCGACTCGCCGTCGGTGTTCGCTATCGCGAGATCATAACGGAATTCTTGAAACCAGAAATTGAGGATATGGATGTGCACGATATAGGGTTTCAACATATAGGGTTCACGATATAGGGTTGCACATTAACGGCATAGAACCTCAATTGTGCCTCAGCGTCATCGAAAATTTGGATGGAGGTGTGCCACCGAGGTCACGGCGGCCATTTGGCCGATTTTTTGTTCCAATTCATAATTAAACCATACCATATTATCATAATAAAAAGAAATGACAATAATTTCCTAAATAATTTGTGTTTTATTCAAAATCAACATTGGCCCTTAAAATTTAACCACCCTTTAGATGAAAAAAGCTCATTTGTACGGGTAATCATTCACTTACTGTAAAAAGGAATTTCGCATGGTCATTTTTCCTTAGAGTGTGTGATATAACATATAAACCTGTTCAAAACCATGAGTTGTTTGTGGGTTGGGTGGTTCTTAAGGAGGTTGACGATCGAAAGTGTAAAAAATTAGTAATTTGCAACAAACAAAAAAACTCGACGTATATAAAAACAAAAGTCAGTTTTCAATCCCAATTATATAATATAATAATTATCACTATTGAAGAAAGAACATTAGAAGTTTAATATTTAATTTTTTTTTAACAGTGAAACTTTACAAGACTATGAATGGGATAACTTTGCTGAGTCTTTGCCAATGTCAACATATTTAGTGGCCTATAGTATATCGGATTTTAGTAAATTATCAGATGGTAATTTTTCAGTTTGGGCTAGACATGATGCAATACAATCAGCCTCATATGCCTTAAGTGTTGGACCAAAAATATTAAAGTTTTTAGAAGAATTTTTCGATTTACAATTTCCACTACCAAAAATTGATATGATTGCCCTGCCGGATTTTCAAGCTGGGGCTATGGAAAATTGGGGTCTTATAACATATAGGTAAGAAGTATTCTGTATGTGTAATATATTTTAAAACCCTAAATTAAATAACAAATAAAATGTAAATATTTTAGAGAAACTACTATGCTTTTTGAAAAAGGTGTTTCCGCATCCACTTATAAGCAACGTGTAGCCTCTGTGGTGGGTCATGAATTGGCTCATCAATGGTTCGGTAATTTAGTAACACCCAGTTGGTGGTCTGACATTTGGTTAAATGAAGGTTTTGCTAGTTACATGGAATATTTAACTGTAGATGCTATAGAACCGGAATGGAGAACAATGGATCAATTTGTGGTCAATGAATTACAAAATGTATTTCAATTAGATGCTTTGTCTACCTCACACAAAATATCGGTCGAAGTTTGCAATCCCGAAGAAATTACCGAAATATTTGATCGTATTTCTTATGGCAAGGGTTCAACGATTATACGAATGATGAGTCATTTTCTAACATCAACAGTATTTCGTAGAGGTTTAAATAAATATTTAAAGGAAATGTAAGTAAAAAAATCTTTGGAATGAATTATAAACGGGTTTTAAAGAAATTTCTAAATTTAAACAGGGCTTATAGCTCGGCCGAACAAGATGACTTATGGCGATTTTTAACTATGGAGGCTAAAGTGGAGGGTTTATTAGATCGTAATACAACTGTTAAAGATATTATGGACACTTGGACTTTACAAGTTGGTTTCCCTGTAGTACATATTTCAAAACATCCCAATACTAATGTCATACGTTTGGAGCAACAACGTTTCGTGTATGAAAATTCCGAAAATCGTACTGGAGACACTGAAGAAGAGGAAAAAGCAGATCCTCTTTGGTGGATACCCATCACTTATACAACATCCAATGAACTAGATTTTGAAAATACCCGACCTTTGACATGGATTCCTCGATCAAAAATTTATGAAATTGAAAGTCGTAATTTAACTACGGCCGATTGGTTTATATTTAATATACAACAAAGCGGTTATTATCGTGTTAATTATGAATTACCAAATTGGGCCACGATTACCGAACATTTATTGGATGTTCAGAAATTCAAACAAATAGCTCCCTCCAATAGGGCACAATTGCTAGATGATGCCATGAATTTAGCCAGAGGTGGTTATTTAAATTATGATGTGGCGTTAAATTTAACACGCTACTTAATGCATGAAGATGATCATGCTCCGTGGAAATCGGCTGTAAATGCTTTTCAATTTATCGATTCAATGTTTGTTAGTCAGGGAGATTATGATGTATTTAAGGTATGCATGAGAAAAATTATCTGAAATTAAAGGCTTGTTTATTTATTACGAAAATAGTCTAAACGTTATAAATTGGCAATTACTTTTGTCAAAAATATATGAGAAACAAAAATAAATTTTCATGCTTTTGTTTAGACCATTTTCGTAATACATAAATCAATGTTACCCTGCGGGAAAAAAGGGGTCAGTTGGAAATTGGAACCTGTCCCGGGATAGGTAAAAACTGAAAAACCGAAAAACATATCACGGGATAGGTGAAAAGAGCACCGGTTCCTAAAGTATCTATCACGACTTGTCCTTTTAGACCAGTCCTGTGACATGTCACAGAGGGCAATTGACCACCGGTCATGTGACGTGTCCTGGGATAGGTCATTTCCCCGCAGGGTAAATTTCGGACCATGAAACATAGTTTTTTTAACAGATTTGCTATAAAGTTTCATTTGAATTTAACAAAATTAAATTTTTCAAATCTTACGCATAAAAATAATGTCTCTTAAATTCCTCTAATTAAAAATTTTGTTAAATAACAGGCCATATTCAATTAATTTTTTAATTGATTGAATTAAAAAAATTATTAATATTAAAACTTTTAACCGCAATAGTCATTATTAATAGTTTTTTTTATTAAATCAATTACAAAATTAATTGAATATGACTTTATTATTCAAAAAAATTTTGAATTTTTTTCTGTATTTATTTTTTTTTTTTTTAATTTTTCGTTTTAGAACTACCTGCTGAAATTGGTGAATAATGTTTATAATGATTTAGGTTTTAGGGATTCGTTGGATGAAAGTAATATGCTGGAACATTATAAACGTGTGGAAATTTTAAATATGGCGTGTCATTTGGGTCATCCGGGCTGTATATCGGAAAGTGTTAGACATTTTCAGAATTGGATACAAGTTCCAAATCCAGATGCTAATAATCCGTAAGTTAAACAATTATTAGTAGAGATAAGACCGTTTTGTATGCAGAATTTCAGATATTTTATGTGGTAACATTCCAAGCAAATGTAGCGGAATATATTTTTTTCTGAGCATGCAGGAGGGGTTGTTGGTGGCGCGCCAGCTTATCACAGCGGGGATCGTGGGTCCGATATAGTTTGTAATTATATAATTAAAAAGACAGGGAACTTCCATGCCTTACAAATTCAAAAATTTGCGCCAAAATTTAATGTTGCTTAAACATGTTTTACGGATCAATACCCAACACCTATATTTGCCAATTAAAAAACTATAACTAACATATTTCTATAAGATTGGATTAATCAGATGAAAACAAATCTCTGATGTAATTGAATTAAAGTACAGTCGTGGTCACACAATAAAGTCATTGTACTAACATTCCTTTCTCAGTACATTTATAGCGGTTCCTTGACTTTTTATTTATTCCAAAAATATCAGATATATAGACCTGTTAGTTTGCTTTTTAAACACAAAAAGAATAGAGCGTTTGATGTCACAACGTTTTAACTAGCAATCAGTAATCATAGAATATTGATTCTTTAGTGAATACATAATTATGTCACTTAAGTTTAAGTCACTTAAGTTAGAAAATATAATATATGATTACAAAATGACTGTATTGAAAATTTCAGCTCCTTCTGGTCGATTATAGTGTTTTTTTTTTTTAACTAACCGGCAAAAGTAGTAGTACTACCCTTGCAGTGAGGGAACTCATTTGGAAATGCTTCCAAAATTTTTGTTCGGTGGTAAAATCACTTTTATTATTGCGTGGAAAAATAGTCAATGCAATTAAAAATTTAAAAAATATAAGACTATCAATATTTTTCCAAGAAAAAAAGCCCTGAAAACGTCTTTTTCAGCAGAAAGGTTAATGACCAGAATGAGTAAAAATTATACTTTCTTTAAGTCTAGGCAAATAAGGTCTAGCATGACAATGTTACATATCAACAAGAACTGTAAGAAGGAGTTTGGTTACAAATAATTTACATTGTCGCATAGCTGACGTAAGCCGAATGTGTCAAAAAAAATATTAAGCAGGGAATAGTGTTTGCAAAAGAATATCTCCACTGTGACCAAAATTTTTTGAAATTGTTTTCTGGAGTGATGAATCTAGGTTTAATGTTCTTGGTAATGATGCATATAAATTATCCACAAAATGCTCAATTTAATTCCAAATATACAAAAAAAAACTAGTAAAGCACGGTGGTTCGTCGGTGATGGTATCAGGATGCTTTACCTCTTCAGGAGTTGGTCCGATATTAAAAATTGCTGGCAAAATTACAGGTGAAATGCACGGGAGTATATTAGAAAATAATCTTGTTACTGATTGTGCTGATATTCCAAAAACATAACGACCAGAAACATAAGTCTCGGGTCGTCAAGTTTTGGCCGAAGAGGAATCACATTAAGGTTATCGACTGGCCATCGACTTAATTATTTATCCACAAAATAGTTAAAGTGTATTTAAAAAAGTTGAAAAAAAGCAGTTAAGAATTCGTGAATTGTTTATGTTTTTATGCTTAATTTAGTTTATAAGATTTTAGATAAATGAATAAAAATTATTTTTTTTTATGGCTAAAAAAATATAATTCTTATTCTTGATAGGAATTTCATGAGTTCGAAGAACTTAATTGTGTGACCACGACTGTATATGTTTTGATATCTAATTTTATATAATTTTATTTGATCCAATTTTACAGAATCAATTTCGATATCAAATTGAACCTGATGCAAAAAATTCCTTTAACCGGGTACCCCAAAAGAAGCTTAAACTTTTTCTAAGTACAATTTTGAAGCCCAAGTATGGAAATTTTTTTGAGCTATTCCCGTCAACTATTGCATTTAAAAATTCCCCTAGATTTAGGTGTTTTAACAAACACACAAAAACTGCTAAATTAAAGCCTAAACAATTTTACTTTCTCCTAAAGAATACCCTAGCAAAATTCTTTACCCTAAAAAATCCCTCAAATCTAGGGAAAAGCCAAAAACTGGCAACACTGGATTGGATATAAAAATAAGTTAAAGTTGATAAGCGTTTTTTTTTTAATATTCATGCTTCTTCGAATTTTAACCGACTTTTCCCGAAGCACTTTATTTTAACTAACTTTTTATACTTAAAAATGCTGGCAACTCTATCTCCAAATTATAAAAGAATTAAGTAATTATTATCATGCTCTCATCTCTAATATGTGCTGTTTTTTATGATATTTTACTATTTTTACTAGATTTACTAGAAAAAAATTTACGAGGAAGTTTTACTAGTTTTTAATCGAAAAATTCATTATAACATAATTTGGTAACATATTTTTTTAATTAAATAAATCATAAAACTGAACACATTTTTATGCGAATGGTTATTAAATTAATTAACTTTTGATTGTTGCTTAAAATTTCGCACTGCGCGTATGTTTTTTTCCTGGTTATTAGTAATTTTTTCGAGTGCTTTTTTATACTTTGACAACTTTACCAATTAAGTAGTAAATTTGTACAAGTTATATAAGTTCTTGCATTTTTTATTTATTTTATTTAACAAAACTTTACCAAGCTCTGATGAAAAATGTAAAAACTTAAATGAAAATGAGATTTCGGCACAAATATAATAAAAATCACGAGATTTCCCATATAAATCTAGTGAAAATCCCTCTAATCAACACTGCGTTTGGGACAATCTGGCATGTTTGTGACACTATTTGACGTTTCAAGAGCCATTTTTAGAAAAGAACAAAACGAAAAAACGTGAAAAATATAATTAAATTTTATTTTTATTGGAACTTTATGTTATTACATTTACAAATAAACATGAACAGGTACGAATTTTTAAGGAAATACCAGGCTTAAAGTCAGTTTTAATTTATTTATTTTAAATTATATTTTTAAATATATTCTTTGGAATTAAAGGAACGTCTTTCTCCCAAAAACAACCATGGCGAATATATAACACATAACTTGTAATGAAAAGTGAAAACATATTATTTTATGTACTATTTGCGAATACTAAATTTGCGTTTGTTTTTGAATAAGAACATTATTTTATTTCAGATTGTGTTGTCTTAACACTAGATGCATAATACATTAATAAAAATCTTCTTCTTTTTTTAATATTCATACTTTTATTAATTTTTTTTATATATAAAATTGTTGTTTACATAAATCAGCTGTCAAACCAAAATCTCGTAACCGTAACCTCGTAAGTGTAAACACTCCTAGATTTCGGAGGAGATTTGAAGCGAAATCTCGAGATTGAATGACAAGTGTAAACACAAATAAAAAGAAATACAAAAGAATTGTATAGATTTTTTTTTATTTTAAGTTTATTTCACTGAAATAGTTCTCGAAGTGTACAAAACAAGGGAACAACATCTAATTTTATGTGAAAACTTGTTATGTAAAAACAAATAATTTTATTTGAATTAATTTTCCACAACATTCCTGTAGATAAAGAATTTTTTACAAATTATTAATTTATTTCAGAATTTCACCAAATTTACGTGGCATAGTGTACTGTACAGCAGTGCAATATGGCACGGAAGCCGAATGGAATTTTGCATTTGAACGTTATTTGAAAACTACAGTGTCGACAGAAAAGGAAATTTTACTAACCGCCCTAGGATGTTCCAAAGAACCCTGGATATTATCAAGATATCTGCGATACTCTATTGTGGGTGATAATGGTATTAGAAAACAAGATGTATTTCGGGTATTTGCAGCTGTATCATCGAATGTTGTGGGACAAAAGATAGCATTTGATTTCATACGTAACAATTGGGAAGATATAAAGGCTTAGTAAGTGTTATTTACATAAAGTACTTAGTGAATTTAAAAAAATTTTATATATAATTTCTTTCCTCTTCCATTAAAGTTTGGGTTCCTCAATGTCTAATTTCAATACAATATTGAAATTTGCCACAAAACGTATTAATTCTAAATTTCATTTAGCTGAATTGGAAAGGTTTGTGAAGGATGAATTAAAAGATAACAGTCGTTTATCTCAACAAATTGTTGAACATGTCCAAGTAAATGTGAATTGGATGAATAGAAATTATCAAACTATTTTTGTATGGTTACGAAAAGAAACAAATACTGTTTCATAAAATTAATTAAAAGTTTTTTTTAATGTCCAAAGTTTTTTTTTTAACAAAAATATTTTTAAGTATTAATATATAAATATTTTTTTTAATTAAAAAAAAATCATTACCGTGGTTAATTTTTATCTTTTTATTTTTCTTAAGTGAAAAAAGCAAAAATAATTGCATTTGACTTTTTGTAAAATTTAAGTCTTTGATCATAATTAATTGTAATGTAAATTTATGTTTAAGCTTTTTAATATCCAAAGAATTATTGTATGTATGTATTTATGTACCATGTATTTTGTTAGTAAAGTACTTAAAATGAAACTATATGTATAAAAAATATTTTGTTTAAATTTTCTTTAATGGGTCAAATGACTTACCATTATTTTTTTTCAGTGTATTGCAGGCTTCGAGTGAATATCTGAAAATATAAAATTGTTTATCTAAAATATATTAAATATTTCTACTGTACTTTTTTGTACAATTTGGAAAATTTTCTATTTTGCCCCAAAAATCAATAAGTTTGGCACCTTTAAATAACTCAGCACATTGGGTCAATATAGGGAATGAATTTTTAAAATACTAGGATTCATTATTTAAAATTTCAAAATATACGACATTATGGGACGAATCGAGTTTTTTCGGATACCCTAAATTTTTGACTATGTAAAAATTTTAAATCTTTATGAAAAATATAATTAAAAAAAATTGTATTTACAGGTTTCATCGCAAAATCCTGTATTCCTTTCATCTTTCCTCTATCTATTTTCTAATAAAGGTCTGTTTAATTTTATTTATTCGAAATATTGTTTCAGGAAATATTTCCTAATAATTATGTGTTGCTTTCCTAGTAAAGGGGATAAAGGAGAGATGAAAGGTGGTGAAATATGAAGTGCTTCAAATATGACAACATTGTAATTGCGCGAAATAATAAATCTTACGTTATTTTACATCGATGGGCGTTTTTGCTATGGGAACACCGAAAGGACTTTGCGATAGAAAACTCATTATTTTTTAAATTGATGTTGCTATCGCTAGGTATCGAACCCGCAAACTTCTGTGTAACCGTCTAACGCGCTAACGATCACACCACAAACGATCAAAACAACATCTAATAAATTTTGGAGACTATATCAGTGTAAAATCGGCTTTGTCGAATACAACTTTGAATTGACCGAGAAATTGTAATTGTGGTTGGCAACGCTAGTATTTTGACAAATGTTTGAAGTTTAATAAAAGCGAAAAAACACGTGGTCACGTACATAATACATATGTATGTATGTATAATACATTTGTATGTGTAACAGTATTATGATAATACATTTGCTTGAGTTTTTGACATAGCACATTAAGGCCGAGTTTTTAGGATGTAGATTATCTTTAAACACAGTTTATCATAGTTTGTAACTGCAATACTACATTTAAAATTTGGTTTATTATATTTTGTTTCAATGAAGACAAAAATTTCATGGCATGAAAAGTTGTTCCGGTTAATTTATGATAATAAACTTGGAAATGACAGACAAAATTCTTGTTCGGTTAAATTAAACTAAATTATATTTCGAAATAGATTTTAAATTAAAATCTACTAAAAAAAAGTTCTAATGTAAATTCGCTACAAGAAAATTTAGTCAAAAATGGTCTATTGTTGATTTCAATCGACATTCTCTGAATAGGAACCCTTTAACTACCCTACTTGTAACCCTGTTGTATTCAACAGGGTTATCAGAAATTATTACTTATAATTTTATTGATTTACACAAGCACCCTATGATTTAAATACTAACATGAATGGGAACACAAAGCAGAAACGTCAAAAATTCAAGTACTCTCTTTTTTAATTACAACACTGACAACATAGTTGTTGAAAAAAGTACGTAAATAACAATCTCTAAAAAAACTTTTTGAATGAATAAATAAATAGTATATAATTTCAAAAATATCGTTAAACGTATAAACGTTCCAAAAAAATAAAAATAATCCTTAAAATAGTAAATAAAATATATATAAAAAGAAGTTAAGTTATTTTCAAATAATCTATAAAGCACGGCAACACTATATTTGTTTACGAAAACAAAGAACTGAGAAAAAAGGCAAAAATGTACCTTTATCCTCTCCAAATAGAAAATAATGTTAAAACGGAGAAGAAAACTAAAAAAAAAAAACTAAAAGAACTACATGTTGTATATTGGGGTGTCGCCGAAACAAGATAGAGAACTGAAGAATTAAAAAAAGAACAAAAAAAAAAACCTTAAAGAAAAAACGATTTCAGAACAGAAATTTTCACACTCCTTTTTGTCTGCTTAATTAAATGCACTTAAATTTTAAAAAGGTGCTTTTTTGTTTTAAAAATATTAAATATAGTTTGATTAAAAATATTCAACTATTAATAACCAAATGATTGGTGGTTTGTTGAACGCGAACAATAACGATATGATGCTTGTGTAAATGTGAATTTAAATTAAAAATAGTTAAAGATACGAAAGTAACAAACAAGTTAAATTAAGTTGCTATTTTAATGAAATAACTTCGATTTAAGCGAGGTAAATATTTAAAGATAAAACAAAAGAGGAAACTCAATTAAAAAAAATTGTTTTAAAAGAAAATAAAAAATGTACACACTTAATATTTGGTTTGTTCTCAAGTGGATTTGTGTGGTTCGTTGATGATTTGTGTGGAGTGGAATAATGAAAGCAACGCCATTTATTTAATAGTGTGTTTAGTTTGGTTCTTTGTATTCAATGTAAAAAAACACAGATTAATCTGTGGTAAAAATATTCTTCATTTTCTTATCTTTACTCGTATATGGTAAGTGGATTCATAGATGGATTGTCTTAAGAATGTGCTTTTATTCTGTTTTTGGATACTTTATCTTCTGAAATTATAAAATATGACAAAAAAGTATTTTGCAAGTTCATATTAAGAAAAAGACTCCCGGAATCACTATTAGTTGGTATACTAACAAAAAAGATGTAAAACAACAACAAAAATAAATGTATGCATACAAAGTGTGTAAGCAGGGCTGCCATAGCTGATTTCTCACGATTTTGCCGATTTTAATTAAAAAACAATTTCGCAAAATGTTTGCCGATTTTATGTTTAAACCTAAGAACATGTTATTAATTATTAATAATTGATTACAATAACAAACAAAAAATATATTCTTGCAATTCTTACAAAATTTTCATATATTATAAAAGAATTGAAAAGAATGAATTGAAATTGGCAACTTGTATGTGCGAAAAAGATACTCAAAGGAAAATTTGTATCCTTTGCTGGGCAAATGAAAAAATAAATGTTTATTTTTTGTTATTGATAAAACGTGATCCTAACTAAACCCATTTTAGATACTTATAATTATTTTGATCCAAAATATTATAATAAATACTTAAGGATCTAAAAACTAAATGGCTCTAAATAGGATCACGTTTAATGGATCTGAAAAAACTTAATTTTTTGCATAGATATCTTGTATTTAAAATTCCCTCACATTTGTTTTAAAGTAAAAATTGTCTTTTTTACTACATGCGAAATTTTGAGAAATGTTTTTATAAAAAGGGAATTTTTTCTACAAATAGCATAACGTGGTTTTCCACGTGTTTTTTTCTTCAGTAATGTTATATAAATAAATTCAAAAGCCTTTTTCGAGCGCGACATTCACATAAAGTTATTACCTTATTCCTGCTCGAACGATTTTTTGTAGTAAATAAATAAGTTTTTATATTGTCTAGAATACCAAACGATGGAAGGAATTTTTTATTTCAAAAACTCAATATGTCTGTACGAGGTGAGGTCACAAAACCATTAAAATGCCCAAAATACTGCGAACACACAAAACCACATTTCATACCCAAAAATGTAGAAATCAATCATATTAAAAAACGGCTTATTAAATAAATATATTTAAAATTGCAAATAAATACTTGAATTTTCAAATGTATTTTCTATTATTAAGAAGAAAATATTTCATTTTTTCACAAATACAAAACAGTTGATTTATTAGCAGCAGGTGTTGATTTACAGTTTAACCATTTTACCCAAGGCGAATTTACACCAGGTGGTGTTATTTACACAGCTGAGCTACTTATGTTTTTACATAATTTGAGAATGAAATGTCAAAAGTTGTTTATGTTTACGATAGTGTTTGTTTAGAAGTGCATGCATACACATATATAACATACATTATCCACAAACAATTTGCTTTGTTTCACTCAACTCTTTTTGGCATATTGCCCACTAAAGCAACAATAAAAAACCATGCTGTGTCTGTAATATTTTAGTTGTAGAATTAACACCACTTGTAAAGTGAATTCGCCTTGATTTTACCCAAACAAAAAGTACGGGTAAGTTTTGGTTAAAAGAGGGTAAGATTGGGTTCCCGCGGGCACCCACGGTAACGTACGTCGAACACACCTAATAATTCAAATTGTTTTGACACTAATATAAAACATGATTTAAAATAATGAAATATATAAATTCTGAGATGTATTTATTAAAAGTAATATTCTTTTTGTTTTTAACTACAAGAATTGAGCAATATAAAAGCAAAATATTCAAATTTTTCAAAAAAGAATGTTTTAGATTAATTGTGATTCATTTATACCGAAATCTATTTTCATATTACTTTTGTATAAAAAGATGAGACTTTCAGTCTTAACCACTCAACTCGTGCCCAACAGGAAGTTTTAAAAAAACATATATACGTCTTATGCAGCTGAGGTTTAAATATTCTTATGACAGTAACAAGTAGGAATATGCATGATCGTTTAATTTAGTACTATTAATTGTTCTAATTTTTTAAATCAAAATGTCGAAAATTATGATTTCTTTTGAAAAAAGTGACGATTTTCCAATAAAATTATATGGCAGCCCTTTGTGTGAGTAGTAAGTTAAGTGAGTGTGTTGTTGTTGTTTGTGTATTTTTATATATATTTTTTTTTTTGTTGTAACCGTAGTTTGTGGTTAGTGTATTCTGGTTGGTGCATGTATGTATTGCTCGTTGGTTGGTTTGTCTGTGGTCAGTCAGACACTATTCCATCAGCAAATCGTTGTTGGTGGTGGACAATCAATTTGTTAATTTACAAATGCTTTTTTTTAATGAAAACACATATTTATTTTTCCTTTGTTTTTTTGAGAATAACTGTTACTTGCAAATAAATCTTAATTAATTTATAGACATATGATGTAGGAATCAATTGGTTTAAATATTGCAGTAAAAAAAATATAGTCAAGGCCGACTTTTTTCCACTTGACAATTAACCTTTCTGCAAAGTGCATTATTTTTAGGGCAGTTAAAGTTTATTTTAGCAAAAATTATTTTTAATAATGGTTACAGTGGCCCGCAACACTAAGAATACAGCAACATACTCAATAATGCAATAAATAAAATATAGTAATTCAGTCTAATTAAAAAATAAGGAACTTAATTTCATTATCGCAGAACAATACAGAAAACATTAGTGTGACATCTGAAATTATAGCTCATTTACTACAAGAAACTTTAAACTCGTTTTCTGCAAATCGATTTTTATACCCTCCACCATATATGGTGAGGGTATATATTAGTTTGTCATTCCGTTTGCAACATGTCGAAATATAGGTCTAAGACCCCCCTTATGCTATAACAAGTCGATTTAGAGACGTCCGTCTGTTGAAGTAGAGATCACGGCGCGAAGACAAACGCGGGGTTCTTCATTTTTACCTAGATTATTGGAAATCCTCCCGAGAAATTTGTAATTGAAAATGAGCAAAATCTGTCTAGCGGTTAAAAAGTTATGAGTGAAAATGTGAAGGTATCTCTAAATTTTCCATACAAATTGGTGTTTTTTAATACAATTTTATAGTAGCGACTGGCAAATAAAATATTTTCACTTGTTTTTTTACCAGTTGCTTAGAATTAAATAATATTTTCTATTCACCTCAAATATTTTTTTCACCTCAAAAATTTTTCACCTCAAATTTTTTTTCCCTAACAAAATTTGTATTCACATCCAAAAAAAAAGTTTTTCATCTCACAAAATATTTTACCTCCATAAATTTACTTCTTAAGTTTTTTACATTACAGTGGATTCCCGATTTAGCGAACAAATTATTGTCAGCCCTGTTCCTTAAATCCTGTTCTAAACAAAAAAAATATTTATTTATGTAATAAAAATTAAAAGGACAATTCACATCATATCTTATTAAGCCCATATGACACTTGCTAGATTTCGTATTGACGAAAAATTAATGAATTTTCTTATGGGAAAATAATGAGTGTGAGGTGTTCAACTATAGATAAATGAGTATCTGTCAAATGGATGTCGGAACGCAGCGCACCCATTTGATTTATATTGCTGTCAATATCAATCCTATACAAAATAAATGTAGAGTCATACAGGCTTTACTAAAAAATGGATTTTATAAAAAAAAATTAATCAAAAAGTAATTAGTTAATAAAAAAAGAAAAAAATATATAATTATTAAGAAAAACTTGTTATTGACGTTTGCTTTTGCGATTTTTTAAAAAATTTTCAATGGCTTCCTTCTGAAGATCTCGTAAAATTAATGGCTTCGAATGCTTTGAATAAAAATTTAAACTTTTATTTAACGATGTTTTCGTCATAAATTAAAAGAAAAAATAAAAGCTATATGGCAAAACATATTTTTGTATATGTATTTTTTTAAGTGTTCGTTAAATCGAGTACTATATTGGATTTTAATTCGTTATACACAGTACATAATGTAAAAATATTAAACGTTCGTTAAATCGAGAGTTCGTTAAATCGGGAATGCATTGTATTTGTATCAGAAACAGTAGAGTAAATGAGCGATATAACGAAAATTTAACCCCTTTATGTTTAGTTACATAGCCATTATTGTAAAATACAGACTTTAATCGTTTATTTATAGAATTAACTAAGGTTTGTTTTTTCTTGGTTCGGTACTTATTCTGTTCCATTCAAATATCTAAATAAACATATTGTTTCATTATACATTATTTTCAACACCCGACGATAACTTGCAGCGCCATACCATAACACCTCCATGCTTTACAGTCTACCTTTTTTTGTAGTTTGTTTCAAAGCTTTTCTACGCCTCACTTTTAAAATACCATTAGAACTTGGGACTTATTTTTGATCTGGTTCAAGTTTATTTTACCTTGAATAACTTTTCTCACCCTAAAACTACTACCGTTTTACCCATAAGATTTGCTTGTGTTCTTTCTCATACAAATCGGTTATAATATGTCTCTCCTAAAGTGTTAGCTGCTTGCGTTGCATTATTTTGCTTTTTATAGATATATTAAGCTTTAATTTATGATGGGTTTAACACAATATAACTGACTTAGCTCCTCTATGATGTACGGTTTTTTTATATTAATCAAAAGTGTGCCCTTAGTTTTGCGTTGAAATGTCATTAGTTTATATGAATGTTTCATATTTTCATATTTTTTTAAATTAAAAATAAAGAACAAAAATAAATATAGGGTTTGTTTTAAAATTCTTGCTAAAAAAAATATAAATTGTTAAAACCTTAGTTTTGCGGGTCGCTCTATGCTCTTACGGTTTTTTAGAAGTTATTACTTTTGTTTCAGAAATTACATATTGTTTTGCAATTGTTTTGTGTACTAAAAAATTTTACAAAATATTGAGGTCATTAGGAAAAATTTTAGTTTTTTATTTGACAGTCTAGGTTTTTTTTGTATGAATTTTTGAAATTTTTTGTTGTAATCGAGAGAACATGATTTATGATACCTCCACCTGGTATTGTTATATCATGAATTTAGGTATAAAATTTATTAATTCACCTTTAGTTTTTCTTAAAAAATTACTTAAAAATCTAGAATACCCGTATATATTGATGGCTTAATATAAAAAGGCCCTAACTCGATTTTTGTTACTTGACAGCAGAAGGAAAACACTTAACAAAATACATAAAATTTTAGAT
Organism: Eustalomyia histrio; assembly: GCA_949748255.1. NCBI lineage: Eukaryota > Metazoa > Arthropoda > Insecta > Diptera > Anthomyiidae > Eustalomyia > Eustalomyia histrio. The sequence continues at coordinate 17,446,311 of OX456523.1, forward strand.
ACAAAAAAAGTTTTAATGCAATTTTTAAAAAAAGAAGCAACACATTTTTGGAAATTGCATTAAAACTTTTTTTTATCAAAAATTTTACGGATTTTATTAAGTTTTTTCCTTCTCCTATCAAGTAACAAAAAATCGAGTTAGGGCCTTTTTATATTAAGCCATCGATATGTATGTAATGTTTTTTAGTCTGGAAATCGAAATTTTTTTTGAAATGAAAAAAAATCATATTTTGTTTAGTAATCATGGAGAATACACAGAAAAATTATTTCGACTCTAGCCGAATGGTTAGCTACAACCTTCTTTAACATTCTTCGTGCCCTTTGCTAAATTGTAAATATTTCATTAACTCAGCTACTTTTTAACCCTGCTTAGATAACGTACGTCTGCGAGACGTATGTTTTCTATGCTAATGTTATGAAAGCTAAAATAACGTTAACTAAGCAGGGTTAAATAAAAAAAATTACACTTTTTCATTTGAACAAATTTTCCATGATCTTTATACCAGACTAAAATAGATTTCATCCATATAAATTTTAAAAAGATCAAAATAAAAATGTTCCAACAATTTGCTAAATCCTCATAAATAAAAAAAAATTTGGAAAATTTGGAAGCCCTATTTGCAACGCATTTTAATTCCACAAATTTTAACGTTAACTTTATGATTTTATTTAAAATAATATCATCTCCCACACAATGCACAAATTTAATATTCAAACATACTAATTTATCTCCATCTATCTATAATTGTAGAGTTAACCAACAACAATTTCAACTTAAAAACTGCAACCGCAATAAGTAGAAACCATACATTTATTATCAGCAAGAAGAAGAAGAAAAGAGCAAGCAGTAAAAATGGATGAAAACGAACAAGAATTAAAAAGTCCCATGAAACGAGTTGGATCCACCCGCAAGGTGTTTCTTTTCAATAATATACGACAACAATTAAACGAACATTTAAGATGCTTGGATGCCCGTGTTGAATCACAAGTATCCCTCATACAAGAGCTACAAGATCTCTTTCGTCGAAGGGGTGAATTGGAATTAGAATACAGTAAAAATTTGGATAAATTAGTACGTAGCTTACACGCCCGACACAAGGAACAAAAACAAAAACGTGAACAATGGCACATATTTTCCGCCTTTTCATGTTGGTCACACCTGCTAGAGCAGACACAGTCGTTGAGTAAAGAACATGCCACACTATCAGAATTATATTCCGTTAATATAGTATCATCGCTGCAGACAACCATTGAAGATGTACAGAGAATATATAAGAAATGTCGAGCCATTGGCTATGATATACATGAAGAGATTTTAAGGGTACTGGAAGAACTGTATGCCACAATGAAAACTTATCAAAAGTACGAGGCGGAGTGGAAAGCCGCCGAAGTTAAACTACTGACCGCAGAAGCACAACAACAAAAACTAGAACAGACTATACAGAAAGAAAAACTGCGTAGCAGTAAGAAATATCGTATGATTGAAAAAGAAGTGCTAAAGCGACGTACTAAGTTTTCAGATGCGCGCATGAAGGCCCTAAAGGCTAAGAATGAATATCAACTCTGCCTGGAATCGTCCAATACCACAATTCACAAGTATTTTATAGATGATTTAAGTGATTTGATTGACTGCATGGATTTAGGTTTTAGTTCCATGATATCTCGGTGCCTAGTAATGCACGTCACCGCCGATCAGGGACGTGCAAGGGCAATTTTGAGTCAAGCAGACAATTTGGCTCATGTCATTCACCTAATCGATAGTCAACAGGATAAACAAAAGTTTATGGAACATTATTCGACTGCCTTTATGATACCCAAGCGATTTGAATTTCAAGGCCAATTTAATAATGATCTGCTTGAACAGAGTGTCCAGAAGGAATTGTACGTCGATATGGAGCATCGCCTGCAGCTGATTGGCCAGCGACTGAATTCGTTACGCACAGAATCGGAAGAGATCTGGAAGACCTTAGAAATGGCTGAGGTAAAGTTGTTAGAACATTTCAACAGCAAGGACTGTGATGTTAGCCCCGCTTTTGTGGAGCATAATAAAAGCCTTTTGCAAAAGGGCGGTGCCGCACTGGCTTTTAACCCCAAACTCAAGGCTGAAAAAGAAGAAGTCGAAGACTTTTATATCAATAAGATACGAGAATATATACGAGGTACTTCGCGCATAGCGCGTTTAGATGCTAAAGCCAAGTATTTAAGAGAAATGTTGTTGACGGACAATAATAAGGCCTTCACCACCGAGATCTTGGAACATCCCATCAACAGCAAACGCAAACGAATAGGTAGGAAAAATCAATCAGGCAGACCGAAATTATTTGGCGGGTCTTTGGAGGAATATCTTGAAAGTACCGGTGAAGATATACCCCTCATACTAAGAAGTTGTATACGTGTCATAAACCTATACGGTTTGCATCATCAAGGCATCTTTAGGGTGTCAGGGTCACAAGTAGAAATAGCCAACTTTAGAGAAGCATTTGAACGAGGCGAAGATCCTTTGGCCGACACCACCGATGCTTCCGACATCAATTCCGTGGCTGGTGTCCTAAAGCTGTATTTAAGAGAACTGAGAGTGCCACTATTTCCCAAGTTTTATTTTGAAAGTTTCATATCCATAGCTGAAATGCAAACCAAGGGTGACATGGTGAAAGGTATAAGACAATTTCTGCAAAACCTACCCAACTCAGTGGTCATAGTCATACGATATCTGTTTGCGTTCCTTAATCATCTATCCGAATATGCTGATGAAAATATGATGGATGCCTACAATTTAGCCATATGTTTTGGACCCACTCTCATGCCAGCACCCGAAGATAAAGATCAGGTGCAATATCAAAATCAAGTTAATGAACTCATCAAGCATATGATCATTTATTATGAGGAATTGTTTTCCAAGGAGTTGGGTGGTTTGGAATATGAAAAGTATATATCACCCCACACCCTCGATATGGATGTGGGCGATTCGCCGTCGGAGGTGCTCACCGAAGATCCCGAGTCAGATGCCTATCCCTCGGAAGATGAAGCTGAAGTGCTGGAGGCCATGGCTCAATTTGATTTCAACGCTCGCTCGAGCCGTGAATTGTCGCTGACTAAGGGTGATTGTATTATTTTAAGAAAACAAGTATCAAATGATTGGTGGCAGGGTTCGGTTAATGGTAAAGAGGGTTTAGTGCCCGATAAATACATATCGCTTAAGCTCAAAGATGAAGTACGTCTTCCCGCACAAAATTCCCAATCTATGGAACATTTGTACTTGGGGAATTCATGCTCTTCATCAACATCAATGTTAGTAGATAATAAAGATATCGCAAAGTATGTTGTTAATGATGTTTATTTTAACAATACCAATAATTCCGCCTCTGCTAATGTTGCCGCCGCCACCGCTTCCTGCTCCTCCGCTTCCATTTCTCCCAATCATAATCATCTGTATAATAACAATATGACGACAACGGCGTCAACAGGTGGTGGTGGTGGTAGCAGTAGTATTGGTGGTGGTGGTGGTGTTGGTAGCAATGGTTGTAGTGGTAATAATGGTACAGGTGCAACAATAGCAACTGCAACACATCATAAAACTGGTGGTGGTGGTGTTAGTATTGTTGGTAGTGTTAGTGGTGTTGATACTGTTACAGTTGATTCTTGCTTAGATGGTGCTTATTCTATTTTAACAAATGATGGCCATTTACATACTATTCCTCCTATTCCTCCTCCTACAGCAGCAATGGCACAAGCAGCTATTAATGCAGCAGCTACTAACAATTCATTAATTAAATTTATTAAAAACAAAAACAAACAATATCATGATGAGCCACACTCCTTTGAGAATGCCATAGAATTTCAAAATGCTTACGATGAACAGATAGAAAAATTCGAAACGACAGTATAGAAGTGGCGCAATATGATAAACGATGCACAAAGAACGAACGCACATACAAAACGCATAAAAAAATCTTGAAAAGTAAGATTAACTTTATAAATAAACACTAATCCATATGGTTACTAATGCTCTCTCTCTGTCTCTCTCTAAAGGAATTGTATAAAAGAGAAGAAATAAGCAAGGACATTTGAAATTTTGTTGAAATTCAAATAGGATTTGAAAACTTTTTTATTTTACTCAGCAAAATCAAGAAGTTCATGTTTAAGATCTTTTTTCTTCCTTTCTTTCCTTAAAATAAAATACTTGCTTAGGAATTGTTTAAAGCAGTGTGTATTTTTTTTTCTCAAACTATCAACTCAATATTACAATAGTATTCAAAAAATAGGGTTTAGATAGACCTTTTTTTAAGGAAAAAATAAATTTAAAACCCTATATTTTATAAATCCTATAACAAATAAAAAAAAATGCTAACAATTGTCACAAAATATACCAAATTTATAGTAAAGATAGTATTTGTATTGGAAAAATTATACAAAAAAAAAAAAAGAGATAAAAAATTACTGGTATTTTTTACTAAAAATGTTAATATTCAAGATTATTTATTATTCAAGAAATACTTCAATAAGTTCAGAATTGACTTTTGCAGTACCAATATTAAAAATAATTTTCTTGAAAACCTCAGAAATAGCAATAATTAAGAAGTCTACTTGTGAGTGAAAGTGAATCAATGTAAATTCAATAAATTAATAATTGTTTTCTAAAATTCAGCATTAGTCACAAAAATCAATATTTTATCTCAGTTTTTTCTGACGAGAGAATATATAAAACAATATTTAATCCAATATTTTATTTGCCACCTAGCTTCTTTTTGTTACAGAGGAAGAGGAGATTTATATGTTTGCCATTTTTATCTTTTCATGTCTACTATTTCACAGTATTGAGATTTTTGGGTATACAAGTTAATAATGTAGATTTTTTTGCTTGAAAAGTACATTTTTTATAATAACTAAATGAATTTATACATTATTCAAATTATTGTCCATTGTTAGCCACTACTTTTTCTCATCTTTTTGGTAGCACATAGATTTCGCGCCAAAAGAACTGCTCCGGTTTTGGGGTAAAGAATGAATCAAGCCAATTTCTGATACCCTGTTCTGAAGTAAAGCGTATTCGAGTAAGGGTGTTCGAAACAAATGGTAAACAGAAGGGTCAAGGTCTGGGCTATAAGGCAGGTGAGCCAAAACTTCCCATCCACTGTTTTCCAAATAGTTTTTGACCCGTCTTGCAACATGTGGCCGAGCGTTGTCATGATAAAAGATTATGGCCTCGTGCCTGGTCGTTTTTCTTTGATTGCTCACTTCAAACCAATCATGTTCGGTACAGGTCCCTTGTGATCGTCTGATCGGATTTCAACAGCTCATAATACAACACTCTTCTGAGCCCACCAAATACAGCGCATTACCTTGGCGCCATGGATATTCGGCTTCGGCGTTGAGTTGGCTGGTTAGCCGGGCTTTACATATGAATTCTTTCCGCTTGGGATAACCGTTATGTATCCATCACCAGTAACAATGACTTCTTTTTGTAGCGTTTAAGCAGCATTTCCAACATGCAACATCGCCTTTCAACGTCTGTCGGCTTCAATTCATATGAGGCCCAATTTCCTTGCTTTCTAATGAATCCCAATGCTTTTGAACGTAGAGGGAAATTACTTGTTGTGTGACTCCCAATTATAATGCAAGTTCTTCTTGCGTTTGACAAGAATCTTCGTCGAGTAAGGCTTCCAATTCCACATCTTCAAACTTTTTCGGCTGACCAAGCCTGTCTTCTGTGTCGAAATCACCACTTTTGGATCGCGCAAACCATCGTTCACAAGTTTTTTGAGTTGGTGCATGTTGACCTTAAGCTTCTACCAACAATCGATAACTTTCATCAGCCGTTTTCTTCAACTGAAAGAAGGTCATCGGACTTCCCCGCAAAACCTCTTTTTTAGGCACAAAATTCGACAATATGATTGAAAAAAAATGTGTGTTATCGAATACTGAATTATAATGACAGATGTGTACCCTCCAAAATACCATATTTGTTATTATTGACACAAACCATATGTGATAGTTATGCCATCTGTTGGCCAAATCAACATTAGGTCTGTACGAGGTAATTTTGGGTAAAGTCTGGTAAAATGAGAGTAAACAAAAAATTCTCCCACAAAACCATAAAAATGCCCAAAATACTGCGAACGCACAAAACCACATTTCATACCCAAAAATAAACGTCAAATTTATTCATATTAAAATGTATTTTTCATTATAAAGAAGAAAAAGTTGTTTACAGTAAACTTTTATTAACTTTAATTTTTTTTTCAACAGCTGATGATTTGACAATTTTACCATTTTACCCAAACCAAAAATACGGGTAAGTTCTGGTAAAAAGAGAAACACAATTACTATCTCATCAACGCTCTCATTTACCCAATTTTTGTTACAAGAAACGCTTTGTGGTAAGATTGGGTTCCCGCGGGCACTCGCGGTAATGTACGTCGAACACACCTATTATTAACTTGTATACTCAATAATTTAATTTTAGTAATCAATTTGCTGGGATATATTCAATATTCGAAAATCAGCCATATCTGAAACTAAAAAATCGCGCTATTTTCTTTTCAAATATCGCGTTCTAAGATGTGGTTTTCATGTGTTAAATGATCTTATTTTCAGAATTTGACAAAATTATTTATATGTATGTATTAGAGAACTGCATTTGCTGATTGCAAAATGTTCATACGCAATCAACAAAAGAATAAATATGTGTTTGCGTTCAAACGCTGAATATACTCCAACACACATATTTGTTGATGATTTTAAATCAAACGACGTTTAAATTGTTTTGTCACTGATTTATAATCATCGGTCGTTGTTAAACCATTGATTTTATTCTGTTCATTCGAGCCAACAATAATTATTTTCATGTAGAATAAATCAGAAAAAAACAACAAACAACGTGTATGAGTGTAATCATAATTAAAACAAAATAGTTTATCTATAAAAAGGAGTGGTTTTGTAGAAACACATTTCATAAATGTTATATGTATATTAGGATGGATCTAAAATACGTTTTTTTAGAATTTTTATTAGGAATACCAAAAATATTGTTCTTGTGATTTTTTTTTTTTTAATTTAGGTCGACATCTCAGGCTCGCCCAATCCGGTTAAAGTTAAATATTGCCTAATTTTCTAATCAAAATAGATGAAAAAAAATTTAGACAATATTTAAATTTTTCCGGATTAGGCAAGCCAGAGATATCGACCTAAATTTTTTTTCCAAAAAAATATTTATATTTCACAAAGAAGAATATTTTTATTACTAATAAAAATTCTAAAAAAGCGGATTTAAGTCCCACCCTAATGAAAACAATATCATTTATGAAATGTGTTTCTATTTTGTTTTAATTGTGAATACACTCATACGCGTTGTTTGTTGTTTTTTCTGATTTATTCAACGCTGACTTTTTGTTGAGTGATTGAATTTGCAGTAAACATAATCGACATATGATTCAAACTGATCCGAATTACGCGTTCAGTAACATGATGCTGATTTTATTCTACAGTGAATTTTGTTGAATTATCAAATGTGAACAAGAATTTTTGTGTAGGATTAAATCAAGAAAAAAGTTGATTTTGCAGTTCTCTGGTATGTATGTAAGTAAATTAAAGGTGTTCCAATAAGCTTTCTAATGTTATATATTTTGAATTAAAAATTTAAACAATGGAGATCCATAACTTGGGAACCTGGGGTTGCCGACAAAAGAAAAAATATATTGCGGAACTTAATATAGTTTCATCAATGGTGAAAATTTTTAAACAATCGATCGGCATTAGAGTTGTAAAAGTTAAGTATTTGGATACTGAGTAAAACTATTGTGTATTTGGGTGCTGAATACTCAATAGCGCTCATGTACTTATTGATATCCAAAAGTAATTACTTCATAATTTCAGAGTTGTATTTTTCCAAATGTGTGCATAATTTTGCCATTAAAACTGAAGTTACAAACATCAGCACAAACTTTTTATACCTTGCCTATGTAGTGGGGTGGGGTATATTTATATATAATTTTTTTTTAGGCGTTTGCAAAATGTCCGAATTTAGTGTCTTGTGTTTCTTTTTCAAAAACGAAAGCACCCTTTCAATTTAGTGTTTATTTTTTTCTTCAAAAAATTTAACAAAATTTACAAAAGTATTGGCAAAGCACCTAAATCGAATGGCCAGTTCTTCTTCTTTAGAACTTAGCAAATTTTGTAAAAGCAGGAACTTAGAAAACACGTATTTGAAACATTGGCGAAGTATTTGTATTTAATGCTTTTTTATATTACCACCCATGATTTCAACCTGGGATCTTTTAACCGCTCTGACTTAACATTTTTAAGATAAAATCAAAAATTAAATAATATTTTAATTATTTTAATAAAACTAAAAATCAAAAATAACTATTGAAATTATTTTTCTACTATTAATAATAAATAACAAAACTAACAAAGTAATTAAAACAAAAAAAAAAAAAATAATAAAAATCAAACTATTATACAACATTAGCATTAAAAAAGAAAAACATTTTTAAATATAAAAATTTAACTATGAAAATTTTCACTTAACATTTTAATTATTATATTATATGTATTGTAAAATCAAAGCCATAATTTTTGTTAATTTCTACGAATTTTGTTGCATATTATGACAAAAAATATGGAAAACAGAATTGATATTTTATTTTTTATATATATATAAATATATAATTTTTTAGTTAGGTTTCATTTGCATAATTCTTTATCATTAATATTTACATTTATAATTAACATTATCATCATCATGTTCATAATTCTCATTTTATATATGTTACATAAATCATTTTGAAAATATTCATTTTATAAAAAATCTAAAGCCTTTCATATGCATTTTGTGTGACTAATTTTTAAATATTTAGGAATTGTTTTTTTATAAATATATTGATTATTGTATTTTAGTTATGTATGATTTTTTTTTTAATTTCATTATGTGTTTTATAGATTAGAGTAGATTGAGGCATGAATCTCGTTTACTATATACAAAATTATTAATGATATAACTGATATTTTTTATATAAAATAATCATAATAACTCAAAGAGCAAGAAGAAGATTTTATACTATATAATAAATTTGCTTTTAATTTTTATTTTCGCTATAGTGTTTTAATTTTTTCAAAGATGTATTTTACCATTTCCAATTTTATTTCACAAATTTGTTAAAATTATTGTTGATGTGAAAACATGTTTGGGGGAGAAAAACAAGTAAAAATTAATTTACACGGTGACTTTTTTGCATGCAATTATTGCGTGCAATTCTTGTATGGTGGCAAATTTTAAATTTTATTTTAAATTTTATATTTTAGTTATTATTTTAGTTTAGGCATTTTATATAGATTTATTTTTTTTATATAGTAAATTGTTTTTTTAGTAGTATACGAACCATATTTGGCCCAGAGGGCTTGGTTCTTGAATATTTGAATAAAATAAAATAAATAAATAAAAGGGGTAGACAAGCAAGCGGGGTAACAAAAATATCACGGTTTCATGCATGTTTTTGTTATTTCTCTTTCGCCTCATATGTATTCTTCTTTTGTTGCTTCATTCACTTTCCGTCTATATAGACATAAATTTGGAAGCAACTTTGTAAAGAGAATTGAGAAAAAAATCATGCAATCAATAGCTTCGCATAAAGTGGCTCTAAGACTATAAATTTAAAACGTTTACAAAATTTTTTAATGTAATGGAAACGGAAAGGATTTGTAGAGCAGGGGTTTTAGCCCCTCCCCCCCCCCCCCCCCTCCCTTTTGGGAATCCTAATTTTTTTAATAATGCAATTATCCATAATTGATTCATTTTTTAAAGAGAAATTTTTATAAAAATTAATTTCGAGAAATTTGGTGAGATTCTTGGATTAAATTAAATTTTGTTTTAAGCAAAATTGAGATTTTCAATTTGTCCATTAAATTTTTCCCCGTAGAAAATTTCAGATTTTTGATTTAAGAAAAAAAATCATAATTTTTAGGTATTTAAAAAAATAATATTTAAAGACTTATTTTATTAAAAAATCTAAAGTTTTTTGTTAAAGAAAGAAACTATCAGATTCTTAAACATTGTTGAGTTTAAAAAACGTAACAATTTTACTGAGGAGACAAAACTAACGGACCCATAATCATTTTCTCTTCGGCCGAATCAAAAATTTAAGATTTTTCGTTTTTTTTATTTTTGTTCGTATTTGTCCCAATTGTTGATTTAGAGGTACACTCAAAAAAAAAAATTATCGGTAGGAAAAATTTGTATTCTACCACGCCCTCCAAGCGAGATATTTACAATCAAAGTCGAAATTATTTTATGATATTTTTTAGTTTGTACTCCTAATTCTAATATCCGTAAATAACAATATAAAATAAATAAAACGAGATTTTTTTCTTTCATTTTTATTTTGTATTTTTTTAAACATTAAAAAAATTCCGACATCAGGGATTAATATGTGAAAACCCTGGAACGATAATTTTTAATATTTTTATTTGTGGTTGTAGCCAAACTTAACTCTAATTAGCTGCTAGCTTTTTCTTATGGGAATTTGTGTGTACAAATGTTGGCATATACGAGGGCGGATCAATAAGACCGTGACTTTTCGAATTTCCCTCGTAGTTATATGAAATGCAACACTGCTCCCATCAAGTAAAACCTGTTAATAGACTACTGTCAAATTTTGAGCAAGTTCCGTTATTTACTTTGCGTTTAACACCAGGATTTTTCGAGCTCCATAAAATTGGCATTCGTTCGATCAATAATTTCGTCGTTGCAGCTTAATCTCTTTCCACCGAGCCATTTCTTTAGGTTTGGAAATAGGAAATAGCCACTGGGGGCTAAATCCGGAGAATATGGCGAATGAGGTACCAATTCGTAGCCCAATTCATGGAATTTTGCCATGGAAACTAAACTGTCACACGATTTCGTTGATGGTCGATTGTGAGCAAACGCGGCAGCCATCTTGCGGAAAGCTTTCTCATACCCAAGTGATCGTTATAAATTGAAACCACAGAGCCATGTGAGGTGCCTATGTCTGCCACAATTTATCGCACATTCAATCTCCGATCGGCCATCACTATATCGTGAATTTTTTTAATTGTTTTGAGTGTAGAGTCCTCAACTGGGCGTCCAGAAGGTTCGCCATTTTTTGTGCTTGTAAGGCCACAACGAACCACTTTTTTACCATTGAAATCGATGGTGCAGAGTCCCCATAGTATTTATCAAGCTTTTCCTGGGCTTGATTTATGATTTTTTCGCCCTCGAAATTCACTTTTTTCCATTTTTAAAAAAATGCACGAGGTTGTATGTTGTGAACAGCTGTTAAACGTAAAATAAATGACGGAACTTGCTCAAAATTTGACAGTAGTGGTGGTACTTGATGGGAGCGGTGTTGCATATAACTACGAGGGAAGTTCGAAAAGTCACGGACTTATTGATCCGCCCTCGTATTTAGCTAGCGAACACTTTTAGCCGTAAACAAAATGCAAATTAAGCATAGCATTAATATGAGTTTTATTCATAATGAAAGTTAGTAGCTCCTTATACATCGCACTCAACGAGCTTTTAACTACAATGTATTTTTGACATGCACATTACAATTGACTATTTCTGAAATACAATTGACTATTTCTGAAATACAATTGACTATTCCTGAAACACAATTGACTATAATATAATTGACTATTTCTGAAATACAATTGACTATTTCCGAAATACAATTGACAATTTCTGAAATATAATTGACTATTTCTAAAATACAATTGACTATTTCTGAAATACAATTGACTATTTCTGAAATACAATTAACTATTTCTGAAACACAATTGACTATTTCTGAAACACAATTGACTATTTCTAAAATACAATTGACTTTTTCTGAAATACAATTGACTATTCTGAAATACAATTGACTATTGGAAAAGGTGTAGAATGTATTTTGGCCTAACATCTTTTTAAAATTGAATTTATTTCGTGGAAATCAAAGACTTTATGATTGTAAATGCATTTTTTTTGCATTTTTGGAGGTTTAATGACTAAACTTTAAAAGGAGTATTAAAAACAATATTGCGTTAGTATTTTGAATAAAGTTCATTTAACCGTTATGGTAAATTTTCATTATAAATACGGGTTTAACTTTTTTAAACATTTACCGATTTCCCTGAATTCTCGTGACTTTTTTTCCAATGGACCAATTATTTTCATTAAAAAAATTAATTTCGAAATTAAAAAATTAAACAACCAAAAGTTTTATATACCTTTTTTTTAAATATATACCAGGGGATATTAATTTTTCAATAAATTTTTATGGATTTGCTAAATTATTTAAAAATATCCATAAATAGTAATAATGTGCAAGGGTTTGAAAAATTATTGTGTCAAAAAAAAAAAAAAATAATTTATTACAGCCGTTTGTAAAGACATATAGATGATTCTTATAACATACGGCAGTTAAGAGCTTGCGTTAGTTTTACAAAGTTAATTTTTTCAACTGGACCAAACAGAATAGATAAATAAGATATATTCCTAGCTGGTTCAAAAGATTTGGACCAGGGTTATCATTCGGGCATAGTTTTGCAGTTAATAGTAAATATAATTGGAAATGGTGCATTTAATTTGTGATGATGACAAATTTTTAATTTTAATTGAAAATATTATTTTATTTCATTTTTATTTTGTTTAAAAAAAACAAACACGGACAATATAAATCTCATCATCGTGATCTTATTTACAACATTATCCTCATCATTATTATTATTATTATTATAATTACTATTGTGTCATCAAAAGTATAGTGTTTTAGAATAGGAACAAACTAAAATTTAACAATATACAGTCAAAGCCCGGTATAACTAATGATATATATATTCTCAGGCCCAGGTTATATCGCAACACATTTTTGTAAAAATTTTACTTCATTTAGATTACTAAAAAGAACTGCAATAAAGTTACAAGAAGGTTCAGAAACCAATTAATTTCTTAGATATAGATTTTTATTTTTTAACTTTTTTCTATATTTATTTTTTTTTAACAATTGTTCGTTATATCGAGTATAAAATTTCAGAAATATTCATTATATAAGATAGTTAATGCAAACAATTAGGTCCTACGTTATATCACAATTTCGTTATACCGGGCTTCGACTGTATACGAAGTCGATTGACAACTGTCAGTCAAGTCTTCCCAGCAAAAACAGGGTTTCAAATACTTACCAGCCTATTTACTCGCTTAATTACTTTTGTTCGCAATGTCCCAAAAGTAATGAGTGGTCATTACTTTCTCACTTACAAAAAACACAATGTAATGGGTAGTCATTACCCTCTCGCTTACGAACAGCCAAAAAAAATGAGTACCCATTTCTTTTTGGACATCGCGAACAAAAGTAATTCAGCGAGTAAATAGCCTGGTAAGTAGTTGATACAATGTTTTTGCTGGGTTGTTTTTTTAACAGTGTTTTTTCTTTCATTTCTATACGAATACAATTCATTCATTCAGTTTAATTATTAGAATTTAAATAATGTATGGTAGTTATTACGTATGAATATTTATTATTAAACAAACATTAAAAATAAAAATAAAACTACAATTACAATTACTCATTGCAAAAAAAAAATTAAAGCATAAATAAAAAATTAAAAATCCATTAATTATCATTGAATTAAACATATACATTCATAACTATATATTTTTAAATAAAAATACATATTAAATATACTTTCAAAAAGTTTAAATATAAAAAAAAAGAGTTTTATTAATGATAAGGATATTTTTGATTAAACAGAATCTAAAATTTCTGGAAATTAAGTGAATAGTATAGTAGGATTTAAGATCATATCATATTCTTTTTATTAATTATTTTATTGTAAAGAAACATGAAAATTTTTATTAGTAAGTTATAGAGTATTCTATCCTGCTGGCTCTGGAATTTCTCTATTTTTAATCTCCATAACTTACTAATCAAAATTTTCATGTTTCTTTACAATAAAATAATTAATAAAAAAAATAGGATATGATCTTAAATCCTACTATACTATTCACTTGCAAAATAAAAGATCAACAATTCATAAAATTCCATTTCTGAATATTTTTATTAAATATTAATCATGTTGCTTTGCAATAAAAAGCAATTTATAAAAAAGAATATAATTATATGATCTAAAATCCTATTAAAACCATTTAATTAATAATAACTTTTCTTTGTTCTTATTATTCAACTTACACTAGTCTACAGAATATTTCTGCAGAGACTTCTATTCTAAAGGAATATCTTACTTTTAAACAACACAATTCGATAGTTAAGTTGTTAAATTTTTATAGTAAACTGACAACTTAACTGGCGACTTTTGCCGTTATAAAGCTAGGTAATTGCCTATCTGAAGTTAATTATTGCAGTTAATTATTGCACCAAAAAATTACTCTTTTGCACAGATTTAATAATGAATCTGATACTGCACTGCCAAAATGAAAGCCTTTGTCTCCAAAAATTTGGTTCAAAATCTTAATCTATTTTTATTTTTTTAATTATTAGTGGATCTACTTAATTGGTAAATATATTGCTTAAAATAAAAAACCGATTTTATAGATGATAAATAAAATAACTAAATAATAATAAAAATAATGATAATGGCTAAACTACATGCAAACACAAAATTTTGGACTTCTAAGATCAAAAAAAGAAAATATCTTAAGTGCAAGGAAATTTTTCTTTTAAAGCACCTGACTCGTGAGAATGTGTTGGAATAGGATGTTTGAATACCCTCCATCAATATGCTAAAAAAAATGTATTCTACTGTTTTTGATATAAATAATGCAAAAAAACTGTTGAAGTAAAATTGTGGAGGTGAAAAAAAATTTTTGTGGTAAAAAAAATGTTCAGCGTTAAAGAGGTGAGGTGAATATAAAATATTATTTAATTCTAAGCAACTGGTGAAAAAACAATTGAAAGTATTTTACCTGCCAGTCACTACTATGATATTGTACTAAAATTAGTGTTTCCAATTCGATTAACCGATTCTTTGATTAATCGCCTCTATTTAGGTTAATGTCGAAACAAATAATTTAAAATTTATTCGACACGAATAATCTTTATTCTGTTATTTTTCTTAAAACTTCCTAATTTTCTTAACTTTGACAGGAGAATCGTAGAAAAAAACGTCAAGTAAAATACAATTAAATTCTTTTCAAATCTACTGCATCAAAAGAAATGTTATATAGGCTTTAGGAAATATGATGGAAAATTTTTATTTTTGTTTCAATTCCTTTAAAAAATAAATTTTAAATAATATAAAATTATATTTTCATGTTCAAAAAATTTAAATAGAGCTTACGAAATATATCATCAGCTCTAACGAAAAACCTATTAAAATATATGTTTTTCTCTTTAACAATGAAACACGTGACTAGGCATATTCCTAACAAGCACTATGACATTACTTATGTTATAAAATTGCTCTAAATTCGAAAACTGTATTTTAAGAAACAGTTTCATTTTAAATTCTATGAATAAATTAAAAAAAAACTAAAAAAACAAATTCTAATTTGATTTATCAACAAATTTTGATGAAGTAGAAACTTCAGTAGAATTAAATTGTTTAGTCAAAAATATTTTAGAAAACGTCTTTAACTCTAAAGCTAGTGAAAGAGTCTGGGAACAGTGGCATTTCTATCAAAGTTTGTTTGTGAATTTCGTAAAAACTATTCATACCATATTTTAAATAATTTATTATTGAATTTTTTTGAAGGCAGCTGAAGGCAGTGTCATATATAGGAATTAAAACCAACTTTATCGGTAAAACACTATCTACACAGCGTTGTTAAGGGTTTACTTTCACTCAACACATCTGACATTTTTTTTAGCCGTCAGATTCGTCTAAAAAAACATTATTTTTTTTATTTATATTTATTAATTTAGTAGTATTTAAAATACTTTAATTTTTAATAATATTTATCCTTATACTAAATCTCAGGATGCTTTGAATTGTCCTAAACCAACATTTTATGCAATTGACTTAACTTGATATTTCAGCAAAAGCAACTCTTTGTGTTCTTATTGATGAAAGCAATACATTTATTTTGCATTAAACGATCAAACGATTAATCTCCAATTCTTTCGAATAAATCGGCCGGAATAACCGAATAATCAGTTTTCTTCATTTTTTAAATAATGATGTAAACGATTAACCGGTAGGGTCGAATAATTGGACACTAACAAAAATACAACAATTTGTATGGAATATTTAGAGGTACCTTCATTCACATTTTTACTCGATAACATTTTAACCGCTGGACCGATTTTGCTAACTTTCAATACCAAACTTCTCGGGAGGATGTCCATTAGTCTAGGTAAAAATAAGAATCACCGCTTGCGGCGTGATCGCCATTTTAACAGACGGACAGACAGGTGGACATCGCTAAATCGACTTAAAACTGCTCTTTGTAGAACCATTGAAGATTTTTATTCCTTTTTCATACCTTTTTTTTTTTTTTTGTAAAACTTCTATTATTTAAAATTCAACTTAAGGTTTTTGTGGAGGGAAGTTACAGTATTTTTAATATCTTTACTATAACCTGTAATATTTTTGTATTTAAAAATTTTGTTTTGGTGGAGTAGATGTCCTAATATACCTCTCAATATTAGGTACGGAATATTGATAAGTAGTGTTTACAAAGTATTTTCTTAAGTATAAACTTATACCTTTTTTTAGGTCTGACATGACCTCTTCAAATTGCAATATTTTTTTGGGATCAAACTTTGTTTTCCTCAATTTTTTGTTAGGCGTATTCAATATGTTATTGACTTAGAATTTCTAATGATAAAAGTTTTTTGTGTTATTGGCCATAAGGCGGTTGTCCTATGTTATAGGCAGTTAAGTGGTTCGCTAAATAAAGTTTTTTACAGAGAATTTTTTACTGGCGTTTAATAAAAACAATTCCACTAGGGCCCGATTACTGAAAGTCCGGTTAAAGTTTAATAAAGATCAAAAAAAGTTTCAGTTAATGACCCAGTTAGCAGCTAGCGGAACATAGAGATAATAGGGCCGTACTTCTAATGTATGATATAATAATACAAGGAAGATGCTATAACTTTTGCAAATGACGGCAACTGTCAGTTTTGTTTTAATACTTTTGGAGTAAACAAACACAGAATACACGTTGATAAGCCACGGAACAGTCAAGAACGCGGAGTTTTCATGACAATTTTGTAATGGACCATTTTCGAAATTAAACAACTAAAAGTTTTTTAATACTGTTATAAACTAATTGATATGTTTGTGGGTCTGCAATTCGACACTAGTTGGAATGATTTTGTCATTTTTTGATTTCTAATATCAAAATGGTTTATAGTAATGCCATGCTAAAGCAGCCTATCCAATATACCTTCGACGACCGATTTGAAGCGCTTCTTTGGACAGCCGTAAATCGTTATACTTTCTTTACATTCATCATCCAAATTTTTCGCAATAGCAGTTGTTGCTGCAGCATTGATTTATTTTCTGCTGAAGTATGCCACGGGGTTCGAGTTGCTTGGGTACATAGAACCGACTGTCGTGGGAAGGACAGTAAAACAGTTTGGATAAACTTTTTTTGATTTTTTTGTACACTGCGCAACGAAAGTGACAAAGAGTATAAAACCTCTAAACACACGAAAACGTCATTTGAAAAAAAAACGTGGAACCATTTTGGTAAGCTTTTACTTAAAGTTGTTATGCGGAAATGACAACAAAAAGTTAAACTAACAATTATTTTATAGTGCATTTCAGAAAATATATGTTAATACATCTTATCTGTTTATGTAAAAAGACAAACAATTTGGAAAAACTTACCATAAGCGCGATTTTTTACAAAATATATGCAAACTAAATTTTCACATAAGCCGGCCTATTGGAAACCAAGCTTTTACATGTAATTGAACATGATTTTTTTTTTAACTTAGACACATGCCTTTACATTTTTACACTATTTAACAACTTTTTTATGATTTTGAATGCAATTTAAATCCATATTTCCACTAATTTTCACACATTTTAAAATAACTGCGTTCACACCACAAATTTTACTAAAGTAATCTATTACAATTATCTATTGAAAAACATGTTTGGTGCTGCCAGACTATTAGGTACGTGAATACAAAAAAAGTTACCACCTGCGCCGAATGGCTAAAAGCCGGCTGGACCCAGCTACTGAACATTTTTCGATCGATAAAGTTTTGGCAAAAAACATGTAAAATGCATCCTTGATGTACTTTCTATAGTCACCCTACAGATATTTAGGCGCTATATTCATGTTTTTTCTCTATCTAATAAGAAATTTTACAAAATTTAATGTGTGCACAGATTTAAAAGTTTAAAGTTCTGAAAAATTTTCAGTCACAATGCAATCAGCTATTAAGTCAGTCTGTATGAACTAGGATGACCATGAATTTCTCGATGCAAAAACTTCTCGCATTGGATACAGAAACGGAGTGCAGCTTTAAAATTTTTCTTCACGAATCATTTGGAATTGGTACCGAGGAAACAATCCCTCTGAAGAGTTCCTCGAATACAACACTGTAACACAGGGTTGGCACTTTAGTGAATTAACAGCTGTATAAGAAAATAAATTTGTTTACAATTTATTTTGTTAGATTTCTTTACAACTTTTAACATAAAAATGGATCCAAGTGATAGCAATTTAGGTAAACTAAATGAGGAATCTATTAAACGTAAAGAACGTCTAAGACATTTAAGAGAAAAAGCCGGCAAAACTGATACAAGTAAAAATGACACAAAGGAAGAAAAATTGCCAAAGTATGTATGATGATCTATTCAAAGATATAGCTCATAACATACATTTTCCTTTTAGACCCATATTTCGTAGTTATAAACCACAAAATGAAACTACCACGGGGGAAATATTGCCACAGGAACCTTCCGGCGATATTGAAATGGCTGTGGAAGATCAATTGGAGTTACTGAAACAACCCATAATTATAGATGAAATTGATATTACAAATTTAGCTCCCCGCAAACCAGATTGGGATTTAAAAAGAGATGTTTCCAAAAAATTAGAACGTTTGGATCGAAGAACTCAAAAAGCCATAGCAGAACTAATCCGTGAAAGACTAAAAAAGAACCAAGAAGGGGCAGATATATTTCAAGCTGTCAACGTGGGCACAGCACATGCTGGAGAAACAACAGCCGAAAATTAGATTAAGCAATAAATATATATTTAAAAAATTTTAAGTACAATAAAACTAAAGTATAACTATACTTAACGATGCATTTGAAATAATTAACGTCTTGCTGATCTTGTCACATCCTTACTAGGCTTTATATTTTCTTTATCTAAAGGTGCCAGCTTCATTTTAAGTGAATTTATTTCTGTAATGATGTAAATTATGTAATATTTTAATAAAAATTAAAATTTTTCTTTTTACTAACGTTCTGTGTATTTCGTTTCCAAAGAATTGGCAAATTTCCTCATCGAGTCCAGCTCTCGTGGTATTTCTTTTCTCAATGAATCTACTGTGGCTTTAAGAAATACAATTTCATCTTCTTTTTCCTTTAGTAACAACTCCTTTTGTTTAATAGCCTGTTCTTGTTGTAAAGCCACTTCGGTACGCCATCCAATAGTCTTTTTCATTTTATTTAGCTCTTGTTGTTGTTTCATTATAATTTGGTTAGCTTTTGAAATTTCCTCAGTTGCCATCTCCAAGGCTTGTCTTTTCGTTTGACTGATTTTCTTTTCGGCCTCTAGTTCAGCCACTAAATCATCTTTATTTTTATCATATTTCTTTAATTTTTCCTTCAAATCAACCAATTCTTTTCGTGTATCCTGCAAATGCATATCCTGTTTACGTTCCGAATTTTTTAGACTAGAAACTTCTAGATGTAACTTTTCGTTTTGTTCTTTTAAATTAGATATTCTGGCTTTAGAGGCTGCTAACTCTTCATTTAAAGTTTCATTACGTTTTTGTTCATGTCTAAAAAAGTATTAAAATAACTTATTTTATTTTTAATCTAATACAACTTACATTTTCTCATTTTGTATTGCACTTTTCTCATTGACCAATTTATCTATTTGTTGCTGTAGAGCATTCATAGTTTTTCGATTTCTTTCACTATCATGTTGCCTTTGTTCTGCCGCTTTGCGTAAACTTTCCTGTAGTTGTGTCAGTTCTTCCGAGTGTTTTTGATTTAGATTTCTGGTCGATTCTAATAGATTTTCCCGCAATTTTTTGCATTCGGCATCTAATTGATCTATACGACGTATATGATTATGTATTTCATGTTGTAACTGTTGGCTGGTCTGTTCTTGATTCAAACATTTTTTCTAGAAAAGATAAGTTTAAAAAATTAATTACCAAGTCGATCTGCTAAAGCGGTAAAAACGCTTTATCGTAGATCTCCTCATCACAAATAAAGGCTAAGGGGTGATTTTTATAAACAACATATCCGAGTTTGTAAACTACTAGGCTTGCTGGATCTTCTTGGATTCTCATTAAACTCAAATTATATGGAATATCTTCCCATAATTGTTGGTTCTTTTCATGTAGACGTAATATTTGATCTTATACATATTAAATAGTCTTATATTTCAATTCTAGATTATAACAAAATTCTTTCCATAGCCCAAATCTAAAGTTTATCCTAAATCGAAAGAGATAATGCATTATATAAAAATCATAATTCTCACCTGTAATACATCCAATATATTATTCATATAAAAGAGAACAACATTCAAGGGTGCCATTCGGCAGGGTAAGCACAAATGTATTAAATTCTTAAAAGGTCTCATTTCAACAAATTGTAATTGATAATGAGAGTTTGGTTGTAAGCCCCCTGAGCCCATACAATTATCGCTTAATCTAGCATCTTGTTGCTTATGTAATTGTATCAAATAAATATCTAGTTTTCCCGCTTGACAGTCTTGTAAAATGTGTATTAAGTTTTCTATGAAGCCCGCAAATGTGACATGTAAAGATTGATCCTGTTTTAGCTCTTGAAAAGAAGTGCTGTCCACTGTTGTTATATACATTTTACGTTGGTCACACTTTTCGGTCAATCTTAATTGCTGCACAATAGAACATATTAATCTCTTTAGACGTTAAAAGTATATAGAAAAAACACTTACAATTAGTCCTTTAAAATCGAGTTTTTCGGCATAAATAAAACAACCTTTTTGTGATTTCAGACCATTTGATTTGAAATTCACCATTAACTCCACAGTGGGTAAAATGCATTCAATGTTTTTGTTATAATTGATATTGGCAAAATGATCTTCTTCTATTTGTGGCGTGGGGTAGGCATTAAACATGGCTAATTTGTGTAATATTTTGCAAAAAAATCTAAATTCTATTTTTAAGCTGTTTTTTTTTTAAATTTTTGTTTATATTTATGTGTAAGTACGCCCACAAAAAGTTGCCATATTATTTAAAAGGATACACCCGACACGATGTTAAGGTCTGGCAATGTTTGCCTGAAAATCTTTGGTGTTTGGAGAACACCAAGAAGAAAAACCAATTTGGTTCAAAGCATGGCATACTAATACCAAGAAACATTTTTGCGGACTCAAACGAAATCATATACATATTCGAAATCATAAATATGGATTATACGCCATGAACGTATAATCCAGATCGAAACTGATTGCATCCGTTGAAATACCCGCAATGACGGACCGATATATCGGGCGAAAAACGGAGCTGTCCGTTGAAAGTCCATCAATGACGGACCGTTTACGGAACGATATGTCGAATGAAATACGGAGTTGTCCCTTGAAAGTCGCTCAAAGTCGAACCGTTTATTAAACCATAATCGGCCCGTATTTGTACTGCTTTTTTTTAACAAAAACGGATTTGTGGAAATGCCTAATTTTTTTAAATTTTGAGTAACAAATTTATTTATAAAAATATTAAATAAAATAACAAAACTATTACAAATTAAATTATATGATATATATTTACCTCCAGCACAACTAGCATCTCTATTCATCACTACGCTTATGGCCCATTAAAAATCATGGAAAAATAAAAATCCCATCTTAGATACGATATTGTCTACATTGAAGAAGGACCCTGCATATCAAATTTCAACTTTGTATGCCCAACGGTTTGGGCAGGCCCTTAAGGCGGATGCTTTTCGCCCTTTGAACTACATTTTGACCACGCCACTGGCCAAAATTCAAAAATATACATACCTTATCAATGAGTTAGCTCATATTTTAAATTTCTGGTTTCTTGCTAAAGAATTTTTCCCCTTTTTGCCCTCCCCGAAGGAATTTCTGGGCGTTATTTAATGAGTCAGTCAGTCGGTAACGTTATTTCTTTATATACCGAGATTAGATTAAAAAACACGCAAGATTGATTAAATAAAAAGCGGCATGTTATAATTGGTTTATAAGTTTATTGTCTATTATCTGCCTCATAATTTTTGCAATACTTAATAAGAGGGTCGTTTAATTAGTTTAAACATTTATTACCTATTATCTGTCTCATAATTTTGGCAGTACTTAATAACAGGGTCGTTTATCGTTTTCTTTACTTGAAGAGCAAAAACAAAGTCCAAATGTCCCCAGTAGGGATCGGAAATTTCATAAAACAGTTTGAGATTAGGCAACTGTTCGGGCAGACGTTGTATATCTTTAGGATTGGCTGCAGAATCGGCTAAACCGTAGTAAATATACATATTAGCTGTAATTTTTTCAATTGGGTACGATGGTGGCACTGATTTTCCGTATTTTTTTATATTCTTTTTTTCGCCATGGTCGAACTGTCGAAACTCATTACTAACGTATTCTTGTACAAAGTGAATACCCTGATTAGTAGAAATGCCTGCGGGATGAGTTTCCAACAACTGTGGTAGTAGAGTCTGAAAAATTTAATAAATTAAAATCGAAATGATGATGCATTACATATTTCAAGTGGTGCTAAACTTACCGCATTTAAATTTCTATTGTCTGAACCGGAGTAGAGGAGAAATAATATACTGCAGTATTTGGGAAATGTGGGCTTATCACCACAGGCGGTATCTATTAGGCGTTGTACAATGGGATTGTATGGTATAAATTGTTGATTTTCTAAAATGTCCGCTATAGTTCCAGGAGTACCCACGTATGGAGCCAGACCCACAACTAAGCCATCTGTAACATTGCCCATATAAATTGGCGGAGCCAACATATGTGCAGTTTTAATTTTGTCGTTGTAGTCTGGACGTGTGGATGTCATAACAAAAAACACTGTCGTTCCTTGGGAATGCCCAACATAATGGAGTTTCTTTTCGCCCGTTTTATTTAAAATGTAATCAATCATTTCCGGAACATCGATGTAGCCAATTTCGTGCCAACTAAATGACCAGAAATTCGGATGATTTATAGAAATCTTTGTGTTACTACGAGAGTAGATATTGCCACGAGCATTTCCTAGCCACACTTCGAAGCCGTTATCAACAAAATTAAAGGCAATCGAATTGTCTGGGCCATTTAAAAGAAAACTGTCAGAGCAGGAAAACAGTCCGTGTTGTAGAAATACCACCGGTTTGCGTACATTATTATTATTCAACTTAGGTGAATACGGTATACGAAACATATTCAATATATAGCCATCAGAAGTTTCCATAAAATGTGACTCCGCAGGATAACCATGTTCACTTATACGATCGGCCTGGAAGAAATATGTACATTAGAGTAGCAAGGATTATCAGTCGTTTTATTTTACTACTGCACACGTCTAAAACTTATGTGGAGTAAAATTTATCCATCCACTATTTACTGCAGTATTGGGAATATGAAATGTTATTTTTAAAAGAAACGCGAAAAAAATGGTGGAATTCGTATCACCTATTCGCATTTCTAAAATTACTAAAGACAAAGGTCATGTGCTCAGTTTCTACTCGGAGCATCAATATAAAAAATATACTAGTCGTCTACCAGTCCGAAAATCCTATCAGAAAAAACATGGGATTGAAACCCCTTAATTTTCAGTTAACCTCTTTCAGTCAACCTCTTTCATTCAACCCGAGAACCATTTATTATACACATATACAATATTTACATTCAACCCTAAAAACAACGAAAAAAATCCTCAAGCCAAAGGGACTCATTAGCAGGATCAACCTACAGGTTCCATAGAACCTCCTAAGAAACATTAACCATGTTTCCGAAAAATTCAAAAACAGACACACACCACAATGAAACTTCATACAAACTAATCTAACATTAACTAGATTTACAACGATGGAATTCTCCACGCTATAAAGTGGAGTATAATAAAATATCAAGGTTAGCAACTGATTTTTGTTTTTAACTTTCAATTCCATCAAATCAAAAATTTGAAAAAAAAACCAAAATAAGTATTTTGGGGTTTAGTATGAACAATGGCATAACAATACCAGGTATATATATTATAAAAAATGTTCTTTCGATTACAACAAAAATTTCAAAAATTCTTACAAAAGTAAACAAAAAACGCTTGCATGTGAAGTAAAAATCCAAATTATCTTGCCATGAGTATGAGCAAATAAAAATTCATATTGCTTACTGGACGTACCAATACCGATACCAACTCGGTTGCCAACCTTGTCAAATATAGATGATAGATTACAAGAAATTCGTAAGTATAAAGAAGAAGAGAATAAAATTCAGTCTACAGTTGAAGTACATTTTGGTATATGAAACGCTAACCGATTTGAAACATTAAAATTTATTACAAATTTTTTGCCATGGACAGATCCTTTGAATTCAGTTAAGTTATAAATTTACTTTTTTGACGTATCACTTCTTATTCAACTTACAGAAGTTTTGATGGGTTTAAACGGAATATCGATTGCTGTTGCGGCAGCAATAATTAATAAAACCGCCGAAAACTGCTTCATCTTCGTAGTGACTTTAATCGAATGGCCAATAATTATGTGGGAAGAAATGCTTATTAAAGTTTATATTTTATGCTCGCAATAAAAATACTGGGTACTTAAGTCGATAACAAGACAAGATGGACTATCTTATCACAAGTTAATACCTCGGAGTACTATAGTAGCTGTGTTTATGCGAAAAGCTATCGACGTTTGCTTTTGTGATTCCCATACAAATTTGCGTTAGCGTTAATACTAAATGTTGGCTTATGTGAAATTTAAATAATGACTTACCGCATAAATACAAATATGAATAACTCTTTGCAAAACTACCCAGCCAGAAATTGCCCAGAGTACAAAACAACAACATGCGAGAAGCTATCGACGTTGGCTTTTGTGATTCCCATACAAATTTGCGTAAGCGTTAATACTAAATGTTGGTTTATGTGAAATTTATATGATGACTTACAGCAAAAAACAAATATGAATAACTCTTTGCAAAACTACCCAGCCAGTAATTGCCCAGAGTACAAAACAACAACACTTTGTTAAAAAAAGGTTTACGACCAAAAGTCCCAATTTCAAATCCGGTTAGGAGCATAATTTTTGTTCTTTTCGTAACACCCCAATATACCATATAGCAATCAAACTGCAATACAATTTGAGAATAAGCTTATATAAATAGTGTGTTTTAAGCTTTTCTTAATTTCGTTTATTATAATGTTTTTAAAATGTGAATTCACAAGCAGTATTTAACAATGCTTGAGAAAAGATCATTATACATAACTGTTTCTAAAGTATGCTTATAAATAACATACACATATTGAACAACGCTATATGATGATTGAAATAGAAGTATTTTTCAATACATATTAGTCTTGTTGTCTTTGTTATATGCATACAACAAGTGCAGTTATTTTTTTTTTTAATTTGTCAAATGTGTACACGCACATTTGGTTGTAAATTTTATAAAGTGAACGTGTAATTGCATATTAAATTTAATTATTTTTATAATAATTTTTATTTTTGGTTAAAATTAATTATTATTATTTATAATTGATTTATTATTTTTTATATTTAAAATGAATTATTATTATTTAAAATTAAAATAAAAAATAAATGAAATTAAAAATAATAATGATTTCTCTTTTTCAACACTAAATAATATATGATATGTGAAGCTTATTCTACAATTATGTAAACAAGCATATAAAAATATTGAGTTTAGTAAGCTTTTCTATTATATTATTTTTGTAAGCTTATTCTACAATTGCAAGAATAAGCTTATAGTAATCATACACACATAATATTTTATATTTTAAATGAATTATTATTATTTAAAATTAAAATAAAAAATAAATGAAATTAAAAATAATAATGATTTCTCTTTTTCAACACTAAATAATATATGATATGTGAAGCTTATTCTACAATTATGTAAACAAGCATATAAAAATATTGAGTTTAGTAAGCTTTTCTATTATATTATTTTTGTAAGCTTTTTCTACAATTGCAAGAATAAGCTTATAGTAATCATACACACATAATATTTTCACGAGGATTCCGTTTTGATGTTTTTACAATTGTTACGATAGCCTTTTTCAATATATTCTCAAGTCTTTTTCAAGCTTAAGGCTTGTGTTTGTAAGCTTATAATAATATTTTTCTCAAGTCATTTGGTAAGTTGGGTAGGCGTTTTTTAAAAATGTGCATGTATTGGTTTTGTGCTGCTATGCGGGTAGAAGCTGCTTGAAATTTTACGCCACCAAAAAACCATTCTCTTCACCCCGCTTGCCAACAAGCTGGCATTATATGCCAGCTTGTTTTCGTGTATTCTAGCTCAATGACTGTTTGCTTAACATTTATTTTTATAGCTTAATTCTTTATTGCTGTTTGTTAAAAGTGATAGTTTTTCCAATAATTTTTCAGTGCAGTTTTGCGTTTTCAAAAAATAAACTTTTACTATGCTAGTGCTATTCAAATTTGATGCCAGTTCAAGTTAAAGTGATTGTTAAAACTTTAATTTTGTTCTTAACTTAGCTGTTGAAACAATTCAATTTAGGCGATTTTGCTGAAAATGCGCTAGCTAGAGTATTCAAAAAACCGGCCTTTTGAAAAAACCGGTTTTGGTTTTCTTCGAAAAATAGAATTTTAAAAAATCGGTTTCGGTTTTTGCAGAAAAAACCGGTCAACCGGTTTTTTTTGGTTTTTTTTAATTTGAATAAAAAGCCTATATAATTTGTTAATTATGTAAAAAAAAAACAGAAACTTAATATATAAAGTAATAAAAAAAAATACATTCTTTGAAAAAAAAAACAAAAAAATTTTTATTGTATTTCAATTCAACATTTCATTCATTGATTTTAATATTTTTTAATATATCTTAAAAATTAATATTATAAACTATATTCATATCAAATGAATAGAGATCATTAAGTTTGTAAATTGGGTAAAATTATGTACGTTAGTAATTTGAACGTTTAAAACGTTTGGCATTAAATAAGTTTTTTTAATATTACATTTTAAATATGTAAAAAGAAAATATTTTTTTCACTACTAAAATAATATTTTAGAAATAATATGCAATTTAAATGTTTCGTTTTAAGACGATTTTTTTGTTTGCTTTTGATAAAGCTAGAAGTGGAAAATACTCTTTTACTAATAGTAGATGTTGGACAAATAGTCAAGAAACAACTTTTCAGTTCTTTTGTCGCATTTATCAAGATATATGAAATTATCATATAATGATGAATAATTTTGTACAGTCTCTTTTTTAGAATTTTGAATACAGTTTATTGTGTTATTTAGATCAGAAATTAAACTATTTGAATTTGAAATATCCAAAGTTAAGTCTTCATCGGAATCTATCAGACTTACATCTAAATCTTCATAACCAAACAAACGATTATAAGTCTTCGGAAAAAATAAAAGAGACCAAGTAACCCAGTTTGTGATGTAATTAAAAAAAACCGGTTAACCGAAAAAAAGACCGGTTTTTGGTTTTCTTCGAATTTACAAAATATTCGAAACCGATCGGTTTTTAAAAATAAAGAAACCGTTTGACCGGTTTTCGGTTTCGGTTTTTGAATACTCTAGCGCTAGCATTTTAATCACTTCTTTACCTTTTAACTTTCTTCTAACGCCTTTCTAAAGAAAGCAACACATTAATTAGTAGAAAGAATTTCCTGAGAATTGCTTCTCTTAGAAAAAAATATTTTTTTATAAATTAAATAATTCTCATAATATATGCAAACAAAATATAGCACCTTTTCTAGGACTTTTTATTTTTCATTGGCACTTTTTTAGACGATCTAGCACCTTTTCACATTTCTCATATGGCAATACTGAGCTGAAAAAGCACTAACTTTAACGATAAGAGTTGATCAATTGAACTAGTTCGTTCACAAATCACACAACCTTAAACACAACCGTACCATTTTTTATTGTGTAAAAAAGCCGCGTCAATAGTGGAAGTACCTGTGGGAAGTATATTCTTTTTCTCCTTAATTATTACACAGTTTTTGCAAATAAATAAAACGCAAGAAAAGACAAATTAGAACTAATGGCGGTAAGTTTATAGTTAATTTATAAATTTGTGTTTATTTAACATTAATTATCCAATAAAATGATGCCGACATTGGTTAGCACATTTTTTCTTCTTCTTCGTGTTCTTCATGTATAACCAAATTGATGGAAAGTTTTTTTTTCTTTTTTTTTAATTTAATAATAGCAACCTACCAAAGTATTTGTCGGTAGTTTACCTCCCGGTACCAAACCTGAAGAATTGCGTCGCTTATTTGAAAATCATGGCGTAGTAGTCGAATGTGATGTCATGAACCGTTGCGGCTTTGTGCACATGAAAAATGCCGCAATGGCGGATAGCGCCATTGTTGCTTTAAATGCCACCGAATTTAAGGGCCAAAATATTGTCGTGGAACATGGTAGACCTAAAGAAAGAAAACAAGGTGGTGGTGGCGGTGGTAGAGGTGGTAATCAAGGAGGAGGACCACGTGGTGGTAGAGGTGGCGGCGGTGGACCTCGTGGAGGCGGTAAGTTTAAATAATATAGCAATTGTGTTAGTTGTTCTTGGAATCCCAAACCTTTGACTATTGAAGGCTTAAGGGAAGCCAACTTTAGCTTAGTTTGTAATAATATAAAAAAAATTATTTTTTTCCGTTTGTTTCCTTGACACATACACAAAAATATTAAAAAAAAAAAGTTGGCTTCCCTGGCAAGCAAAACAACAGTAATTTTGATTCAGCCGCCACTTTACAATTGGCCGGCGCAATTATGGAACTACTAGCTGATCCACAAAATCAACTCGATGAACTTTCAGGTGGCAATATGATAATAGGCGTTGGTGGAGGCGGCGGCGGCGGCAACTTCCGCAGAGGAGGTGGACCACAAGGAGGTGGAGGACGAGGTGGTGGTGGCAACTTTCAAGGTGGCAATCGTGGAGGCAATCAAAATATGAATGGTCCTGGCCCAATGAGAAATCAAGGCGGCTTCAAAGGTGACAGACCCTCTCCTTATCCTCAAGGTATGGGAGGACCTCAAAATATGTCACAAGGCGGCGGCGGCGGCAGATTTAATAATCCACAAAATGCTGGTGGTCGAGGAGGTGGTGGACCAGGAGGCAACTTTGGCGGTAATCAACGTGGTGGTAACTTCGGTCCAAAAGCAAATGGTAACAATTTTGGTGGTAACAACTCTTGGGATAATGATGCTTCCATTGGGCGTGCTGGTGGGGGCCTTCCTCAGCAAGGCGGTCGTGGTGGTGGTTTTGCCGATGACAACTTCCTTGGTGGTTTTAGTGGCAATATGGGCAATTCCGCAGGTGGTAATTTTGGCGGCCAACAAGATAGACGTGGTTTTGCTTTACCTTCAAATCAATTCGATCAGTATGGTGGAGGTAATCAAGTTGGAGGCTTTGGCAGCGGCGGTGGTGGTGTATCGTTTAGTGATGATGCCATTTTCTCCAGACGAAACAATAATCCATCAAATATGTAAGTAGCAAAAATATATTAAAAAAACAGCTTTATTATTACTAAGTACTTAGGTGTTTTGCCAAGTTTTTTTTTTGTTTTAATCACACGGATTATAGTATTTTTACCTGAACTTTTTTTTTTTTTTTTTTTTGTAAAATTATCATGGTTGACATTCAATACCTTTTCATAATAACGGTAGTTGGCTACCACAGCTACTTTAAGACCGATTTAAAAATTTTAAAATAGCCATTCCATTTTTGTATAATCGCGTTTATTGCGCTATTTTACCGGTTCAATGTTGAAATATCTTAAACTACTTATAATAACGCTAAACTACCGATACACCCGATTTATAAAGGTATTTTCCAGATATAACAAAATTAAACAGGTAATATTATAAAATAAACCCCTTGATATTTGAAGACACATGTCCCTATTGCAATCGCAGTTTTGAAATTTTCGTACCGGTATTGATCAGTGCGCAATAGACAACTACCGTTATAATAAAAAGGTATTGCTTGCCAACCATGAAATTATTAACTTTCTAGTATTACAGAAAACTTACCGTAAAATTACATTTCCAATTTTTTGTTTTAAATGGAATGAAATGGGGAACGAATGAAATTGCGAACGAAATGGAATGGAATCAAACGGGAACCGAAATTTCCATTTTCTGTTGACAATACTTGTTTATCAAATAAATTAGTCAAAAAAGAAATAAGTCTCCGTGTCTGTTTCATTAAAATTGAAAACTTGGCGAGAGAGGGTAAACTGGTAAAAAAAATGTTGGTCCATTTGAGCATTTACAAACTCAGATAATACAACAACTGTCTATATGACACATCCCAAGACATCTATTCTTATTAAACAGCCTAAGTAAAGAAATTTAAGCATCCGATTTTTTTTTTGTAGGCAAATGTTATTTTTTTTAACAATATTAATTAGTTTTTGAAGCGTTAGTACGATTTCATTAGCATTAGTAAAAGAATGCAAGAAAATTTCATTACCATGAAATGGTTAGCCATAGTTAAAAAATTTACGGCAGCACTGTCAATTGTGTGCAAAAAAAACTGTTCACGTAAATTAGTGCTGCCAAGTGCCATTTCAGCAATTTTCGTCTACATTTGGTTTAATATGAATGAAAAAAATTCAAATAATGAAAAACAAAACGAAGAATGAAAAATTTAATACGAATTGCCAAGGACTTCGTACCAATTACCACTCTTCTTACCCCTCTCTCCCATAAACTCAATAGTTGCGCAGCAAAAGTTGCTCTGTGTGAAATGGGACCAAGTGATAATTTTTTGAACGTTTTACTTTATTACGCTGCAGTGATGTGTAACTACTGTATTTACGAACGTACCCTACTTTGTTTGGTTTTACGTTGAAAAACTTAATATTCATATAAAAACCAAGAGAATTTTTACGATAATAAGTTCATTCGTTTACTTTTCTCAGTCAAGCGCAGTAAGATTTACTCAGTAACAAACTTACAGACCAATTTACTCTCAAAATAAAAATTTTGTAAAAAAGTACGCGAACAGAAAATTTGCAATAATTTACAAGTTTGTTAAAAAGCTGATTGTAAAACCAAATGCAAAAATAAATATAACTGGTCAATATAAAAAAAGTATTATTGTAAAATCTTAAGCAGAAATATTTTAGAAGGTTTTCTTATCTTCTCTGTAATTCATTTAACAATATTTGTTGCTTTGCATTTGCATAAAACAACGTAGTTGTAAAAAATTTTTTTTGTATTTACAAAAATTTAAACACTTTTAATCATATGTTTTTTCCGCTTGTAAATTCTTGCTGGCAATAATTTATCCAGTAAAAATTGCAGAAAGAAGAAAAACTCCCAACATCAAACTGTCACTTTATTCTCTCTTTACTGAGTATTTGTGTAAACCAACGACATTCAGAAAAAATGTTTACAAATTTGTACAAATTATTGGGTAAACGAACGAAACTATTGACGTTTGGCAATCGTTATCCGTTTCAAAACCTTTCAATCTCTTGATCTCACAAATAAAGGCATTCGAAATACCCTTTCTCTTGATACCGATATTGCATTGGTTTTTTTTTTAACAAAATCGATTTTTTTATGTTTGAACAAAAAATTTACGCCCTGTATCTTGTTCCTGTATTTCTCGCATAGATAAAGTTTTTGCAAAAACCCTACCTTATTTTCCTATTTAATAACGAATTTTCACAAAATTAAATGTCTCCACAGCTTTAAAAGTTAAAATCTCTAAACAATTTTTCCCCAAAAAATAAAATCAATTTATAAACAGACGGCATATGCATAAACATTTTTTTGCTTCTTATAAATCAAATTCCTTGTTTCACATTTTAATTCCATAAGACTTATAAAATTGCATAAAGTAGGGTGTCCATGCATTTCTGGGTACTGATTCTGAATCGTTTTATGACTGCGAAGTGATAAAAACTGTCATTTGTTTAATTGTTTTTAATTGAGTAAAGAGTAGTGTTTTATCGCTTCACAGTTTCGCAAAACATTCGGAGTCGGTACCCTGCAAACAAAAACTTATCGCATCGGATACCATAACGGGTTGCTGCTATTTTATGAATTACGAAAATTTCTTTTTGTCTCCCATGTATTTTTTCCAATGTATTTTTGACTATTGGATAAACAGTCGATATATTTTTTTTTAGTACAAAATAGGCAAATTTGTTGATTAATTTAACTTTATAAAAAAATCTTTTGTTAATTTGACATGAGTTTATCACTAAGTTTTAGTTGGTAATGTTGTGTTTTTTGCAACAACGCACAAAATTTAATGTGAAAATACAATTTTTTAATATCACCGTTATGTACCGATATTAAATGCGAATAAAATACCGTTACCTGCCGAAACAAACAGAAAAAATCGATACCAACACCGTTTTTCGTTTCGGTTGCCAAACAAAAAAAAATTTTTTTACGATTAGTTTTTACGCAAATTTAATTTTATTTATAAATCCACATTGCAATACCAAGCCATCCAGGCCAAAAAACGTATTGCATAACAATTTACAATCCCAAGTAAAGCACTAAAACTAGCTTAAATATATAATAAATGTTATGTAATAACAAATAACTGCACTCATTAATAAACTAAAATTATTTTTATTTAATTTAAATTTTAAATTTTTATTGGCTCCCCCAGCCATAACAAATCAATCAAAAAAGGTAAAACTATTAATAGATTTAGTTAAGAAATCATTATCCGGTGATATAAGAACAACTGAATTTAAAATTTAATATACAAAACTTATTTTTCTGGTGATACTTCTTTTCGAAGTGGGCTGGGTTGTGATTATCTAAATTTAAGTTTTAGCATAAATTGGAGGGCGGATCAATACTTTTCGAATGACTTTTCGAACTTACCTCGTAGTTATATGAAATGCAATACTGCTCCCATCAAGTACCACCTGTTAATAGACTATTGTCAAATTTTAAGCAATTTCCGTCGTTTACTTTGCGTTCAGCTGTTCAAAACATACAACCTCGTAGATATTTTAAAAATGGGAAAAATTGAATTAAGAGTGCTCATTAAAAATTATTTTTTTGTGAAAAAAAAACCGTTAATCAAACCAAGGAAAAGCTTGATAAATAATATGGGGACTCTTCGTCATCGATTTCAATGGTAAAAAAGTGGTTTATTGACTTTCGTTGTCCAGATGCCTTCTGGACGCCCAGTTGAGGTCTCTACACCCAAAACAATTGAAAAAATTCACGATATCGTGTTGGCCGATCGGAGATTGAATGTGCGATAGATTGTGGAAGACATAGGCATCTCACGTGGCTCAGTGGTTTCAATTTTGAACGATCACTTGGGTATGAGAAAGCTTTCCGCAATATAGCTGCCGCGTTTGCTCACAATCGACCACCAACGAACTCGTGTAACAGCTTAGTTTCCATAGCAAAAATCCATGAAGTAGACTACGAATTGCCCCCTTATTGGTCTTATTCTCGGCATTTAGCCCCCAGTGACTATTTCCTATTTCCAAACCTAAAAAAATGGCTCGATGGAAAGAGATTTAGCTCCAACGATGAAATTATTGTTCAAACAAAGTAAATTACGGAACTTGCTCAAAATTTGACAGTAGTATATAAACAGGTGGTACTTGATGGGAGCAGTGTTGCATTTCATATAACGAGGGAAGTTCGAAAAGTCACGAACTTGATGATCCGCTCTCGTATATCGAATCGACATAAAATCAACCATACTTTTTTTTTTACAACGAATAATTTTATGTGGATTGGTTATTCAAAACACCCTCGATTAAAAGATTTTTATTTAAAAACTTGTGCCTCTTTCTGTTTTTTTTCATCAGGGGTGGTGGTAATGTCGGTGGAGGTGGCAATTTTAATCGTGGTGGCAATCAAGGTGGTCGTGCTGGCGGTGGTGGTGGCGGCGCTGGTGGTTTCCAAAATAATAACAATCGTGGTGGACAAGGTTTCCAACAAGGAGGCGGCTTTAAACGTGGTGGAGGTAATAACATGAATTCTGCTGATAATAATTACCAACAACAATTTCCACCTTTAGGTGGTGGTGGTGGCCAAGGTGGTTTTGGTAATAATCGTGGTGGCGGCCAAGGAGGCCGCGGTGGTGGTGGCGGCGGAATGAATCGGTAAGTTAATTTATACTTTTTTGTAATAATTTATAATTAAAAGATGCGTACTTAACATATACAAGGATTAAGGATTCGTTTAATTCCACTCGTAAATGCTGGAGATATTGTTCGAAACAAATATTAAAAAAATGTTACTTATTACAAGTTCCAATTTAACTCGCAAATGACGGATATTTTGTACGAATTCAAAAACTATCCAAACTAGTGTTGATTTCAAGTTTCAATTCAACTTGTATAACCCCGAAATATTGTTCGAAATAGAAGTTCTGAGAATCTTTAAATTAAATTCAAATTGCTATGCGATAGAGACATTAATCATCATCCACCATATTATATCGAAATCTAATGATGAATTAAATAAGTTTTTAGTTTATTATTTTTCCTATAAATACTTCCAAATTGACAAAAAGTTCAGTTACGACAATTTAAAACCCTTTTGAAGTTCAAAAACTGGGATGTTTTCCCCCTAACTTTCGATTTATATTAGATTTGAATCAGTCTTAAAAACCGTATGCGATTAATATGCGACGGCAACATTTTTTCATTGGGAGATGTACTTTTAAAAGCGAAACATTTTGCTGATTTTTTTTAGAGTAAATCTCATTAGCAATAACAAAAGCAAAGTTAATAACGCAACGCAACACAAACATTTTAGGGCCTCGACAAACAACAAATGGAAATGAAACTAATTGCATATCGCTAGCTAATAGCAAAAGCGCGTAACAAACTAATTCGGTTTAATTGATGTGTATGATTTATTTATTGTACTTTTTTATGCCCTATAGTGGTGAAAATCGTGTTAGTGAGAATTCAAATTTATGGCGAAATAGTGAGGATTCAAAATTATGGCACCTTTTTCACTGTATTCCAGTTTTATTTGATTCGATTTCAACTTTATTGCATTAAATGACCACTGTGCAATCACAATTCACTTAAATTGCTAACGATACTAATAGAAACAAGAACAACAATTTGATGAGGTAAAACAATTTTTTGTGGTTGGGAAAAAATTCTAGGGGAAAAGTTTTTTTTAAGGCGAAAAAAATTTTTTGTTAAAAAAAATTTTAGTGGAGAAAAAAATTTTTTGAGATGAAAATATTTGATGTATATATGAAATATTATTCAATTCAAAGGGACTGGTTAAAAAACAAGAGAAAATATTTTACTTGCCAATCGTTACTTATATGAAATTGTACTAAAATACACCAATTTGTATGGAAAATTTAGAGGTACCTTCACATTTTCACTCATAACTTTTTAACCGCTGGACCGATTTTACACATTTTTAATAACAAACTGCTCGGGAGGAAGTACATTGACATTTCAACAGACAGACGGACATCTCTTGATTGGCTTAAAATTTCATAAGGATCACGAATGTATTTACCTAATGGGGTCTTAAACCTATTACATTACGGTTACATACGGAATGAAAAACTGATATATGTATGGCATATATGGTGGAAGGTATAAAAATATGAAATTTTCCGTTTCACCAAATAGTGAAATCCAGAAAATGCCCACATATGTTTTGTTTCATGGCATTCGCAGTTACTTGGCAGAAAGTCACATTTTGCTAAGGTGATGTTTCCAGATAATGTTTTGCTTTAGACGAACAAATAAACTATAACAAAATACATGCAGTCTCTCATTCGTCTAGCGAAAAACGGCTTACGGAAATACCACCATGTTCATTTTAAGTAAAAAAAAAAAATCGAATTATTGAAAAAAAAAAAAAATTTAATTTTTATTTAAAATATTTTATGGAGTTTACTTTATTATAAAAATAAAATTTTAATTTGAATAACATAACCTCACATGTTTTATTACATCAAATTATGAAATCAAACTATTAAGTTGTTATGGGTGGTGGTGAATAATCGCACAGGTCAAAGGTGTGACATTCCCTCTAGCTCTGATCCTAATAATTTTTTCCATTTATCTCTTACATTTATTGAAAATTACTGTTTCATAATAATCTTTTATTGAAGTTTTTTATTTCATAGTTGATCTTTTTAACACTTATATGCATGAAAATGTATTTTTAGTCTGGTTCGACATCATAGAAATTTTTTTCCAAATGAAAAAATTTTTTATTTTTATTTAGTAACCATGTACTGAATAGAGTACATTTTCTGGTTAGCTACGACCTTCATCAACATTCTTCGGTCCCCTAAAAGTGCTAATTGTAAATATCGTTATTTTACTCCAAAAAAAAAAATAAAAAAATCTACTGTATGTTAGTTTTCCGTTGATTTGTGAGTTAAATAGCGGTATTTACAATTAGCACTTTCAAAGGCACGAAGATTGTTGATGAAGGTCCTAGCTGGCCAGAAAATGCATTTCATTCGGCTTGTGCCTAAATAACTTTTTCTGTGTATCCTCCATGATTACTTAATAAAATAAGAAAAATATTTTCATTAGGAAAAAATTTCTATGATATCGAACCAAATTAAAAATACATTGTCTGAACCTGACAATTTCTAAATGAAAATGTAAACTTACAGATCGTTATAAAAAGGGCTTACATTTTCTTTTTATTGTTTTAAAAAGCACACATTGCAATACAAGTTTAGTAACTTATAAAATATTTCAACATAACTTACAGAAAAACGATATCATTTACAACGTTTACAAAATTTTTTACACATCTTAGCTAAAATTGTTCATGTTTAAAAAAAAAAAAAAAAAAAAAAACTATCAAATTAAATGAGGGGTAAGATAAGCTGCTGACATTTGCTTTAATTTCTTTTAGCTTTAAAACATCGAGACGTTAGCATTGGGAAGGTATTCGGCTCTATAACAAATAATTGAGATATGAGGTGAAGCATTTATTTTCATTTCCATTTAGTTTGATTGAGACCCACCCTACGCAATGACCTTTAAACGATTGCAGAGTGTATTTTATTTAAATAGTTTTTGATTTTTTTTTAATAGTTATAATTATAGTTTAAGAAATCCATTTTATATAATTTCTTTAAGAAAAAAAAACTAATTGAAAAATTTATATTCTTTTAAACAGCAATGCGCCACGACAAAATATGCCAAATCGTCGCTATTAAAAATGCATACGAAATAATACTTAAGCAAAATTTATTCAAAAAAAAAAACTTGCGTCAAATTTTGCTTCTTGGATAACAAATGAAAACTATCATCAAAATAGTATTTTTTTTAAGTATATAAAATTGCTATAACAAACTACCACGTGACAATTTTTTACGTTAAAATATTTAGACGTAAAGTTTTCATATAAAAACGTTAATTTTTAAGTTTTATATAATATTTTTTTTTCTGATTAGACATGCAATTTTTCCCCTGATAAAAATTTGCAATAAAATTATGCGTTTTAGTTAATTTTGTTTTAAAATATGAAGCACAATCAATTTAAATGAATGTAATTGACAAAATTTGTAAAAAAAAAAATTAATTTAAACCATCCCTTTTATATCGATAATTTTCATATAATATATTATTATAAACAAAATATGCGTTTTTAAAAACAAAAACTTGTAGAAATACATATAAAAAAAAAAAACAATAAAAAGTACCACCAAAATTGCGTTTTATTCAATTTATAAAAAAAAAAATAAAGGTTAGAGATTTTAAAATTCTCAAGACTTTGCGGCAACTTAAATTGGAAAAATAAATTTCAATGTAATCTTAAACCCAATTTGCACTGCAAACAAAAAGTAGTAGTTTAAAAAAAACTAGTTTTAGATTCAAATTTATATGGAATTTGACCAGTAGTTTTAAAAACTAATAGTTTTTGCTTGTAGCGTAAATAGGGCTTTATAAGAAATTTAGAAAAAAAAAAAACTCCAAATATAAAGTAAACTGATTTTAAAAAGTTTACTAATATCAATATATGTATAAAACCTTGCGGCAACATATGGACAATTTGTCATAAATCGATTTTTATTAAAACTGAAATTAAATATTAACCAACTCTAGCATTAAAGAAAATTTCATCATATTGCAATAAAATTAAAAAAAAAAATCTCAAAAATTTGCGACAACAAATGGACGAATCCAACATCTCATAGAGAGAAATTTTAGAATGTTGCCTAATAATTGCGGATAACATATAAAAATTTAATTTTTTAAATCGAAATTAAAATTAAAACAACCAGCATTAATAAAGTCATCATATTTTATTAAAACAAAACGAGATTTTAAAAACATATTAAAACATGCTCAAAACTTTGCGACATCATATGGACGAATCCTTCTACACATAAAAAGTAATTTTTAAATATTGCTTCATAAAATAATGCGGATAACATAAAAGTTTGAAAGTTTCTCGTAAGTACCAAACCAAACCAATTTTTTATAGACTTATCATTAATTTTTGCCAGCTAATGTAAAATATAAAACTATATTGAAAATTTGAAATAGATTTATCGTAAACATATTTATATATTAAATTAAAATATGTATTATTTAACAACAAATAGATTTTTATATAAAAAAAATGCAACGTTGAGTTATTTATGTAAATCGACTAAAATCTCGTCTCTACATTTTTGAGAGTAATTAGTAATTTGTAGAATGTAAAAATAGCAATAAAATGTATTTGATAACAGTTTTATACAATTTTTATGTTTGTGCGGTTAATTTTGTTCGAAAATCTCACATAAATTTGACATTACGTTTAAATTTAACGCGTAGTTATTGACGTTAAACTCTATATATTTTACATGGGTGCTATCAATTTATAGTGAATGTTCCTATTGCCGCACAAACATAGTTAATATTCAATTTTCCAAGTCAATAGTTTTACTTATGAAGAAGTCTCCTTCATAAATGTTTATGTTAAATAAGAATGTTTTTAATTTATCGCAAAGTTTTGTTTCGACGATTTTCGTTATTTTTAAGGTCAACAAATTTTTTATTTTATAAAATTATTTCTAATTATCTAATTTGCGTTTTACTAATATATTTTTTAATACATTCTATTTACAGGCAACATTTCTAGGATGTCCGCAAATAATAAGTGCCTTCTTTTTTAGCTCAATTTTTTTTATTGTATTATAAATACTCTTAAAATTCAATTTACAATTCTGAGACTGTCTTCCATTTCTATGATAATTTTTAAGTATATAGTTATGATTTAACTTTAAAAAAGTTTTTTTTTTAAAATAAAATGTATTATGACAATTTTTAAATTTTAATATGAAAAGTGTTTTAATTAAAAATGGTGTATATTGGCAAATGTACTTTTGGAAAAAGCTTTTCAGACAAGAAATGAGAACGACTAACTGGCGGCCTTTTAATTTGTTTCGGAAGTTTTAACAAATCGTTTTTCGGACGTTTGCCAAAGTATTATATAAATTTCCTACTGGGAATTTTACATCTGCGCCCTCTGTTTAAAAATTTCTCTTGAATATATACTCTTTATGGTAAGAGAGTTGTATTACTTTTAGTAATTTTGTCCGATATGGGGAAAAATAATTCCAATTTTGATTAAAATATTCAAAATCTTCATGGCGAAATGAAATTCAAACGAATACCTTATTATTAGAATCGGGACTCGATATTCTCAATACGTTAAATTCAAAATATCAAAATCTGGTTAAGCGCTTCTCTTTTTCAAAAAACTATAGATTAATAATTATTTAAGTTATAGCAATTTAATTATTCGCGAAAAATTTAAAAATGTTGTATTCCATTCCGTTTAAGGAAAAATCATTTAGTAGCTTCATTCCGAAAGCTTTAATTTGTATTGAATGAATTCCTAACTGTAATGATTTAAATCTTATATGGTAATCAAATGAATAAATTTTAGTATCAATTATTTTGTATTTAGTGATGGTTGCCATAAACACATAAATAAATCTAAAGCATAAAATCTTATTTTATAATTATAGACTAATATTCAATACTTCTCAATTTTTTTTGTTAATATTTCGGTCAAGTGATGAAAAATTTGTAAACCATTCGAATAATTAAAAACTATTGTTCATCATTCATCTCTTTTTTTTATTGGCTAAGAAAATTCAACACAGTTGTAAAAATTCGTACGTTTACAAAAAAATTTATTTTTGGACAGAAAAAGATAGCAAAACTAAGTACAGTGGAACTAAAAACAACTAAAACTATGCAAAACTAATTGAATTATTAAAAAAATATAACTAAACATATATAAAAAAATTTATGTTTTGCTTTTCTCTTTTCTAAACATCACAAAATATCGACGGTCGACTGTAGCTTAATTTATATTAAACGCGTTGATATATGACGTCGTCAGTCGACCCAATTGTGATTAATCTCGAGCACCCAAATTATTGCCATATTTTAAAATAAATTAACAATAATTATCAAAACACTTTTGCAAAATTTTCTACTGTGCTTACAAAAAAAAAATAAATGAAAATAAAAACATAAATTTATACAAATTTTTAATTTGTTTTCCTTTTTCTTAAATGGCAAATAATATCGAGAGTTCATTGTGACTTAAGCTGTGTTTATGCGGTAAACTATAAACTTTGGATTGTGTCATTCGCATATAAATTTGCCATAAGTAACGTTAAACGTTGGCTTATGTCAAATTTTGATATCTTTAAATTAAAGATGTTTTTTTATGCGACAAAACAACTTTAATTTAAA
Source organism: Eustalomyia histrio (assembly GCA_949748255.1). Taxonomy (NCBI): domain Eukaryota; kingdom Metazoa; phylum Arthropoda; class Insecta; order Diptera; family Anthomyiidae; genus Eustalomyia; species Eustalomyia histrio. The sequence goes on from OX456523.1 coordinate 17,487,337, forward strand.
TCACGAAGACATTTCGTTAGCTTATTATTGGTTTGAATGCATTATATATATTGTAATTATTCTCTTTCTCATTCCGAAACTCGTTCCCCGATATCTTGTATGGTATCTAAGACTTAGCTCTACTCCGTATATATATAACATAAAATAAGTTTTGGTTTGCTACTTACACCACTGTTTGGCATATACATCAAATTTTGCATACAAAAATAAATATTGCTGCATTTGTGACATGCATCAAATTTGTAGAAAAAAATTCTAAATTATATTTCATAATTGTTTTGCTGCATTACTTTAATTAATTAACAAATGTTATTCAAAATAAACTGCTTTTAGGCTCTAATAAATGTATGGTCATACAGCACAGCCTGTCAAATTTAAAACAAAATTGATATGCAGCACAAAACAAGATTTTTTTTAAATTTTAATAATCTTTGACTAAATGAAAATTTCTAGTTTTTTTCACAACACATGCCAATGTCGATAGTGAAAATAAAAACAAATATTTATCAGGTAGATTTAAAGAAAAATTTTAGGTAAATCTTTCTTTGTCGTTTTTCTCGATACCGATTTTTTTGGCATATATTAAGCTGACGATATGTTGTCTACAGTTGACCCAGTGTTATTAATCCCAATTAAAAAAAATCGTTTACTACCAAAATATAAAAATCTCATGGCAACACTATTCAATCTAAATTTTGTTATTTGTCTCTTCTTGGTGTACTTTTGTTTTCATTTCTTGTTTATTATCAAACGGAGTGTTAAATTCGCAAAAGGTAGCGGCAGTTAACTGAAGAGGAAGTGCTAGTCGGTTGGGGTTTCTTTGCTTCTATTGTGGTATTTTGTGGCTAAATAAATCAAAAATAAAGAGAAAATTACCAGTTGAAAATGCAGTAACATATTGAAGGAATAAATTTTTTTTTTAGAAAATTAATATTAAAAATTTCACATAAATTTTTGGCAAAAAATTATAGAGGTGACTCTACATCTAATTTAAAAATTTCATAAAGGTTTTAAAGAAAAAATTATGCAAAAACAAGTTTATTTAGCAAACACCATAACAAAATGTCCAAATTATTGGTGTTTTCAAAAATTTGCATTATTGTTGTTAACAATTCTTATAACATTTAATACGTTGGAGGTCACAGCAGAAACATCACCGCAGACCCCATTGCTCGAATCTTTAGATCAACCAGATATACAACAAAATCAAGCAACAGCTGTTGATTTAAAGGGCAAATTGGTTTTTGCACATGTGGTAAGCAAATTAAAGATACATTTGCTTAAGAGATAAAAGTTTTTGTGAAGGTTATTAATTTTTATAAATAATTTCTTCTAAAGCTTTATCGTCATGGTGATCGTACTCCCATTGAACCATATCCCACAGATCCCTGGAATAATTTGGATTATTGGCCAACTGGCTGGGGTCAATTAACGAATGTAAGTAAAAGTGCAAATATTTGATGTTAACTTAAAACTTGTTAAAAAAATATTTTATTTTGGGTGGGTGCGAACTGGCTAAATAAAATCTTAATTGGGGTATAAAAATATCTATGAAATTTAAACGGATTTTAAAAAATTTTTCAAAGAATTTTTAAATCCTTTTATCGTGAAAATAATTCAATTTCTGGGAATTTCTCTATCACTAAATTGTCTTAGGATCTCAGTATTTTTTCGTATAAAAAAGTCTGAGAATGTTTTTTACATATAAAACATTCTCAGAATCATATTTATCTATATCAAAAAACTATCTAGTTTTTGGATCTAGCTAGTTGTATTTGTCAAAACTCATGATCAAAAACTACCCAGTTTGTATAGTTTTGTACAAAAACTATGTAGTTTTTGATCTGTCTAAATTGTAGTATTGATATCTGAGAATTATCCTAGACGAAAGAAGGTCTTAAAATATAAGAATTTTTATATTTGAAAAATGTCTCAGATTCTGAGAAATTTTGTATACGAAAAATGAGTGAATCTGAGAATTTTTTTATGAGAAAAATATCTCAGAATTTGAGAATTTTTCTTTACAAAAAATGTGTGAGAATCTGAGAATTTTTCTATACGAAAAATGTGTCGAAATCTGAGAATATTTCTATACGAAATTAGAAATTTTTTATACGAAAAATGTTTAAGAATCTGAGAATTTTTCTTTAAGAAAAATATCTCAGAATCTGAGAAATTTTATATACGAACAATGCCTTAGAATATTAAAATTTGTTTTTAACGAAAAATCACTCAGAATCTGTTAGTTTTTCTATACGAAAAATATTTTAGAAACTGAAAATTTTTCTACATGAAAAGTATCTTAGAATCTGAAAATTTTTCTACACGAAAAGTATCTTAGAATCTGAAAATTTTTCTATACAAAAAGTATCTAAGAATCTGAAAATTTTTTTGACAAAAAATCTCTCAGTATCTGAAAATTTTTCTATAGAAAAATATTTCAGAATCTCAGTTTTTGATCAGTCTTAATTGTAGCATTAAAATCTAAGAATTTTGCTATACGAAAGAAGGTCTTAAAATATGATAATTTTTCTGTACAAAAAATGTCTCAGATTCTGAGAAATTTTCTAAACAAAAAATGTGTCTGAATCTGAGAATTTTTCTATACGAAAAATATTTTAGACTGAGAATTTTTCTACACCAAAAGTATTTCCAAATCTGAAAGTTTTTCTTTACGAAAAGTGTCTCCGAATCTAAAAAATTTCCTATACTTAAAGTATCTCAGTATCTAAAAATTTTTCTATATAAAATATATCTCAAAGTTTTCTATAAGAAATTTTTCGGACAATCTAAGAACTTTTCTATACGAAAAGTATCTCAGAATCTTGATTTTTTTATTTTGAAATTCTTTAGAAATGAATGCTGGTTAAAATTGGTACAGTTGGTCACATTATGCTTAACTTGCCTTTGTTTAACTTATATTTTTATCAACTAATTTTTAACAAATTGTATTTATTTTAATTATTTACACTGGTTTTCATTCTAAAGAAAATGTCAAACAATTTTAGGAAAAAAAAGTTAATTCTAAAACCTTTAGTACAGTCAGTTCTTTTGTAATGTGGATTAACTTTAAACTTAGTTTAAAGCAGTTAGTAACTCGAATGCTGCTTTTGAAATGTGTTTTATATAAATAGAAACCAAAATTCAAAAGAAATTGTCTGCGATAAAGTTTTGTTAATAAACTTGATAATTGGTGATCAAATTTGTTTAACGTTTAACTAAAACAAGTTTGATAGAAATTTCAAAAATTCAGCCTTAATGCTTTACTTAAAAAACAAAGATTTTTATATCTTTTGTACGAAAAGTCTTGAAAAGCTATGTATAAAGGTCTTTAAAAATGCAATTTTAAATTTAAAATATCAGAATTTCTAAAATCTATATGTAATATCTTTAAAAGAATTGAAATTATTGTAATTTAAATGCATGCGCTTCTTTCTTTCATTTGTGGTCGAAGTTTGCAATAATATTCCCTTTTTATTCCATATCAAATCTAAATTTTTTTAACAATATTAAAGGGTGAAGTTTAAACAAATGTTACCAAAATATAAATATGTATATTGTTTCATATATTTTGCCACGTACAAATAAAGTAAACAAAATTTATTAAAATTTTGTTTACTTATACTTATTATAAAAAAAAAATATTCATTCACAGTAAAATTGAGAAAATAATATCATTAATTGTTTTGTATCGAAACTAATTTAATTTTCTGTAAAACTCCAATTTATATAATTATAATAATCAACTGAAAATTAAAAAAAAAATGTTATTTTAAATTAAGTGTTTTAACTATGTTAACTAGTTGAACAAACGAGTATTGCACTTTAAAATAAACACGTTTAAATTTAACACATATATTTCAAATGTTTGATTATTATATTATTAACCAATTTCAAGTATAAATTGGAATTGATTAAAAACATCAATCAAATTTCAAAATATACTAAAAATATTGCACGATCTTAAATTTAATTTATACTTACATTAGAAAAGATGCTTTTGTTCAATTCGAATTCCTTTTTAATAGTATGTAAGAGAAGAAATTGTTGAACTAAATAAAAACAAAGGTTTTTGAAAAATAGTGCAAAAAATATCTCGAATATTTTTGACACTAGAAACTGTTAAAATTGTTCTAGATAACACCTTGTCAGTTTTACTATTGTATTCCATGTAATACTCTGCCCATTGTATTCTAAAACATTTTTTTTAAATCAAATTTAATATTTATTAAATTAAATTATAATTTCGATTATAATTTCAAGTAGTCAAGCAATAAATTAAAGTCAATGAACTCATAAACCCAGCAAACATGCCAATTGTATTGCCTAGACGAAAAATTATATTGCGGCAATAATCGCCTTCGTATTGCGGAAGAAACCCCATATGATATCGCCCCATAACCAACCAAAAGATATATAAACAATTATTTTATATAAGTACATATTGTTTTTTTTTATAAACTTTGTAACATGGAATCCACACAACAATTTATTTCTTCATTATCCTCTGATGGAATTTGGCCTTCTTTTGAACGGTCTGTTTAAATTCTATTTTCTGCAAAGGAAAATAAATATTTTTCATTTGCAGTTTTTTAAATCATTATTCCAAATTTTGTAAAAATTTTTTCCAAATAACTCCATTTTTAAACATTTTTTTTTGTTTATCTTCTAAGAGTTATTAAAAAAATATCTTCGCAATAAATTTTTCCTAATATCGTCTAAATATCTTGATAATTTTTTTGATGGCAATCAAAGGGAAGATATTTCCGTAATATCTTCTTGACGATATTGGGAAAGAATCAATTATAAAGGAAGTAGAAATACAATATGAAAACATAATCATTCAGTCTGAAAAATACAATGGCAAAGCGTAGGCGACATTATTGTCCTGTTACCCGATTGATAAGAGCGGCCAACGAATGGTTGGAATGAATTTTATTATTTTTTTTCTTTCTGTTAAATACGGTGATGAAATTTCATACTCTGATCATTAAATGGGTGAATCATATATTTATAGAAATTGCGTAAATCGGAGATTACCCGTTATGTAGAATCATTTAATTGATCATATCGTTATGGCAAGTCACCTTGAGCATCTCTTGTTTATTTACATTTCTCTTATCAAAATGTGTACATAATACAAATTTACATAGTAGATACAGTGACACACTGCTAAAAGCAGACCTCAGTAAACACAGCTTCTATGAGTTTAATGCAACAATTGTATATGTCACTCGAATAAGGGCGTAAAATCCAACTTTTGGAAAACACATTTTTTTTTAAGTTATATTGGGTGTATAACTTAAAAATGCGGGATTTTTGGGAGCTTATTATGAAATATTGGTACAATATAAAGTTATTCAAAGTTAGCAATGACCTTTTACCATCTTTCTGGCAATATATGAATTTTGCGCCAAAAGAATTGCTAATTTTTTGAGGCCAGAAGCCAATTATGGATACCCTGTTCTGAAGTGAAGCGTATTCCAGTGAGAAAGTTCTGCTTCGATCGAGACAAATGGTAGTCGGATGGGGAAGGTCTGGTATATAAGGCGGTTGATGCAAAACTTCTCAACCACTACTTTCTAAATAGTTTTGAACTAGTCTTGTAACATGTGGCCGAGCATTGTCATGATGGAATATTACGGCTTCATGTTTGGTCGAAATATTCCGGACGATTTTCGGCTAATACTTGCTTAAACGAATCTATTGTGTTCGGTACAGGTGCGCTGCTATCGTCTAGCTTGATTTGAGCAGCTCATAATAGATGGAGCCTTTCCATTTATTATTTGGTCCCACCAAATACAAAACATTACCTTGGCGCCATAGATATTCGGTTTTGGCGTTGATTTAGCTGGTTGGCCGACTTCACATACAAAATGTATTTCAGAAATAAAAAATAGTACCCTACATTGTAAGAACATATACAGTGAAAGCTCCCGCAGGCGGACACACCGACCGTCGCGCTGATTTTGTCTGCTTACGGGAGATGTCCGCCTACAGGATAGTTTTTTTCTTACTAAGTTCCAAGAAGGGACCAAGAAACTTTTTTCCGTCTATGGAAGCAGACCGGTTGCGGGAGCTGTCTGTTAGTAGAGTTTTAAGTGTACTATGATGATCTATTACTGAACCCAAACGCTAACATTGTCAAACTCAATATTTGAGTTTCGATTCACTCTATAAAACGCATTAGGGATTCCAATCGGGAGTAATGTTTCAAAATTCTGGGATATTGGAATTTTATATTTGTCTTCTCTAAAGTGTACGTACACTCACCAAAAAAAGTCTGTAATGGCAACTAAAAATTTTGCTGTTATTACGGGAAATTTTGCTAATTTGAGCCCAGCAGTATTTTTTGCTAATCTTAGCAACACATGTCTGCTGACGTGTAGTACAATGAAATTAGTAAAAAAAATTAGCCGCTGCTACTAAATTTTAGTAACCTTTTTGTAAAATGGAATTTAAAATCTGTTTGCTAAAATTAGCAAAAAAAAAAAAATTTACTAAATATTATTAATATTAGTACAAAATTACAAATTTATTTTTTTTTTTATCGAGCATCAAAATTTTTTTATTGTATTTAGTTTTTCAAAAAATATTTTAGACAAAATAAAAAAATCATTTTGTTTTAATTTGGTAATTTCTATTTTAAAAACCTTTTTAGTAATTTTTTTTTTACTTTTAAGGTCAAATTTTAATTGTTTTTAGGGCTGATTTTTAAACCAAAAAAATTTTTTGGTGCTATTTTAAGTGGATGTCCTATTTTCAGACATGAGTCGGTATATTCACTTTCGATCCCTTTTTTTAATCTATGTAACATTTTAAGGCAATTTAAGTTTGTATATATAAGTTTTAATATTAAGAAATAACATTTCCTTCAATATCCACTTTTTTAAAATTAGTTAATTTTTTTTGCTGATTTTAGCAAATCGGTTTTCAACAATTTCCAAAATTATTTCTGAAATTAGCAACGAAAATTTTGTAAATATTCTGTATAAATTCTGTAAATTGTGAAATTAAATAGCAAAATGATTTGTTAAATAATAATTTTTTTACTTAAAATCAGTACAAAAATAGTAAAGTGGGATTAAAAACCGTACAAATATTTCTACTAACTTTTTTCTGAGTGTAGTGTCTTAAAAATATTTTTAAACATATAAACCTATGATTTTTTTTGTTAAAATACAAAGCATTTGAAAATACAAAAATTATTAAAATACAAGAAAATAAGGAAACTAAATATAACAACTCCAAAAGTTAAGGTGTACTGTTTTTTATTTCTGAAATACAATTGACTATTTCTGAAATACAATTGACTATTTCTGAAATAAAATTAACTATTCTGAAATACAATTGACTATTTCTGAAATACAATTGAATATTCTGAAATACAATTGACTATTTCTGAAATACAATTGACTATTTCAAAAATACAATTGACTATTCTGAAATACAATTGACTATTTCTGAAATACAATTCACTATTTCTGAAATACAATTGACTATTCTGAAATACAATGGACTATTTCTGAAATACAATTGACTATTCTGAAATACAATTGACTATTTCTGAAATACAATTGACTATTCTGAAATACAATTGACCATTTCTTAAATATAATTGACTATTTCTGAAATACATTTGACTATTCTGAAATACAATTGACTATTTCTGAAATACAATTGACTATTTCTGAAATACAATTGACTATTTCTGAAAAACAATTGACTATTTCTGAAATACAATTGACTATTCTGAAATACAATTGACTATTCTGAAATACAATTGACTATTTCTGAAATAAAATTGACTATTCTGAAATACAATTGACTATTTCTGAAATATAATTGCACTCAATTTTGTTCTATAATGCAGATCACAGTGTTTTATTCAAAATAAAAGTTCTACACCTTTAAAAAAACACCCTTTACAATGCAAATAAAAATGCGTTTATTTAAATTTCGCTTACTGTATGAGTATTTGAAAAAATATTTTTCAGATAACTGTTTTTTTTCGTGAAAAATTTTTAAGCATGCCAAATATTTTCCTTATCATACACACAATCTTCATTATTAGCATTCTTATCTCAAGTTGTAAAAAATGTTGTTATGATGACCATTGTTTATTGTTTTTAAAATTTATCATGTGTTTTCTTTATCTTATTTTTGTCTCTATGGCTGAACATTTTGAGCCTGAATTAAAGTACATCTTTATGGTTCTGTTACATGTTCTTTTATTTATTTTTAACTACTGATAAAAGTATATTTATTGATTATTGAAAAACACAAATTGTCCGGCATCGAAACAAACAAATACATTTGTTGTGACAAGGAAAGTATCCTATACTTTACACATCGATTTTAATGTATGTAATTTGAATGTGTGATAGATAAAAATCAACAATCTATTTGACCTGTCTATTGGCCTACCTCGGAATTTTTAGGGATAAAAAGGGATTGGTTAAAAAATAGGTATTTTTTAATTTTTAGCTTTTTAAATATTAACAAAACCCAATGTTTTCATATGCAAAAAAAAACTTCACCATTTCACTACTAAGAAATATCATAACGTATGGGCAAAACTTACGGAAAAATGCTAAATATTAAAAAAAAATATATAAACAAAGCATTTTCATTTTAATTTTTATTTATTTATTAGGTACAAGATTAAAAAAAATTTACAAAAAAATATTGACCCCATAGCGGTTTGCCTTCCGAATTTTTTTTGGTACTTTAGCCATGTATTTCTGATTTTCGCTTGTATCGATGGTTTTTAGCTCTTTTTTATTTTCGGAATAAGGCAATCCACATTTTTTGCTCTGTATCCATTTCTGTATACTCTTCTCTTTAAGTTTGTCCAAAAAGTTTCTATTGGTCTAAGTTGTGGAACATTTGGTGGGTTGTTATCTTTCGGCACAGATTTGGTTTTTCTGTGACTTAAATTGTCTTTTAAATTAACTTTGGCGTAGTGGAACGATGCTAAATCTGGCCAGAAAACAATGTTTTAATTTTTATGGTATTTTTTGATAAATCTTTCAAGTTTTGGAATACACTTTTCATTATAAACATTTGCATTTACAGCTAATCCACCCTTAAAAAATACTGACACCACGCTCACTAACCGCCAACTACAATAAAACCTATCCTGAAAATTTGGTCTTACATATATACTTGGATGTTTTAGTTGCTTTATGTTTAGAAGTCTCTAAGTAATACTTTTCTTGCCATTCATTGCCTTCCACTGTGAAATACGTCTCATCATCTATCACACATTTATACACAGAAGTTGCAAAGAAGTAATTTTGGGAAAGGAGACGTAGTCTTGATTTAATGATTTTTTTTGTCTCTAGTTGTTGCTGGTGCAGTTTTTTTTCCTTTTCTTTTGAATTCCCATGGACTTCAGATATTTCTTAATTGTATTTTTGTGGCATTGATACTTCTTTCCCAACTCTCCGGAAGATTTTGCGCTGCAGCCCACGGTTTCAGCTTTCAATTTACTGCGAACTTTTGGGTCTTGCAAACAACATTTCCTCCCCGAACCAGGTTTTCTTTCTACACTTTTTCTATTTAGTTTACTGTTTTGTAGATAAAATGTCAATGTCTTTTCTTGAACGGATTTTCTTTACAAATTTTGCAAATGAGCTTACGTCGATCTGATTCGTTTATTGACATTTTTAATACTAATTGATTAATGATGCAAGTGTTAATATTTTTTAATAAACAAGTTGAATATACCGTTAAATTCTCAAAAAAAGTTTTTGTTGTGAACAACAAAATTTTTTTTTAATTACCGCATTTACACTATTCCGCATTTTTTTGCCCATACGTAATTTTTTTTTAAAAACACAAAACAAATTTTTCTACAAATAATAAATTATTAAACTTTTCTCCCCATTTTTATTATTTAAAATTTGTTTTGTTTTATATTGCTGAATTGAAATGAAAACTAAAAGTGACATTTAATGGCAAACATTAGCTCTGTTCCCTTACTTTCTGGGTAAAGTTCGGTAAAATGAGAGTAAGCACAAAATACTCTCATAAAATGACAAAATTACCCAAAAGTACAGGAACGCAAAAAACCACTTTTCTAGCCCAAAAAAAAAATGTCAAAATGCATCAGTGATGCCAAATTTTTAGGTGCAATAAGTGTAACACGACAAGTGAAAACGCGCTAATGGAGAAATGCGAAAAATGAAATAAGACTAAAAAAAAAAATATATTAAAATTGCCCGCCGTTTACAGTGGCAGGACATTTCGAGATTTTGATTTTTCCTCTTTAAAAAAACACACATAGTTATTTCTAATAAATATATTTTTCTCATAATTTAATGTTTATGAGCTTTTTTTTCATTGTTTTTTCAAAGTGGTGTATATAAAAATCTCGTGATTTCGTGCCAATGTAAAAGAGGGCATTACAATTTTCAAAAAAAAGAGGTAAGAAAAGTTAAAAGGTGCCGATCTGTCCCTGTTTTATAAACAGAAAATATTTCAGTTTTTAGAAAGTAAAAAACCGCTTATTGTAACACGAAAAGGGCTAAATTAACATCGCTGAAGTTCCTTAGTTTTATTTTTTACATTTATAAAACAGCTGTTTTTGTTTATCAACTGTTCTTTTGACAATTTACCCAATTTACCCAAAGAAAAAGTTTGGGTAACTTTCGGTAAAAAGAGAACGCTTTTGGGTAAATTTGGGTAAGTTTGGGAACCCGCGGTAACGTACGGGAACAGACTTATTATAACGACAGGCGATTGCATTTCAACGATATAGTAATGATATTGCATTGACATTGTCTTCGCTTGAAATTAGTTAACCAATTTTTTGTAAAAATTTAAACATTTTTTATTTTTGTATACTTCATGTTTATAACCCCTTTTTAGATTTTAAATTATTTTTTTTTCTCAATCGCATATATAAATTTCATGAAAATCGGAGTGTTTATGATGGAGTATTTTCCTTGTGTGTTATTTTTAACTTCAAATTTACACAAAGCCACAACCAAAAAAATATTATTCTTTGTTATCATTTAATATTGTATTGAGTTTCAAAATATTAATATTTGCATAGCACGTGCTTAGATGATTAGTTAAGCCAAATATACATAAATAAAAAATATAAAATATCAATTGCAATGTTAACAAATAAGGCCCAAATTGGTTTTGAAATAGAGCCCCCCATTTCACCCGGCTTCGATCTAACCGGTCTATCCGGCTTTCAATCCGGTATTACGGTCTTACAGTGTTCCCGGTCTTTTGATTTGACCGGATAGACCGGTCTACCCGTAAAAACTATTCATACGTAAAAACTATTCATACTTTAAAAATATAATTTTTTCCAAAATAAAAACACTTTTTTAAAAAGTGCTTTTTTACAAAGAAAAATTTTTTAATTTTTTTTCCAAAAAATGGCTAGAATAGTTTTGGTGTAAAAATGACGAATTATTATCCAAAAAAGACCGTGACATTTTCATATGAAAATTCATCTTATATATTTGTTTTAGAAAAAACATAGTCATATACACTCAGAAAAAAAGTTAGTAGAAAAATTTTGTAAACTGTTTTCAATCCCACTTTAATATTTTTGTAATGATTTTTAGTAAAAAAATTATTATTTAACAAATCTTTTTGCTATTTACATTTTATAAATTACAGAATTTTTACAGAATATTTACAAATTTTTGTTGATAATTTCAGAAATAATTGTGGAAATTGTTGAAAACCGATTTGCTAAAATTAGCAAAAAATTTTACTAATTTTAAAAAAGTGGATAATGAAGGAAATGTTATTTTTAAGAATTAAAACTTATACATTTAAACTTAAATTGCCTTAAAATTTTACATTGACTCAAAAAGGGATCCTAAGTGAAGATACTGACTCATATCTAAAAATAGGACCTCCACTTAAAATAGCACTAAAAAGTTTTTTTTAGTTCTTAAAATCAGCCCTAAAAATAATTAAAATTTCACCTTAAAAGTAAAATAATTGACTAAAAAGGTTTTTAAAACCGAAATTACCAAATTAAAACAAAATGATAAATTCGTTAATGTTTTTACAATTTTTAAGCCTTTGATTTTTTTTTATTTTATCTAAAATATTTTTTGAAAAACTAAATAAAATAAAAAAATTTTGTTGCTCGATAAAAAAAAATAAATTTGTAATTTTGTACTAATATTAATAATATTTAGTATTTTTTTTTTTTGCTAATTTTAGCAAACAGAATTCCACTTTACAAAAAGTTTAGTAAAATTTAGCACCGGCAGCTAATTTTTTCTACAAATTTCATTGTACTATATGTCAGCAGACATGTGTTGCTAAGATTAGCAAAAAATACCGCTGGGCTCAAATTAGCAAAATTTCCCGTAATAACAGCAAAATTTTAAGTTGTCATTACATATTTTTTTTGTGAGTGTCAAACAATTCTTTTTTTTAGGTTTTTTTTTTTGCAAAAGGTACTTTTTTTGAAAAAAAATCCTTTTTTTTTATAAAAAATACTTTTTTCGTAAAAATAGTTTTTTTTACAAAAGGTACTTTTTTCGATTTTTTTTTACAAAAAGTATTTGTTTTCCCAAAAGAATTTTTTTAAAGTTCTGTTTACAAAAAGTATTTTTTTTAAATTTTTTTGTGAAAAATATCTTTTGGGGAAAGGTACTTTTTTGCAAAAAGGTACTTTTTATAAAATTGCCTCAGTTTTGGGAAAATTAAAAAAAATTTTTTTTTTGAAAAAAGTATGCATTGACTGGTTTTTACATGTATACCGGTCTGCATGGGCTTTTGGTCTAATCTGTCAGACCAAAAAATCGGGTAGACTGTACGACCGGTTATGATAACCGGTCTAACCGGCTGCTTGTTGTTGTAGTAGCGTAGGCTGAAATGTTTTGATTCCTGCTTCTGCTGGTGTGACAGTTCTTGCTCAAAATTCGGTAGATTCCGAGTCGTTCCGGTGCATAGAACCGACTGTCGCGGGAACGGTCTAACTGGGTACACCGGTCTGCGATTTATTTATCTATTCTGAGGTAAAGTGCAGTGAAATGAGATATCGTGAGCTAAAAATCAACTAACATTGCAGTTATTTTCAATTGTTTGTATAGTTAAAATAAATGCAATATCAGTTAAACTTAAATGCAATTGCAGTGTACACATTTTTAACTGCAATTGCAGTTAATTTTACCGACATAATGCTCTAGTGTAGAAATTGTTTTTATTATAAAAACAATTTTTAGTAATTAAAAAAAAAAAAAATTTTGTAAATTTCATTTATAAATTTCAAATTGTTATTAATGTCCTGCTAACCTACTGTACGTTAACCCCCCAGTCTCATGTGACTGGTAATCTTTTGTTTATTATTTTCTACTACTGTACATGATATTTATTAATTCATTATAGTTTTAAATAAAACCTATTTTTAGCATTTAAAAAAAAAAAATACATCTGTATTTACATTTAATCAGTTACTAGGAAAGACAATTAGCGATAAATTTATGCGAACGCAAGTAAACATTTAAGATAATTTATTATGGAGTATTTTAAATGAGTGTTTAAAGATTAAACTAATTTAAATGTAAATATATAAAGTCACGTGATTAAAAGGCTGATTAGTTTAAAATTAAAAATGTATATATTGTCGATTATACACCTAGGAAATTATGTAGGTAGAATCAACTGCAAATGACAGTTAAAATAACTACATTTGCCGCTGAAAGGGTGTAGTTATTTTTAGCTGTTAAAAATCAATCGTCAAATAAATTAAAAATAAATAAAAATATAATAGTTAGATTTAAAGCAAAAATGTTTACAGTAAAATAAAAAAAAAATTTTTTTTTGTGATGAAAAACGTTTTTAAAATGTAAATTTTTTTTTGTGCTAAAAAATTATTTTTGAAGTGAAAAAATAATTTGAGGTAAACATTAAAAATATTATTCAAAAAATATGAAAAAATATTTCATTCACCAGACGCTAAAAATTTGAGGTGAACATTAAATATTATTCACCTCTAGGCGTCTGATCAAAAAATATGACAAAATATTTCATTCACCAGACGCTAAAAATTTGAGGTGAACATTAAATATTATTCACCTCTAGGAGTCTGATCAAAAAATATGACAAAATATTTCATTCACCAGACGCTAAAAATTTGAGGTGAACATTAAATATTATTCACCTCTAGGAGTCTGATCAAAAAATATGACAAAATATTTCATTCACCAGACGCTAAAAATTTGAGGTGAACATTAAATATTATTCACCTCTAGGCGTCTGATCAAAAAATATGACAAATATTTCATTTACCAGACGCTAAAAATTTGAGGTGCAATAGCAGTTAATTTTAAATACAATTGCAGGGTACACTTTTTTTTAACTGTAATTGAAGTTAATAATTTCATAATTCTCTTAATGCATACAAACCATAATATTTCAAATAATTTTTTAAAATAGATTACAATTATCTTTGATTTAAGAAAACATTCATTATTGTATGTCTTAATGGACCGTAAAATCTCAAAAAATTAATTTAAACTTATCATAAATTTTGCATATCACATTAAAAATGTCCATGTGTTTTATGTCATTAAACTTTTTAAATCAAATCAATTATGATGAAATATTACATTTTTCTTTTTGCAGATTGGTAAACAAGACCATTATCATTTAGGACAATGGTTACGTAGACGTTATAACAGACTTTTAAGTAAAACCTATAATAAGGATGAAATTTATATACGCTCTACCGATGTTGATCGTACCCTAATGAGTGCTTTATCAAATTTGGCGGGCCTTTATGAACCGGTTAATAAAGATGTTTGGGATCCAGCTGTACATTGGCAACCTATACCAGTGCATACAATGCCGGAAAAAATGGATGCGGTAAGAAATTTGTATTATTGAAAATATTTTTTATTGGGTTTTGAAATTTTTAATATTTGTACAAGAAACGTAAAAATTAATTTCACCATAATTTTTTTCAACATAAAAATTATACTCACCTTCAAAACAGCATTTACATTGGAGGGTTGTACGAGGGCGGATCAATAAGTCCGTGACTTTTTGCAAAAAAAAAAAAATATTTGTTCAACATAATCTCCTTTTAGCTCAATACACTTAGTCCAACGTTTCTCCAATTTTGTATCCCTTCCAAAAAAATAGAATTTTTCGAGGTCCATAAAATAGGCATTTGTTTGATCAATAATGTCATCGTTGGAGCTAAATCTTTTTTTACCGAGCCATTTATTTAGGTTTGAAAATAGGAAATAGTCACTGGGGGCTAAATCCGGAGAATATGGCGGATGAGGTACCAATTCGTAGTCCAATTCATGAAATTTTGCCATTTAGACTACACACGTGTGCACCCGTGCATTATCTTGATGAAAAAGAACTTTTCTTGGCCATATGGGGTCGTTTTTTTTAATCTTCGTTAAATCGGTCCAATAAGTTGGCATAATATTCGCCAATGTGGATTATCCCGCGTGCATCCCAAAAAACTGATGCCATCACCTTATTGGCCGACAAACTTACCTTGGCCCTCTTCGGAGCTTAGATTGCTGCTTGGTCTCCGAAGTGTTGTAATGGATCTATGTTTCATCCACAGTTACAAAATGCCGCAAAAACTTATTCGAATTGCGGTTAAACAACACCAAACATTCCTTTGAAGTTGTCACACGATTACGTTTATGGTCAATTGAGAGCAAACGCGGCACCAATCTTGCAGACCACACAGCCATATGAAATGCCTATGGCATCAACAATCTCACGCACTTTTACTCTTCGATCGGCCAACACCATATCGTGGATTTTTTCGACATTTTCGGGTGTATTGGCCTCAATTGGCCGTCCAGAACGTTCAGCGTGACCAAAACGAATGTCAGCAAACCACTTTCTTACCATTGAAATCGATGGTGCAGAGTCCCCATAGTATTTGTCAAGCTTTTCCTTGGTTTCATTGAAGGTTTTTTTTTCGCAAAAAATAATGTTAAATGAGCACTCGAAATTCACTTTTATCCATTTTTAAAAAAATCCACGAGGTTGTATGTTTTGAACAGCTGTTAAACGCAAAGTAAATGATAGCAGTCTTTTAACAGGTGGTACAGGGTGGCGCAAAAATAACCTTCCGATGTTTTTTGGCTGTAATTTAAAAAAAAAATGAAAAACTTTGATTCTTCATGTGGATTATTTTTATTTGGTCTTTAAATTTTTTTTACATCAAGTCGAGAATATGATGTCATGTAAATGGCCGCCGCCACAGTTGATTGTCATTTGAGCCCTTTTTAGGGCATTTTCCATCACTTTGGCCAAAACTTCCGGCGATAGGTCCTCACATTCTTGACGGATATTGTCTTTAAGAGCTGCAAGAGTCTGAGGCTTGTTGACATAAACCCGCGACTTCAAAAAGCCCCACAAAAAGAAGTCTGGAGCGGTCAAATCAGGCGATCTTGCTGGCCAGTGCAAATCGCCAAAACGGGAGATTAGGCGCCCGGGAAATGCATCCTTCAGCATATCGGTTCTGGCACGTGCAGTGTGTGGCGTTGCACCGTCCTGTTAGAACCACATGTTTTCCAATCCCAATTCATCAAGTTGCGGCAAAAAGAACTCGTTGATCATTGCTCTGTAGCGCTCACCCTTCACAGTAACCGTTTGGCCCGCGACGTCTTCGAAGAAAAAAGGTCCGATGACTCCTTCAGCGAAAACAGCACACCATACAGTGACTTTGAGCGGGTGTAATGGCTCTTCGTGGGTTACATGCGGATTTTCAGTGCCCCAGAAGCGTAAATTTTACTTATTTACGTACCCGCTAAGATGGAAATGGGCCTCATCACTCATGATTATTTTTGATGAAAAATAATCTTCATTATTGCTCAAATAGTCACCAATATTCCGCGTTCTGGAGCATTGTAACATTGTTTATTAACGTGTTTTTCGCATGTGTTTACTACACAAATGTCAAAACAGAACTGACATTAGGGGCCAATCGCAAAATTTATAGCATTTTCTGATAGGAGGATTACTTTTGCGCCACCTTGTACTTGATGGGAGCAGTGTTGCATTTCATATAACTACGAGGGAAGTTCGAAAAGTCACGAACTTGTTGATCCGCCCTCGTATGTTAGTGCTTTTTCACCGCGAGTATACTTTTCAACACTGAAAAATATGTTGTGAACAGACGTTGAAAAAGATAAATCTTTCTTAAATTAATTCGCGAAAAAATAATTCTTTTTGTAAATCAGCGAGTTGATTCAATATTTTATAAATCAATTTATAAAATCAAATTTAAAATAATAGTTGATTATTCAATTTCATTTGAATCTTTTTTTGATTCAATTGAATAAAATCATTTCAAACATAATTCTTTTTTTAATTCGCGAATTTAAAAAAGATTGATTTAATTTACGAATTAAAACAAAATAAAAACACATTAAAATTGACTTGCGAATCTCGCCATTTGCCATTTTGTAAAATGGTATTTTTTTAAAATGACCGGTATCTCGAAAACTAAGCGAGCTAGGGCAAAATGGACAAAATTTTTGCTCTAGTAAAATATTAATATACTACGATAATAAAAATAAGCCAGGTACGGAAGACATCCCGAGGTATTTATTTTTATAAAACAGCCACAGGCTACCCCATTTTAATACAAACGAAATGGAACGAAAAACGAAATTTATTTATTATCTGAGTGTGTTATTTTATTTTTTCATATGAATTGATAAAAAAAATATATACAACCTGTGGCTGTTTTATAAAAATTCCAGGAAATCCTCCTGTGACCTACCGAATCTATTCTATCGAAGGGTAACCTTTCTTGAGCTTATCAAAAATTTTGTCCGTTTAAACGGACAAAATTTTTGCTCTAAAGGAGTATTAATATACTGCGATAATAAAATTAGGCCAGGTCCGAAAGACGTCCCGAGAGCTTCTAAAAACCCTTCGGGCTTAAAATTAAATTAATTGTGATTTAAAAAAAATATATTCATTTCAAATGATTTTCGAGAGCCAAAATAATAATTTTTGATTCGCGAATCAAATCAAAATTGATTTGATTCTTTAATTTAAAATTTAATTATTCAAATTAATTTATTTTGTTTGATTTAAAAAGAATTATTTAAACCAACTTGATTCTTCTAATAAGATAAATATAAAATTATGTAATTAGTAAAAAATTCAATCAGAAAAATTAATTCGCGAATTAATTCATAAAAATTTAAATCAGATTTGAAAATTTAAGGAATTATATTTTTGAAGGTCTGGTTGTGAACAACTCAAAGCACACTTCTAAAAGAAAAAAAAACTTTTTTTTACTCGTTTTCTTAATGTTTTGCTTTAAAACATCTATAATTTTCAAAAATTGTCAAAACTGAAAATTTTCCCAAAAATAGTTAATAATTTTTTGGCAAAGTTTCACTATAGTAAAAGTGACGTATAGACGTCTGACACCACTGTTCGTCTAGATAATTTTATGCGTTGTAAATCTTATCATCTAATGAATGCAATTTCTGGGCAGGGTACCGAATCTGAATGATTAAAAAATAGTGATAACAAATGACAGTTTTCACTTCGCACAGATAAAACCATTTAGAATCGGTAACCAGCTATTTTTATTTATAATTTTTTTTTTCAGAAAAAATTTCGGCAATACTAAAAGCTATTTTTTCTTTACAGGTTCTTGCTGGCAAAGCCGCTTGTCCTGCCTATGAATATGCACTTTCTGCCCTACAAGATTCGGTAGAGTTTCAAAACCTAAATGATCGTTATGCTTATCTTTTCAATTATCTCACTAAATATGCGGGACGCACTATTGATTCTTTAGAAGATGTACAGCGTATTAATAATACCTTTTACATCGAAGAACTTTACAATAAAACTTTACCAGAATGGACTAATAAAGTTTATCCTAGCGCTGATATGACATATATTGCTAATTTTGGATTTTCCATTGCCACTTATACTCGGCAAATGGCACGCTTAAAAACAGGACCTTTGATTAAAGAAATGCTACAGAGATTTGTGGATAAATCTAAGGGAAAATTAAATCCCGATCGTTCATTGTGGGTATATTCGGCTCATGATACTACAGTGGCTAATGTCTTGAATGCTTTAAAAGTATTTGAAGTAAGTTTATTGCAATTTTTTATTTATTTTTAAAAGGGAAATTAATTTTTTATGAAAATATGTATATTTGTAGGTTCATAGTCCTCCATATGCTGCTTGTGTTATGTTGGAATTACGTTTGGATAATAAACTACAACCATTTGTTTCTATATTCTATAAGAATACCACGGCTGAGCCTCGTCCAATGTTTATACCAGATTGTGGTGTAGCATGCCCTCTTAATAAAATGTTTAATTTATATAGTGATATTTTACCACAAGACTGGGAAAATGAATGTAAATTAACCACCTTAATGATGACTTATGAAGAAGCCAATATTGGTACGGCAATGGGTAAGTACAACAAGGATTATGGCCATTAGGGAGAGTCAATTTTTTTTATCGACCAATCGATTGTCAAAATCATAATCTACGACGAATTCTAAGAAGGGTTGCCCAAGAAACCATGTATTAAAAAAAAAATAACTAGAATTTAGAAATGTATATTAGTTTAAATTGAGCTTAAGATTTTTTTTTATAAAAATGAATTATAAATATTTATTTATCACAATATATCGTCACCACATTGGGTAACTTTTTCTGGGGAACATTTTTTTTTTGGAAAATTAATAAATAAAAATTATAAATTGAAAACTTAAAAAAGGCGGGAAATCAAAAATTGTTTTTTTTTTGCAAATATTTTTTAATTTTAAGAAAACTAAAAAATTTTCTAGAATTTAGAAAAATTAACTTTTTTGGAGCAAAAATTGAAATAAAAACGCCGCCAGAAACTTTTTATCAACATTTAATACAATTTTCTTTGAAATTAAAAAACAAATTTGACTTAAAATTTGGTAAAAATTTCTAAATTACAGAAAAAGTTTACTGAGAAATAAATTTTTAATGAAAAATATTAAAATTTCCTTCTTATTGGTTCATATATCATCAAAAATTTTACTGTTAGTTAGAAAATGTTTTCTTGGTTTTAAGAAAAATTTTATTTTAGTTCATTACATAATTTTTTTTTTACTAAAAACTAGGACTTAACTTCCTAATCGTAATAAATTGTAAAAAAGTCAGATCCTTTTCGTAGTTAATTAACGGTTCTGCTTGAGAGAACTACAAAAAGGGACGCCCTAAGTGACACACGGCATCTTTGGCTAAGGAACACTGGGGGTCCTGTGTCTTCTTAAATAAACTAATTTAAGGAAATTGTTGCAAAAATACAAAATATCACTGTTACATTTGTTGTTATTATTGGAAAATGAAAAATAAACCTATATTTTATGGCATTTTTGGATTAAATTTTAATTGACATATACAAATTTTTACTTTTTTTTTTATCATTAACTGAAAAAAATAGTTTTAGTGGCTACGATAAATATAAAGTTTAATAGGCGCAATGTCAATTATGGGTAAGCCATTATGTCGTAATGTATAGAATGTGCTGTAGTCAGCAAACAAAATTATTACATAAAAGCAGAAACTCGAAATTTTTTACCTTTTAACAAATATTTAAAATATATTTTAAGCTACTTTAAGTTCAATATTTAAGATTGTTAAGATTAGAGGTGGCATGTAAGTGATTTTTGACTCACGCACGATCCCTAACCAAAAATTACAATCATGAACAATAAATTTTTTAAATGTTTACTTTAATTTGTTTCCTGAAATAATAATTTTTTCTTTAAAATTAACTAGTTTGATTTTAATTTTTTTTATTATTTTTTTTGGAAAAAAAATATTAAAAATATGAAACGTCTTCCCAAAAAAATAAATTTTCCTCGATTTAAGAAAAATTTAACCAAGTTTTTTTTTAATTTATCTGAAGAAATTTTTAGGGAAAAAATCCTATACTTAAGTTAATTATTTCCTAAAAGCTAGAAAACTTTTACTTGAAAAATATAATATATTATTAAAATTTTTAAATGTATGTGAACTAAGTTGCATGAAAATTTTTTTTTAAACAAAAAAAAAAAATAAATAAAAATTTTTTACTTTTTGTTTTTGTTTGCCTAAACTAATTTTTAGAAAACAATTCTTAAAAATTAGAAAGTGGTGGGAGACTTAAAAACTATTACATAGAAAAAAAATTTTATTACTTTTTGTTTTTAATTGCCTGAACTAATTTTTAGAAAACAATTCTTAAAAATTAGAAAGTGGTAGACTTAAAAAACTGAATTAAGAAATGGTTTTCTATAGTTAAGTTAATTTTACTACTAGCAAACAAAATTAACACACATTAAGTTTAAGTACTTTCTCATTTTAAGTTAGAAACATTTTTTAACGATATTTTTTTTTTGAACTAAACTTAATTTTTTATTGAAAATAATTTAAACGTTTTCCAACAAAAAAAAAAAAATAGTCATAAGTTTATTATTTTTTAAAAATTAGAAAACTTTTTCTTGAAAAAAAAAATATTTTATTAAAATTTATCTGAACTAAATTATATGAAAATTTTCCTTAAAAATTCTTCATCAGTTTTTAAAACCAAATAAATTTTATTATTACAAAGGAAAAAATTTATTACGGTTTGTTTTTAATTGCCTGAACTAATTTTTAGAAAACAACTCTAAAAAAGTGGTGACTTAAAAACTGAATAAAGAAATGGCTTTTGAAAATTTAGTTTAGTGAACACACATTTAGTTCAAGTACTTTCTTATTTTAAGTTAGACACATTATTTTGAACTAAATGGGAGTGAATTATGTTCTGAATTTTGTTTTTGAATTAAACTTAGTTATATTACATTTTAGTATGCAAATTTCTTAAAATGTTTTTAATTGTTTAATTGATAAATTTTTATTTAATATACTTGTTTTTTTTTTCCTTGAATCAAGAAATATTACTTAAGAAAGATATGAACTATTTCTGAGTATATATTTTTTTTTTTTACCAAAAAGGAATTTTTATTAATTTTAAAAAAAGTTTTAATAAAATTTTATTTAAATTCAGGAAAATTTTTAAACTATTTTTAAGGAAATTTCGGATTAACTTTAAAGTTCATGTCTTTTTTTTTGAATGTGGGTCTAAAATCAGAATACAGTTCCCGTTTTTAAAATGTGCTAAAATTTTATTAGGTGATTTTTGGATAATTTTGAATATATTTGCTTTTACGATTTTATTTTTAATTTTAATTTTAGCATACATATTTAAAAAAAAATATATAAAATACGAAAAGAAGAGTTTCTCGTTAAAAACAGAAAGCTGGATTTTAATTTTAGACTCATGGTTTCTTGGGCAAACCTTCTTAGAATTTGTCCTAGATTACGATTTTGGCAACCGCTTGGTGAATTTTTTTTTAATCCATACAAATTAACCCGTACTTGTTTTTAATTTATTAACAATGAAATAATTTTTTTTATTTTTCTCTTTAGGTATTCTGGTAGCTATTATTACCATCATGTTATTCCTTTCCTATATTGTTATGATTTACTATCGGCGTCGCAGTTATAGAAGTCACTTCTCCTATATACAGGTGGCTTAAATAATTTATATATTCTTTCTTATCATTTTAATTTCATTCTATAATCCTAAATAATCTTAATTTCTTTTCTATCAATTGTTTTCTTTTCCACCAAAACCCTAAAATTTATTAGCAAAACAAATTGGATGTGTAAACTTTAAAAAAAAAATCAAAAATACTTAAAAAAATCTCACTCAAACATTTTTACCTTAATTAAATGCATTTTTTCTTTCTCACAAATTTGATGGACAAAATTTTGAAGCAAAATTTTTAATATATATATTTTTTTTAATTTTTCTATTATATTATATTTTTGTTTAAAAAATATAGCATTTTAAATATAACATTTATTTTGTTTCAATATATTGTTAAAGCATTTATTTAAAAAAAAAAAAAAACTAATCATAATAACCAAAAAAAAAAAAAAAAAAAGAAATTTAAACTAAAAATCAAACAAGTCATTTACATTGTGATTCACATTTTCAATCTTTGTAATAATAAAAAAAAAAAACATTTATTAAAAATTAATTCTTAAAACAAAATTTATACACAATATATATTTAAAATTTAATTAAATATTAAAAAAAATGTCTAAACAAATTTGTTATTTAAGCATTTTTTATATAAAATATTAATTAAATATATTTAAAAGACTTTATAAATAATTGTTAAACGTTATCATAAAAAAATAAAAGCTCTGTTTAAACTTTTAGCAAATTTATTATAAAATGAAAATCCCTTAAAGAAGTTTTTAGTAAAATCAACTCCAATGACAGTTTAAAACAACCTTAATTGCAGTTAAAATTAAAGATCTATCTTTTTTTTTAAACGGAGAAAAATTTCTAAATTTCCTGGGTTAATTATTAAATTAAACAGAGCTTAAGTTTTTTTTTTTTTATTAAATTTGGTGTATAATTGTGTTATTATTATTATTTTTTTTTATAAAAATAATGAAATTTAATCAAATACTGTTACATATATTTGTATATATTAAGTGTTATTTGAAATCAATTTTCACTTAAAACAAAAAAGTCACAAATTGTTTGTTTTTTGATTAATTTTCATTAATAAGACTGTTATTTTTTACAATATTAAATATACATATTTTTTTTTTTTTAGATAAATAACGAATTATATAAAAAAAATTTAAAACGAATTCAAATATATTATATGAACATTACAAAATAGTTATTAAACAAAAAATTTATTCAACAAAAATACATTTAATTGAAAATTTTATAATAACTTGTTTTAATTGGTTGATTTTCAAAACATTTCTAGCCTTTAATAGGAATCGAAAGCCGTAGAAAAATTTCAAGTCTAGAGCATATTTTCAAAAAATCTATATTAAAACCGATTTAAACAAAAAATAATTGTCTTAAACATAAAACAATTTATTTGTAATAACACATCGTCTGAGAAGTTCCCGGTCTGATAACACAGTTTAACACAAAAAAAAAAAAAAAAATTACGGGATTCCGACGATTGATTCTTGTTAAGGAGACCAAAAAAGAAATCTACGTGTTCAATTTTTAGTGGAAAAACGATAACAAGAAAATGAAGAAGAAGGTTAGCAACAAAACTAAAGGCATAGTGACGTAGATAAAGGGTGGTTAAATTTTACCACACCTAAACTTCAAGTTTTTTTCTGCATTTCATTTGACATTTCTCAATTTCAGACTAACTCAATTTGAACCATGGAAAGATACACAATCGAGCAACGCGTTAAAGTTATTCAGGCTTATTATGAAAATGGGCGTTCAAATCAAAATGCACTTTGTGATTATTTTGGTTAGCATAATCGACTAAATGTGCTCACAATCGGGATAATTGTGCACATATTTTTGGAAATCGGGTCTGTAGGAAACGAGAAAACACCTCCTGTGCATGCTCGCCAAGTTCGTTCGCGATAGTGTGGAAGAATAGCCGTCAACCTCGACTCGCCGTCGGTGTTCGCTATCGCGAGATCATAACGGAATCCATCCATCCAACCATCCTGCCACACAGCTAACGAAACAATGGCTCTTTTGCGCGACAAATTCAATGGGCGTGTTATCTCATGTTATCTCATGTGATCATCATGTGATTTGACACCGTTGGACTTTTTTCTTTGGGGTTATTTGAAAGAAATGGTGTACGTCGATAAGCCAGCAATAATTTAAGAGCTAAAAGATGAGATTCGGCACATTAACGGCATAGAACCTCAATTATGCCTCAGCGTCATCGAAAATTTGGACCATTGGATGGAGGTGTGCCGCCGAGGTCGCGGCGGCCATTTGGCTGATATTTTGTTCCATACATAATTGAACCATACCATATTATCATAATTAAAAGAAATGACAATAATTCCCTTAATAATTTGTGTTTTATTCAAAATCAACATCGGCCCTTAGAATTTAACCACCCTTTATAAAAGTATTCGGTATTTGAGTGTCAAACCTTCTCGTCAGAGATGGGATGACCTATGTGTGTTCTGACATATATAGTATATTTTTTTTATTTTTCTTTTTTTCTTTTGTTTTTTTTCTTTGTTTGTAGAACATTTCATCCCCGCCCAACCCCTTTTTCGGGGTGTTTTTTACAATTTGTTAAAATAAAGCCAAAAATGCCAGTATGAGGGGGATTTAGAGGGTTAATATGTTCTACGAAAACGCCGACACACGTATATTTTATTTTTTTTTTGGTCTCCTTAACAAGAATTAATCGTCGGTTCAACGTAATTTTGGAAAAAGTTTGAAATTGTTCTACAGTGTAATTAATATAAGGTTTTGCCATTAGGTTGGCGCCCTTTAACCGTCATGTTGTTTTGGTAACGTCTGTCTAATCTGTTATTTATTATTCAGTTACTGATGCCAAAGCACCATGACAAGTTACACTATTGACCAGAACGTCCATATGAAAAAAAAAAATTAAAAAA
Source organism: Eustalomyia histrio (assembly GCA_949748255.1). NCBI lineage: Eukaryota > Metazoa > Arthropoda > Insecta > Diptera > Anthomyiidae > Eustalomyia > Eustalomyia histrio. The sequence continues at coordinate 17,512,788 of OX456523.1, forward strand.
AAGAAAGATGTAAAATCATATTTAGCGACGAGGCGCATTTTTGGATGAATGGCTATGTGAACAAGCAAAATTTCCGTATATGGGGCGACGCCAATCCACACCAGGTGACATTTGGTTTAAAAGTTATAGTTGTTTTAGTGAAACAAAAATAAAGAATTTCGTGAGTTTGCTGGAAAAAAAACGCCGCTGAAATAATAGCTTGGCTTGATAAGTGCAATCCGGACTCTGCACCAGGATAATCAAAAATTATTAACTGATTTGCTAAATTTTAACGTATGAACACTGATGATGCGTCCTGCTCTGGTCGCCGAAAAGAGGTGATTATACCGGAAAACATCAAAAGAATTTAAAAAATTGTTGTGGCAAACCGTAAAGTGAAATTTCGGAGATGGCTGAAACTCCAAATTTATGTTATATCAAAGAAGATGTAGGCTTTATTTTGCATAAACGTTTGTCTATAAGAAAGCTGTTTTCGAAGTGTGTGCCGAGTGTGCTGACAGTGGACCAAAAAAACAAAAAATGGCAAAATTGCAGGAACTACTCTTCGAACTGCAGCCGCACTTACCCTATTCCCCAGATTTACATAGCTCCCAGCGACAGTTCGCAGCCCTAAAAAATTCTCGCCGGAAAGATATTTGGCTCGAATGAGGAGTTGATGGTCGAAACAAATTTCTAATTTGAGACCAAAGATAAATTGTTCTATAAGAAAGGTATTAAGATATTTCAGAAGCGCTGAAATGATTGTATCGCTCTTGAACAAGACTATGTTGATGAATAAAATTGAATATGACCAAAAAGTTGTATTTTCTTATCAGCCGTTGTGTTACAATATGAATTAACATTTTCGTCAATTATTTTAGTCATCTTCACTATTTTGATTGGTTTTTTTCTCATTTCCACATTTTATTGTAACGCACTGTTTTTTGATATGGATTTTATTGTATGATTGCTATTGACTAAGCTTTAGTAAATTTTGATTTATCTTTATTTGCATAGCTTCACTAATTTTTAGGGAGCATGTTAAAATAATTCAGAACTAGATTTTAATACTCATATTGCAAAAGGGCTTTGGTGGAAAAAATCACGAAGCACTCGATTGCTTTAGTCAAATGACATGTAAAATATTTAAATTTATAGGGTCCGCCATCTAACGTTTTTTTTTTCAACTAGTGCTTATTTCGCGAATGGTAACACTTAGCTCATGTCTGATTTGACAGATAATTAGTTTTATCCTTCCGCTGAACGAATATGGTTGTGTATACGCTGGGAAATATTGCGACATTACTTTGAAAATCATGGTAATGTTTCAGAATGTCATCTTTTCAATGTCATCTTTTCAGATGAAGCTCATTTTGATCTTGGCGGGTATGTAAACAAGCGAAATTGTCGCATTTGGGGCACAGAAAACCCGCACGCATACATTGAACAGCCGATGCACCCAAAACGAGTCACTGTTTGGTGCGGATTTTGGTTCAGAGGCATAATTGGGCCATTTTTCTTCGAAAATGAGCAAGGATTGGCCGTTACAGTCAATGGCGATCGTTATCGGGCCATGTTGAACGAATTTTTGTTTACAAAAATTGATATTGGCAACATTTGGTTTCAACAGGACGGCGCTACGTGCCACACAGCCGAAGCTACACTCGATGTTTTGCGCCCTGTTTTTGAAGATTGCATTATCGGAGCTGCGATTTGACACCGTTGGACTATTATTTGTGGGGTGCCGTCAAAGATAAGTGTTACGCCGACAAGCCAGAGGCAATTGACGCTTAAAAGGACAATATTCGTGAAGCCATTGGTGAAATACAGCTGCACACAATCGATAATGTGCTTAAAAATTGGACCGATCGTGTAGGCTACTGCATGGCCAGCCGAAGTAGTCATTTGAATGAAATTATTTTCCATTATTAACCGGAAGGATTGTACTTTCAAATAAAAAAAGAAATTTGAGAAAATATTCAGTAGTTTTATTTTATAGCATTTTCAAAAAAAAAGTTATTTGGCGGACCTTATATAAGAAATTAATTAATAAACCTATTTTTTAAATAACATAAATTATTATTTTTATTGAAAAGAATTAAAAAAAATAAAATCTTTATATAATTTTTTTTTTGTCAATAAATTTTTTCGACAATGAATTAATTACTGTTAATTATAAATTTATATGTATAAGGCATTTTCGAAAATAAAACCCCCCAGGTGAAAATGGATCATATATTATATAATTTTTACATGGGTGACTAAACAGGTGAAAACAAGACAATATTATAACTGCAAATGTCAAAGTCATGTTTTATTTGATTTATAATTATTTATTAATTTTTGTCAGCAATTTATAGTTCCATAATTATCATATTTTTTTCATAGTCAGAATTTTTGTTACCACAGTATGGGAACAGCCAATCATGTTATAAAATAGAATAAGGCAATCATAAAATAATAAAGTATTTACTATAATAATGATGGTAGCGACCATATTAATGGTTAGAATCAATTTATAAACCAAAAACTTGCTTGAATGCAGCAAGCAAGATATAGTTACAGTGATCATGTTGAAACCATCTCTTTTATCTGCGTGCCGTTGCGATTAATCCCCACTCCCTCATGAAAATCATCTAGATTCTTAAAAATGATGGCTAAGTCATGCGGAGCTTACTTGATTTGACCGTCCAGACCTTTAAATATTTTATATGCCAGGGATCTGAAGCGTTTTACTCTCCGCCCTTAACATCTTCTCATCTGCCGCCCCAAAATCCCAGCCCACCATATGTCATGTGTGGTGTTCATTAAAAATTCTTGCCAAAACAAGTTTTTTTTTGATCTGGAAATCGGCGTAGGGTGCAAGCTATTTTACAGCTTCTTAATTATATATTCGCCTGTCCCCTACACTTTTTTCTTTATCTTGTTTAGAAAAATATACTGCAACATAAGTTAGACTTTAAAAAAATATTACATAAAAATGGCGCCCAACGTCAGGCCTGGTCATTAATGTTGAGCTTAAATTTTGGGAGAAAAATTGGTTGTGACATGTGAAATTTTATGGAAGAATAGAAAATAAGGCAACATTTTCTAAGGCTTAACTGAATTGCTATGTAGAAAATACTTTAATTATTACACTCAAAAAAGTTTGTAGAATCTACTGAAAATGTAGTTATTTTTAACTGTTTAAAAAGGAACTAACAAGTTCAGTAAAAATAACTAACGATGTCGTATACAGCTGTTAAGTATTCGATCTATATACAAATTCGGTTTTAAAATACTTCCAAAAAACCGCCTTTTTAAAACCCGGGTTTTAATTAAAACCGGTTCGAACAACCGGTTTTAATTTTTTTAAATTATAATTTTTTTTAATGACCCTTAATTTCGTATTTTGATTTTTAAGAAAACTCATTAAAGAGTGACCTACATGTCGATGGCTTAATATAAAAATGCCCTAACTCGGTGTTTTATTCCTTCAGAGGAGAAGACATAAACTTTATATGTTCTGGAAAACTTTTTATATTAAATTTCCTTTAATGAAATTTTTGTATTGTTGCAAGTATTGATTAAAAATTGCTAACATATAAAAAAATATTTTATGCAAAGTTTTAAAATTTAATTAATTTTGTTTTCCTTTACCTCTAGAGAAATAAATATTCGAATTAAGGTCTTTCTACAATAAACCACTGATATTTCTTTTTCGAAGTATAAGAGATAAATAGAAGAATCTACAATTAAGTCATAATGTGGTCTGTAAATGGTTCTCTAATTGATAAAAGTTTTGGTCTATAAAAAGACCTACGATGAAGTCACAGCTTGGTTTATAAATTAATCAATGACTTTTTGTTTGAAAGGTTAAGGTTAAATATTTTAAATAATTTATATGTACCACAAAATTTAGGAATACTAACAGAATTATGTACATAAAATTACCTGTAATTGCAGTTACAAATGTGTACACTGAAATTGAATTTAAAATTAACTGAAATTAAAGTTATTTTGACTACACGAAAAGTTAAAAATATCTGCAATGTTAGATATTTTTAAATGAAATTACAGTATACGCTTTTAACTGTAATTGCAGTTAATTTCATCGAAAAAATTTATTAATTAAATATTGGAAAAAGATTTTGTGTGTGTAGCATCTAAAAAATTTGCAAATAAAATGCATTTGTGTAGATTTAAGTTTAAGTTATTTTAATATATTTTTTATTTTATTTATAATATTTTTATTGTACTTAATTATTTGCACATAAATCCATAAGATTATATTATTTTATACACACAACATTATTTAAATGTTATTTTTTTTTTGTTTAAATTTAAAAAAAAATAATTATAACTTAAATACTAAATTAAACTTGGAATACTAATTAAAACAAAAAAATGTGATTTAAACTAAAAAAAAGTAATTAAATTATTATTTAATCACTTAAAGTTTAAAATAACACTGTAAAATAATTTCAAACTTTTTCCAAAATTACGGGATTCCGACGATTGATTCTTGTTATGGATCAACGCATTTTGATAGTTTACATCGGAATTGCATTTTAGAGGCGGTCAAAGTTTCTCAGCTCTGGCCTGTTCTTGCAGAATATCGGTATATAAAACTAGGTTTTCTTTACAACTGAGGTGTAGGGAATGTTCAGCAACTTTGAAGATAATGGTATGTCAAATATTTTTGTAAAACATATTAACCCTCTAACTCCCCCTCATTACGGCATTTTTTGGCTTTATTCTAACAAATTGTAAAAAACACCCCGAAAAAGGAAAAGGGCGGCGATGAAATGTTCTACAAAAATGTTGGCCATAAAATTATACTATATATGTCAGAGCACACTAAAGCCCAAAACTTAACACAAATACCAAAAACCAGACAAATTCAAGACTGCCCATCAAATTTCTAGTCACATTTTGGGATGACCCAAGTATTATGTAGGTGATCCCAAAATCTGACTTTTTTTATGTTGGTCATCCCAAAATTTGACTAAAAATCTGATGAGCAATATTGAATTTGATTGGTTTTTGGTGTTTGTGATAAGTTTTGGGTTTTGGTGTGTTCTGGAATATATAGTAGAATTTTATGGCCAACATTTTTGTAGAACCCTTCCCCCTTTTCGGGGTGGTTTTTACAATTTGTTAAAATAAAGCAAAAAAAAAATGCCATTATGAGGGGCAGTTAGAGGGTTAATATGTTCTTCAAAAATATTTTTCATACCATTATCTACAAAGTTGCTGAACATACCCTACACTTCAGATTTAAAGAAAACATAGTTTTATATACCGATATGCTGCATGAACAGGCCAGAGCTGGGAAATTTGACCGCCTTTAAAATGAAATTCCGATGTAAACTGTCAAAACGCCGAATCACGTATATTTTTTGTGGTCTCCTTAACAAGAATCAATCATCGGAACCCCGTAATTTTTTTTGTGTTGAACTGTGTAATTATTTAAAAGTCAATACAACTAATTTAAAGTACTTAAGTATTGACTGAATTAAATACATATGATTAAAAATGGATATTTTATTTTTTTATAAAATTATTTTTTTTTTTTAATTATTTAATTTATAATTTACTAAAGCTTAAAATTATATACAAACGACTTGGTTATTTAAAAATTTAATGCTTAACGCTTAACGCTAAACCTTTATAATTTAATTTTTGTTTCAAAAGCCACATTTACATGAGAGGGAAAAATTTGCCAAAAATATATAAAAATACTTCTGAATAACCTAAGTTATTCAGAATATATCTAACGCACAAAACTTAATTGAAATTAAGCATTAAATTAAATAGAATTAGTATTAAAATCCAACTAAGTTTTTTTAATTTTAATTCTATTAGTTTTTAAAATGCGAAAAGAAAATCTAAAATCTTAAAATGTTAAATTAAATATGAAAAAGTTTATTTTAACTAGAATCATATTTACTTTAATAAGATTCATATTAAATTTTAAAACGATGTTAGTTCAAATATGAGATAATAATTTAATGAATAGTGTGTGAGAGTTGTTTTTGCTTTATCTTTAGCAGTTTTTTGCATCGTGTAGATGTGGCTTAATAAAATTCGTTACTTTTTTTTTTTAAAAAATAAGTTAGAACGGAGAAAAAATTGCGAAAATATGATAAACAAGAACTGCTAGATATAGAGCAGACACACCTCTGAATATTTCAAATCATTCATAATAGACTTGTTTGGAGAGGTTATTTTTTTAGCTGTATCTGTAGCAGTTTTTTCTACCGTTTAGATGTGACTTAAGGTTAATCGTACACTAGGCGACTTAAGGCACTTGGACTAAAGATTAATAATATTTTTGTATGAAAAATCATTTTCTGTCGTTGTTTTACAATTTCAATGGTTGCGCTACAAGATAACGCAACCTTCTTTTGTCTTTTCATATAAACAGTAAATAAAGCTACTAAATGGGACTTTTCGCCTTCCGTCGAAGCGTCTTAAGACGCCAAGTATGCATTAAACCCTAACATTCAATTTCTATATATAAATATAATAAAATAGTGGCTATGGTGTACACTAGGCAACATTTGTAATAAAATTTTTATGGGAGTCTGTCTATTGCCTCCTCAGATACAGCGTCTTTGATAACTTTTTATAATAATTGTTTAGTAAGAGATTCAAACAGACAGCAAATAATGCCCAGTGTGCATAGTCCCAATTATTTTAAGTTTCTGCTTTAAAAAAAAAAGATGAAATGTCAAAAAGCGTAAATGTTACGCTTTCTTGACTGACTGTTTTTTCTTGCTTTTGTAGATTAGAACCGATTTATTTTGTTTACAAATTCCAGTGCCATCTATGTTAAACTTTAAGCAAAGTAAAGCTCTATTGCTATTTGTTCCTTCTTTAAATTATCTATAAGCTTTATCATCGGAATAGATTATATAAGGTTGATTATTTGATAGATTTGAAGCAGCCTGTTGTTGTTGATGCTGTTGCTGCTGGGGCGTAGAACCACCAAAATAGGACATTCTAGAAGAATACGTAGCCTGTTGTTGCTGTTGTGCTTGACGAGCGGATAAATTTTGTGTAGATTGATGTATAGAGGCAGTTTTATGCGGCAAAGTAGCATAATTTTGTGTGGCATAAGGAGGTACAGCATATAGGGCAGCTGTTGGTTGTCCCTTATAACTTAATGGTACACTCCCCGGACCCATAGGCATGGGGGGAATACCAATCATGGCCGGAGCATTATGATAATCCACATTACTCATACGTAAGCGAACTATACAAATGATAATAATGAGTATGGCTATAAAAGCTACAACGCCTCCTACAATACCAATAATAAGGGTATCATCATTTGTCATAATGGGCGCTTTCATAAGTGGAGCTTTTGTTTTGATTTTCATAGGAGGCGGTTGTGTAGGTTCCATACTCCATATTATCATGGGCGGCTCTTCGGGTGTGGTCGTCGGTGGTCGTGTTACCAAACGTGATGATGACTTTAATATATTGGTGGAGGAAGTACGAGCGGTAGTTGAAGTCATTTTACGTGGATCACAAGTTAATTCATCATCTCCAACTTCTATGAGTTTCTTACCTTTCAGGTAATCCGGTGAATGACAGGCTAATTCTGTCATATGAGAATTTGGTAACCATCTTCTTAAGGCTCGAGCATTACAATCACAATGTATGGGATTAGAGGACAAACCCTTAAGTTGTAATGATGATCTTCTATCCTCCAAAGCATTAAGAAATTGTGGCACTAATACCGCTACTTTAGAGCCTTCAATATCTAAAGTTAAATGAGAAGATCTGGGTACAGGGAATAATAAGGCTGGCGGTAAGGCTGTCAGTGATGTGTTTTGTAATTTAATAGTCAAGTCACTTGACTTAAGACCAGCCAAGGTACCCGAGGATATAGATTTTAAACGTTCTCCTCTTATACCTATAGCTCTCAGTCTAGGATGCTTAGCCGGTTGTATTTGTTCGGTACCCATAGAAGAATCCTTAACTTCAATATCTAGCAATTCCAAACCCGGCAATAGTTCCAATATACCCTGTAAATCTATATATCCCAAGAGAGGTAAATCGTAGGCCTCTAAGGAAGCCAAATTGGAAGTATGCCTAAAAGCATTTTTCTCTATGCGATTACATTTAGAGAGACCATTTAATTTCAAGGTTCTTAACATATCCAAATTTTCAAAGTCTCCTTGTTGTATATCCTCAAAACTATTATTGGAGAGATCTAAATATTGTAAAACCTGCAACTTGGGCCAGGCTGCTGATAATTCCGTTAAATTATCCAATAGATTACTGGATAAATCTAAAGTCAACAAAGAAGTAGTTCTTTGGAATATATCAGGCTCAATGGTTTGTAAATTGTTCCAAGATAAATTTAAATACTGCAGAAAAGGTGTCTCCAGGGCTTCTAATGATTCGATGTGACACCCTGCTAAATTTAGTTCTCGTACAGTTTTAGGTTCATTTAATATATTACGTACCGCTTCTGCGGTAAGAGGATTATGGGATAAATCTAAATTTTTAATATTAACCATAATACTGTCATCATTGGGTATAGCTGTGATTTTGTTATGACTTAAATCCACCGAAGAAACAAAGAAATATTGCCGTTGCAAAGCTTTTAAGGGGGCATATTCAAAACGATTTGAGGCCAAGTTGATATTTTCCAACATTTGTAATTTGGATCTTTCGAATACACCATCGGATAGCTCATTTAATTTATTATTTTCCAAATTTAAATATTCCAATCTCACCAGACCCTCAAACGTTCTTTCGCCTATTCTATCCAAACTGTTGTGTGACAAATCCAATACCTGTAGCTGGGTAGAATTATGGAACGCCATTTCACTTAACATATCCAATTGATTGTTAGCCACCTTTAATACTCGTAGACGTGGTAATCTGGCAAAATCTAATTCTTCTATAGATTTCAATTGATTTTGCGACAAGTCAATATATTCCAAATACTGTAAGGTGGATATCAATTCGGCGGGGAAGAAAGAAAATTTATTATTGGCCGCCATTATAACTCTCAAGCGGGGATGTATGCGGAAGGAAGAGGGAAATAGATAACTTAAATGATTATTAGAAATATCTAATTCCTCTAAGCCAGTGCCGGTATTGAAAAATTCTCCTTTAAAAGCTGACAACTGATTGCCTCTTAAATTCAGTTTCTTTAAATGCATAACATTTACAAAGGCTCCCGGTCTTATGGAAGTAATCTGATTATTTGATAAATCAATGCTAGTGATATTCCATAAATCTACAAAGCTGCCATCATTTATTTCTTGTAAATTATTATCATTCAGATATATCATTTTTAAATCCTGTAAAGTGGCAAACAGATCTCCAGATAACTGTTTCATAGAACAAAAACTTAAATCTACTATTTGCAATCTGGCCAATGGTCTTATAAGGGCTGCTGGTACTGGTGTCAAATGATGATTACCACTTAAATTTAAAAACTGTAAATTTTCCAAACCTTGTAAAATATTTTTAGGTATTTCCGCCAAATTGTTATTACTTAAATCTAAACTTCTTAATTCTGTTAAAGCCAAAGGTATGTTGCCCAATCCAGTTATACGATTTTGTCCCAATTTAAGTTCATTTAGTGATGTTTCCAATCCCATAAAGATTTCGGCTGTTATTATCGCCAAGGAGTTACCAGATAGATCTAAAGATCTTAAATTACTAAACATTTGAAAACTTCCAGTTGGCAATTCTCTTATAACATTACGTGCCAGTGAGAGTGTGGTTATATCGGAGGCTTGTATTGATCCTAAAATTTCAGATGATAAAGCCGCTACACGATTGAAATCCAAATATAATGAATTGAGGTTTGATAAACGTCCCAAGGCGCTACCAGGTATTAGGAGTATATTATTGTCACGTATAATTAAAGTTTGTAGATTTTCCAAACCCTCCAAAGCATCATCTTCGATCTGTAGGAAAATAAAGAGAAACATTTAGATGAGGATATGAGTGGAAGTAATTGGTAGAATCACATACTGTAAACTGGAAACCCCTTACAGATTATATAAAAATCAATGGGATTTTAAAAGTTATTTTTTATAAAAACCTTCAAATTTTGAAAAATTCTTTTATTGGCAGCACCCTTATATTAAAGGACAGTTGAACTAAGATTCCAGGGATATCAGAAGAAAAATTACGGGAAAAAGCGAGATGTATTGCAGATATTTGTATTGAATTCCTGAACAGGAAGGAGTTTTTAGAGAATTCAATACAAACGGATGTTATCTACTAGATAGACGAGTATTTCAAACAAATATTCAGGCTCGAGGGAGAAGCTCACTTATTTCATCAAAACAATTGTTATGATAATATCGATATTCCAATAAGCCAATAGAGTTCCATATCCTACTATTATTGATAAGCACCAACGCCGTCCAATGTACTGGGTCCAAAAGCTTCAAAGTATACTGTGAAGCTCCTGCCCATATATGAAATTGTATTTAATTTTCAGACGGATATATGTAGATAGTAAAGATAGTATGAGCATCAGATGGGGTGAAGTATTAGTATCTAGCGACTTAAGTGCGAATTGGTAGTGTTAATATTGAGGATTTGGAAACTCTTGACGTTCTGGGCGCGAAAGTTTAGTGTGATGTCCGTTGGAATAAGTTAAATAAGTGTTGAATATTTTACTTATTCTAACGGACATCACACTAAACTTTCGCGCCCAGAACGTCAAGAGTTTCCAAATCCTCAATATTAACACTACCAATTCGATCTGCGGACCACCCTAGTCAACATACCACATTGGGTCTTACGTACATTAAAATCGAAACTATTTGCAATATCTCTCCTTAGAGATCGCCAATAGCCCAGATTAGGAGTCATACATAGTCTGCCTCTTGTCCCCAAACTCTAAGAGACTTGGCCTAAGATCTTTGGTAAATTAATGACAAATGTGGCTGTCTTCTAGGAAAGAGTATATAGGGTTAAAAGAGTGACCAAGATGGTCGTTAAGGAAGATGAGAAAAAGAGAAAGAAGAGAACTTTGCAGTATCCCTGAATTCATCTGTAACTCATAGGATGAGTTTCCATCAATAACATTTAGTATAGCGCTGTCTCTGAGACACATCGAAATCGATTGTGTAAAGTCATTACTGACAGTAATCTGAATGCCAGCCACATATAAAACCTTTATTTGGTGATATGATCGATGAGCAAATCAGAGAATGAAAATATACGTATTATAGGCATTATGAACATCAATCTAGACTTTATGTTCTTTTCGTTTTGGTAACTCCCACCAAATTGCAGAATTCCAAAGTGATATAGGGATTATGATTTACTTAAGATTATATTATTGGGTAAAAACTACTGACAGAATTAAAAAAGTTTTCTGATTAACCTCCTGTTTTTATAAGTCAAAGGTTTTTGTTACAATAACAAAATGCATTAAATTATTCTTGTGGAATTATTCCTTTCGCTTTACCAGATTCTTCTATTATCGCTTTATCAGCATAAGTTTTAGCGCTTATCCCAAGAAATTAAGTTTTCACTTCAACGTTTTAGAATAAATTCTGGACCTTATTTTATAATTTATGTATATCTAGAATCCAGGAAACTAGTTTTGAAACTTATTGGATGGACCAGACACATGGCAAGTTACTCGGAGGCCAATTCGTTTCGCTTTAGTTCCTTTTTAAATCTATATAAAAACTAAGACCATCTAGATTTCCCGAGAGATGCACAATAATGCATACAATTCTTCGTGTGGAATTATTCCTTTCGCTTTATAAAAACAGGGGGCTAATTAGCTCTGGACCAGATTCTTCTATTATTGCTTTATCACAATAAATTTTAGCGCTTATCCCAGGAAATTGAAGTTTAAGTTTTATCTTCAACATTTTAGAATAAATTCTCGAACTTATTTTAGTATTTATGTACGAGTATATTCTAGATCTATGGAACTGGTTTCGAAACTTATTGCAAGGACCAGACAAAAGACGAGTTACGCGGAAGCCAAAGCGGTTCACTTTAGTTCCCTTTTTACATCTATATAAAGACTAAGACCTAAAAGCATGTACATTCCCCGAGAGATGCATTTCAAGCTTTACAAGTTTTTGAATAGTCTAATTCTTAGATGTTTGTGTCATCTCTCCTTCAAACCTACACCTTCGTGGAGCATATAAGTAATGTATCTTTAATTGCGCTGGTCTTAGTAGGGATTAAGATCAGGAAGTAAAGCATCTCAACGATGTGCTCATTTCTTTATCCTTCAATTCCTCGATCTAATTTTACAGGTCTACCAATGTAATAAATACATCCATTTATATTGATTCCTTGGTTCACTCTCAGCTGTCGCAAATCCGTAACCAGTCTAAATTGTGTACCATTGCATCACATATTATGGTTCTGTATTAATTTCATCTTCTTTTATATCCATTGAAAGGAAACATAAGCACACTTCCAGACTTACGGTTAATGTTTATATAGGGGAACCTAAACTAAGTGTGCCATCGTGAGATTGGATAGATCTAAATTTTATCAATCCAATTAAGTCTTGCACTTTATATAAAATGGATATCAAGCTAGTACCCTTTAGGCTTTGAACTGTCGCAGATCTCTTAACGTGATGGCTCAGCAGTTCAGCATCCATGTTATTTGGGTGCCGGGCCACAGGGACATACCAGGGAACTGTAGGGCAGACGAGCTAGTAAGACTGGGGACTACTTTACACATTCCACACGAAATGGAATCTGTGGGAATGCCTCTGGCCACTTGCAAGTTTCGGCTGCGGGAGAGTGCTTATGGGTTGGCAAGAGATAGGTGGGCCTCTGTCCGTGGTTGTATTTGTTCCAGACAGATGTGGCCCCGTTTGGATAGGAAGCGCACACATAGCTTGCTGTCACTGTCAAGGCCCGATATATCCCTACTTGTGTCCGTCATGACGGGACACTGTCTGATTGGAAGGCACGCAGTTAGGTTGAGGGTTGCGGCTAGTGACTTTTTCAGAAGCTGTGGTGACGAACAGGAGTCTGTGGAGCACCTTCTCTGCACATTTTACAGTTCAGTAACAAGATATTTCGTCTTACTTGAAAGCTATTGAGTATTTTCATCCAACTAAGGGAAACTTCAAAGATTTAAAACTTGGGAATCAAAGGGGAATCAATTCGAGAACATTTTCCTTAACCCATGTCATAAATTTCACAAGTGTTGATTCTATGAGATGATCGTCTGTAGAAATAGTTCCTAATTAGTAGAACAACGTCGTCATAAGATTCCAACAAAAAGTGGAATAATTTTGTTTAACATTTTTCTCCCCAAAACAAATTTTACGAGAACCGCTACTAATTTGGAGTTAAATAACAGGTTATTTTTGGGGCGTTCTGGAACATCAAATAGAAGAGGCTTTGTGGAAGTAAAATTTGTTCCTTAACCGTTAATAATAATAAGAAGAGGTTTCTTTAAAATGAGTTTCAGTTTGGGTTAATTGACTTTTATAATACCGGACATTTTAATTTATTTTTTTTAAAAGAAGCAATAGTGAAAACTCATTTTACTAATTAATGAGTTGCTTTCATGGCAAATGAGACAGTAGAGAGAAGAAAGGTCGTGAAAGATGAAGGGCTTTAAATATGGGAACTCTGTAATTGCGCTAGATGATAAATTTTAGAACAGTTGTTGAAGCTTTTTAGTTCATAAGACTGTTTTGTTATTTTACTTGCGTGGGTTTAAGTGCTATGGGAACACCGAAGGAGGAATAGAAAACCCATTCATATAATTTGTCTAAATTGATGTTAGCGTCGTCGAGAATTAAAATCTTAACCTCATGTGCAACAGTCCAACGCGCTTACCATTACACCACAACGCCCATAAAAATCGTGAATTACTTACCGTTCTTAATGAATTCAAACTTAAATCCAAATATTTCAAAGCTGTCAAATCCCGGAATGTTCCTGGTGGTATGGTAGTAATACCATTACGACTTAAGTCCAAAGTTTCCAAAGATTTTACCACTTGCATGTGTGTATAATCCAAACGCTATTAAAAGAGAATAAAAAATTAAATAAACTTACCAATACATATTAAAAAAACTTTCTCACTAACCTGCAACATATTTGAAGACAAATTTAAAGTTTTCAAATTATTTATCGAACCTAATGCAACAGTGGGGAATTTTTGTATAAAATTCTCTGATAAATCAATTTTTTGCAATGAGGGTAAATTTTCAAAAACATCACTGTTTAATGTGTTTATACGATTGCCAGATAATTTAATTTCGCGGATTTTACGTAAACCCTTAAAGGTTAAACCTTCAATAGATTTAATTTCATTGTAACGTAAATCGATTATCTCTAATTGGGGTTGGGCAGTAAACGATTCATAGCGTAAAATAGCTAAAAGAAGATTTAAATTATTTTTGAAATAAACTGAAAAAGAATTATTAATAAAATTCATACTTATGTAGTTATGCCTTAATGATAAATGCCTCAAAGCTGTGGGCCCATTTAGTGAGTTCGAGGGAACTGTTGTTAAACTATTACGATCCATATAAAATTCCTGGAAATAGAATGAAAATAGAGCGAGTTTATTTTATAATGTAAACTAATTAATGAAATATTATTTTATATATGTTTCAGCATTCTAGTAGTAGCGAAAAGGAGAAGACACCTTTAAGAGGCAGATGTAAACCGTCTAAGAGGTCTTACAGTGAGGGTCCACATTTAAGAAAGAATTACTAAAGAACTTTCAAATTTGTTTACAACTGCATGTGGTTGATGTACTTGAATATATAAATTATTGCAGAAAAGATTGTATGAACTATTTTTGGATTGTTTTTATAACAAAATCAGGAAGTATTTTAAAAGTTATTTTTTTAAATTTTTAACACAACTTATTTATTGCTTAAGATACTTATTTTAGTAAAATTAAATAGTAAAATTTTTAAATAAATATTAAAATCTAATTTTAAAACCGTAAAGTGGATAAAATTGTTATTTTTTTAAGTAAACGTTCGCAAAGAAATTAATAAATTTTCAGGTTAAAAATTAATTTTTGGTTAAAAAAAATATTGGGACCATAAATTAAGAGACCGCCACTAATATTGAATCAATATTCCAGTTTCCAATGTCTTACCGCTAAAATCTATTGTGAATGACTGCCTTTTGCAGTTTGTGTCATTTGTTTGAAACGTAAACAACAAAACTAAATTTGTCCTCGAATATGTCGAATTTCGTACCAGATAAAGTGTTTTTGCGGGAAGTTTTCTTCATTACTTTAATAAAAACAAAAGTACGGCCGCGTGTCATCGAATCTTAGTGAAAGTTTACGGCGTGCATGCTCTATCTGAACAATCGTGTCGGAGGTGGTTTGGTTGCTTAAATGCTAATTTTAAGCACGAAGACAAGGAACGGCGAGTTCAACCCAAGAAGTTTGAAGACGAAGAATTGGAATCATTGTTCTATGTGGACGAATGCCAAATTAGTAGTGCAAGAGTAGACAGGCAGTAAACACCTAAAAGTCATGGGATTTTTTTCAAAAGCAAGGAAACAGTGGCACGAGTTGAAGCCGCGCGTCGCGACGACGCGTCGTCGAGAGGTAGTTTTTAGCTTGTGAACGGGCCCTCGGAAGCCACAAAAGGAAGGTTTTTTTGCATTCCATAGGGATCCATTACGACAACTCCAAGCTCAAAAAGTCATGGGTTTTGCCCAGGTAGCCATAAACATCCTTAGCAAAGCCGAATATATATGGCATAAAGCTTATGATCAGTATTTGGTGGGACTAGCGCAGCGTTATCTACTACGAGCTGCTGAAATTGAATGAAACTATCACGGGGAAACGCTATCGGGCTCAACTCATACGTTTGAGCCACGCACTGAAGCAAAAACGGACAGAATACGAAGAAAGGCAAAGTGAATTTGTTGCAAGACCGGTGAAGACCTATTTGGAAACGAGGAAATGGGAAGTCTTACCCCACCCGCCATATTCTCAAAAAATCGCTACTTCTGACTACTTCTTGTTCCGGTCGATGACACATGGCCTGTTTCAGCAGAAAAAATGGTTCGAAATTTGGATTGCCTAAAAAAATATGAGTCGTTTTTTCGTGTTGGTATCCCAAAATATGCCCAGAATGATGGGAAAAAGTTGTGGCCAGAGATGGACAATACTTTGATTAATATATTTCTAAACATTTTTGCACAATAAATCCGTAAATTTCCCAAAAAACGCTCATTATTAATTCAAGGTTCCAATATTTTTGTAATTTTAATTTGATCGTGGAGTATATTTTTTGTTTTTGTTAAAACAACTAAAAAAATTATAGCCGATCAAGCTCGATAATGAGATACGAGTACCCTACACCACGGTATGATTTTGGTCATATACCTGGAGGTGGATTGAATTCCGGGAAGTGAACTGATCCTTATTATATGAATGAAAAAATTAACGGTAAAAAAATTAAATGAAGAATTTAAAAAAAATTGACTAAAAAGTTAAAGTATCAGAAAGTTGAAGGCTTACATGAGGACTAGGTCCAAATGTGGTTTGATTTTATTTAAATTTGAAGGAATGATTTGTGGTTCTGTGCAATATTCACAACCCAAAGAATAACTCGATATCTATGTTTTTCTAACCAGTGTCAATAGTTGGCTCTGAGTCGATTACTACACTCAAACTAGTTTCTAGTTTAAATAAAGTTAAAATGTAATTTAAAATTAATGAAAAACCATTAAAAAAACGGTCGACTAATATTACATTTAAATCTATCTTTTTATTTATTTTTAAATGCTAATAAATTAAATTAAACTAAATTTTTTTTTCATTTATTTTAACTGTTAACAATCTAAACACAAATATATAAAAACAAATGACAATTTTCTTAATTTTTTTAATTTTCTACAAAAATCCGTAAAAAGTAATGATTTTTCATTTATTTCGTATTCTACTGTCACCAAATTAACTACAAAATCCGTAAAAATAAATGTCATTAAAATTAACAACAAAGTAGTCTGTAAAATTAAACGACTTTTCATTTATTTTGTTTATATTAACCGACAATTAATTACAAAAATTAAAAACCTAATAAAAAATAAATTAGTTTTAATAAAAATATTAACTGTAACGAAAAATCCATATTTATATGTAATTTATTTTTTAAATAAAAGTAAAGAAAGAGTTGAAAATGTATTTCTTTGTATTTTAACTATTTACCCATTTAAAAACAAATGTGCGGATAACTTTTGAGTGTATAAGCTGGGCCTAGGTCCAGAATTTTTGGTAGCAACAAAAATCACCAGAAACTCAATATATTCTGTACATTAGAGTGATGTAGGGCATAAAATCATGATCTGACTAAAACAACTTTAATTATTTTTAAAATATTTGTTGATTTTAAAATTAACTTTAGAGGAAAAAAAGATTCAAAAATCAATTTCTCAGTGCACAATAAATCAATGAACTCTATAATCAATAAAATTAGATGAAAAAATTACAAAAAAAAAAAAAATAGTATGTACTTAACAACACGTAATAATTTCATAAACATGAGGTGAATTTTTAAAAATGTACACTCAAAAAAGTTTGATAGTTAATTGTGTAGTTATTAGTAATTGTTCATTTTAATTGTAAATACAGTTATTTTTCTTAACAACTAACAAAAAGTACCGTATTTCATAGCAGTTATTTAAAGCAGTTATTTTTCATATTTATTATAAAAATCAACTACTTAAACAGCAAATTGAAAGAAAATTATTATTTTTTTTATACTAGTAGTTATTTAAAAAAAATCGTTAAGGCTTTGAAAATTAAGGTTTAGTTTATAATTATTATTATTGATATATAAGATGGCAAAACAAATTCAGAACAATTTTTTGTGTCTGCAATGATTTAGGAGTTAAAAACTGGAGTAACGTAGGTAGGAAATAAATATATTGTTTTTTTTTTGAAATGGAAATATGTTTTTAATATATTAACAAAAAAAGTTTTTGTAAACAGTAGATTTTAACAATTTTGTCAGTTAATATTTTTAGGACATTGTTTTATATTTTTTATAGTATTTTTTAACAGTTAAAAATAATTACATTTTCGGTTATTTTAAAGGAAAATACATTTGACGGCTTTTTAAAAGTTTTTTTTTGGGTGTATGCATGATTTAATGGTTTGAACATACTTAACGAACGATTTGTTATAAATATTATTAATAAAAAAAAAATAAAACTGGTAAGTACAACGCACTGTTTGGATGAATGAATGGTGTGGAATGGTAGTGATATGCACTTATCATAAAGTCTTAATGCTAAGCTAAATTAAAAAGAGTATAATCAGAGGTTCTCACGTGGTTTTAAGATGAATCGGTTTAGTTTCCCATTGATAAGGGTGAAATTTTAATTAAAATGTAATAAAATTATTTTGAAAGGATTCTGCGAAATTCAAAAGTCGTATAAAATATTAAATAGAAACAACATTTTTTAAGATTTTTTTTCAGTAAAGCATAGTAAGTTGTTTCGATTGCACGAGAAAAATCTGTGGTACTCTAAATAAAAAATGATTTTTATAATGAGTTTCACGTGAAAAATATGTATAATTTTTTTTCAATCGAATTCAACATAAAAAATTTATCCGATAAATGGCAGATCATATTAGATCCAGCAATATATTTAGGGTTAAGTAAGATCCAAATTTATCCAAAAAATGTCAGATCATATTAGATCCAGCAATATATTTGTGGACTTAGAAGGGTCTAAATTGATCCGATAAATGGCAGAACAAATTAGATACAGCAATATATTAAGGGCTAAGTAAGATCCAAATTAATCCGAAAAATGTCAAATCGAATTATATCAGATAAGATCTAACAAATTAGCAAAAAAAAAAAAATTACTTATTTAAAAAAGTGGCACGTCACATGGCCGGTTCATTGTGATAGGGACCGGTCACGGAACCGGCCCTCTGTGACATGTCACAGGACTAGTCTAAAAGGACATGTCGTGACTTTTAAGCCGGTCAGGAGATAGGAACCGGTGCACTTTTCACTTATCTCGTGATATGTTTGTTTCGGAACCGGTTCAGTTTTCACCTATCCCGAGACAGGTCCCGATTCCCAACTGACCCCTTTTTTCCTGCAGAGTATTGACTTTTATTTAAAAAAAAACAACTTACGTAAAGTACTGTAATTCATAACAACTGTTTAAAGCAGTTATTTTTAATATTACAAGCAGGGGGAAGACAAAAAATGTTAAAATAAATTGTGTTTACGGAAAAAAATACTGGAAAAAGGCAAAAATAATACTTTAGAAACAAATAATATGAAAATGAAATAATAATATGTCTATTCAAATAATATTTATACAGATCAACAATAAAACTTCACCATGAAAAAAATTTACTTTAAAAAACAGCAGTTTTTTTTTAAATTTTGTCAGTTGTTTAAATATTTTTATATTTACTGAATTTTTTAGTTGTTTTTTTTTAACACTTTTAGTTAATTTTAAAGGTTAATGACTTTGACGCCTTTTTAACTGCATATACCTTTATTTTAACTGTCATCAATTTATATAAAAAATTGTTGTCAGTGTGTTGTTGTGACTTTATAACTCACGAAGGGTCAAACCGAATTCGATTAAATTTATAGGGTTTGTTCGTATGGTCGTGTAGATGGTTTGCACGAAATCGGTCGACGCCTTCGTGAGTTATAATTTTTCATGTCAACATGTGATTTTGCCCAAATATAAAAAAACTAAAACAAATACGTAGGCGCCCATGAGCGTGTGCGGTATGTATACTGTGTGCTGACTTTATACACACGGTAAATACACGTTGTAGCGCATACACATTGACAGCTGTCAGTGAGTGATCAGTTTAAGGTTCTTTTTCATCGAACTCGCATTGTGGATAGACGTAATCGGGAAGTCACTTTTGATCTTTTTTGTTTAAAAAAAAACAATTAATTTGATTCAATGTTAATATTCATGCGTAGCGAAGCAAGCCGGGATCCGCTAGTATTTAATAGATTCCACCGATAAACATTTTTGGGGGTATGTCTCGTAAGACATCATTTCCAAATTAATTTTTATTCTGTAGTAGTTTATTTTAATTCCCAATGGGTTCATTAAAACAAAACATTGAGAACCTCAGATTTCTATGTAATTACAACAACTGCCACACCGCCGACCACAAACAGTTAAACAACTAAAAGGTGGTATTTAAAAAAAAAAAACAAAAATGTGCAATAATAAATAAATAAGACAAAAAAAATGTTCAAGAAAAAAAAACTGGTTTAACATGCAACTGCATTATTTGTATTCAAGACGGCATAGAAAATTAGCTAACTTGGTAAATACTAAAGTAAAAGACCTTTAAAAAATGTTAATAAGACCTGACTGAAATAAATATTATGCTTTATTTTATTTCTTTAATACATAACTAACCATATAAAATAAATGATATAACATAATACACAATACTGACCTTCAAATCACCACAACCTTTTAGTAGACCCTCTTCAATGGATTTAATTTTATTTGCTGATAAATCCAAAATTTTTAAATTTTTCAATGGATGAAATTCAGCTGTAGAAAATATCGGATTTAAACTATCGCCCAATAAATTATTGGCCAATCTCAATTCTGTTAAGGTTTCTTTAAGGCTAATAAATGATTTTTCCGGTATACGTCTAATAAGATTATTTGATAAATCTAATTCTTCCATGGGCAGTTTTAGGGTACCAAAGTGCTGGATAAAAGATAAAAAATAAGATGAATTATTAATTGGATTTGGTAAGTTGTTATTTTTTCATTGGAAAAATTTCTCTCTTTTTTTTGGTTTCATATTCTTTTAAATAAAAGTATTATTTTTTGTTAATTTAGCTCAAGTGAAAGTGTTTTTGTTCATGATTTTTTTCTTTCTTAATATTTTTCTTATTTCTTTTGTATCTTTAAAATACAATATTTTCTATTTATACTTTGAAGTACTTGCTATTTATTTAAGATCATTGTATATGTACTTGTATAAATAACAGGGGTATTCACATTGAATATGAATAAATATGTAGTTGTGTTTTTTTAACTTTTAAAGGTTTAATAATTTCATTAATCAAATTTTAATATAATTTTTAAAAAAGGATTCAAAATTAAAATTCGGAATCTTGTTCGTATGGAATAGTATACAGTATCATATGAGCGGAATCCAGTTTGATTTATATTTCGAGCGTATTTTTTACGTATGGTTTGTGGGTTTAATAACGTATACAGAATTTTTGAGGATAAGCATCTGTCGTTTATTCTCACGAAATAGTGTAAGCAACAAAGTTTTTTTTTTTGCTTCGAAAATGTCAAATTCACTTTGAACTAGATTTCTAGCGTAATGTAAGCGTAAATATGCGGGATTCATGACAGATGGCGTATTTTTTTACACCTGGTTTGTTTCTTTAATAACTTATCCAGCATTTTGTAGGGTAACCCCCTGTCATTTATTTTAAATTATGCGCGTAATTTTAACCACTAGATACCTATCGGTATTTAGATACCTACTGGTTTTTGTTCGCTTACTCGGTGGATATCTAAGCACTGGTAGGTATCTATTGCTTGAAATTATGGGCATTAGTCATTGAACGAAATAGTGTAAGCCACAAAGTTTTATGTTTGCTTTAAAAATGTTGAATTTTTGTGGCAACAAACCATCAGTTGCGGGAAATTTTCCTTTACTTCTTCAATTTGAAAAAAGTGCAGCTGAAGCACATCAGTTGCTCACCGAAGCTTATCCCGAATATGTTCAATCAATTTTAACTTTCTCAATATGGTTTGTGCGATTCTGAAGTGGTAATTTTGACACGGAAGATGAACATCGCCCAGGTCAGCCAAAAATGTTCGAAGATGATAAATTCGAGACATTACTCGATAAAGATTGTTGTCAAACTCAAGAAGAACTTTCACAATCATTGGGAGTAACTTAAGCAGCAATTCAAAAACGTTTGCAAGCAGCAGGATTCCTCCAAAAGCAAGGAAATTGGATACTACGCAAGTTGAAGCCGAGAGACGTTGAAATATGATTTTGCATGTCCGAAATTTTCCCTGAACACCATAAAAAGAAGCAATTTTTGCATCGAATCAATATTGGCGATGAAAAATGGATCCATTACGACAACCTGAAGTGCAAGAAATCATATGTGAAGCCTTACAAAGCAGCCAAACTAACGCCAAAGCCGAATATCCACAGCGCCAAGGTAATGCTTGGTGTTTAGTGGGACAAGAGCCGTCCCATCTATTATGAGCTGCTGAAATCATGCCATACAAACACGGGGGATCTATACCGAACACAATTATTTGTTTAAAGCGTACATTGTTCGAAAAATGTCCGAAATATGCGACCAGACATAAAGCCGTATTATTCCATCATTACAATGCTCGGCCACATGTTGCAAGTACCGTTTAAAAATTATGTAGAACAAAGTGGTTGGGAAGTTTTGACTCATCCGCCTTATAGCCAAGACCTTTCCCCATTCGACTATCATTCGGATGAAGCTATGTCTGGAGAATACGGCAAGTTAGGTAGGACTTCCCATTTTAGCGTTTGCAAGAAGGTCATGACCGGTCTTAGAAGATGTGGCCGAGCATTGTTATGCTGCAAAGTCACTTTGTCTGGCCTTTCTTAGTATTTCGGCTATTTTTGTTTCAGTGCGCGGCTCAAACGCACGAATTGAGTTTCATAGCAATTATACCGCGCTAGTTCCACCTAATACAAAGCATCTGTCCAAATGAAGGCTATCGATATTAAGGAATCGGAAACTCTTGATGATCTGGGAATGAGAATCCAGTGTGATGTCTGTTGGAATTAGCACGTTTTTGAATTGTCGTAAGAAGCATTCAAGTGTTAAGGATTTTTAAAACGATGCAAAAAGCACTTCACACTCATTCGATCTTCTGACTATTTATACCACCTATATCAGACCGAAAAAGGAGTATAACTTCCATATACAGGCAGGTGCTTTAAGGCTTCGGCGCTTATCAATGACAGTAGGATATCCAATTCTATTGATTCATTGGAGCATCATCGCAATGTGGGCTGTGTGACACTGTTCTATCGATACAACCGTTGGATGTGTTCTGCTGAGATAAGTGAACTTATCCCTCGGGTCCGGGTTTTTGTCCAGAATACTCGCTTGTCTAGTAGAGCCCATCCCTTTGTGGTCGATTGTGCAGTGAAACGCACAACACAAAATGGGGAAATTTCGTTCATAAGTCGGACTAGTCGTGTGTGGAATAAACTCCCTGCAGAGGTCTTTCCTGGCAACTATAATATAGAGAAATTCTAGTCTAATATCCAAAAACACTACTCCCTCTTTCCTCCTTCTCATAAACTATTTTCCTGACATCAACACAATGCACTGCATTTATAGGGAGGGCAACTCCTGAGTTTTGTAACATAAAAAATAAGCTTCATGTTATGAAAATTTGAAGGATGTTCATAGCTGTCCGGGCAAAATCCATGACTTTTTGAGCTTGGGATCCAATTTCCATCGCCAGTCACGATGCTGTTGTTCACAAGCAAAAAATCAACTTTCGATGTCGCGCGGCTTTAACACGTACTTCACAAAGATTCTTGCTTTTAAATCAACCCCATGAATTTTGCTGACTGTCGACTTATCCACTACCAATGATTCTGACAACTCTTTCAGCGTTTGGCATTCGTCCCCATAGAACAATGATTCCAATTCTCCGTCTTGATTTTTTTTTTTGGTTGACTTGGCCGTTCCTTGTCTCTTCGAGCTCCAAACCACCTCCTATACAATTGTTCAGATACTCGTCTAGCATGCTCGCCGTAAACTTTCACTAAGATTTAATGACCTTAGACCGCACTTTTCTTTATATTAAAGTATTGAAGTTTATCTTGTACGAAATTTCATATGTTCGAGGCAATATTTTTTTTTTCGAATTCATTTATTTATTGAATTTTCACTTAAAAATAAACTAACAATAAGTATTACAAATCTTAAAAGCTAAAAACTAAGTTACTTAGTCCAGCCAGTGGCAGACGAAATATCATTTATTCATGTATTATCTCAATCCTTCTCAAAGCATAGGTCCTTTGTACTAGTATGCCAAGTTGGCTGTGGCCCTCTTTCTCAGACGCTGGTGGCCGCGATTTCCAAGTAGATTACGCGCTAGTTCATTTGGATGAGTCTCCAGTTTATTTAAATAGCTTTGGGTAGATTTCACTGCCTCATCTTTAACTAGAGGAACATTCAAATCTGAGTGTATATTTGAATTTCTTACATACCAGGGAGCGCCTGTTATTAATCGTAAAATGTTGTTCTGATTTCTTTGAATTCTCTGAACATTAGAATAAGAGCCCGTTGCCAAGAGTTGAACTCCTTATGGGTTTTATTATCGAGTTGTACAGCAATAGTTTACAATCGAGGCTGAGTCTGGAGTTTCTTCCGATTAACCAACTGATTTCAATGATTTTTAATTTCATCTGAGTTAATTTTGCATCTATATGATTCTTCCACGTGAGTCGACGATCAAGATGAATGCCTAAATATTTGACACTTGTATGTTGGGGTATGTTTTGATTATTTATTCGGATTAAAGGGCAAGTTTCTCTTTTTAACGTAAAAGAAATATGAACACATTTCTGCTTATTCACCTTTATTTTCCACTGATTTAGCCACACTTCTAATTGACAAACGTGATTCTGTAAAATTCGAGAAGCCTCGAGTGAGTTACTGTGGCAACTTAGGATCGCCGTATCATCGGCAAATGTGGAAGTATGTGTTGTACTATTCGTTGGCATGTCAGAGGTTTATAGGATATACAAAAGTGTCCCAATATACTACCTTGTGGAACACCGGCATATATATTTTGTGGAGTGCTTATAAAATCGCTTTCCTTAACTACAGCAATATTATAATAGGCAATAGATTTTAGCGGTAAGACATTGGAAACTGAAATATTGTTTCAAATACTAGTGGCGGCCTCTTGTGAGAAACGCTCTATATTAATTCAAGGTCCCAATATATTGTATCAGTGTTTCACAAAAAACGCCCAAAAATTTGCTAAAAATTACGCATTTTTTTTCTTAAATTGTTGTGATCTCTAATAAGTTATTCCAATGTGAATACCCCTTATATTTTTATGATTTGTATATAGTATGACTAAGCTTAAAGTAAAAGTTTTCAAACACTTCTACACTATCATTTTAT
This sequence comes from Eustalomyia histrio, assembly GCA_949748255.1. Lineage (NCBI taxonomy): Eukaryota > Metazoa > Arthropoda > Insecta > Diptera > Anthomyiidae > Eustalomyia > Eustalomyia histrio. Next base: position 17,537,917 of record OX456523.1, read on the forward strand.
GTGTTCACGTTAACATTGTAAATTACAATTAATTTTTAAGGTATATAAATAATTATACTTTTAAATTCACTTTAAAGCTACTATTTTGTAGTTCGTGGTAATTTATATATAATTAGATAAAAATTATTGTTTAATTTATTTGATATTTTCCAATTATATTTTCTGCAAAGTAAAATTTTTCAAAAATCTTGTTTTTTTTTTATATTACGATAACCTTGACTTTATTTCTTTTCAATTTTGTATAATTTTACAAATAATGTTTACTTTTTTTTCACAGCTTAAGATAACTGTATAAATCCGTTAAGTTGTGGTAACATACATTTATAGATGGTACACTCACAAAAAAATTTAGTCAGTTACTATGTGACAGATGTTTGTGTAGGAATAATAAGTTGTTATTTTTATAGGCTTTTTACACTGAACAACATCTTTGTGAAACGCGTGGAAGATATTGAAAATGTGAAACAAGTGTTTACATTGGCAACATCTTTCATCTTGCATCTGCCATTTATTCAGCTGTCAAAAAATAAAAGAAAAGTACGCATATTTTTTGTTAAAAATAAAAAATGGATTTAGAGAAAGCATTAATCATTGGAGTAGTTTTTGTTTTGCAAGGACAAACCCCAATTTTAATGTAGTACATTTGTTTGCACCACTCTACTATTGCATGATATGTCCCGCAATAGCAGAGACTGGTGTAAGCATGCCATCGACCCCATACACGGAATTGGTGCTGTGAAGGTATGTGTACCTACTTGGTAACCCATGTGGGTACCAAAAACCTCATACTTTCACAGCACTAAAGTTTTTGGTGGCCGGGTTCTTTGAAGTTAGAAAAAGTTAAAAGTTGCACGCAAAAACAAAAGGTTCTTTTTGCGAAAACTAAAAACAATCACAACAACTTAAAAAATAACTAAAAAAAAACAACAACATAAAAAGGTAGAACAAAAAACGTTTGTCAAGTGAAACAAAAAAAAAAAACATTGTAAAAACTTTGTAACACAAAACTGAAATTAAAGGAAAAACAAATTATATCAAAACAGGTAAATTGAAAAAAACTAAGAAAAATAAACTTGTGAAACAAAAATACCAACAGTGCCTTTTACTTGCGAGCCCCACTGGTTGTCATCTCATCATTTGGTTGTCACCTCAACAACATTGAAATATTAAAGGTCATTCCGGAAGATAATGATGAAGAAGAATTTTTGGTAGACATAAGAATAAAATTCTTAGATGTCCTTTGTTGAATAATTTTTTTTTGTTTATGTTCTGCAATATCAGTTTGCTAGTGATGGCACAAAGAAAATCGCTTTTTTTATAATTTTTTTAGTGATGACACTTAAAATAACGAAAGATGTAAGAATTTTTGGCCTGTATAATTCTTATGGGAAGATGTTAACATCTTTGCAAATTGATTAAAGATGAAAGATGTAGCTCAGTGGAAAAAGGCTATTAACTGCAATTTTTAACGGCTTGCATTTGGAAAAATACAAAATAACTATTCTCCCAGTTATTTAACAAAAAGTAGTGTATTTCAAACAACTGTAAAATAAAGTTGTTACAAATAAAACAGTAGTATTTTTTTTTATCAATTTTGTCAGTTGTTTTAAAATTTTTCTGGTTAAAAATTATCGGTAATTTTCAGTTAGTTATTTTTACTGCATTTATCAGTTATTTTTTAAGAGTTAAAAATATATTAATTTTTAGTTATATTTTAAGCTAAATACCTTTTTCACTTTTTTAACTTCATACACCTTTGTTGTGATAGCAATTTTCAGTAGTTTTTACTGACAAATTACATTGAGTGTACCATTATATTTAAGTATACTATAGACATTTGTCGGCAATATATATTTTTTTTTGCTTCTTGGTTTAAACAATGATAGCCATGATAATAAGACAATAACTTGAAGTGATTTATATGGTTTATTACGATATTTTTGTAAAATTGTTATGGGTTTCGGAAATGAAGAAACTCAAAAAAGTTTGTCGACAAAAATCTACTTAAAATGATAGTTGAAACAAAGCTAAATGCAGACTACTTTATTTACCTTTTAAAAAACTAATAATGTAGTAATTTATAACTGTTAAAAAATAACTAACATATACAGTAAAAATAACTAACAATGTCTTTAAAATAACCAACAAATTTTGTTTTATGAAAATTTTTAAACAATTTTTTAAATTAGTAAAAACTGTAAAGAAGACATGGTACTTTTTTTTTAATTTTTTTTTTTAATTTTAATCGATCTGTACATTTTTTTCGATCACCTTTGTAACTCTGTACAAATAACAAGCACATTTTTAATTTGCTATGGTTTTAGGTAGAGTTGCAGAGGTGTTGGGAAAATTAGAATGGCACTAGTAAGCAGCCCTAAATTTATTACTATTCCTTGGGATGATATGTAATTTAAAAAAATATGAAAAAAGTGCCGTCTTTTGTGATTTTTTTTCCTTACTCTAATATAAAGAGTTTTTGTTAAAAAATACAAGAAACTCTCCGATTTATATAAAATTGGTATATGTAAAAGAGAAAAAAATCTAATGGGGTTATTCTGTAACTACGTGAAAATTTGTCACGTTCAAATTTCTAACTCTGATATATTTAGCACAGGTTGAGTTACTAATATCAAAATTATATTTAGGTAAATTTTTGTATATAACTTTAGGAAAATTTAACATTATGTGACTCACCCTATCATAAATATGGTAGAGTTGCATATTTCGATGTGACAAATTTTCATATACTTACGGAATAACTTCATAAGAATAACCTGGCTCATTTTCTGCGGATCTAGGCTGTGAAAATAGGGGAAGCAAATCGGTCATTTTGGATACACTTTTATTCCAGAGCATGCTCGATAAATATATTGTTACGCGAAATTTCTACACCTAGAAATTTCTTCACACTAATTTTAACAGCTGGAAAAATCTAGTGTGGTAATAAACTAGAAATAACTAGAATACCTGACTACTCATATAAATACTGGTACTCGATGACGCAGTAGTTCAATTCATAAGTAAAACGCAAAGTGTGAAGAACTAAAGTGTGGCTAACGTTTAGTTTATCTAAATCGTGTAAATAAAGTGGCTATTAAAGTGTATTTTTGTAATTTTTAGTGACGGTTATAAATAAATAGAGCTATAAATAATTTCAAACGGTGTTTATTATTTGCAATATAGAAAGAACTCGATTTATTTAAAAGGTAAATAAATCAGCGATTTTATAAAGGGTAAAATCGTAACAGAACTGTATACAGAATGTATACAGTATGTTTTAGCATAGGCTTGCCAAGTGGCTCCAAAATGTAACAAAAAATGGTTTAGATTAGATGAGAAAGGCCCTATGCACCGCGACCATAAATCGATCTTTTGTGCAGCCTAATTTTACCCTAGGCACATATTTCCAATTTTCCAAGGGGTATCCCCCTTGAGGATCAAGGGATTGTAGTCTCCTGCCTAGAGGCCTAGGAAAATACGCAAAGTATATGTTTCGCTATCTCAGCGTCCAATTAGTAGAACCTACAAGTATCCGAATCAGACAGGCCTGTAGTCCTTAAATGGTACCTGAGATTACAGTGTGCACTGGAGAATCTGAACAGAAAGGACCTTCCTTTCTGTTCAAGGACAGAATTCGCCTGGAGTTTTTACCAGATAAAACGATGAATCTCTTAGCCTGGCGCTGGCCAATTGTAGCATTTCAGCTCTCATGTTTTTCTCTGATATATCCTGTAAACATATAAAACATGGCACCAATGGCGTTTGTCGGACACGTCATGCCCGCACCAGTTATGCCCCCATAGGCTAAGCGAAATATCTTGTTAAGCGACCTTTTTGCCTGGATTTGCTCCACCTTGGACCGCCATGCCGAAGCAGCATAAGTGATCATTGGTATCACGATGGTGTTGAAATACCAATAAACCATTAGAGGCCTTAGACCCCAAGTGCTACCAAAAAAGACTTCTGGCTGGCTTAAAATGCCCTAGTAGTCTTTTTGGTTACGGAAGCCATATGTTGGCTCCAAGTAAGCGTTCTGTTTAGAGTAACCCCAAGATACCTAACAATATTAGAAAAGTCCAGGGCAATGCCAATAAACGTCGGGTCACCAAGTCGTGAACGGGGAGTATGGTTCATAGTCTGTTTGCATACTATCAGAAACTGTTCTCCCATCCCAACCAGTGATGGAAATTACAAGGTCATCTGTGTTGCTGTAGGCTTTGAGCTTTAGATCCTTCAGTTCCATTAGTATCTGATAAAAAACTAGAGTCAAAAATATAGGCGACAAAACAACCCTTGATCTTTGGTTACTTTTTACGATCTCCAAAATCAAACCAAATTTCAAATTAAAAAGTTTGGTTGAAAATTTAAATTTATTTTTCAAATATTTTTGTATATATTTAACAGATTTACAATTTTGTTAATTTAAAAGAGTTTAAAATTGTAAGCAAATCTAAATTTTATAAAGACAATTTGTGAGATCCTCATAGGGTCCTTAAAATACGATACCATAAAGTTTTTCTCAAAATAATTATAATTAACTGAAAGCCCAACGACAAATGTCTTGTGAAAACCCCATATAAACACACAAAACTAAAAATTCACATTTCTTAAACCTTCTATTAAAAGCTAATTAGATTATTACAAAACTCTAAGAACTACAAAATAATTACACTGTACAACAATTACGAAATTTTTCCAAAATTCTGACAATGGATTCTTGTAGAGCAGACAAACAAAATATACGTATGTCGACGTTTAGAAAGATCTCATCGGGCGTTTTGATAGATCACATCGGAATTTCATTTTAGAGGCGGTTAAAGTTTCCCAGCTCTGGCCTGTTCTTGCAGCATATCGGTATATAAAACTATGTTTTCTTTACATCTGAGGTGTAGGGTATGTTCAGCATCTTTGTAGATAATGGTATGCCAAATATTTTTGTGGAACATATTAACCCTCTAACTCCCCCCTCATAACGGAATTTTTTGATTTTATTCTAACAAGTGTATTGAGCTTCTAGGAGATTATTTTGAATAAAAAAATATATTTCGTAACAAAACCAGTATTCTTTCATTTCGAGTGCAGGAACTTTTCAACCAACCTTTAATTAAAAGCACTCCGAAAAGGGGAAGGGCGGGGATGAAATGTTCTACAAAAATATTGGCCATAAAATTCTACTATATACGTCAGAACACACCAAAGCTCAAAACTTAACACAAATACCAAAAACCAGTCAAATTCAAGATTTCTCATCAGACTTCTAGTCATATTTTGGGATCACGTACATTTTATGGGTCAGATTATGGGATCACCTATATAATATTTAGGTGATCACAAAATCTGACTAGAAATTTGATGAGCAATCTTAAATTTGTCTGGTTTTTGGTATTTGTGTTAAGTTTTGGGCTTTGGTGTTTTCTGATACATATAGTAAAATTTTATGGCCAACATTTTTGTAGAACATTTCCTTCCCGCTCTCCCCCTTCTTAGAGGTGTTTTTTTACGATTTTTTAGAATAAAGCCAAAAATTACCCTTATGTGTGGGAGTTAGAGGGTTAATATGTTCTACAAAAATATTTGTGTTAATATTTTCTACAAAGTAGCTGAACATACCCTACACCTTAAATGTAAAGAACACATAGTTTCATATAACGATATGCTGCTCGAAAAGGCCCCCCCTAAAATAAAATTGCGATGTGATCTTTCAAAACGTTGACAAATGAATATTTTTATTGTAGACCAGAATCTATTGTGTTGTACTGTGTTATTTAATAACAACATTTAGTTAAACTTACCTGTGATGGTAATACTTGTTGACCACTATAACGTTGAGAATACGATACAATGGGTGCACCATATGGTAACTGTGGAGCTTCACCATGAAATACAACACGATCACAATCCATGGCCACGGCACCAAGTTGTCCCGTTGAGCCAAAGGCAACAACATTGCATCTGTTTAAGAAGAACAACAACAACAAAAACGTAAAATATTCTGAGTCATTGAAAAATCAAAAAAAATCTTATAACATGGAACCAATGAAAAATATAAAGAACAAAAAAAAAATAAGAAACTGAATGAAAATCAATCTGCCATAGGCGGAAATTGTTTAGTATTTTTTTTTTGTTCTCTTTATAGAATTTTTATTGCTTCTATTAGCATAAATAGTAAGAATGCTGTGACACATTATCAGAGAGATAGCTATAAAAACAAACGGTTAAAAAAAAACAGTTGGTTTCTTGTTCTGTTGTTGTTTGTTATTGTTTTTCCACTACATATTTCTACACACCTGCAGGGTAAACGCAATGCTGGACTTAATTCTGGACATGGTCGCCATGCTTTGATTTGTGACAAATAGAGTAACAACAGTAGAAATATACTTAAGTGTCGTATTCGTTGTATATGTTGATTGTGATAAAACATCTGTGGGTGATAAAAATATAAATAAATGAAATATTTGTTAATAAATAAAAATTAAAGAAAGGAATGTTGGAAAAATAAATACAACTTATAAATAATAATTAATTAATTATAAATAATTTAATTTAATTATAAGGCATGCACATTAACGTATGCGGAATGTAATATTAACTGAGTCATTAACAGTAATACAAATTTTTACTGAGCTAGAATTAAAATATGTTAAAATACATAAACTGAATTAATTTTCCAAAAAAAAAATAATAATAATAATAAGAACATCGATAGCCCTTTCCTATTTTTTTGAGGTACCTTTCACATTGTAATCACGATCCCCTCAGTGTTCATTTTAACTTGTTATCTTTTAATTCTATTTTTAAAGCATTTGTTATATTTGTACTATATTTAAAAACATTTTTTTTCAAAGTTGTCCAAAAAATAATATTTCGTTGTTAATCCATTTCTATTCTCTTTAAAATAGCTCACATGTATGATGAGCCCGCAGAAAATAATTTTTGTGTTACAGCGCGTAATCGATGTTTAATAAATAGCGACTGTTTTTATGATAATGTTAGAAAGGTTCTTTTCTGCATATTTTATTACTCTTATAATCTGATATATATTTTATTTTTATAGTTTTTTCGTTGGCATTATATATCTTCCTCTGAACACGATAAGATTTCTACGTACGTCCGTTAATTGCTGCCATCAATTTTTCCTAAATTTGGCTGCATTGCAAAGCACATCTCATTTTCTTTCAAACGATTTTCTATTCTTGACACCCTTTGTCGTATTATAAATAAAAGTTTTTCAGAATTGCATTTCACAAAAATTACAAAATAGTTTATATTTGTTTTTGATTGGATTATTTTGACAAAATTTATAAATTAATTTTTATACCCTTCACCTCAGGTGGAAGGGTATATATAAATTTGTCATTCCGTTTGTAATTTCTACAATATTGATCTTAGACCCTATAAAGTATATATATTCTGGGTGCTTATGAAAAGCATTGTTATATATTTCTGTTAAATGTGATCCATTTCTACTTGCTATTAAAAATCAGCCAGATCGGTTGATAAATGGCTGAGATATTAGCAAAAAACCAGGACTACCTCTAATTTTTTCCGTAAAAGCCCTTTGTTTAAGATGTATGTAGAATTTTACGTATAACAAACACATCCATTTGTTGAAATTCTTTTCTTTCATCTCCATCTTTTATACACAAACAACAAACACATACAAAGATTTGTCATTTAAATAAAAACCAAACAAATCTTTAATGAACGAATACTTTTTATATATGTACCTCTATTAACGATGATTTTGTGTGAGCTTCAATAGCTCAGTTGTCTAGACGCTATGTCACAAATACTTTTTTTCTCTAAGGCCGCGGGTTCGAATCCCGGTCAATTCACTTTTTTTTGTACATTTTTTTTAAGACTTTTTTTGTTGTTTATTTTTGGTTTTTTTTAACATTTAATAATTAATTTATATACAATTTTATATTAATAATTAAATAATCCATAAATAGGCTAAAAACATCAAAATTTGTATAAAAACCCTCTGATACAAACAAAATACAAACGTTTTTATTTATATTTTTTGCTCCGATTTAAAGAATTTATAAACAGATTTTTAACCATTTTATTTCTCATATATTAAGAAAATTTTATACATATTTTCCCTTTGAGTGCAACTATTTTAGGTTATAACTTATAATAACTTATAAAAACAAATTTATAAATTATTTTCCTTCAAATTTTTAAAATTAAGCTAAAGAAATTAAAAATATTTTTTAATAAAAAAGCGAAATAAAATCCCAAATACAAATTTGCCAGCTAAATCAAACGTTTTTGTAGAAATAAAACACATGCATGTCTAGTGATTTCTTTTAACGATTTGTTGAAATTCTTTTCTTTCACCTCTTCACCTTTTATACATAAACAACAAACACTATTCTAGAGCTGTAATATGACCTATGCATACGTCTTATATAGCAAAGGATCTCGGAAATATCGGTTCAGATACAAAAAAGTTATGCCCAAAACATACATTTTTTTTAAATACCTATTTTCTGAAACCATAAATCTTCCCGAGTCCAAGTTTTATCATCCTCTTAAAGGCGTCCGTATATAAATCTGTCCATTCCATATATGTCCATATATAAACTTCAGTTTTTTCCCAACCATGGTGAAGGGTATATAAGATTCGGCATAGCCGAATTTAGCCGCTCTTACTTGTTGACGTTATATTCCTTTCAATGACGCTAATTTTAATCAATTAAACTGAAATTTAGTCAAATATTTTCAGAAATAGCACCCTTACTTTTCTCATTTTTTGTTTAAATATTGTAAATTGTTCATATTTCATTCCGCATACGTTAATAGAATTTTCTTGTTCAAGAGCAGTTATAAGAACGGACATAACGATGGATATAAGTTGAATTCCCATAACTGATAACTTTTTACAACTTCATATTAGTAAATCAAATGATGTCTGTATAACGGGAAAAGGGTTTGGCATACTTATTGAAAATTGTAATTTTTTTTTTTAAGAATTGTCAACTTATATCCTTCAATATATGACTCATTAAATTTAAAACCCCCTCCCTACAGCTTTGCATTTTTGAAACTGAATAAATTTTTTTTAGGTGGGATAAAAGAATAAAATATGTATAAATTTTAAAAACAAGAAAAAAAATGTAATTTGATAGAGAGCAGAAATTTCAATGTGTAATAAAAAGCTGTTTAATTGAGAAAAACCAGGAGTAAAATAATGACCTTTTTAAGCAATTTAAGTAAAGCCCAAAAATCTGAAATTTATGGTATGAATTCACTCAGAAAAGTTCTGCAACATTCGATGTATGAAGTTTTTTTGAATAATTATTTATTTTTATTGTTTTACAATTCTCGTTTTCTTTTTTTTTAGTAAAATAGTAAATAAAAGAATTTTAATCCGGCAAAGGGAAAAAAGTTAAATTCGAAAGTAATATCCACAACTGCATTTGCATTTGAAGTTGTTTTAACTAAATTTGTAGTTGTTTTTGACTAAACATGTGGTTGTTTTTAACTACATTTGCAGTTGTTTTTAACTACATTTGCAGTTGTTTTTAACTACATTTGCAGTTGTTTTTAACTACATTTGTTATGGTTTTTAACTACATTTGTTATTGTTTTTAACTATATTTGCAGTTGTTTTTAATTATATTTCTAATTACTTTAACTACATTTTTAGTTGTTTTTAACTGCACTTGTAGTTGTTTTTAACTATATTTGCAGTTGTTTTCAACTACGTTACTAGTTGTTTTTAAATATATTTGTAGCTGTTTGTAATTATATTTTTAATTATTGTAGTAGTTTTTAAATACAATTGCAATTGTTTTTAACTACATTTGTAATTGTTTTTTACTATATTTGCAGTTGTTTTTAACTACATTACAAGTTGTTCTTAACTATATTTGTAGCTGTTTTTAACTATATTTTTAATTATATTCAACTACATTTGTAGTTGTTTTTAACTGCATTTATAGTTGTTTTGAGATACATTTGTAGTTGTTTTTAATTACAATCGCAGTTGTTTTTAACTACATTTGTAGTTGTTTTTAACTATATTTTTTATAAATTTTTACTGCATTTCTAGTTGTTTTAAACAACATGTGTGGTTATTTTTTTAAGAAAAAAATGTTTACTGTAAATTTTACTACATTTGTATGTTGTTTTAACTACATTTTTCAGTAAACTTTTAACATTTAAAAATAACTACATATTACATTTGATTTAAGACCAAAGTGAGTGCACGTTCACCTTTTTAACTACAAATGCAGTTGATTCTATATGATATCCTAGGGTTGGTTTAAAGAAACGGTCATATGATTGAATTGAAACAAAAGACTTAAGAAACGAACATCCAGTTCTTAAATTTAAAACAATACAAACAATACAACTCTCCATCATCTAACTAGTTATAGAAATGAAAAACGAACCTGGCCCTAGAAATTTTCTAGCATGTAAAATTTCGGCGTAATTTTAGTCAAAATGTCAGAAATAGCGATTATGAAAAATTTCATGAATTTTATTTTGAGAAAATATCAACGGGAAAGACTACACAAAATAAAATTATAAAATTCTGTTTGTAATATTAAACATCTTCCATAGAACATTTTTGGAAATACAAAAAAAAAAAAATATTTTTTAAAAAGGCACCAACAATGGAATTTGTAAATACAAAAAACTTTTTGTTATTTTTTTGAAACTTCAGTTTTTATTTTAAAAGAATTTTTATATGAAAAATAACAATTTACAAATAATTTAAAGAAAAAATTGTAAGAAATTAAATATTAATTTTAACAAATATTTTTAATTACCTGGAATTTTGTGATATTTTTTTCTGTGTAATTGCATGTGTAATTTGGGTCGCAAGTTTTTTTTTTGACTGAGACATGCATGTTTGAATTTGTTGGATGAGTTTCTACTATTTGTAAAAAAAAATATGTTCAAACAGATAAATACTACTTTAATCTAGGATTGCTGCATTTCATTCCATTTTGTTTCCTGTGTTTGTTATTCTGGCTCGTCTCCTTCCCCGTTCCATTCCATTTCGTCACCTTTTTATAGTGTTTCAATTGCACTCGCTTCTCATTCCATTCAATTTCGTTCCCCTTCTCGAGTGTTTTGATTCCATCGGTTCCCGTTTCATTCTATTTCGTTCCACTTGTCTAGCATTTCACTCGGTTCCCCTTTTAATTCCATTTCCTATCAATTTCCTTGTGTTTGACTTCAACTCGTTTCCCATTCCCTTTCAATTCGTTCTCTGTGTTTATTGTTTTAATTCGATTGGTTCCCCGTTCCACCACATTTTGTCACCTTTGCATAGTGTTTCAAACCACTCGGTCCTAATTTCATTCCATTTTGTACCACTTAAATCTAGGATTGCTCGATTCCATTCATTTCCCTGTGTTTTGTTTGCTCGTCTCCTACCCCATTACATTCCATTGCGTTACTCATTTCATTTCAGTTCGTTCCCCTTGTCAAGTGTTTTAATTCCACTCATTACCTCTTCCATTCCATATAGTTTCCCTTGTCTTGTATTTAAATTTCACTCGTTTCCCGTTTAATTGCATTTTGTATCTCTTTTCTATTGTTTCAATTCCACAAGTTCCCCATTCTGTTTCAATTCGTTCTCTGTGTTAAGTGTTTTAATTTGCCTCCTTCCCCGTTCCACCCCACCTCCACTTCTTTCCTATTGTCAAGTGTTTTAATTCCATTCATTCCCCATTCCATTCGATTTCGTTCCTCTTGTCTAGTATTTCCATTTCACTCATTTTCCGTTTAATTCCATTCCGTATACATTTTCTAGTGTTTCAATTCCAGTAATTCCCCATTCCATTTCAATGCGTTCACTGTGTTTATTGTTTTAATTCGACTCGTCCCCCATTCCATTACTTTTCGTTAGCTTAGCATAGTGTTTCAATACTACTTATCCCCCGTTCCATTTCATTTCGTTCCTCTTGTCTTGTATTTCAATTCCAATCGTTACCCGTTGAATTACACTTCCTTCCCCTTGTTTTGTCAATTCCACTCGTTTCCAATTTAATTCCACATAATCCGCATTCTATTTAATTCGTTTCATGTGTTTAGTATTTCAATTTGACTCGTTCCCCGTTCCACTTCATTTCGTCAGCTTTGCATAGTGTTTTAATCCACTCGATCCTAATTTCATTTCATTTCGTTCCACTTCTTTAGTGTTTCAATTCCACTCGTTTTCCGTTTCGTCTCATTTCGATTCCTGTGTATAGTATTTCAATTCAAATCGTTCCCCGTTCAATTTAATTTTGTTTGTTTTTCCTAGTGTTTCAATTCCACTCGTTCACCGTTCAATTCAAATCGTTCCACGTTCAATTCCATTTCGTATGTTTTTCCTAGTGTTTCAATTCCACTCGTTCCCCGTTTCTTTTCATTCCAATCCTTGTGTTTAGTGTTTCGTCTCGTTCCACCATCCATTCCACTTCTTCCCCTTTGCATAGTATTTAAATTCCACTCGATCCCTGTTCCATTCCACTTCGTTCCCCTTCTCAATTCCACTCATTTCCCATGCCATTTATTATTTTTTCCTGGGTCTAAGGTTAAAAAAGGGCCATATTTCGATGAAAATTTTCTTACTTCAGATTCGTGTTTAGAAGTGCAAAATACTTAAACAAAATTTTATAGAACTTTGTGCCAAAAAAAGTTGATTTTTGTTAAGTAGTGTAATTAAAGAAGTGTTGAAATTGGGTTTGTACCACAAAACTGATTTCCTTTGTAAAAATTCCCATATCATATAATTTTGCTTACAATTAAAATTTTTTATTATTTATATGTTTTTTCTTTACATACATTTTACGTTTGATTTTGCGCCTGACGTATAATAATTATCGAAGATATTGTATGAATCGTATAATTAAAGTTAAACCAAAAATTCCAAAAAAATATATATACAAAAAGGGTAATTAAAACTTAATAGTTGATGGTCAATGGTGTGGAGAATGAATGTGAATTAAATGTTTTGTTTGGATTTAAATGAAAGGTAATTGAATATAATTGAAATGAAATTGTAAGAAAAGCAAAAGGTTTTAGCAATGAACTTGCTTATTATTAATAATAAATAATGATTTCTTTTGAGGATATGAAAATAAAAATAAATGAATGATTGCTTTTGACTACATTGAATTGAAAATCATACATATAAAACCGAAAATTGTAAGAAAAAAAGAATACAAAAGACTTAAACAACAAACTTGATTATGATTTTTGGTAATTTTTTTTGTTGTTTTATAATTTATTTAAAATTTATATGCTTTCTTTTATAGTTTTTTTTTTAATATTTATGACTATTTCTGTTTTTTTTTTTAATTTTTTAAAAATAAATTTGCTATTTTTTGTTGTTAAATTTTTTTGTAAAACAATTAATCATGGTAACTTGTGTTGTTATTTTAGTTGTTGTGAAACTCATTTAAATTAACTCTTTGTTATTGTATAAAAAATTTCTCACAAGTTGGTAGAGGGTTCACATAAAATCATGTCACATCTTTGTTTTGTATTTAATAATTAGTACAAAAGTGACAGTTTCTAAAAAAAAAAAATAACTGAAAACCATAACTAAAATAAAAGAGTTCAGGGAGTTATTTTTTTGTGTTTATCAAAACAAAAAAATAAAAAATTATAATAACTAATTTGAGAAAATTTGTATAAAAACATTGTTATAACAACAAAAAAAAAATATATAATCAAAAATAATATTTATAATTATTTGTCATGTGCTTTTTTTAAATCACACAAAATAACGTATTAAAAAATTCTTTCAATCATCGGAGATAAACCAGTTTATTTGCATATTAATTATCTTAGTGTGTTTTTTTGGTTGGTATAAATAAAGTTTTTTTTTTATATTATTGTATTAATATTTAAAAATTTTTTATCGCTTGGGACATGATATTATATTTAGTAATTTTGTTTTTTTTTTTTACTTCAAGTCATTTAGTTGGTTATACCCTATTATGTTGACTCATGTGATAAATTACTTTTTTTTTAGTTGTTGTAATTCTATATGTTTGTATTTAAAACATTTATATTGTCATAGCGGTTTGTATATGAATACGATTTTATATTTTTACGAACTTGAACTTGGCAAACGGGTATTCTTTTTTTTAAAAATCTTAAATTTCTGTTTATAAAAAAATATCATAATGTTAAACATGTTTCTTTTAAACATTTTAAACATTTGTGTGTAATTTTTTTTATAATTTATTAAAAAATATTAATAAATAAATTAGAAAGATGATTTAAAACAATTTGTCAAAAATTATTATAATATTATATATTTTTCAGGTAATAAATATTCAAGCTTAAGGTCTGTTTTATACAAAATTATTTATTTGTTATCCAATATTCCAATATTTCGATATCTCAATGGATAGCTTCTTCAGGGATTTTTTGTTTTTTAATTTTAAACAAATTTTTTAACAAATCAAAATTAATGAAACAACAAAATTATCAATTTTAAAAAATATTAAAAATTATACACAGGATACAAAAATTATTCTATTACATTTTTATGAACCTATTTAATTTCCTATTTTATTCTTATAAATTAAATGTCTGTAATTCTGAGCTACATTGTCTGTATCTGTTTTAAAATTAATTCTTTGTTCTATTGGTGTGTTGATAATTTGTAACATTTCTAACATGAAGCGTCTTTTGTAGTTTGTTTCTGTATTTAAAATTGTTGTATTTTCAAAATCTGGTGTATGGTTAAGAGTGGCACAATGTGATGATAATGCAGTTTTCTGAGAAGCTGTATTCGTATATTTTTGATCAGATCTATGTCCTGCTAATCTAGTCTTTAATTTGTTCTTTGTGGTACCTATATATACTTTACTACATATTTCATTATCTTTACCCCTGCAAGGTATCTTGTAAATAATATTAGATTTATCTAATTTCTCTGTCCTATCTTTCATTTTACTAAATAATCTATATAATGTATTATCCCAGCAAAAACAAGGGGTTTAACTACTTACTAGCCTATTTACTCGCTTAATTACTTTTGTTCGTGATGTCCCAAAAGTAATGAGTGGTCATTACCTTCTCACTTACAAAAAACACAATGTAATGGGTGGTCATTACCCTCTCGCTTACAAACAGCCAAAAAATAATGAGTACCCATTACTTTTTGGACATCGCGAACAAAAGTAATTAAGCGAGTAAATAGCCTGGTAAGTAGATGATACCATGTTTTTGCTGGGATATGTTCTATGAGCCATTCTATAATTATTGATATCATAAATATTAGAATTTTCTAATCGTTCAGGAATTATTGGTACATAAGTTAAAGATTTGTAAATCTTAGGTTCAGTAACTATATCCACACTGCCTTCCCTATGTCCATTGTACTGACCAATCAATTTATAAATCAATTCCCTTGGTAAATTATTATCCTCTAAAATATTTCTAATTTTTATTTTATTATTTCTATGAAAAACTATATCATTAATATTTAAAACTTTATCTATAAGATTTTTGGCAGTATTTATAATAACTTTTCTCGGTTGTTTTGAATAATAATTAATAATTCTACCCGAAGAAATTGGTTTTTGTTACCAATCTACTAACAAGTTATTCTCCTTTATTATTACTAATGTGTCCAAATATTGAAGTTTACGATCACATTCCCTTTCAATTGTAAATTTAATATCCTGGTGAAATTAATTAAATATGTTTAAAATATTTTCTATTTCACATTCTGAAATAATACAAAATAAATCATCTACATATTTCGTTATAATCTTTGGTTTAATAGATAATCTTCTAATACATTTATCAAGTTGTTCCTCCATAACTATATCTGCTACAACTGGAGAAGCTGGAGAACCCATAGGTAATCCTTTTTGTTGAGAATATATTTTTTTATTACATTGAGAATTCTTAAATTCCTTTTCAATAGAAGTATGTTCTTTAATTATATTCCATTTTTCTTCTATAATACTTAAGGCTACATTTATAGATATACTAGGGAATAAGGATACTACATCCAATGAAATTATCTTTTCCTCATTCTGTATCGTGATTCCCTTAATTTTATCCTTAAATTGTAATGAGTTCTTTACATTATATACCGAATTTTCTGTTATCTTTCTAAGAATTCTTGTTATATATCTGCTTAGTTCATGAGATGGAGAATTGATGCTTGAACAAATTGGTCTTAATGGAAATGTTTCCTTATGCACTTTCGGAACTCCATATAATTTGGGTGCCGTAGCAGTTGTTGTTTTAAATGTTTTCCTTTGAAAAGGTGTTATTATTTCCAATTTGAAAAGGTTTTCTACTATATCATTATTTGTCTGTTGTAGTCTAATCGTTGGGTCTTTTGTCAATATCTTATTCGGGAGTCATCATTAAGAATATCATTTATTCTTGAACTATAGTCATGTCTATTCATCGCAACTGTAATATTACCTTTATCTGCATTTAGAATTAAAATCTCCCGGTTATGTTTCAAAAATTTTTCCGTTCTCTTAACATTGTTAAGAATAAACTTGTCCCTATGACATAATCTCATTTTATCCATATGGTTATCAATTATAGTAGTTAGTCTAGTCCTTGCTATTTCCTGTTCTTCTTTTCCCTTAATAGTCTGAACAAAATCTTCCCCATCTGCTATCATCTTTAGAACCGGAAAGTGTCTTTTTGTGATGGGTAATGCGTGTTTATTTCCTAATGAAAGAGTCCATTGTGTATCTATTGGAATGTCTATATCTGATTTGTTTATAAACCACTTTTTGTTAAATTTAATACCTAATTCTTTTTTCTGTAATTCAACTAGATGATTAAATTTCTTTTTGTGTATATCCTTAACTTTACCATTTAGTTTTAAAGCTAATCTATCTTCATGTTTTAAAAAATTATAAATCACTTCATTAGTAAAATATTTACCTAAACTGTATTATAATTGTTCTAATTGTTTCCTATTACTTTCTTATATATAGTGTTTTTCTTTAATACTCAAACTAAGGATCTCGTTCTGCATTATCCATATATTCCTCGAAATTGATTGTTTTAAAAATTGTGGTCCATTGAGATAGCGAAATATTGGATAACAAATAAATAATTTTGTATAAAATAGACCTTAAGCTTGAATACTGATTACCTAGAATTTGCATTAAAAAGGTCGAAGAAATTGAACTGAATAAATTATATATTTTTTTTAATAAAAATAAAAATGTTTATATTTCTTTTAACCTCTTGTGAAAGTTTACTTTTCGCTTTACAAAAAAATTTTTTTTCTTCGAACAAAAAACACTGAAATAAATATGAAACTGTAGAAAATTTTGCTATAGCAAAATATTTTATTCTTTTTAGATAGTTAGATTAAATAAATTATATTGTTGTTTAAAACTAGCTTAAAATCTTTGTTCTTAAAAAAAATATAATTATTTGTTTATCCAAATATTTCGTCACCACATTGGATGACTTTTTTAATTTTTTATTTTTAAAGCATTTAAAACAAAAATTTACAGCTTTTAAATTCATACAAAATTTTTTATTTAAAACTTATTTATTACATTGACTGAGATCTAATGTATACGTTTAATATTAAGTACATTTTGATTGTTTTTGTGTTGTAATGCTTCTTTCCGCTTTTAGATCAATTTGATAAAAATCTATTATGCAACAAAATTCTTTTCACGAAACGTCAAAGGCTCGGCTTGATGCAATATAAAGGCTTGGTGCAATATAAAGGGTTCTGCATTTCATTTGACATTTCTCAATTTCAGACTAACTCAATTTGAACCATGGAAAGATACACAATCGAGCAACGCGTTAAAGTTATTCAGGCTTATTATGCATTTAGTGATTTTCTGGTTAGCATAATCGGGAGAATTGTGGTCCACAATCGGGAGAATTGTGGGAAAATTTCAGCAAACCGGGTCTGTGAAAACACCTGTGCATGCTCGCCCAGTTCGTTCTGCGGAAAACATTGCTGTTGTTCGCGATGGTGTGTTATGAGGTCGGCCAAGCATTTACCGTGAATGGTGTTCGCTATCGCGAGATGATAACAAACTTATTGTGGCCAGGAATTGAGGATATGACTCTGGACGATATGTGGTTTCAACAGGACGGTCCCACTTGCCACACAACTAACGAAACAATGGCTCTTTTGCGCGACAAATTCAATTGCCGTGTTATCTCACGTGGTGGCGATGTAAATTGACCGCCAAGATCATGTGATTTGACACCGTTGGACTTCTTTCTTTGGGGTTATTTAAAATAAAAGGTGTACGTCGATAAACCAGCAACAAGTCAAGAGCTAAAGGATGAGATAATTCGGCACATTAACGGCATAGAAAATTTGGACCATCGGATGGAGGTGTGCCGCCGAGGTCGCGGCGGCCATTTGGCCGATAATTTGTTCCATACATAATTGAACCATACCATACCCTGCGGGAAAAGGACCTATTCCAGGACATGTCACATGACCGGTCACGGGACCGATCACTTTAACATGGGCTTGTCCTAGGAGGGGGTCAATTGCCCTCTGTGACATGTCACAGGACTAGTCTAAAAGGACAAGTCGTGTCTTTTAAACCGGTCACGTGATAGGTACTTTAGGAACCGGTACTCTTTTCACCTATCTCGTGATATGTTTTTTCGGAACCGGTTCAGTTTTCACCTATCCCGGGACAGGTCCCGATTCCCAACTGACCCATTTTTTCCTGCAGGGTATTATCATAATAAAAAGAAATGACAATAATTTCCTAAATAATTTGTGTTTTATTCAAAATCAACATCAGCCCTTAAAATTTAACCACCCTTTATTATTTAAGTATATCATAAAAAGGAGAGGCCCTAAAACACTACCCTGCGGAACACCAAAATTCACATTTATAATTGAACTCTTCTCATCTCAAATTTCCACATATTGCTTTTTATTTGTTATATAAAAAAACTTTCTATCAATTTCAGCTCATTACAAACAATACCATAATATTTTAGTTTCTCTATTAAAATCATATACTCAACTAGATCAAAAGCTTTTCTAAGAAGCTGAGCATGGATTAATTATTCTTTAAAAAATTGTATCTATTGTGGACAGTAATGCTATTGATCTGTACTTCTGTAACGATTTTGGTGTGTGGTAATTTCGGTATAGGAATTATCTTACTTATTTTAAGGACATCAGTGTATATACAATAATTTGTCATGGCTTGACCCGTTACATTGTTTAGAAATCTCCAACATTTCTTTAAATAACCTTCACAATTATTTATGTTGTTTTTATAGTTTCAATTAAGAGATTGTATTATCGCCCGTTTTATAAGCCTGCTTATCCTTTTCAACATTTCAGAGATTGTTATATCATGGCGATTCTTCTTCCTCATATATAAAAGTTTCTTTTTAACTTCCATGAGAGACCATCTTGATCTAGTTATTTCCATATGGCAACTCTCAAAGTTAAAACAACGATATAAATTAAGTCATCAGAAGCCACTTCTCCTTCAATTAAGTTTATATTTGCATCTCCTACAACGATTGAAGGATTAAACTCAAAACTATTCAGCTTATTTTCTTAAGTTTCTTAAAAATCTTCCACTTTGCATTTTTGTGAGTGATGAAATGACATAAACTCCAACGGCTTCCCATTAAACTTTATATTGTTTAGTTTCAAGTGGATTAAATTTATAAAATGAATACTTTCAGAACATTTTACTTTTCAGGGGAATTTTTTTGTTTATTTATTTTATAAAATATAAATCAAGAACATTGAAAACATTGTAGTTTTTTACATTTAAATAATTTCGATATTTGAGTTAAAAAAAGTTTTATCACCCATGTAAAAATCGAAATAAATATGAACATACATGATCATACATGGGCTTGTATATGATCATACTTGAGCATACATGGTCATATACATCCATACATGATCTCATATATAACTTCGGATCCGAAATTTGAGGGTATATAATGATATATGTGCATATATTATCATACATGCTCATATATTATTCATGTAAGCTCGCATATGATCATATACGTCCATATACCCTCAAATTTCAGATCCGAAGATATATGATCATATATGAGATCATGTATGGTCATATATTGAACAATGTATGTACGTATATGACCATGTATGCCCATGCATGATCATATACAGGCCCATGTATGATCATGTATGCTCATATATATTTAAATCTATAATTAATTAATAAAACTGTTGTGTTGGGAATTGAAAAGAGGAAAAATAAACTGAAAATCAATCATATTATCCAATTATTCGTATTTCTAAATAACTTAAAAAATAAATTCGTTTAGTATTTGTGTGCAGTGGAAGCAACCATTTATTTAGTTAATATATTAGAAAATTGGTACAATCTATCAAACTTATTAAAATATTGTCGTTATTCAAAAGTGATAACTACAAATACGGTTATCCTGATCAAATATATCATTTAATTGATAATCAAATTTTTATACCATATTTGTTTTCCTAAAAAATTATTTAAATTATTTAAATTCAAAATTAGCTATGAAAATTGATATGTGTTTGTGGTGTAGTGGGTAGAGAGGTAGCGCAGTACTCCAAATTTCCGAGTTCAAATCCCGGAAAAGGCAAACATTAAAAAAATAATTCTCCAATATTTAAATGGCAAATATATCAAAGAAAATTAAAATTAGTTGTGGTGCAGCAAGCAACAGTGTAAACTATGAGTGTGAAGGTTCGATACCGGAAAATTCTAAATATACTATTTTTCTTAAAATAAAATTATGTGCAATTAGAAAAATATAAATTTTATATTCAACTCTGTTTAGGGGATATAACACAGATATCAAAAGTCTGCTTTTATTTTAAAAATTTCTTATTAAACTATTATTTGTAGATAACACATATGTCAACATGTTTTAAATATTATTTAGCTTTAAGATTAAATCTACAAATTAATATTAAATTTCATGTAACTAGTATTTAACTAATGAAAATCTTAAATCTGACAGTTAAATTTTCCAAAGCTATAAAAAATTAAATTTAATACCCAGATGCAAATAGTTATTTTTTTTTTTTTAATATTTTAATGTAACTACGTAGTTGAGAAATAGGCAATAAAATTATATTTGACTTAAAATAAAACAAGTAAGAGCGGCTAAATTCGGCTATGCCGAATCTTATATACCCTTCACCATGGTTGGGAAAAAACTGAAGTTTATATATGGACATATATGGAATGGACAGATTTATATACGGACGCCTTTAAGAGGAAATTAACCATTTAGTTTGGTGAAAAAACTTGGACTCGGGAAGATTTATGATTACAGAAAATAGGTATTTAAAAAATTTATGTTTTGGGCATAACTTTTTGTATCTGAACCGATATTTCCGAGTTTTTCAGCAAATATGTTATACTAAAGATTTTCAATCTTTTGCTATATAAGACGTATCCATAGGTCATATTACAGCTCTAGAATAGTGTTTGTTGTTTGTGTATAAAAGGTGAAGAGGTGAAAGAAAAGAATTTCAACAAATCGTTAAAAGAAATCACTAGAACTGCATGTGTTTTATTTCTACAAAAACGTTTGATTTAGCTGGCAAATTTGCATTTGGGATTTTATTTCGCTTTTTTATTAAAAAATATTTTTAATTTCTTTAGCTTAATTTTAAAAATTTGAAGGAAAATAATTTATAAATTTGTTTTTATAAATTATTATAAGTTATGACCTAAAACAGTTGCACTCATAGGGAAATTATGTATACAATTTTCTTAATATATGAGAAATAAAATGGTTTAAAAATCTGTTTATAAATTTTTTAAATCGGAGCAAAAAATATAAATAAAACCGTTTGTATTTTGTTTGTATCAGAGGGTTTTTATAAAAATTTTGATGTTAATAATTAAATAATCCATAAATAGGCTATATTTATGGGTTATTTAATTATAAATATAAAATTTTATTTAAATTAATTATTAAATGTTAAAAAAAAAACAAAAAATAAACAAAAAAAAAGGTCTTAAGAAATAAAAAAAAATTGTACAAAAAAAAGTGAATTGACCGGGTGTAGGATTTGAACCCGCGGCCTTAGAGAAAAAAGCATTTGTGACATAGCGTTTAGACAACTGAGCTATTAAGGTCATATGGAACCATAGAATTAAATAAACAGTTTGGTTTTTATTTAAATGACACATCTTTGTATTGGTTTGTTGTTTGTGTATAAAAGGTGAAGAGGTGAAAGAAAAGAATTTCAACAAATGGATGTTTTGTTATGCGTAATATTCAACATACATATAAAAACAAAGGGATTTTACGGAAAAAAATTAGAGGTAATCCTGGTTTTTTGCTAATATCTCAGCCATTTATCAACCGATCTGGCTGATTTTTAATAGCAAGCAGAAATGGATCACATTTAACAGAAATATATAACAATCAAGTCCTCATCATGTCTGGGGTCTTCGGAAAACCCATTTCAACACACAGACGGACCCTCTTCATAAGGACCCAGAATATATATACTTTATTGGGTCTAAGATCAATATTGTAGAAATTACAAACGGAATGACAAACTTATATATACCCTTCCACCTGTGCTGAAGGGTATAAATATGAAATTTATAAAAACATCAATATTTGTTAGCTAAAAAATTTGTAAACAAAATACTTAAACAACAAACTTGATTTGACTTAATGATAAATAAAATTGTATTATTTTTCAAAATATTCCTAAATATTTTGTTTACTTATTAACATTATAATAATAATAAGTAATAATTTCTTTGTTCTTTATCCATAAATTCCTGTTTAAAAAAAATTTCAAGTAATACCGCTCTAACGTGGGGTATTAATAAGCTGAATATGGGAAAATAAATAAAAAAAATTTGGAGGGGATTTTTAATTCCCCACACTGTTTTTGATACAAATAATCACCCTTATTCTAGTTGTCATTATCAATGGCGTTGTCGTTTTTGAGTCAACATCACTTTGCTTTGACGTCGACATCACTTCGACACCAACTTGGTATTCTAAAACAGTGTTGTAACGACGTTGACAGTTAATCGATTTAAACAAAAAACAGATCTCTAAAAATTGAGTCGGCAGATTTATTTTGTTTATATTTTTTGCGAAAAAATGTTTTTATGTGTAATTTAAATTCTGATACCAGTGATGAAGAAAATAAAGAAAATCTAGTATTGGAAAGAAGACTTCTCATACAGAAATCCAATATCTTTAATCTGCCGGATAACAACCCAGCAAAAAAAATGGTAGTCATTCTGTGACTATAACTTCTTTCATTGCTTCCTAAACTTCAGTTGACATTCTTTTATGATTTTTTGGTGTTATTCTAAAGCACTTCCAAAAGAATTCATGTGTTCATATTTCAAATGCAGTGATCTGGATATAAACCCGATGCTTACCTTAAAAAATCACTCTTCATTACTTCTAAAGCATAATTTATAGTATATCGTATATTTTTTTTTGAATCTAAAGCATTTATTCAAATTGAGAAAATAGTTCTGATGAACTTTTTTAATTATTTTATTAAATCATTTTTTCTATTTTAGTTCAAAATTTCATGAGGGTTAGAATTTATGCAGTTTTGCAATTTTTATAATAGTTTTGAAAAATCAAAAAAAACTGATTTTTTTAACCTTTAATTGAAACTAGCTGGCCTGTCATTTGCATTTGTTCAGCCTTAAATATTTATGACGACGCAATCTGTGCATTTTTGCATTATGTATTTCATTCAACACTATATCAATTCAGAATTTATCAAAAATATTTTAAAATTGTGTAAAAATTATTTCAAATTGCCAAAAAGTTTTTAAAAGTGTGCAAAAATTATTTAAAATTGTTCAAAAATATTTAAAATTGTCTAAAAGTGTTTCAAAATTGTACAATCAGTTTTCAAATTATCGGAAAATATTTTAAAATTTGTCTAAAAATGCATTAAAATTTTTGAAAAATGTTACAAAAATGCTTTTTCACTAATGCAGAATATATGGTGGAGGGTATAAAAATTAACACGTTAATTAATAGAACAAATTTCTTAAGTGAAAATTTTTAATTTTAAATGCGTTTCTTAGAAGAATCTCGTTGTTATTAAACTTTTGATGTCAATCTAGCGTAAAAATGTTTATATTTTTTTTTGACAAAAATACACGAATTCTGCAACCGGTGTTGTTAAGGAACTTCTATATATATTCATCTTATTAATAAGCATCGTTTGAGTTTAATACATAAAAACTTAATTTATCTGGGCACCCTATTATACACAAAATATATATTGATGCTAAAATTAGCACCTATGAAGTCAAAGAAATATTTAACTTAACGTATTTAATAAATTTGTATTTATTAATCATTTACTATTTTTAATCTATGATGTTATGATGTTACACTGACAAAAGTTTGACAGTTACAAATAATTGTTGGCAGTTGTTATGCCATTTGTAACATGTACCTCAAAAAAAAGTTCACCGTACACCCTCAAATATAAAGTATTTTAACAGGAAAATTTCGAAAATGTTTTTTTTTTTTGGCCGAACGTAGGGGGTCGCCATTTTATATTTTTCGTTATATCTTCGCCATTTACCGTCGGATCTTAAAGTGTTGTATATCAATGTTTTTTGTCTCGCGGAGACCGATGTTTTCCTCGAAGGAGCCATTGACCTCAAGTAATCCGTTCTAGTATTAACCCACCAGATCTCAGTTGCAACCACCTTAATGTACTACCCTAATATTTTAAAATGAAAGCTCGCAAAAAAACAATAAACTTTTGCTAGTAAAGAATTCCAATAATTCCAGTGGAACTATTATTTTATATAATTTTTTAATTTTTTATGTTGCCGAATGTAGGGCATTTTTAATGTTTTCGTCATATCTTCTGTATTTACAGTCGGATCTTAAAGGGTTATATATCAATGTTTTTGTTGCAATGATTTGTGTTATTTTATAAGTGATCCACGACACTCAGCATAATTTAACCAATTTTAGGTGGATCGCTCTGAAACATACACTTTATATAGAAAACTAAATTATCTAGAGAAAAGCATATGAGTTTTTGGGTATATTATTGGGTGAAAACCAATATTTGTTAACACATCTCCGTAAATAAAAAAAAATAAAAAAGCAAGTTTTTATATACAGGCTTTTTACATAGGTGTTAGCCCTTAAGTAGTATAAAAGGGTGCTTGAGGTCAATGATTTTTGATGCAACAAATTGGTATCATTGCGACAAAAACATTGATATATAACCCTTTAAGATCCGACTGTAAATACAGAAGATATGACAAAAAAATTAAAAATGCCCTACATTCGGCAACATAAAAAATTAAAAAATAAATAAAATATTACTTCCGCTGGAATTATTGGAATACTTTACTAGCAAAAGTTTATTGTTTTTTTGCGAGCTTTCATTTTAAAATATTAGGGTAGTACATTAAGGTGGTACCAACTGAGATCTGGTGGGTTAATACTAGAACGGGTTACTTGAGGTCAATGGCTCCTTCGAGGAAAACATCGGTCTCTGCGAGACAAAAAATATTGATATACAACACTTTAAGATCCAACGGTAAATGGCGAAGATATAACGAAAAATATAAAATGGCGACCCCTACGTTCGGCCAAAAAAAAAAACATATATTTGAGGGTGTACGGTGAACTTTTTTTTTGAGGTACGGTCTAGTGTACATGTATAATTTTCAAAGAAGTATTTCCATTTTATTGTAAAATTGTAAATAATTTAACATTCTTTAAATTTGTAAATAAACATTTTTGGTTATTTATTTAAAACATTTACAGCAATTGATTACTTAAATTATTGCTGTTTAAAATAGTTTTCTAACAAACTGAAACAAAAAAAAAATAAAACAAATTAGCAACTAAAAAAACCCAACCGGTTTGCAAATATTTAGCCTTAACTTAAAGGTGGTCAAAACATAGTAACAACAACTATGGCTATGACAACACTCCCATCCAAATCAACAACAAAAAAACTAACAAACGGCACCTAAACTAACAAAAAACCACCACCTGCAATTGTTTCACCTCACCATAATTACCACCAAAGAAATGCATTAAAGTGTTTAGAAGAAAAAAAAAACTAAATATTTCAACACTCTGGCTAGATGGATGGATGAATGGTTGGTTGGTTAGTTGGATTACATTGGATTGCTTGAATGAATTAATGTACATGTTTGTCTTGCTAAACCACACTTCATTGTCATTGACCATAACAGCGTGTTAAAACTTAAAAAAAAAAATAGATTAAATGCATTTTTTGATTTCAAATACGTACAAGTATTTAGTTTAAAAAAACTAGTTTAATATAAAATAATTTATAATGTGTGGGGGGGTTCTTTTGATAAACAATTTTAATTGCTACAAAAAAAAAAAAAAAACAATTTCTTAAGTTTTACCACATTTCAGTTGATTTTTAAAACCCTCTTTTATTAACCAAAAGTAATTTGTTATAATTTTCATTTTTATTGTATAATCAAACAAAATTTGTTAAATTAAAAGCTTAACAATATTATTTTGTTTCCTACACATTTATTTATTACATTCACATCCCTGGTTTTGTTTGTCTTTTGTCCATTTTATTATGTGGTTCATTCATTTAATTGGTTTATTATACATTGTTTTGTTATTAAACAATAAAATTGTGGTCATTTAGTTAATATATTTTTAATATGACTCTTCCTATTGTACATAACAAATTTTATTTATAATGAAAATTTGTATAATTTTTTATATATTTTTTTTAATGTAGGAAGTTTTTGTCGCAGTTATTATTATATAATAAACAGGTGCGTAGTATGTATGTAATGGTTGTTTATATAATTATACGTATTTAAAGACTTAGTGTTTGTAACAGAGGTTCTCATAAAATTTTGTATCCTGTCCAATTAAGATATTTTAATCTGCTTATGACAAATACAAGCGAAACCTACAGTTTTAGCAGAAAAATATTAAAAATTTTGGCAGATTTTTTACAGTTAAAACATATTGTTATGGGTTTACCTTTTAAAACCGTTGATTTATTTCCTTAAAATAAGTCGAGTTATTTTTATATTGCAAATAATCAACAATGCAATTTTTTTTAAACAATGCTGTTATCGCATCGATGTTATATTTCAAACTGCCCCCTACGAGTGTTTTTCAGATTCTAGTCTTTGCTAGCATTATTATTAGTTGTAAGTATTTGTCGCCAGACGGCAATGCTGTATGCCGAATGTATTCTAGTTTTTGCGATTGCTAAAGCTGCAACATTAGTTATGGTGAAGAGTTGCCATTGATGGCAACTGTTTTTACAATTCAGGGCTGGCATATGGGAATTTTTATTTCTGCGAGTAAATGAATATTGTTGAATAGAATTTCCGTAACAATATATATGGTGATAACCAATCGAATGATTCGATTGTGGTAATCGAATATTTCAGTTGTGACGATAGAAAATCAGTTGAGACAACAGAATTTTAACTGCCTCCAAAAAAAAAAAAAAAAAAAAAAAAATCAAACAGAAATATTCAGTTAAATTTAATGAAACCATTCGATTGGCGGAAATTCGGTTGCCAGCATGAATCTGTTTTCTGGGTGTAAATAAATTTTATTACTTACTTGTATTCAGAAAATTTTAATTGTTCCTCTGAATTTCCAAATGAAATTTAGATATCATCAATTAAAAATAAAATTTTAAATTTCCATTTTATAGTTTAGTTCGGAAGTTTTTTAAAAATTTATTTTTTTTTAAATTTCCCATAAAATATTTATATGAATTTCCAGCATTTTCTTTAATTTGATTAAATTATAATAAATAATATATAAAATAAAAATTGCAAAATTTATCAATATTTAACCACGCCTATTTCGCCCACTAATGCCCTATAAATCATATATATTCGATCCTTATGTAATTTTAAGCCGATTTAGCCAGGTCAGTTTGTACGTGTGCAGGTTGACACTCAGATTATTTGCTATGCTCTCGATTAGTTTGGTATTAAAAATAAGCAAAATCCGTCCAGCGGTAAAATTAATGAAAATATGAAGGTACCTCTAAATTTTCCATTCTAAATTTTTGGATTTAAATTTTTGCCACATTTCTGTTTACCAGGCGCCTATAGGTGAATAATATTTTTATATTAACCTTAAAGTTTTTTTTACCTCAAAAAAATTTTCACCACAAAAATTTTGTTTAACTCAAAAAATTTGTTTCACCTGAGAGGTGAATAATATTTCATATTCACATCAAAATTTTTTTTACTTCAAATATTAATGTAAAACATGAAAATATTAATGTAAAACATTTTGCCACATTTTTTTACCAGTCGCCTATAGGTGAATAATATTTTATGTTAACATTAAAGTTTTTTTCTCCTCAAAAAACTTTTTTTACCACAAAAATATTTTTCAACTCGAAAAATTTTTTCACTACAATTTTTTTTCACTTTAGAAGTGAATGATATTTTTTCACCTCAAATATTAATGTAAAACATAAAAATATTAATGTTAAACATTTTGGCCCTTTTTTTTTACCAAACGCCTAGAGGTAAATAATGTTTTATAATCACCTCAAAGTTTTTTTCACCTTAAAAAACTTTTTTCACCACAAAAATTTTTTTCAACTCAAAAATTTTTTTTCACCTCCGAGGTGAATATTTCATATCCACCTCAAAAAAACTCTTTTCACCACAACAATTTTTTTCCTCATTTTTTTTTCACTAAAATTTTTTTCAACTCAAAATTTATTTTCACCTCAAAAAAATTTTTTTTTGAACAAAAATTATTTTCGCATCCAAAAAAGGTTTTTTTATCACAAAAATTATTTTATGACAAAGGCAATGTTTTCAAAATTTAAAATTTGTTTATTTTATCTATCACAAAAACTCTGGGTGGGTATTCAATTTTTTCAGGTGAATAATATTTTTTCACCTGAAATATTAATGTTAAACATTTTGCCACCTTAAAAAACTTTTTTCACCACAATAATTTTTTTCCTCATTTTTATTTTGTTCACTAAAATTTTTTTCAACTCAAAATTTTTTTACCTTAATAATTTTTTTTTTTTTTTTAAAAATTATTTTTTTAACACAAAATTTATTTTATCACTAAGACAATGTTTTCAAAATTTCAAATTTTTTTATTTTATCTAATACAAAAACATAAAAGGATATAAAAAATTTGATAGAGCCGAAGTTAATTACTAGTTTCTTATAGACTCCTTTTACAGTTAAGATTCGTAAAGACAATATTATGTAAAATAAATTAAGCTGTTATAGTTCGTAATTACTGAAAAGTAAACAAAAGACTTAAGACACAAACTCTTAATAAAATAATTAAAGAGTGAAAATTGAAACTTTAAATGTTTGTTTCTGCAAAAATTTACTAATTAAAATCCTATTTTAGTGATTAAATAAAAGTTGCATAAATTGTAACCATCAGTGTGAACATACAAATTATATAATTATTATCTTGATAATACTATCAGTCAAAAAATTAAAATGTTTACACACATGAATTTGTAGTGGTTAAAACATTAGAAAATACATAAACAATTTTATCTAACTTTTTAAGTATTATGAAATCATAAAAAGAGACCCTTTCCTCAAATATAAAAAAAAAATACAACAAATAAATCATGCAACAATTTTAATTATTTTCACAAACATATGTTAAAAAAATACATAAAACATAAAAGACATCTACAATTCAATTAAAAGAAAGTTGCCAACATAATGTGAAGTAACAAATAAATAATAATATAACACAAAAACTTGAAACATGAAAATCCAGCTCCCTTTTTGTATAATAAAACAATAACTTCATACTTAACAATTATTTATGATTGTACAGTGAATAAACATGCTTAAGAAAAAGAAAATCAAACGCAAAAAAAACCGACCCAACCAAGATTTACTTACCTTTTTGTACAAAAGGAATAATTATAAATTTTAACTGGTTTTTTTGTTTAAATTTAATTTTATGATATAAAAAGTGATTAAAAAACTTGTATAAAAGTTGAGAAAAATTATAAAATATTGTTATGACATTAGGCTAAATACAAATGGGTGCTGGTATTAAAGAAAAACTTAACAAAATATTAAAATAATTTAAAACGATTTGAATCAGGGATTTATGTAACAACAGGAAAACGTTTCTGCACAATTACAAACAATCACAGATTTTATAAATTAATTAAAAAATTAATCTATTAGACATAATACTATTTTAAAAATTATTTTAAATTAGTGTTTGTAGTTTAAATTTATGTAATTTTTAAAAATAACTAAATTTTTTCACACCACCCATAAAAATCAACAAAAGAAAATAACAGAACATTAACTTTAGAAGATGATATATTTACTTCTACTTGAAAAGCAAATAACTAATTCACACACAACTTTAATTTACCTAAGAAACAATAAATATTTGTTAAAGAAATTCTTAAGAAGTTGTTTAAGCCAACAAAGTAGGTCATAACTATTTCTACAAACACACAAAACAAAAAAAAAAAAATAAAAATATTCAATGATCACCATAACTTTAGAGAATAAATCACTAGTAAATTACTTAAAGTACAAAAAAAAAAAAAAAAACAAACCAAACAAAAAATATATTATGCTAAAAACGGTATCTGAAATAATAATTATAGCCGAAGGCTTAGTACTCAACAAACTCCACTAACAAAATGCTAACCCGAAAGCAGCCAGTAAAAAATAATAAAAAAATAAAATTTAAAGCAAAAAATTTAATCTTGTATTTTAGGTTTAAGGCAACGACGATCTAAATTAATGAGATTCATTTATTCTTATCACTAATATCAGTTCAAAATATATACAGTTTCTTAAGAAAAAATTTAAAGTAGATTTGCATACCAAAAGGTGGCTGAACTTAGAAATGATTTTTTTTTGTTACTTTTTTTTCTTTTTGTTATTTTTTTTTTGTCAATAAAATTAAGAAAAAAAAATATATAATGAACTGCCTTTGTTTACAGTTATTTTTTATTTGTTTAATATTTATAAACAAGAAAATATGTGATGTTTGTTTCAGTATTTAGCAAATGAAAAGTTAAAGTTAAAACAAAAGACTTAAACAACAAACCCGATGTAATGATAGAGTGTGAATATGAAACTCACCACCAGCTGGTTTAATATTAAATTAAAGTTGAATATTAATATAAAAATAGCTATTGCTTATATTTTTTTATTACTAACGGTTTATTTATTATAAACTTTATATTAAAACTTAATTAGAACTAAAGAAATTGGTGAGAAAACATATCAAAAACTATAACAAACTCAGATGATTACTTTTTTTTTTACAAAAACACATTAAAATTGTTAATTTCAACTACCATATTTAAAAAGCCGAAACAAATAAGCCTAAATAGAAATAGTTAAAAACATTTTATTGTATTTATGCAGATTTTTTGTTTCTTAATTATATAGCAGAGTACATAAATTGTGGAATAGTCCTCTTTAGTGCGTGAAAAATAGAATTTCATCTTCATGGCATAAGGAAAAATATATTACAAGAGATAAA
Source organism: Eustalomyia histrio (assembly GCA_949748255.1). Lineage (NCBI taxonomy): Eukaryota > Metazoa > Arthropoda > Insecta > Diptera > Anthomyiidae > Eustalomyia > Eustalomyia histrio. The sequence goes on from OX456523.1 coordinate 17,569,402, forward strand.
TAGAGGAACACCACTTTAAACATTGAATTTTATTAACTATAAATAAATATTATAAAATTACAAAATAATAAAATTATAAAATTATAATACAACAATATTATCTCATATTATAAAATTATACAATTTTAAAATTATAAAATTTTAAAATAATAAAATTATAAAATTTGGAAATTGTAAAATTATAAAATTATAAATTTATAAGATTAAATATTATTAAATATAAATAAATATTATAAAATTATAAAATCTTTAAATAATAATTATAAAATTATAAAATTATAAATTTATAAAAATATAAACTTAAAAAATTACAAAATTATAAAATTACAAAATTAGAAAATTCTACTATTATAAAATTATAAATTTATAAGATTAAATTTTATTAACTATAAATAAACATTATAAAATTATAACATTATAAAATTATAAAACTGTAAAATTATAAAATTAAAATACTATAATATTATATCATATTTTAAAATTATACAATTTTAAAATTATAAAATTATGAAATTATTATGTTATAAAATTACAAAATTATAAAAATATAAGATAATAAAATTATAAATTTATAAAAATATAAACTTAAAAAATTACAAAATTATAAAATTAAAAAATTACAAAGTTATAAAATTATGAAATTTCAAAATTATAAAATTACAAAATTATAAATTTATAAGATTATAAAAAATTTAAATTATTAAATTTCAAAATTATAAATTTATAAAATTATGAAATTATGAAATTATAAAATTATAAAATTATAAATTTATAAGATTAAATATTATTAAATTTAAATAAATATTATAAAATTATAAAATCTTTAAATAATAAAATTATAAAATCTTTAAATAATCAAATTATAAAATTATAGAATTATAAAATTATAAATTTATAAAAATATAAACTTAAAAAATTACAAAATTATGAAATTACAAAATTAGAAAATTGTAATATTATAAAATTATAAATTTATAAGATTAAATTTTATTAACTATAAATAAATATTATAAAATTATAAAATTATAAAACAGTAAAATTAAATTACTATAATATTATATCATATTGTAAAATTATTATATTTTAAAATTATAAAATTATAAAATTATGAAATTATTATGTTATAAAATTACAAAATTATAAAATTATAAAAATATAAGATAATAAAATTATAAATTTATAAAAGTATAAACATAAAAAATTACAAAATTATAAAATTAAAAAATTATAAAATTATAAAATTTTAAAATTATAAAATTTTAAAATTATAAAATTATAAAACTATAAAACTATAAAATTATAAAATTATAAAATTATAAAATTATAAAATTATAAAATTATAAAATTATAAATTTATAAAAATATAAACTTAAAAAATTACAAAATTATAAAATTACAAAATTAGAAAATTGTAATATTATAAAATTATAAATTTATAAGATTAAATTTTATTAACTATAAATAAATATTATAAAATTATAACATTATAAAATTATAAAACAGTAAAATTAAATTACTATAATATTATATTATATTGTAAAATTATTATATTTTAAAATTATAAAATTATAAAATTATGAAATTATTATGTTATAAAATTACAAAATTATAAAAATATAAGATAATAAAATCATAAATTTATAAAAGTATAAACATAAAAAATTCCAAAATTATAAAATTAAAAAATTATAAAATTATAAAATTATAAAATTATAAAATTATAAAATTATAAAATTATAAAATTATAAAATTATAAAATTATAAAATTATAAAATTATAAAATTATAAAATTATAAAATTATAAAATTATAAAATTATAAAATTATAAAATTATAAAATTATAAAATTATAAAATTATAAAATTATAAAATTATATAATTATTAAATTATTAAATTATAAAATTATACAGTTTTAAAATTATGAAATTATTAAGTTATAAAATTAATTTAAAATTATAAGATAATAAAATTATAGAATTATAAAAATATAAAATTATAAAATTATGAAATTATGAAATTACAAAATTATAAAATTATTAAATTGGAAGACTATAAAATTGAAAATTAAAAAATTATTAAATTATAAATCTATAAGATTATAAAAAATTTAAATTATTAAATTCCAAAATTATAAATTTATATAATTGTAAAATTACAAAATTATAAATTTATAAGATTATAAAATGAAAAAAATATAAAACTGTAAATTTTTGAAATTATAAAATATTAAAATCATAAAATTATGAAACTAAAATATTATAAAATTGTAAAATTATAAACTTATAAGTTAAAACGATCGTACTTTCCATAGGATTTTTTTTATAAAATTTTGATAATAGTAATAATACCCATGGATATTCAGAATAAAAACATACGAGTAAAAGCTGGAAAACGTGTAGTTTACACAAATCAGATAAATTCTTTACATATTTAGAAGAAAAAGAAAAATCTTTTTTTAAACAGAGTCCAGTAAAATAAGAGTTTTTCTATATAAATTTTATAGAGTTTTTTTCTGCATGAAAAAGTCTTCGAATTAAAAGGATTTCTATAGAAAATTCCTGAAAATTTGAGGGGGGTTTGAGTAAAAAAATTGCTCCAAATCTGAGGGTTTTTCTATAGGAAAATGTCTTTGAAATCTGCTGGTTTTTTTTAACAAAAAATTCCTCAGAATCTGAGGGTATTCTATAGAAAAATTACTTTTCCATGGAAAAAATTTCTAGAAACTCTCAGAAAAAATTCCTCGGTATATAATGGTTTCTCTCTAGAGTTTCTTTTTAAAGATTAAATTTCTATTAAGCTAAGGGTTTTTTTCTATAGAAAAATTTACTTGCAGCTTATAGCTTTTCTGTAGAAAAAATATCTTATTAGGGTTTTCTTCTAGGAAAAAATACTCAAAATTTGATAGTTTTTGTATAACAAAAATATCTAAAAGTCTTAAGGGTTTTCTACAGGAAAATATCCTTGGAATTTTAGGGTTTCTATAGTAAAAACTTTCTTGAGTTTTATGGGTTTTCTATGAAAAAAAACGATATCTTAGATTCGCAGGGTTTTTCACTAAGACAAACTACTTAAAATCTGAGGGGTTCTCTATAAAATAAAACAATAAAAATTTTTAGGGTTTTCTATAGGAAAATGTCCTTGGAATGTTAGTTTTCAATAGGAAAAACTTTCTTGAGTTTTATGAATTTTTTATAAAAAAAGATATCTTAGATTTGCAGGGTTTTTATCTAAGAAAAATTATTGAAAATCTGAGGGATCTCTATAACAAAAACCCTAAAAGTCTTAGGGATTTTCTACAGGAAAATTACCTTGAAATCTTAGGGTTTCTATAGTAAAAACTTTCTTGAGTCTTATGAGTTATCTAAAAAAAATTTCTTAGGGGTTTTCTACAGGAAAATGTCCTTGAAATCTTAGGGTTTTCTATAGGAAAAACTTTCTTAAGTTTTATGGATTTACTATGAAGAAATATATCTTAGAATCTCATAGGTATTGTGTGCGTATCTGAGATACTCAGAACTATTCCCCTAGATTCTGAGGACTATTTCTTATAGAAAAATATTTTCTTATAATAAAAGTTACAGATTCTGAGATTTTTTTTCTATCAGAAAATCCTTAGATTCTAAGTACACAGAAAAAATTATTGCCAAAAACTTAAATTAAATTTTTTTAATTTTTTATTCATTGTGAATTAAAAGTTTAATAATATCAAATAAATTTTTAATTGATAATGAAAAAATATTCTAGTTTACAATAAATATTTTTGACAACATATAAAAGTCATATTATTTTAATTTATTTATATCTTAACTTTTATTACAGTTATTTAAATTGCATCTCAAATCCCTAGACAAAAAAAAAATTATTAAAAATATTTTTAATACGCGTATTAAAAAAAGCGTTATACCTTTTTTTGTTAAAGCTTTAATTGAAAATGTTTAAGATTTTTTATTAAAAATTTAATTAATATGATTAAAAAAATAATTAAAAAATTTTAACAAAAAAATTAATTGATAAAACAATTTTTATTTGCTGATCTAAAGTCAATTAAATTTTTAATTTTATTTAAAAATATTTTAATTGAAACTCGTCCAAAGTTTTTTCTGTGTAGTCTTTCCTATGGAAAATATCTTCGAAATTTTTTCTTTAGTAAAATGTATTAAGGAAAAATTAATTAGAATTTTGCAAGAACAAACATTTTTTTTTCCTATTTTAAAAACTTTGATACTCAAGACTTTTTTTTCAGATTCTTAGGAAGATTTCTTAAAGGAAAACCCTGAAATTTTAACGACCTTTTGCTGTAGAAAAACTCTTAATTTTTTACGGATTTTTTCCTATTGAGAAATCTTCAGAACCTAAGAATTTTGTGTATAGAAAACTTTTTAGACTTGGAGCTCATTTTTTTTTCTATAGAATGTTATTAGATTTTAAGGATTTTTTCCCATAGAAAATCTATCAGACAGCACAGGAAACTATTTGCGAAGTAACGATTTCCATCAAAAGGCATTATGGGTGGTCCGTCCATATAGTAAGGTAGTTTATAAAAATATATATAAATCATTTCATTAAATAAGTTGAAGAATATTTTCGTTAACTTTGTGAAAAATATAACATAATTATAAACACAAACTATTTAAATTTAAATTAAAGTTTGTTTCTTAAGTCTTACGATTTAACTATTGTTTGTATTAATTAATCAATATTAAAAAAAAATAGTTTTACATCAAATTAATCAAAACCATTAAATCGTTAAAAAAACTAAACATAAACTAAAATTACAACCTTGGACAACAAGTTTTTTTATACAAAGTAAAAAACCAGCATTTTTTGAAAAAGAAACCTTTTACTAAACATCCGCCAATACTTAAAACAAACTTTATACAAACCACTTATTATAGGCAGAGGATCATAAACAAAAAAGCCAAAATAAGTGGAAAATTATACGAGGAATTTTTTTTTTTTTTGAAAAAGAAGATTGTAGTGGATTGTAAATTTATTGAAGTGGGAAGTTAAACAGCGCTTTAACGAAAAGAAAAAAAAAAAACTTAAGGTCATTTTTGCTTTAAGAGGAGTTATATGAGTGAAAAAAAAACATTCCACATATTAAGGAAAAAATATCAAGACAAAAATAAATTGGAAAGCTGGTAAAACAAGTTGATCAAAAATATAAATTGAAGGCCTTTAAAAAAGATTTAAAATCCTTTAAAATATTGTTTAAAAATATTTTTGATTTTTAACAATGAATTTTAACTGAAATTCTTGCTTGATTATTAATCAATAATTTTAAGTTAAAATACCACTGGCTGCTATGTGTGTTATTTATTTGCCATTTATTATAAATTATTATGGTCAAAGAACTAGTTTTAGAAGGTGTTTTTGTTTTTTTTTTAACAAAAAATATTGTATGTATTTTTTTTTAATTTTTTTTCAACTCACCTTGAACATTTTTGTGTTTATTTTTTTTAAATAAATCCAAGCTATAAATCAGAACAAAAATATTAACAAATTTAATATATTTTAAAATTCTTTTAAATAAAAACTTTTTATATATTTTTTTTCAAAAATAAAATAAACTTTAACATTAACAGATTTTTGTTGTTGTTGTTGTTTGCTTGTATATAGATTTTTTTATATTATTTAAATTTTGTTCTATATTTTTTTTATAATAATTTTCTTTTAATTTTCATAACAAATGATTAAGAAAAACAAACTTAATTCACACTCTTGTTATTGTTGTATTATAAATTTTATTTTAATTTTAATTTTCCAACCACAAATTGCAAAAAAAAATAATACAATAACATTAAAATTTCTATTACCGAGAAGTAGACGCGCCACGAAAGTTGGTTTATTTTTTGTAGTCACACAAATTGAAAAAATGCAGACAAACTAGTCTTAAGGCAAATAAGAAAAAAACACACACACAAAAATTTTTGATATATAATTTAAATATCCACAAAAACCAACCGTTTTTATAAATTTAACGTTAATACTCCGACAACAGTCACTCAACAACTAAAGTTAAAACTTTAGCGTTAACAAGAAAAAGCATCATTTAGAGCATTCAAAGCTTAACCACTAAAAAGCATAAAACTTCTTATAACACTCAACTGGCTGTTGTTTTGCGCGTTCAAAACAGGTGCCATACAGAAACTCTCTAAATAAACAAATATAAAAACGGGTTTTCTGTGCAAAATTATGCTCATTTTACTCATTGTTGGTACTAAAAATATGTACTAAATATATGTTAAATCAAAAATTTGCAAATGCTCTACTCTTAGAAGTTATCAATAAAGGTTTTCCCTAATAATCAGCTGAAAAACTATATTAAAATCTGATAGACAGTGGGGTCTCTAGAAAAATAAATAGTAATAACTATGTGTACGATCGGAATGAATTAAACTGATAACATTACTCCACAAAAATCGACTTTTTTTTGCACATACTTCTACTTAATTTCTTTTGACAATATTTACGTTTCTTTAAAACATATTTGAAGGCAAAATTTCAAAATACTAAACTTTACTTCTATAAACGGTGACTTAAAAAAAAAATAATTTATGTCTCCATATTGGGAAGAAGTATATTAAAAGATTTTATTTTTTACGGATTTGTATTCTAAATAAATTTACTATTCATTTGAGTATATTAATGTCTGAAGTATCTTGAAAATTTTGTCCTAAAAGTGTTTAAAGTTGCTACAAAACATAAATTCATTTCATAAAATCATATTTATACCAGGCACTTCTGTGAATAGAGGAGTCAAGCTTGTAAATCTATTCAGTACATTTAGAAATATTTGAAACATAAATTAAAATTTGGAAGCAAATTTAAATATTTTTTGCAAAATACGAGGGCGTTTCAATAAGTCCGTGACTTTTCGAACTTCCCTCGTAGTTATATGAAATGCAACACTGCTGCCATCAAGTTCCACCTGTTAATAGACTTCTGTCAAATTTTGAGCAAGTTATGTCATTTGCTTTGCGTTTAACAGCTGTTCAAAACATACAACCTCGTGGATTTTTTTAAAAGTGGAAAAAAGTGAATTTCCAGTGCTCATTTAACATTATTTTTGCGAAAAAATACCGTCAATCAAACCAAGGAAAAGCTTAATAAATACTATGGAGACTCTGCACCATCGATTTCAATGGTAAACAAGTGGTTTACTGACTTTCGTTGTGGTCGCACAGGCACGGAAGATGCCGAACGTTCTGGACGCCAGTTGAGGTCACTACACCCAAAACAATTGAAAAAATTCACGATATGGTGTTGGCCGATCGGAGATTGAATGTGGGATAGATTGTGGAAGACATAGGCATCTCACATGGCTCAATTGTTTCAATTTTGAAAGATCACTTGCTTGAGAAAGAAATTTTAGGAGGGCCGCAGGTTGGATAATTATGATATTTTTGCTATCTGTAATAATATGTATATTATTAGCCAAGATTGTTCACAAAAAATCAATTTTTCGCTACCCTCAATAGCATAACAAAAAAAGTTTAAGGGCCAAATGTTGGGTTTTTCTTATATTTTCCTCTCTACAAAATTATTTAGTTTGCCAATTAAACTAATTGTAAATTATTTATAAAAATATTTAATACGTGGTCCTTTTGAATCCTAAGAACCAAAATGAACAGGGGCCAAAGGTTGGTATTTTCTGATATTTCCAATCTATGTATAATATTTAAAAACAAATTTTACACACAAAAAACTCGAACCTTTGGCCCCTCCTTAATTTTGGTGTGCAAAAAAGTACGGGGCCATAGGTTGGCCCTTTGTTTTATTTTCCAATCTATATTATTTATTTATTATACCCTCCACCATATATGGTGAGGGTATTTATCAGTTTGTCATTCCGTTTGTAATATGTCCAAATATAGGTTTAAGACCCCATAAAGTATATATATTCGTGATCCTTATGCAATTTTAAGTCGATTTAGCGATGTCCGTCTGTCTGTCCGTCTGTCTGTCTGTTGAAATCACGATCACGACGCGAAGACGCAAGCGGGGGTGCCTATTTTTACCCAGATTATTGAACATCCTCCCGAGCAGTTTGGTATTTAAAATGAGTAAAATCGGTCAAGCGGTTCAAAAGTTATGAGTGAAAATGTTAAGGTACCTCTAAATTTTCCATACAAATTTGTACAATTTTTCTGTATCTATTTTTTTTTTTCTGTTAAGTAAGTAAAAATGTTATTAAGTCTTCTTATTGTTCGATTACATTTATTGTCTTACATACTATGATAACTAAGTTAACGTAAAAATGAACAATGTTAAAATCGCTAACAGAGCAGACCTCTGTAAATAACATTGCTAAAACTAAATAACAAAAGTTCGTTACATAAATTGACAAAACATATTCATATTACAGTTCATGCAAAATTTAGTATATACGTATATCATCTTCATCCCCTTTGGTGGAGGGTATTCAAAGATTCGGTACAGCCGAATTTAGCCCTTTTTTACTTGTTTTTTTATTTATTTATTTGAATCTTAGCAAGTGTGGGGCAAAATGCTAGCCTTTTTTCTGGCATTATCTACGCTAAAATACAGCTTAAGTAGTTGCAAATATAAAATTTAATCGAATTGCAAGAAAACTTTATAAAAATCGTAAAAATTTAGAAAAAATTGCTAATATGAAAATCGTCAAAATTACAAAAAAAAAAAATTAAAAAAATTAAAAAAAAAAAAATTGCTAGAATAAGGCTAGGATGTAAAAAAATAGTTAAAATTAAAAAAAAAAAATCGCTAAAACTAAAAAAAATATATTGCTAAATTTAGAAAAAATAGATTGATAGATTAAAAAATTGGAAATTGTAAAAAATCGGCAAAATTAAATAAATAAATAAACCCAAATCGTTAATATTGAAAAAATCGATAAAAATGTTTAAATATTAAATTAAAATATTAAAAAATCAGCAGTTAAAATTAAAAAAGATATCCAGATTAAATATAATTAATATAAATAAACGAAAACTAAAAAAAAAATTTAAATAATTAAAATTAAAATCAATCACCACATTTAAAAATAATCGCTACAATTAAAAAAAGCCAAAATAAAAAAATAAAGGTTATTTTTTTTATCCATATCTCGTTAACTAAAACATCTTAATGAGATTTTTGCACCAGTGGTCATAACTCACCCTCAACACCGTATAACAAATTTTGACAAAATTTCCTAGGCGAGAATTTGAGATCGCTTTTATCTCGAAAATTAAACATCAAAGAGGGAAAAGGAATTTTATTTGCAATATTGACCGTGTATTGAAAACCAAAGGCAGTCATGAGCAGCGATCTGTGAGAAAAAATACAAAAATCACCAACATAAAATTTAAATCGTCCATAGGTCGTAAACTAAAAGGCATCGAGATAGTTTTTTTGCAGCGGTGGTCAAACATTTAGTATTATTGATTTCTGTTTTGGTAATTTTTTAATATTTTAATTTAAAATTTTTTTAGTGTTTTTTCAATACTAACGATTTTCTTTAAAGCTTCTTGATTTTTTACATTAAGGCGATTTTTTCTTTTGTTTGGGTTTATTTATATTTTATTTTGGCGATTTTTTTTAATTTTTGTAAATTTTAGAGATTTTAACAATTTTTCAATTTATCAATTTATTTTTTCTAACTTTAGCAATATATATTTTTTTTATTTTGGCGATTTTTTCAATATCAACGATTTTCTTTAAAGTTTGTCTATTTTTTACATAAGGCGATTATTGCTTAGTTCCATTTTTTTTTCTAAATTTATCAATTTTTTTATTTTGGGAATTTTTTTTTATTAACTTTAGCACTATATTTTTTCTTTTTAATATTAACGATTTGCTTTTTTGCTTTAAAGTTTGTTACATAATTCGATTTTTTTTAATTACGATTTTTTTTTTAAATTTATAAATTTATTTATTTTTGGCAATTTTTTTAAAATTTTGACAATTTTTGTAAATTTTAAAGATTTTTCCAATTTTTTCAATCTTTTTTTTTCTAACTTTAGCAAAATATTTTTTTTTTATTTTGGAGATTTTTTCAATATCAACAATTCTCTTTAAAGTTTGTCGATTTTTTTTTAATTTTTTTTTTTTTTTGGCGATTTTTTACAGTTTTGATAATTTGTGTAGATTTCAAAGATTTTTCCAAGCGGAGGTACTAATTTTTACCTAGATTATGGGACATACTCCCGAGCAGTTTGCTATTGAAAATGAGCAAAATCTGTCGAGCGGTTAAAAAGCTATGAGTGAAAATGTGAAGGTTTCTCTAAATTATTCATACAAATTAGTGTATTTTAGTACAATTTCATAGAAGCGATTTTCTAATATTTTTTTCACCAGCCCCTTAAAAATGAATAACATTTTGTACTCACCTCAAATATTTTTCACCTAAAAATTTTTTCACCACTAAAATTTTTTTTCACCACCAAAAATTTTTTTTCCCCAGAAAAAATTTTCTTCACCACAAAATTTTTTTTCCACCACAAAATTTGTTTTCACATTCAAAAAAGCTTTTAATTTCAAAAAATTTTTTTCATCACTTCAAAAGTTTTTTTTCATTATTTGTATCAAAAACAGTAGAGAATTTTTTTTTTGATATTAGTGGAGGGTATTCAAAGATTCGGCACAGTCAAATTTAAGCCTTTTTTACTTGTTTTTTTTTTTAAATTTTGTTTATTTTTTTTAATTTAGAGATTTTTTTCAATTTCAGCGATTTTTTATTAACCCTCATAGTCTAGAGTGTTTTTCGTAATTAGAGCGATTTCTTAGATTTATAGTTTTTTTTTTTTTTTAATTTTGACTATTTTTGTATTAAATATTGCCTTTTTTCAATTTCAATTTTGTTTTAATTTTAGCGACCTTTTCAGATCCGGGTTTTATTAAACTTAAGATTTTTTTTTAATATTAGTAATTTTTTTCTTATTTTGACGATTTTTAATTAGAAGTTATTTATTTATTTATTTATTTATTTATTTATTTATTTATTTATTTATTTAATTATTTATTTATTTATTTATTTATTTATTTATTTATTTTATTTATTAATCATATAATTAAAAATAATATGTTAATACCCTAACCGAGCACTAGCAACAAAGGCCTTCGGCTCGTTGTAGCGAAAACAGACCAGAGCCTCTGGTGCGAATTGAACCCACGACCCCCGCACTGATAAGCTAGCACGCTACCAACTAGCCTACCGGGGCGCTCAATTAGAAGTTTTTTTTTTAACTTTTATTGATATTTTCAGTTTTGCCGATTTTTTAATTTTGTTTTTTTTATTTTTAGCGATTTTTTTAATTTAAGCGATTTTTTTGTATTTTTTATTATTCTGGTCTTCTAATATCAGCTTTATTTTAATTCTGGAAATTTTTTAATTTAACCATTTTTTATTTAAGCGTATTTTATTATTTTTAGCATTTTTATTTGTAGGTTAACTACAAATATTATATATTTTTATTGGCTATAGACCCCACTGTGCCATATAAAAATCTGTTTTTATATGAATTTCACTTGTTAAGTATGTTTCTTAAGTCTTTTAATTTGCTCATACTCTTTAGTTGCTCTTGTCGTGTATGTAGCTTAAGTCTTTTGCTTTTCTTCCTCATAGCGGAGCACTTTAATTAAGTGTTGATAATATCAGATTAGATATTATTTTTATTATTATTATTGTTGTTGTTGCTGTTATTAATAAGTGTTGTTATTGATTACCTTTAACAACCTTTAGCTATCATTTTCACATATTTTTTTTTTAAATTTCTTGTTGCGGCAGTTTACTTTTATCAACTTTTATTTGTATTGTCATTTTTTTTTTAAACTGATTTCTAGTTTAATAGTATGTTTGTGTGAACACATGGTTTAGAGTGTGAGTATAGAATGCATTTTGTTTTGTTGTTTTTTTTTTTTAATTTTGAGATTAGTTTTTGTTATGAGTTTGTTATTTTTTTTATTGTTGCTGCTGTTTTCTATACCATGCTTTAGGCATAAATTATTTAACAATGTCACCTGCATATTAAATAGTTTTTTCAACTTTTTTTTATGTTTAAAAAACAGTGTCGGTTATTATTAAAAAATGTAAAAAATTTATGAAAAAAAAATATCTAGTAAATGTCAAACATAAAATTAAGATAGTCATTTAAATTCAATCATTTTTGGAAATAATTAAAAAGGAAGGCTTTTTTTAAAATACTATATCGGAATGAAAATGAAACTGTTTAATAAATGTTGTAATAAATCTAATGAAAAAAATAAGGGTTAGTTATAAGCCTGGAAGCGAGTTCAAATTTCGTAATAATGAGGGTAATAAGTTGCTACCAATTTTTTAATATCAACATTCTAAACAACTGCTTCATTGTAATAAAGTCATTTGGCCTCTTTATCTCAAATGATTTTTATGTCATCAGTTTCAATAGGCCAACTTATGACCATCACTAAAAATATTTATTTTTTTCAACTTGTGTAATATTTTTAACTAAACTTAAAATTTCTCTATGTACTCTAATGATTACATGTTCAGTTCTGGTATAAAATATTTAATGTGGCCATCCACACTCAATAGAGTCCGCTCGTCTGCAAATTTTTTTTTTTTAATAACCAACATCAACATCAATTCAAAAGTTAATGTTTTGTTGAATGTTTGTTGGTCGGCCGATTGTTTTTTTGCAACTAGTAGCGTAGCAACAACAAATAAACACAAAAAACATAAAAAAGATGCAACAATTACAGCATTGCATCTAATAAAAATTATATAAGTATATAAATGGAAAAAACAAGCAGCTATTGTGAGCCAGTGCAAGAAAATATACCACACTATAAGAGTACACACATATTTATGCCAAGAAGTAACCACATTTTGTGTCTATTTGCTGGTCCGTCTGTCTACCTGTGTATTTTTCAATAGCTGCTGTTTTTATGTAAATTATGATTGTAATCAATGCAAGTTCTGTTGTTCATTCGAATCTATTGCAATTCGAAGAAAAAAAGTAAATAATTTTACATATATATTCATATGAGTACAAGTTTTAATAGAAAACTTGCACTAAATTTAAGATAAACATTTTATTTTTGTTTTATAAAACTTCAACAGTAAGAAGTGTGTGCCAAATGAAGAACCTCATCTGCTAGCCAGTCAGCCAACCAATAAACGTAATCGGTTTGCAGTTATAACTTTTTTTTTTAAATCATTAATTACACAGTGGTTAGCTTGAGAATGTTATAACTTCTGCTTGACTGTGCAAGAGGATATAAAGTGGAATCTTTCAATAAGGGACTATCTTGCTCGATTCACGTTCAAAGAAAATGTTTCCTCCAATGAAATGTTTCATCATATTTATGTACAATTTCATCATACTAAAGAAACTATTCATCGTTTTTATGAAACATTTTAAAAATAATTATAAATTTGAAAAATATACTGCTTTCATCTTATTTGTTAAATATATGATACATTTTTGTTCAATGAATTATTTCATCATATTTACAAAATAATTCATCATATCAAAGAAACTTTTTTGCAAATTTTATGAAACATTTCATAAATATTTACCAATTTGTTTTATGGAACGAAAAGTGATTAGGGTTTTTCTAGCCAAATTTATACTACAATTGAAGATGCAACAGAAATTGCTGCTGATTTATGCCTTAAACTTAAAAAGGGGCCAATATGCCGGCTTTAATTTAGAAACGATTTCTGAAATTGAAGCTTTACTTTACAAACGATTTTGGAATTTGATTGTTAAGAAAAATTTTTTAAATTTTAATGTTAAGGAGAATAAAATGGGGTAAAAACTGGATCTATTTTTTTTATATCTTCCAAAAGAAAAAAAAAATAGATTAGATTCGAAAGACCCTATGCATCGTGACAAAAAGATGTAATTCTCTGCCCTAAATATTGAGGCTTCCAATGAAGGCAGTCACCTTACTAGGCACAGATTTCCAAATTTCCAAGGGGGATAATGTATATCTACTAAGGAGTTATAGTCTCCTGCTCCGAAGCCTAGGACACATGGAAAGTATATTCTCCGCTGTCTCAGCGTTCAATTCACAGAATCTACAAGTATCTGAGTCAGACAGACCACTGATCTTCAAATGGTATCTGAGTGTCCAGTGACAAATCCTGTTAAGGCCCTTAAGTCCTTCCTGTTTAGAGAAAGAAATCTTCTAGATTCCACTAGATAGCACGATGAATCTTTTAGCTTGACCAATGGTAGCTTTCCAGCATTCAATGGTCTTGGATTCCCTCCAAATCCTAACTTGTTCTCTGATATAACCCATGGATATACCACAGAAAGGTTCAGCATTGAAGAAGTGATGACGGGCACCGCAGTTGGCCAACCTGTCGGCCGTTAGTTGCCTGCATGCCCCTCATGCCCAGGAACCTAGGTAAGAATCAATTTTTTGGATCCACCAAGTATATTGAGAGACTCAATGCAGTCCAGGACAAGCTTAGAAGACACGTTATAGGACAACACAGCCCTGAGTTCCACTTGACTGTCCGAAAGAATATAAATAAATGATGCGCATACAAAGAAGGCAAAGATTTCCGCCTGGAATATGGACGGATACTTGCCCATAGGAAGGGCACGTTGAAAATTGGGTCCATAGATGCCCGCACCCGTATCTCCATTGATGTGTTTCGAGCCGTAGGTGAACCCAACCTGTGATCCCTGTTCGGGTTCCCAAGATTTGCTGGTCCAAATGCGTCTCTCGAAGATGATCACATCATAATTCCTAAAAAATCTGCCTTGCTAACATCCTATCCATGACATTGGCCAGTAGACGTTTAAAAAACAACCCCGCTGTCCCCATGTGGCCCCGCAGGTCAAATCCCTTGATATTACCTGGATAACTCCCGGAGACACAGAACCCCCTACAGGCGTCCTCTTTTACCGAGATAAGTAGTGGAGATATATTAAGCATGGCACCAATGGTGCTAGTTGGACCCGTCCTTCCCGCACTAGGCGATAGATCCTGTTAAGCGCTCCCTACGCCTGTATTTGCTCAACGTTGGGCCACCATGCCAGAGCAGCATAAGTAACCACTGGTCTCACGATGGCGTTGAAGCAAGGACTCTATAAACCAGGATGAACAAACTACCAAATTTTTAGCCACCCATGATGCCAAATGGTGCGACTACAAAAAAATTCTTAGTCGAGACCACGAAATTCTTAGCCGATTTACAGAAAAACTTAGCCTCTAGCAAGGGTTGTAGCAATTCAAACATGTATATATTCACATCACAAACACTGTACTTGCGCTACAACCCTTGCGAAAGGCTGAGAATTTCGTGGTCTCCACCATTTGGCATCATGGAATCATGGAAGGCTAAAAATTAGGTAGTTTGTTCATCCTGGTTTATAGAGTCCTTGCTTCAACGCCATCGTGAGACCAGTGGTTACTTATGCTGCTCTGGCATGGTGGCCCAACGTTGAGCCACCATCAGTCTACCAGTTGAATTTTTATCACATTTGTGCCACAAATTCTTTGGGAATTCAACAAACCGTTTCAATATTTTTCGTATCAAAAAAGTTTTCGCGATTTTCTCATCAGATGCAGGTTTTAATTTGACTTTAGCTTCTAAAAAATCGAATCGAAGCCAGTTCTATTTTTAAGAAATTTTAAAAAAATTTCGCATTTTTTTTTTTTTTTTGAATAAGCTTTAAAATAATATTTTTACAAAAAATTTCTAAGAATATCCATATTTCGATAAGAAATATGTGACCTTTTTTTTTCATCGTAAGACACCTTCTATGAAGAATATAATGCCTAACCCAAGGACAAGAATAATTTGACAGTAAATCCTAGAGCCGACGGTAATGCTATTACGGTAAATGGCGACCGCTAGAGAGCTAGAGCTCAAATTTATATGAACGCCAATGGCGGCCATTTATCGAATATAACTGTCCATAATTAACCGAAATAAAATTTTGAAGTGCAAAAAAATATAATCAGTTAAACCTAACTTTGATTTTAATTTAAACAAAAGTTGAGCTGATATTAAGCAAAGTCGATATTTCAGATATGAAACAAGATAAAGAGAAACGCGTTTCGGAATCAAAATGGGTTTATTTACAATATATATATATATATATGATCTATTAATGACTGAAAAACATTGATTATAATATAAACACAATGTAAGATTAAAGTCTTAAATTTTTAAATAACACCTTAAGTGCAAGTCTTCACAGAATCTTATTAGAATTTATTTAAGGGAAATCGTCGTAAAATAAAATCGAATAGACTGATTTTTATAGTACAATACGAAATAAAATTACGGAGTTCCGACAATGGATTTTGGTAGAGAAGGCAAAAAAAAAAAAAAAATAAACGTTTGTCGCCATTTTGAAAGATCACATTGAAATTTTATTTTGACCGTGCAGCATATTGGTATATGAAACTATGTGTTCTTTACATGTGAGGTGTAGGGTATGTTTAGCAATTTTGAGGGAAATATAAATGCAAATATTTTTGTGAAACATATTAACCCTCTAACTCCAACACACACTCAGAAAAAAAAGTTAGTAGAAAAATTTGGTTTTCAATCCCACTTTACTATTTTTGTACTGATTTTTAGTAAAAAAATTATTATTTAGCAAATCTTTTTGCTATTTACATTTTAAAAATTACAGAATTTTTACAGAATATCTACAGACTTTCGTTGCTAATTTTAGAAATCATTTTACAAATTTTTGAAAACCGATTTGCTAAAATTAGCAAAAGAAATTACTAATTTTAAAAAAGTCGATATTGAAGGAAATGTTATTTCTAATAATTTAAACTTATACATACAAACTTAAATTGCCCTAAAATGTTTCATAGGATTAAAAAAGGGATCGGAAGTAAAGATACAGACTCATGTCTAAAAAGAGGACATCCACTTCAAATAGCACTAAAAAGGTATTTTAGTTCTAAAAATCAGCCCTAAAACAATTAAATTTAACCTTAAAAGTAAAAAAAAATTGACTAAATTATTTTTTAAAACAGAAATTACCAAATTAAAACAAAATGATAAATTCGTTTATGTTTTAACAATTTTTAACATTTTTAAGCCTTTGATTTTTTTCATTTTGTATAAAACATTTGTATAAAAAAAATATCAAAATTTTTGATGCTCGATAAAAAAAATAAATCTAAAACTTTGTACTAATATTTTTACTAATTTTTTTTGCTGATTTTAGCAAACAGATTTTAAATTCCACTTTACAAAAAGTCTACTAAAATTTAGTAGCGGCTACTAATTTTTCTACTAATTTCATTGTACTACACGTCAGTAGACATGTGTTGCTAAGATTAGCAAAAAATACCGCTGGGCTCAAATTAGCAGAATTTCCCGTAATAACAGCAAAATTTTCAGTTGCCATTACAGACTTTTTTTGGTGAGTGCATAACGGTAATTTTTGACTCTATTCTAACAAATCGTAAAAAACACCTCTAAAACGGGGGAGGGCGGGAATGAAATGTTCTACAAAAATGTTGGCCATAAAATTTTACTATACATGTCAGAACACTTTAAAGACCGAAACTTAACGCAAACACCAAAAACCATACAAATTTAAGATTGCTTATCAAATTTCTAGTCAGATTTTGGGATGACCTACATATTATTAGTCAGATTTTGGGATCACTTACATAATATTTAGGTGATCCCAAAATCTGACTAGAAATCTGATAATCAATCTTGAATTTAACTCGATTTTGGTGTTTGTGTTATTGTGAATATTTTTAAATTTTATTAAAAATGCCAATAATTAAAACATAATTTCTGAATTAAATTTACAACACAATTACAAAAACCACTGTATAGTATATTGATATTAAAGTTATAGGAAATCTTAATGGAATAAAACGCATTTTATACTCGTTTACCTTGGAAACAAAAAATTGTTAAATGAACATCAAGCCGACATTTAATACAAATATTCAGCAATAAACAACAATATTTGTATGTCTATAAATGTAAATGCATCTAAAGAAATATATATTATTATTATTATTAGTGTTGTTTATCATTTGTAGCGTTGTTTAAAAGGTGTTGCAAAATTTAGTTTTTGTTTTAGTTTTCAGCATACGTTATTGTGTATTATTGTGGTCGTCGTCATCGTCGTCGTCATCGTCGTCGTCATTACCAACATCATCTTCAATAAGAAGTTTATAAATTGATAATTTTATGGGTGACAACATTTTACAGATATCGTACGTATGCGTACATTAGTTGTGGTTCCGCAATCTTTTACAAAACTTGTATTTTTGTTTTTTTTTTTTTTTATAAAAGATTATAATTTGTCATTTTGTATTAACAAGTTTTAAAGTCTTTTTTTTTTCTACTAGTTTTTACAATTTAAAAAATTTCAATAAGAGTAAAATAGCAACAACTTTGCTAGAAGTTTTAGTTAAGAACTTGTAAAAAGTTGTTGTCTGTTCTAGTTGTTGTCTGTTCTAGGCTGTTACAAAATGAAATGTTGAGAATCAGGCTAAGCTTACGATTGTCTAAATTACTAAAGATGTGTTTGATCAATTCTTACAGCATGAACAACTACAAGAAGTTCTTTTTTTGCTGTTGTTGAAATCTTCGTTATACGATTTGTTGTTAAGCTGATGTTGCTCTAGAATTTATGTTAAGTTCTTATACGCCAAAATGAGTTTAAGTCTTGCTTAGTTATGCTTCTACTTTTACCGCATACTAAATGTTTGTTTTGAGATATTGTTGTACTATTTATTTATCAAAAAAAAAAAAAAACAAAACTAAAATAAAATAAAATAAATAAATAATAACATTAAAAAAGTATGTTTGTTAAAATTCTCAATAGGTTTTTGTTTTTATTTAACAGTGAAACTTCATAGAAATAGGACATTATAATAATTTCAGCTTTTATTCCAATCTTGGGTCAAATTCAACACTAACGAAAAGTATTTTTTTTAATTCTTTCTGGAACTATTTCTATAGATTTATAAATATAATTTAAAAAGTAGTTGTTTTAAATTTTTAACGAACAAAACGCCTTTTCAATATATTTAAATTATTAAAAAAAAAAATAAAAAAATTAAAAACTTTAAAATTTTTTTTGTGGATGAAAAAATTTATTAAAACAAGAAAATAAATTCGATCACATAGTTTGTATTTTTTTCTATAAAAAACAGAAATTAAACAAGTAAGAGCGGCTAAATTCGGCTATGCCGAATCTTATATACCCTTCACCATGGTTGGGAAAAAACTGAAGTTTATATATGGACATATATGGAATGGACAGATTTATATACGGACGCCTTTAAGAGGAAATTAACCATTTAGTTTGGTGATAAAACTTGGACTCGGGAAGATTTATGGTTCCAGAAAATAGGTATTTT
This sequence comes from Eustalomyia histrio, assembly GCA_949748255.1. Lineage (NCBI taxonomy): Eukaryota > Metazoa > Arthropoda > Insecta > Diptera > Anthomyiidae > Eustalomyia > Eustalomyia histrio. The sequence goes on from OX456523.1 coordinate 17,588,725, forward strand.
AAAAAAATTTATGTTTTGGGCATAACTTTTTTGTATCTGAACCGATATTTCCGAGTTTTTCAGCAAATATGTTATACTAAAGATTTTCGATCTTTTGGTATATAAGACGTATCCATAGGTCATAATACAGCTCTAGAATAGTGTTTGTTGTTTGTATATAAAATGTGAAGAGGTGAAAGAAAAGAATTTCAACAAATCGTTAAAAGAAATCACTACAACTGCATGTGTTTTATTTCTACAAAATAGTTTGATTTAGCTGGCAAATTTGCATTTGGGATTTTATTTCGCTTTTTTATTAAAAATATTTGTAATTTCTTTAGCTTAATTTTAAAAATTTGAAGGAAAATAGTTTATAATTTTTTTTATAAATTATTATAAGTTATGACCTAAAATAGTTGCACTCAAAGGTAAATTATGTATAAAATTTTCTTAATATGTGAGAAATAAAATGGTTTAAAAATCTTTTTATAAATTCTTTTAAATCGGAGCAAAAAATAGAAATAAAACCGTTTGTATTTTGTTTGTATCATAGGGTTTTTATAAAAATTTTGATGTTTTTAGCCTATTTATGGATTATTTAATTATTAATATAAAATTTTATTTAAATTAATTATTAAATGTAAAAAAAAACAAAAAATAAACAAAAAAAAAAATCTTAAGAAAATAAAAAAAATGTGCAAATTAAAGTGAATTGACCGGGATTCGAACCCGCGACCCTTCCACCTGTGGTGAAAGGTATAAAAACGTTTGTATTTTGTTTGTATCAGAGGGTTTTTATAAAAATGTTGATGTTTTTAGCCTATTTATGGATTATTTAATTATTAATATAAAATTTTATATAAATTTATTATTAAATGTTAAAAAAAAAAACCAAAAATAAGCAAAAAAAAAAGTCTTAAGAAAATAATAATAAAAAATGTACAAAAAAAAAGTGAATTGACCTGACCGAGATTCGAACTCGAACCCGCGGGCTTAGAGAAAAAAAGTATTTGTGACATAGCGTCTAGACAACTGGGCTATTGAAGCTCACACAAAATCATCGTCAATACAGGTACATATATAAAAGTCTTCGTTCATTAGGGATTTGTTTAGTTTTTATTTAAATGACAAATCTTTGTATGTGTGTTGTTTGTGTATAAAAGGTGGAGATGAAAGAAAAGAATTTTAACACATGGATGTGTTGTTATGCTCAAAATTCTACATACATATTAAACAAAGGGATTTTACTGGAAAAATTAGAGGTAGTCCTGGTTTTTTGCTAATATCTCAACCATTTATTAACCGATCTGTCTGATTTTTAAAAGCAAACAGAAATGGATCACATGTAACAGAAATAAAAAACAATCAAGTCCTCATCATGTCTGGGTTCTTCGGAAAACCCATTTCAACACACAGACGGACAGACGGACATCGTTAAATCAACTTCGCTCTTCATAAGGACCCAGAATATATATACTTTATAGGGTCTAAGATCAATATTGTAGAAATTACAAACGGAATGACAAACTTATATATGTGGTGAAGGGTATAAAAAAGAAAAAAAAAATAACTAAGGGGATTCATGTAAAGCTCGTTTATGTCGTATACCGTATCTAGGTAGTTTGACATAAGACTTGTAAACTTACGAGTTATCCTGACTCCGCCGAAAGAAGTTTTAGAGGTCAAGGAAAATAAGATCCCAATAGCTGAATTTTTAAATGAAAATTTCACAAAGTACTTGTTCAATATGTATCTTTGTTATGGTAAATTGTTTAAATAAAATACTGCATTAGATATATTCAATAAAAAAATCTCTAAAAATACGCTTTTTTTGAGCCATCAAAACCCACTTAACCCCTTAAGCCTCATTTCCACAATATTCCATTAGCAACAGTTTGGATATAAGCGATCATTTGATGTACATTATTTTTCCTTTTAAAGAATTTAGAGGGAAAACGCATTAGCGGGATCCTAATGTTAACTACGCGAATACAACTATAGTATTTTGTTTTATTTATACTACTAATTGTGTGCAAATATATGTTTAGTTATAACAACGTTTTACAACACTGATAAACGCACACTTCTAGAGTCAGCTAGAACTAACCGTAAATAACTTATTTTGTATTTGCTGCTGACAAATTCATAATTTTAACTGTCAAAAATGCATATCTAGAATATCAAGATGCAAGTAAATTAATTTGGCTCTCAAAACTCACCATTAAGTGAAGAACAGGCCCAATCCAGTTTCTGGTATCCTAGAATAGTATATATATATTCTGGTAACTGTTGTTTACACTGTATTCCTTTGTACAGTTAACAAACGGTCATTACATTAGATTGCTAGTAACTATTTCCATTGAACGTGTTAATAAACCTTTAAAAAATTCAATAAATCTTGGAAAATATAAATATTAATCACTGGATTTTTTAGTTTTTTTTCTTCTTCTGCAACACTTGGTAACACGCCATAATTAAACGCATAATGTTGTTGTTGTAAGTTGTTTTTTGTTTTTAAACTTTTTTTCTTAAGTTGAATTTCAAGTCATGATATTGATGTTGCAATAAAACTCTTTTCGAAAATAAAATCCATAACGGTTTGTTGTATTTTAAACAAAAAAAAAATGTATACAATTTGTAATACGTTGCATGTTTGACCATTTGGAACTTGCTGTTTCTCCCGCCTTGGCAATTTCTTTAAGTTAATGTAGTTAAGTTTATTCGTTTACTATAAATAAACCTTAATTACAAGTGTGCGTTGTACTCTATTTGTTTGATTTAACTTAAGTGTAGCGAATAACGAAATGGAAAGTTATTATTATTATTAAAATCATGTTCAAGATGACGATGATCTTAAAATTGATCGTAATTACATTTAAGGAGAGGAGGGGTTTATGAGTATGATGGAGTTTGTTTTTTTTATTACGCTTTGTTTTTGGTAATGGTTGGTGATCATGAAATGCAGGGTATTTTTATGGGTTTGCTTGCGGATTGGCAACAAAGAAAACTTAAATCAAAGAAAATTAATTATAAACAGTATTGCGAAAGAATATATTTAAAAAATTAATATATTCCATTTCATCAAATCAATCTCTTGAAATTATTATTTACAATAATTCGAATCTCTTACAAAATGACAGATCAAAATTGTAATTTTATTCTTTTTGTAAAAGATTCAAGGTATGTATCAGAGAACTGCAAAATCAACTTTTTTCTTGATTTAATCATACACAAATATTCTTGTTCACATTTAATAATTCAACAAAATTCACTGTAGAATAAAATCAGCATCATGTAACTGAACGCGTAATTCGGATCAGTTTGAATCATATGTCGATTATGTTTTCTGCAAATTTAATCACTCAACTAAAAGTCAGCGTTGAATAAATCAGAAAAAACAACAAATAACGCGTTTGAGTGTAATCTTAATCAAAATAAAATTGAAACACATTTCATAAATGTACATTAGGGTGGGACTTAAATCCGCTCTTTTAGAATTTTTATTAGTAATACAATACTAAAGATATTCTTCTTTGTGAAATATAAATATTTTTTTGGAAAAAAAATTTAGGTCGATATGTCAGGCTTGCCTTATCCGGAAAAATTTAAATATTGTCTTAATTTTTTTTCATCTATTTTGATTGGAAAATTAGGCAATATTTAACTTTAACCGGATTGGGCGAGCCTGAGATGTCGACCTAAATTAAAAAAAAAATTTTTTTCACAAAGAACAATTTTTTTGGTATTCCTACTAAAAATTATAAAAAAACGTATTTTAGATCCACCCTAATATACATATAACATTTATGAAATGTGTTTCTACACAACCCTTTTTATAGATAAGAAACTATTTTGTTTTAATTATGATTACACTCAAACACGTTGTTTGTTGTTTTTTTCTAATTTATTCTACATCAAAATAATTATTGTTGGCTCGAATGAACGGAATAAAATCACTGGTTTAACAACGACCGATGATTATAAATCAGTAACAAAACAATTTGCACGTCGTTTGATTGATTTAAAATCATCAACAAATATGTGTGTTGGAGTATATTCAGCGTTTGAACGCAAACACATATTTATTCTTGTGTTGGTTGCGTATGAACGTTTTGCAATCAGCAAATGCAGTTCTCTGGTATGTATTAAGTAATGAATCTGGCAACACTTCATCAACTAGGAATCGTTGATGAATCGCTGCAATCGGAGAATCCAACTTTAAGGGTATCGAACCGTAATTCTTAACCCTTAATAATATGAAGACAACTACTAGTTAGTATCTATTAATTTATGAGACTAGTTGTAGTATAAGTTAGGCATTTTAGAATTTAAGTAATGCTTAAATAATAAAAAAAAACTAAGGTTGGCAATCCTAAATCAAATAAAAATGCTGCCTATTTTATTGAGCTAATATTGATATCTTAGACACAACCCTTGGAGATAAGTAATTAATTAAAATCACATATATTTCTTTTAATCTTTTACAAAATGAATGAAAGAAAATCTTTTAGCTTTTTTGTAGTAGAATTGAATTTGAACTACCGATTATTTTGACTTTGAAAGGTAGAATAACATTCATTTTTATTTTCAGGTTTATGTTTGACATTTGCAAAATGGGACGCTATACGCTCAAACAAAAATATTAAAAGCTTACTTTTAAAGTAATGAGTCTTTAAGGCAAACTGTAAGAAATTTACGTGGAAAATTTTCGAGAAGAGATCGGCCTTCAGTTCAGTTTGTGCGTCAATTTGTGAAGCGAGTTCATGAAAATGGATCGTTATTGGACAAACCAATCCGTGTAGGATCTCGTCCAGTGCGTTCAATCGAAAACATTGCTGCTGTGGATAAGAATGTCCAAGAACATCCATCAACATCAACTCATCATCTGGCATTTCTTTGAGAAGAATTTTGCATAAAAACCTCAGTATGAAAGCTAACAAAGTCCAATTGGTCCAACAACTGGAGCCTCATGACCATTCGATGCGTTTTCGGTTCGCCCAATGGGCTGAATATTGTTTGGCAGGAGATGAAGAATTTTTCAGATGAAGCTCATTTTTATTTCGGTGGCTATGTCAATAATCAAAATTGCCGCATATGGCAATTGAGAAGCCAATGCATCCACAACGAGTCACTGTTTGGTGTGAATTTTGGACTGGCGGCATCATTTAGCAATTTTTCTTCGAAAATGAGTAAGGAGACGCCGTTGCCGTCAACGGTAAACGTTACCGTGCCATGATCAACAAATTTTTGTTTCCAAAAATTCAAGAGATATGGACATAGACGACATTTGGTTTCAACGAGACGGGGCCACATGTCACACAGCCAAGGCAACCATCGATATTTTACGCACTGTTTTGAAAATCGAATTATCAGGCGAAATTGTGTCAATTAGCCGCCTAGGAGCTGTGATTTGAGGATTATTTTCTGTAGGAAGCCATTAATGTTACGCAAACCACCCAAAGACAATTGAAGCATTGAAACATGAAATCGAAGTTGCCATTAAAGAGATTCGAGCCTAAAAAATCGAAAATGTACTGAAAAATTGGGTTGATCGACTGCCGAGCCAGTCGTGGTAGTCATATAAATGATATTGTGTTCCATACTTAAATGACAAAGTTCAACCTTTCCAATAAAACCAGAAATTTGAGCAAACTCATAAGGAATAGTACAGGGTGGCGCAGAATGAGCTATATGTCCTTTTTTATATAGAGAACCAACACTCAAAAAATTCTTCCTTCTAGCTTATGTATTGCTTTCTTTAGAAAGCGGAGAGATGAAAAGTGGCTAAAGATGAAGTGCTTTAAATATGGCAACGCTGTAATTGTGCGAAATGATAATTCTTAGAACAGTTATTGCCCGCCATCTGATGGAGAGTTGGCGAAATTATTGAAGCTTCTTAGTTCATAGCCCCGTTAAGTGCGAAGGGAACTTCGAATAAGGACATTGCAAAAAACATTTAATAACACATTACAACACGAAAACAAATTCGGGGTTCTGACAAAGGATTCTGATAGGGGAGTTAAAATTTTTCCCCATTGGCCTGTTCGTGCAGCATATCAGTATATGAAACTATGTGTTACGTCTCCGGTGTGGGGCATGTTCAGCAACTTTGTAGAAAATATTAACCCAAATATTTATATCAAATGAAATGAAATGTTCTACAAAAATGTTGGTCATAAAATTTTACTACAAGCACATAAAAGCCCAGACCTTTAAAAACAGATTTCCTTAAAAGAAATTTTAAATCTGATTTAAATTTTGACGAATTAATTCTCAAATTAATTTTTCTGATTGAATTATTTACTACCATAATTCAATCTTTATCTTATTAGAAGAAACAACTTGATTTAAATAATTCTTCTTATAAATCAAACGAAATAATTCAATTTGAATAATTCAATTTTAAATCAAAGAATCAAATCAATTTTGATTTGATTCGCGAATCAAAAAAATAATTATTTTGATTCTCGAATATGATTTGATTCGCGAATTAAAAATATTTTTTTTAAAATCACGATTAATTTAAATAAAATGGTTTCATGGAATTTTTTATAAAGAGCAAAAATTTTGTCCATTTTGCCTTATCTTGCTTAGTTTTCGAGATACCGACCATTTTAAGAGCGGGGCACGAAAACTAAGCGAGATAGCGTAAAACGGATAAAATTTTTTAAAAGCTCAATAAGTGTTACTCTTCGATAGAATTGATTTGGGAGGTCCCCGAAGGGTTTCCTGGAAGTTTTATAAAACAGCTACAGGATAACTATTTTTTTAATCAATTTATATAATAATAAAAATAAACACTCTCCAATTATACAAAATTTCGTTTTCCGTTCCATTTCGTTCGTATACAAATGGGTCACCATGTGGCTGTTTTATAAAAATAGATACCTTGGGATGTCTTTCGGACTTGGCCTATTTTCATTATCGCGGTATATTAATACTCAAAGAGAGCAAACATTTTTTCCGTTTTGCCCTATCTCGCTTAGTTTTTGAGATACCGGCAATTTAAAACAAATTCGCAAATCAAACCAATATTTTTTTTTAATTCGCGAATTAACAAAAGAATTATGTTTAAAATGATTTGATTCAATTGAATCAAAAAAGATTCAAATGAAATTCATTAATCAACTATGATTTTAAAACTGATTTAATAAAATGATTTATAAAATATTGAATCAACCCACTGATTTACAAAAAGAATTATTTTTTTATGAATTAATTCAATAAGAATTTTTCTTTTTAAAGGTTCGCCAACAACCAATGAAATTTAAGATTGCTCATCAGACTCCAAATCAGATTTAGGGATAACGTACATATTATGAGTCAGATTTTGGGATGACCTACATACAGGTTGGTTGACAAGTTCCTGCGCTCACCAAGAGATGACACTCCTAGCTCCAAACTTTTTTTTCTCAAGTTGGTATAACTGTCCTGAGAACACATGCAAAGTTGCAAGTCATTCTGTCAATTCTTTCTTTGTTTACAAGCCATTTGAAGTTGACGTGTCATTGATTTTTTTTAATATGGAAAAAATTGAATATCGTGCAGTCATAAGATTCTTTGTTTTGAAGGGTTTAAAAGCAAAGGAAATTTATGAACAATTGTTAGAAGTGTATAAGGAGTCCTCACCTTCAAAACGCACCGTTGAATTTTGGGCTGGTGAATTTGGACGCGGTCGTACCAGCCTTAAAGACGATCCACGCGAAGGACGACCAAAAACTGCAACCACAGCAGAAATCATTGAGCAGGTACATAATATGGTTAGTGAAGATCCAAGTTTGACTAAGCGTAAAATTGCTAATGCCATAGACATCTCAGACGAACGAGTACTCCATATTTAACATGAAGAATTACGTATGAAAAAACTGGATCGAAAACAAATTTCTCAGCGTAATTTGGAGCGTTTTAAGCCGAATAAAACTGACTTCTTGCGTTGTTTTATAACTATGGATGAGACTTGGATCTACGACCATGATCCTAAATTGAAACAAGAACGTTTACTGAAGCTGGTTGTTCAGCACCAAAGCAGGTAAAGTCACAACGATCAGCAAAGAAGGTTATGGCATCAGTTTTTTGGGATGCAAAAGGAATTTTGTTGATTGAAATATTACTACAAATAAATAATGTGATGGAAAGGGGATTGAGGAGAAATGAAAGGCGATGCAAGTTAAAGGGCTTTATGATAAATCTTAGAATATTTATTGTGAATGTTGGCGAAATTGTTGAAGATCTTAGTTCATATATCTAAATCGATATTGCCATCGCTGGGGATCGAACCGCCAACCCTTTGTGTAACAATCCAATGTTATAACTATTATATCACAATGTCCACAAATTAAAAAAGGTAAAACAATCAACTATGAATATTATTGCAGCCTTTTGGATCAGCTGGATGAAAAAATTCGTGAGAAAAGACCTGTTTAAAAGAAGAAAAAAATTATTTTTCATCAAGACAATGCACCTGCTTAGAAAAGTGTTTTGGCGATGGCTAAATTCAAAGAATTAAAGTACGAACTGCTGGAACATCCACCGTATTCACCAGATTTGGCTCCCAGTGACTACTATCTCTTCAGAAATCTCAAACAATTCCTTCGTGGAAAGCATTTTTCGTCGAATGAAGAGGCCATAGCATCCGTAGACGGTTATTTTGCAGAGCTTCCGGAAAACCATTATAAGGATGGGAAAAAAGAACATTGGAACAAGTGTATTGAGCTTCTAAGAGATTATATTGAATAAAAAAATATATTTCGTAACAAAAACAGTATTCTTTCATTTCAAGCGCAGGAACTTTTCAACCAACCTGTATGTATGTCTTGAATCTGATTTTGATTGTGTCTTGGTGTTTGTGTTAAGTTTGGGCTTTGTTGTGTTCCGACATATGTAGTATAATTTGATGGCCAATATTTTAGTAGAACATTTCATTCCCGCCCTCCCTCTTTTTAGGGGTGTTTTTACGATTTGTTAGAATAGAACCGAAAAGTACCATTATGTGGGGTTAATACATATGTTCCACAAAAATATTTGCGTTAATATTTTCTACAAAGTTGCTGAACATACACTACACCATATATTGCATATACCGATATCCTGTACGAACAGGCCAAAGGGGAGAAACTTTAATTCCCCTTAGATAAAACTCCCTTGTGATCTTTCAAAACGCCTCTACCATAATCCATTGTCAAAATCCTGTAATTTTGGAAAAAGTTCTCAATTGTTGTACAGTGTAATTTATGAGCATTTTGGTAGTATACAAATATAAGTATAAGATTTTTTACCGCCAATTGAAATGATTGGATTTGAAGAAAAATACGAACGATTCCGTGCTATAAAAATTTTCGATATGAAATTTGAAATAATTCACAGAATTTCCACAGAATTCCCGCGACTTAGAAAAAATTATTTAAACTCATTTATTTAGTTTCGTATGTTATAGATTTCATAGATACTAACTTTCATGTTAGTAATTACTCGTTTAAATGAAATAATTTCAAATTATTAAATGCATAAGTAGAAGGTACCTGAACACATACGATAGGTACAATACATAATTAAAATTTACAAAAGAAAAAAAAAATAATAATAATTGTATATGAGGCATGTTTAAAAATGTTTAAAACCCAAAATGCATTGCAACAAAGTGTGTTGAAACTTTTTTTTTTTTTTTTTTTAAAAAGCAATTATGCTTCAGTAATTGTTTAGATAACAACGTGTAATAAAAAACTTAAAACATTTATTTAATTGTTTTTTATTTTTTATTAAATGAATGTTTTTACAAATATTTATAAATTTAACAATTGGGTAAATATAACAATTTCTATAATTTCACTTTAATTTGCCAAAAAAAAATTTTAACACTTTCTTTAAAAATAAATTGAATGTAATTGACATATTTGGTAAATTAGCAAAAAAAAAAGTTTTTTTTAAGATAACAAATACCCTAAAAGCTTTTATTCAGCCTCTTAAGTATATGCACAAAAAGAAATCAATAAAAGCATTTAATAATAATGTTGTACATGAATTTATAAAAGCAAAAATTATTAAACAATATGTTTCTTATTAAATATTATAGTTATTACCTCTGGCCAAAATATATATGGCCAAACTTGATACTGGCATATGAAACAAATGCATAATGCACAGTAGTTTTAGTTGGCATTATAAAATAAAAAATTGTTTTGATTTAATCAATTGCATAATATTTTATCAATATACAGCTGATCTAAAAGCTGTTGCAACTTCTTTTTAATTGTTGCACTGGTTGATCGTTATTAACCCCAAAACCGGCCATATTTACGAAAAAATTTGAAATAGTTTCTAAGTTTAAATAACAGAAAATGCCATTTACAAGAAATTATATTTTATTTAAAAACCGGTCTACTTATTTTTCATTTAAATCAAATGGTGTTATTTAAATCAAATTGTTATTTATTTTTAAATGTTGTTTCAGTAACTGACACATCAGTAAAAACAAATGATTAATCAGTTAAAAATTAATGTTAAAATTTTAGCTACCAATTGCGTAAAAAATAACTGATTTATTTATTTATTTGAAATTGTTTCCGTTTTTTCAAGTTTTGTTTGTTTGTTTTTTACTCTACAAAATATATACTCACACTGTCTATAGATACATTTTGTGTGAATGACCATATGTGTGTATGAAGTTTTTGTAAAAAAGATAATTACAATTTTTTGAATATTTTTTTTTTTGAAACAGTCAGCAAACAAAAATTAATTTTGTAATTACTTAACGGCAACAAATAAACCTTAAATTACTGTTTTGTGTGTTAATTTTTATTAAATTTCAAAAAAATAAAAAAATAAATGAAAAGGAAAAAAATCGGTAAATGACAGTAAATCATTTTGAACAAATGTATAAAAAAAGTTAAAATAAATATTTCTTTGAATAATAAATAAATGTTCCTTTATTTTTAACTGATACTGAAAACTTTTTTTATTTAACTACAAATAGTAAATAAATATTCTGAGTGAAGAAAAAAAATTATATTTTTGCTTTACGCTGCTGGCGAAAATGCTCAACATCTAGTTCAGCATGTCAAATTTTAAAAAACACCTGACCATTTTGTAAGCCCTTGGGCCAACGTAAGAACTTATTTTTAAAGCTTAGGCTTTACAGTCAAAGTTTTTCAGTCATATTAAATATTTTTTATATTAAAATTTGTTCTCATTTTAAAAGAATTATTTTTTTTTAAATCTTAGAAATTGTGTACTGTACAAAAACAAAATTTAATAAAAAATGTTTTCTGTCGAAATAATTAAATTTCTCAATATAAAAAGGGTATATTTTCTAATAATTTAAATCAAATGGGTTTTGTTATATGTTTTAAAATATTGTTAAAACAAACGACAAATCAGTAAAAATAACAGCTTATTCAGTTAAAAATAAATGTTAGAAATTTATTTTTATTTTTATATTTGAAATTGTTTCGGTTTTTTATAGATTTTGTTTTCTTTTTATCTGCAAAATGTAGCCACATACTGTGTCCTCCAGGGACACGTCACGTGACCGGTCCTTTTTTCACAGGGTTTTTTGTAAAATTTTTTGATTTTAAGGTCAAATTTAAATTGTTTTAGGGCTGATCTTTAGTGCTACTATTTTAAGTAGATGTCCTATTTTTGGACATGAGTCGGTTGTGAAAAGTATCTTCTCTTCAGATCCCTTTTTTCAACCTATGTATTATTTTAAGGCAATTTAATTAAATGTATAAGTTTTAATTATTAGAAATCATTTTACAAATTTTCAAAAATATGTAAAATGATTTCTGAAGTTAGCAACAAAAATTTGTAAATATTCTGTAAATGTTTTGTAATTTGTAAAATGTAAATAGCAAAAAAATTTACTATATAATAATTTTTTTTTTTACTAAAAATCAGTACAAAAATTCCAACTTTTTTCTGAGTGTAATATTATTTTCTTCAAACATTAAACTGTGGTCTAATAGACTTTTCGTTTAAGTAAAAATACCACTCATACCACTGTCTGCTTTACCTTACCCATATTCGAGTAATCAACCTGTTGTGTGTCGTCTGTATGTATTAAAGTACATATTTACTTCACTACCTGTCAGATACTTTTTGTTGTATTCTCAATAACTTGGCTTGCTTTAGCTGTTGTGCTAATTTACAGCGCTTTCACATGTTATTGTTAACATGTGTTTGGCTTTAAAGCATCTTTTAAAAATATTTTTATTTTTTAGAAAAAAAGGGCAGAGAGGGACGCAAATGACAAAAATTAAAACTTCAAACAAAAAAAAAAAAAAAATAATAAAAAAACATATCCAAATGTTTTTACTTTTGATTCTTTTGTTGTTGCTACATTTAATTTGAATTTCTATTATAAACCGAAAAATAAGTATATCACGGCGGTATTTTTTTTTTGTAAGTGTGTGTGTATGTATATGTGTGATGACTTCAAAATACGACCATAATTTTATTACACTGATCTTTTGTAGCTGTGTAGACAAGTTATGGCAGCTTGTTGACTGACTTGTTGACTGACTTGTAGCTGCGCATTCCATCATAAAAAACGAAAGCTGTTCTTCAAAAAAATATAAAATTTTAACTGATTTTATTTTGATTTCATTTTCATATGTATATCATTAAACATGTTCAAAAGTGGACCGCTATCTTGTACACAAATCTTAAGCTTAAACATGTCATTTTGTTAAGTTTTTTTTTTATTATTTTCTTTTCTTTTATTTTATGAATGAATGTTTAAACGAAATTAAAAAGAATAAAAGATTAATTTAAGTTAAGTTTTGTTAATTTAAATTTTAAACATTTATGCGCAAACAAATGTTTCTAAACGATTTAGTATTATAATTACCGATAAATCAAATATGTTATGTATAAATTAAAATTTAAGAACAATTGTAATGGTTGGTGAATAAGTAGGTTTATGTTAATAAAAAAATATGCTACAATTATGGAACCTTCAATATTTCCTTTATTTTCAAAATCATATTTTAATTAATTAAACTAAAATTGTTGTAATAAATAATTTTTACTCAAAATATATATTTATGTCCTCGTTAGTACCTACTGAAAATTCAAATTAAGTTTCTACATACAGAAATCGATGACCATAAGTTGACATAAATAACAAATTTTTTTTAAGCTTCAAATATTTTTTACCAAACAGATTTTACGCAAAAATGTGGTTTGCGATAGTTTTTAAGAAAATATTTGATTTAGAATAAGTTTAAATTAACAAAAAACTTCATAATAACCCTTATATTTGTTAATGTTTGTGTGCTGTTATTTGTAATTAAGTGAAATGATTCAATCGATAAAAAAAATTATGCCACGTGCATATAGTGACTTTAAATGCAACGTCCCCTAAAAGGGACACGGCGCACAGTGCTTTGTCCCATAGGCAAAAATCAAAAATTAAGCATGGGCTCAAATTGTTCTTAAAAGTACATTTTTTGAAAGACAAGAAGTTAACTGAAATAAATATGCAAAAAAAAAAATTTAGTATGATTGCTTTCGCCGTCAGTAGAGGGCGCCAAAGTTTGAAAATATTAAGCAAAAATTACTGAACAAAAAATATTGTTTTCAGTTGTTTCACGAAAATAATTCTCAAAAATATATTTTTTTAAATACTGATTTAAAGTTTTATTTTTTGAATACTTAGATGTATTTGTAGTAAACCTTTAATACACTATTTAATATATATTTGAAAACAAATATTTTTTACAACTCCAAAAAATAGGTTTTTTTTTTGGTGAAAATTCGAATATTTCTTAAGTTTGATGGAGTATAAAAAAAAATTATATAAAATTTAATAATTTTTTATTTCGGTTTTTGTAAGTCTATAATATTATCTAACATATTATTAAAAAAAAGGTGCCGATTTTTCACAAAAAATCAAAATATTGGCTTTTGTAAAAATGGCTTAATTTGTGATTTTTACCGCATTTTTTTGACTTATATGATTGAATATTGACCAATTTTCAGCAAATTGGATATATGTACAAATATCAGTAAAAAGAATTAGTCACAATCATCATGTACCAAATTTCATTCGAATCGGATGAAAATTTTGAATCTACTTACAAACTATTCTTTTAGCTCCCAATGAATTAGAAGAACATACTAGGAATATGGAAAAATTTATTATCTTTGATTGCGTATAAAAAAAAATTATATAAAATTAAATAATTTTTTATTTCGGTTTTTGTAAGTCTATAATATTATCTAACATATTATTAAAAAAAAAAGTGCCGGTTTTTCACAAAAAATCAAAATATTGGCTTTTGTAAAAATGGCTAAATTTGTAATTTTTACCGCATTTGTTTGAAAAAATGTATTATCTTTGATTGAGTATAAAAAAAAAAATTATATAAAATTAAATAATTTTTTATTTCGGTTTTTGTAAGTCTATAATATTATCTAACATATTATTAAAAAAAAAGTGACGGTTTTTCACAAAAAATCAAAATATTGGCTTTTGTAAAAATGGCTAAATTTGTGATTTTTACCGCATTTGTTTGAAAAAATTTATTATCTTTGATTGAGTATAAAAAAAATTATATAAAATTAAATAATTTTTTATTTCGGTTTTTGTAAGTCTATAATTTGGAAATTTTTTCCGAATCGGATAAAATCTCTTGTACCTAGTTTTATCCGAATTGGATACAAAATTTTGCATATCCACCGTACAAATTATTCTTCTAGTTCCCGATTACCTAGTATTCTTATGGAAAATTTTACTATTTTTGATAGAGCATAAAAAATTATATAAAATTATACAAGTTTTGTTAGATTTTTTAAATCGGATAAAAACTCGTGTACCTAATTGTATGCGAATCGAATAAAAATTATAATTAGTATTATTTAAATTAGAATTAGTTAAAGTGTTTGTACTTGAAAATATACATAATCAATTAGCCATCACTGTTGTTAAATGTAAGTTGATATCGATTTCAATTACAAAGATGTAATCGAAATCTATAGTTGTATAGTATAGTTGCTTTTTGGATATCTGTGTAAAAAAATAAAATCCCAGAAGTATATATCTGTATTAATAAATGGCAAAATTGGGAAAAACTTAGTTTTTGAGAAAAAGGACATGTGGGAGAAAGTCAAGTACTTGTACCGAATAAAAAAAAATCTCCAGAGATCTAAAAAATATCTTTTTAAAACTTATTATCCGTTTTTAGTGCATTCTGATCATTAATGTAGCTAAAATTCAGTTTTTGAGAAAAAGGATATATGGAAGGTAGTAATGTCCTTGCACCGAATGAAACGAAAATTGTCACAGAGCAAAAAAGTATAATTTCATAAACTATTCCGAATTCTTACTGTATTCTTATCATTAATGTAGCCAAAATGTAGATTTTAAGAAAAATGATATATGGGAGGTTGTTATGTCCTTGCTCCGAATGAAACAAAATTAAGCACTTAGCTAAATGACATAATTTAACAGAGATTTACCAATTTTTGCTTCATTCTGCTCATAATAGTAGCTGGAATTAAACATTTAAATTTAAGGATGTATCGGAAGTAGGCGTGTCCTTGGGCCGATTTTTTTCGAAACTTAAAATTTTTCTTAATTTAGATATTCTGAGCCAGCATACCAAATTTCAAGTTTCTGCGACAACTCCTCTAATTTTGCCGATTCACTATATGGGGACTATATGCGGCGTCCGTAGTACAATTGTGATACGATGATTGAGTAAATATATTTTTATCATATATAGACTTACAGTCTCTGAAATATTAAATGAACTGGATGCCCTTCACGACAATTTACACAATTCCACCATTATGAACCCCTAGAGAAATTAATGTTGTCGCAATTGCAACAAATGTTGATGTCAATGAAATAGGATTGTGCAATCTATTTACTAAAAGTATACAGGGTGCCCCGCGGGAAGGAATACTACTTTGTTTTGCTGCCATTTTGGTAAACATTAGTCTTGACAGTTCATATTTGGCAGTCGTGAAGTAGACACGTGGCAAATTTATTATGGAAAAATATTCGATAAACCAACGTGTTTTAATCTTTAAAACATTTTATCAAACTCAATCATCGATTACTGTGATGATGAGAAAGTTACGTGAAATTTTTGGGAGAAACAATGTGCCAACAAAACGCATTATTTATCCTGTAGTAAATGATTTCGAAGAAAGAGAGGCCCAAGCATAGACCACAACGTACTGCAAGATCGGCTGAAAACATTACTGCTGCTCAAGAAAGTGTTCAAAATAATCCATCATCCTCAATTCGACGCCGTGCTCAGGAGCTTGGTCTTCAAAGAACAACTTTGGCCATAATTTTGCACAAGGATTTGCATTTGTTTCCATTTAAGATTCAGTTGACACAAGAGCTTCTTTCACAAGACCATTTACGCCGCCGTACATATGCCAATAGGATGTTATAGCTCGCCCATGACAACCCCGATTTTGATGAAAAAAATCATAATGAGTGACGAGGCACATTTTCATTTGAATGGATATGTGAATAAACAGAATAGTCGGTTCTGGGCAATGAAAAAACCTCAAATTATTTATCAGTCACCTTTGCATCCATTAAAAGTGACAGTCTGGTGTGCGATTTGGTCAAGAGGAATCATTGGACCTTACTTCTTTGAAAATGAAAACGGCGTAACGGTAACTTCGAATGGGGAGCGATATCGTGATATGATTGAAAACTTTTTAACGCCACAACTGCATGCTTTGGGCGTGATTAAGATGTGGTATCAACAAGACGGTGCCACATCGCATACAGCCAGGATTACAATGCAATTACTGCGAGACCTCTTTCTACAACAAGTTATTTCAAGAAATAGTGATGTTGATTGGCCGCCACGGTCGCCTGATTTGACTGCTCCGGACTTCTGTTTGTGGGAATATCTGAAAAGCAAACAAACCACAAACGCTTGAGCAACTCAAACAAAATATTCGTGATGAAATTACTGAAATACCGCTTGAAATGTGTGAGAGTGTAATGAAAAATGTGCTTAAAAGGGCTCGCATTTGTGAGGCTAACAGAGGCGGACATTTGTCTGATATTGTATTCCATACATAATTGCCGACATTAAATAAAACTTTTATCAATATAAGATCAATTCTCTTTCATTTAATCAAAAATTATAAACATACAAAGAAGTATACCTTACCGGCGGACATCCTGTATATAATATGGGCATGGGAGGCGTTGATAAGATGAATAAATTAGTTGCAGTTTATCGCTCGCGAATCAGGCCAATATTTGCATATCTTTTTGATGCCTCAGTTGTTAATGCATGACTGCTGATGAAGAAGTTACATCGCAATGTACGAAATGTGTGACTTTCTTTATTTTCGTAGAAATTTTGCTACACCCTACTTTGAAACGTATGGTACCCCATCTATAAGAGGTTCGCGCACTAACAAATTGACAACAGATACACGATATGATGGCAGAACAACATTATTGAATATTCTAAAACTGATAAACGATGTGGACATTTCGAAAAAAAGCAAACTTAATTTGCCACAAATGTGGAAGAGGGCTTCACCCCAAAGAATGCTTTAAACTTTATCATACGGCTAGTGTACCTACAGCGCAGTGTCTCTTATAAGGGACGTTTCATAACTCCAAAGCTATACGTTTTTTTGAATAAAATGTTTTTTTAAAACGAATTAATCAGAACATTTTTACTAATAATTGGTGGAAATTATTTAAGGAAAGTGGCCAGGAAACTTCGTCCACTAATGGGTTTAATTATCGTTCCAGGGTTGGAACAAATTGATTTAAAAATTGCAATGACAAACATTTTTTAAAAGCTTAAAAAAAGCTAAAACAATTATTAGGAAAAGAATTTCCTTAGAGTTGAATTTTAAATTTAAAAAAAAAATCTCTTAAAAAATTCTAATTATCTTATTTTTGTTGCAATAATTCTGGAGAATATGTATTATAAATGTAAGTAATATGTATGTAATATGTAGGCAGGTCTTTAAAAACATAATTCCATAAATCATTTTTCAAATCTGATTTCAATTTTGACGAATTAATTCGCGAATTAATTTTTTTCTGCTTAAATTATTTACAACCATAATTTAATTTTTATCTTATTAAAAGAATCAAGTTGATTTAAATAATTATTTTTATAAATCAAACGAAATAGTTAAATTTTAAATAAAAAAATCAAAGCAATTTTGATTTTATTCACGAATCAAAAATATATTTTTTTTGATACGCGAATATGATTTGATTTGCTAATTAATTTTTTTTTTTTAAATTACGATTAATTTAATTTTAAACAGCCTTCTCGAGATGTCTTCCGGACCTGGCCCAATTTTATTATCACAGTATATTAATGCTTTACTAGAGCAAAAATTTTGTCAGTTTTGCAATATCTCGCTTAGTTTTTGAGATACCAATCATTTTAACAAATAAAAATTTTATAAAATGGCGAAGCTCTCGGAAACTAAGCAAGATAGCGCAAAACGAAAAAAAATTTTGAAAAGCTCAACAAAGGTTACTCTTAGGTAGATTCGGTAGGTCCCCGAAGGGTTTACTGGAATTTTTATAAAACCTCCACAGGGTGACTATTTTTTTTTATCAAATTAACACACTTCGATAATACAAATATCGTTTCCCCTTCCATTTCGTTCGTATAAAAATGGGTCACCCTGCGGCTGTTTTATAAAAATGGATACCTCGAGATGTCTTCGGGACCTGGTCTATTTTTATTAAGTATATTAATACTCTACTAGAGCTAAAATATTGCCCGTTTTGCTTAGTTTTCGAGATAACGGTCATTTTAAAAAAATTACCATTTTGCAAAAAACTAAGAAACTTAGAAAACTAAGCGCGATTTGCAATTCAATTTAAATGTTTTTTTTTTTATTTTGTTTGAATTCGCAAATCAAATCAATATTTTTTTAATTTGCAAAGTAAACTAAGAATTATGTTTAAAATAATTTCATTCAAATGAATCAAAAAATATTCAAATGAAATTGATTAATCAACTATAATTTTAGAATTGATTTATAAAAAGAATTAATTTTTTTCGCGAATTAATTCAATAAAGATTTATCTCTTTCAAGTTCTGTATATAGGTCATCCCGAAATCTAACTAGAAATCTGATGAGCAATCTTGAATTTGGCTGCTTTTTGGTATTTGTGTCAAGTTTTGATCTTTGAAGTGTTCTGACATATGTAGTAAAATTATATGGCCAACATTTTTGTAGAATATTTGATTCCAGCTCTCTCCATTCTTAGAGGTGTTTTTAACGCCAAAATTACCGTTATATGGGGGAGTTAGAGGTTTAATATGTTCCACAATAATATTTGCGTTAGTATTTTCTACAAAGTTGCTGAACATTACACCTCAGATGTAAAGAACACATAGGTTCATATACCGATATGCTGCACGAACAGGCCAAAGGGGGGAAACTTTAACTCCTCTAAATATAAAATTCCGTTGTAATCTTTCAAAATTCCAACACATGTATATTTTTTTGTCTCCCCTACCAGAATCCATTGTCAGGATGCCACAATTTTCGAAAAAGTTCACGCGTTCCATAAAATTTGTTTTAAAACTAAAATTTTTAAATTTTTTTAGTCAAATTTTAAGCTTTAACATTTTTCAAGTTTAAATTTTAAATGTTTTTGTTTAAAAATAAATTTTAATTATAAACTTTTAATTTTAATTTTAATAAAAAAAAATAAAAAAATCCTTATGACTTTTGTAAAATTTGAACTCTTCAGAATGTGTCTCTGGCTACTGCACCACAGACACTTCTATTTAGTTGTTGTCTAATTTTGAATATGTAAAAATATCAATACGCATAAAAACCAAATATTTTGTTATAATAATTAAAATTTTGATTGCTTATTTTTATATTTTATTAAAATTACCAAATATGTGAAAATTAATGGTTGATGTGAAAATAAATGGTTGATTTTTAATAAATAGTTTTTATTGAAACAGATCATATATTCGATTTTTAGTGACAATATTTTTACTAAAATGACAAAATCTTTGATGAATTGTTGGTTGTAAAAAGTAATGCAAAAAATAATATTTTTTTTCAATATTGTTTTGAAAACCCAATATTTTGGATGATGAACACTCACCAAAAAAAGTCTGTAATGGCAGCTAAAAATTTTGAAGTTAGCAACAAAAATTTGTAAATATTATGTACAAATTATATAATTTGTAAAATGTAAATAGTAAGAAGATTTGCTAAAAAAAATAATATTTTTTTTTACTAAAAATCAGTATAAAAAAAAGTAAAGTGGTATTGAAACCCGTTTACAAATTTTTCTACTAACTTTTTTTCTCAGTGTAACATTGCTTCGGTAAATTTTATATATTTTCTGTTAATTAATTAAATTCAACTAATTTGATTAAGATTTTTTCTTACTTACAATTTCAAGTCTTACACTCAGGAAAAAAAGTTAGTAGAAAAATTTGTAAACGGGTTTAAATCCAACAGGATTACAGAAGTTTTACAGAAGATTAACAAATTTTTGTTGCTAACTTCAGAAATCAATTTACAAATTTTTTAAACCCGATTTTTTAAAATTAGCAAAAAAAATATTTTCTAATATTAAAAAAGTGAATATTTAAAGAAACTTAAATTGCCTTATAATGTTTCATAGGTTGAAAAAAGGGATCGGAAGTAAAGATACTTTTCACAACCGACTCATGTCAAAAAAAGGACATCCATTTAAAATAGTACTAAAAACGTTTTTAGCTCTAAAAATCAGCATTTCAAACAATTAAAATTTTACCTTAAATTCCAAAAAAGTTACTAAAAATATTTTTCATAACAAAAATTAGCAAATTAAAACGATAAATTCATTTGTTTTAACTATTTTTTAAGCCTTTAAAAAAATATAAATCTGTATATTCGAATTCGGTAAGACAATTTCAAAAGAAATTAGCAGCTTTAAAGTGTAACAAGTGTATCAAAAAATAATTGAGTTAATTTGTGCATTTTAATAGTTGTTTTTGTAAATTAAAATTTTTCTATATTTTACAATTCATCAGTAATATTTATCAAACATTTTTGTTAATTGGAGATAATTTATTTTAATAACATCTGTACATAACTTTACCAATCTTTCCTGCTATTTCCATTTCTTTGCCGATTTTAGCAAACCGATTTTAAATTCCACTTTACAAAAAGTTTACTAATATTTAGTAGCGTCTACAAATTTTTTCTTTAAATTTCATTATACTTCACGTCAGTAGACATGCCTTGCGTGTAGAATAACCAGTGTTTTGTTTATATGAAAAGTGACGTCGGGACTTTAAAATAAAGTCATATTAAGAAAAAGTTATTCTTACCCGAGTTGAACTTAAACGAGTTTTACTGTATTATATAGTAAGATGTGTGTGTGTGTTTTTATTAAGATATTACAGTAGCTTGGAGCAGTAAATATATTTAGTATGTACACAAACCATTGTTTAGTGTGGTCGTAAACCTATATTTTATTGTTCAAATTTAACGCTGGATGGTGTAGTTCAAATTCTTAAATACTGTATGTCCAACCATTTTTTAATTTTGTCAAAGCCTTGGGCCCACTGAAATGATTTATGCGCAGTCAAGGCGATGCTTGTAATTAAAACGAAAGCAATAATTTGGCGATATTGCTAGACAAATATTTAGGGGAATCTATAATATGTATGTTGCATAATAATCATCTGGAAGATAAAAATCTGAATATCAGAATAATATGTTTGTTGGCTGTTGAATTAACAAAATGTATTTCTGTTTTTTAAAGTGAAACTTTTTATAATAAATTCCGAAGGTTAAAGTTCAATTTTTGGATAGAGATGACCTTTTCGGGGTGTTGAGGTAAAGCTATCATTATATATTATATCCTAAATCCCTAACCGAGCACTAGCAACAAAGGCTATCGGCTCGTTGTAGCGAAAACAAACCAGAGCCTCTGTTGGGAATCGAACCCACGACCCTTGCACTGATAAGCTAGCACGCTACCAACTAGCCTACCGGGGCGCTCTTAGATTTTATGAGATTTTTAACTCTTCAGTACGCATTTATGAAAGAAGTTCTCAGGAATCAAAAAATTGCCTGACCCAATCAAAAAACTTACTTTGCCATTAATTTTCTCTATCTTTCTAGCTCTAGTGGACTTATGCTGACAAGAACGTGTGCCGGGCATAGGTCAAAAGCTTTAAAGTCCTGTTAATATTCTTTACTGGTCCTGTGAATATCCGTGGAGGTCTAGTGAATACCGTTCGAAGTACTGTGAAAATCCTTTGAGGTCCTGTGAGTACCTTTTGAGGTCCTGTCAATATCCTTTGAGGACCAGTGGATATACTTTCAGAACCTTTGAATCTTCTTTGAGGTCCTGAGAATATCCTTTGAGGTCCTGTGAATTTCCTTTGAAGTCCTGTGATTATCCTTTGAAGTCCTGCGAATATTATTTAAGGTCCTGTGAGTATTCTTTGAGTTTCTAACAATTTCTATTGAAGTCCTGCGAACATTCTTTGAGGACCTGAGACTATCCTTTAAAGTCCTGTAAGTATCATTTGAGGTCCTGTAAGTATATTTTGATGACTTGCTATTATCCTTTCAGGTCCTGTGAATATTCTTTGATAACCTGTGAATATCTTTTGCGGACTGCAAAAAATTTTGAAGACTTCTGAATATCCTTAGAAGACATATGGATAGCCTTTGAACATTACCGTAGACCACCCCTTCGAAAGCCGTGTGCTGTGTGCATACAACTTGTGAGTATTTTTATACCTGTTTAAATTATTCAAACTTCGTTTCACCTAGGATGTGTCCCGAGCCGGGGCAACTCGTATGATAATCCTGAAGCATCCTGAAATGACCTCCACGGATCCTTTGGCAGCACTGAAGACAACCTGTAAGTTTCCTTTAAATCAATTTAAATAATATCATGCTTGGCTTTTAGGTCACATGTTTTGCGCTTTCCTCGAGAGTCCTGGAATAGCCTGCAAATGTTGTGGTATGTGTTTTCTAAAAGAACCTGTACCGAACGTAGGCCACATTCTTACGTGCCCTTCGAGAATCGCGAAATGAAAGGTATTTTAATGCTCCTTTTAATATTTATTTATTTTCTTTTAATATTCTCTTTAATAATTTTAAAAACAACATTAAATATTTCCAATTTTCTTACATGTATTACACCCAACATTGTAATTCTCAATATTTATAAACTTTACACAAATATGTACATATGTATTTATGTACATATGTATATTTTTGGCTATATTGTGGTTATGTATTTACTTAGTTGTGGTAGTTGAAATGAAATCTTATGAATTTTAGAAAATAAACAAATTTTGTTTGTAAGTCTGCGACCAAAAGAAAGTACCCATAATGTAATGAATATGTACACTTAGAAAAAAATCATAGGAACATTTTTAAATTAAATATGAATCTTATTAAATTGAATATGAGTTAAAAAATATTATCTGGCGCAATATTTAATCATATAAAATATGATATTTTTCTTCAATTTGATCCGAAAAATGGTGGATTGAATTAGATCCAGAAATATATTTAGGGATTAAGCAAAATCCAAATTCATTAATGTCTGTTAGGCACTGGGTGGGACCAATAAGATAATGAATGTAATTAATTATGCCGGCAACGGCTAAAGCTAAGTACAACGCTTAGCTTCTTTACTTATCACAGGGGCTATGCGTACCTGCCCAATTTTGGCCATGGAAGCCATTGTTGGTCTAATCCCCTTAAATACTCGTATATACTTTAGAACTTCAGCTACTTTGGTTGCATGTACATTAAACTTTGAACATTATGGTTATTTTTATGTCAAGAGTCATACGAATATCTTGAATCCTTTAGGGAATAAGGGCTTCTTAGGAACACTCAGAAAAAAAGTTAGTAGAAATCTTTGTAAACGGTTTTCAAACCCACTTTACTATTTTTGTACTGATTTTTAGTAAAAAAATATTATTTAGCAAATCTTTTTGCTATTTACATTTTATAAATTACAGAGTTTTTACAGAATATTTACAAATTTTTGTTGCTAATTTCAGAAATCATTTTACAAATTTTTGAAACCCAATTTGCTGAAATTAGCAAAAAAAAATACTAATTTTAAAAAAATGGATATTGAAGGAAATTTTGTATTTGAAAACTTATACTTACAAACTTGAATTGCCTTAAAATGCTTCATAGGTTAAAAAAAGTGATCGGAAGTGAAAATACTTTTCAAACAAAAAAATTAATTTAAAATTTTCTACTAATATTCACAATGATTAGTAAATTTTTTGGCTGATTTTAGCAAACCGATTTTAAATTCCACTTAACAAAAAGTTTGCTAAAATTTAGTAGCAGCAACTAATTTTTTCTACTAATTTCATTGTACTTTACGTCAGTAGACATGTATTGCTAAGATTAGCAAAAAATACCGCTGGGCTCATATTAGCAAAATTTCCCGTAATAACAGCAAAATTTTCAGTTGCCATTACAGACTTTTTTTGGTGAGTGTATGCCGACAGATCGTATAAACACTTAATTAAGCAGGACGGAATGGGCAGCGGATGGTCCAAAAGTGGACACTCGCAGTCTAAACTGGTATACTGACGGGTCGAAAATGGACTCCGGTGTGGGACCCAACACGAGGATATCGGAACCAATGGGTAAGTGGTCAACGGCATTCCAAGCTGAACTACAAGCTATATTCATATGCGGTGAAATTTTTGGACCTTGCGAGGAACGACATTAGCTTACTTACCGGACATTTCGGATTAAACTACCATTTGTGGAGAATGAATCTGTTGGACTCGCCTCTGTGTCGACTATGTCTTGAGGGAGACGAAACAAACATTCACATTTTATGTGAAAGTTTTCAATAGGATATTTTTAGGTCCAAAACATTAGAAACTCTTCTCCATCTTCCGAATAAAAGTTCATAGGAAATATTATACAGAATTTGGTTTAGTTTTATGATCCTTGGAACAAAAGATCCATATGGGTTGCACTGCCGGCCGTGAGACCAAATCTTGACTTAATAATAATAATGCCAGCAAAAATAAAAAAATTTAAGTAATTCTTAAGGAAATAATTTTTCATTGATTCCAAAGCATCATCTAGTTCTGATTTTCCTCTACAGTTGTTTTTCACAACTTCCAAAAATGTGATTTTGAATTTAATTTAACTCTTTTCCAATCTATGGGTGGTGACTTAATTGCTCATCAGATTTCTAATTAGATTTTTCAATAAGCAATCTTTAATTTGATAAGCAAGCTTGAATTTGACTAGTTTTTGGTGTTTGTGTTAAGTTTTAATGTTTGAAGTGTTCTGACATATGTAGTAGAAATTTATGACCAACTTTTCTGTAGAACATTTCCATTCCCGCCCTCCCCCTTTTTAGGTGAGTTTTTTACGATTTGTTAGAAAAAAGCCAAAAATCTTCCTGGTTGTGCTTTGAAACCATTGACATGGATTGAATCCCATATAATTATATTCATATTGAAATGCAGTTTTATTTTAAAGCCAGGGAAAACTCAGGGGTGGTTGGGTCTATTAAAGGTCTGCTTCCGTTAATGATTAGTATATTCGCTTCCGTAGGTGACAAGAACGGAAGGCGGTTTATGGCATAGACAAGTCGATTTTAGAGTTATAGCGAAACTATTCCCTAGGTCGGAGTACAACAAGGTTTGGTAAATGGTCCTAACTAACTCACGAGAATAATAGGCAGGTGAGTCATAGTATCAGGTAAAGTGTTTTAACTACGGTGAGGAAATATTTTCAAATATCTCACGAGATTAATCGGCAGGTGAGTCGGGTTAAATCGGTGCTAGCTACGGTTTCTATGTAAACGTGACTCACGAGAATAATCGGCAGGTAAGTCGGGAAAAGGTTCTAACGATGATTGGTTTAATAACTCTAAGAAACTCACGAGAATAATCGGCAGGTGAGTCGGGTTTAATCGGTTCTAACTACGGTTACTATGTTTACGTGACTTACGAGAATAATCGGCAGGTGAGTCGGGTTAAATCGGTTCTAACTACGTTTATTATGTCTACGTGACTCACGAGAATAATCGGCAAGTGAGTGGGGATACATCGGTTCTAACTACGTTTAATGTGTTTATGTCAGGGATGGAAAATATGTTTTCTATTACTGTACCAACTAGACAAACAAATCGTACTTTTTCGATCCTCATGGTACCAAAATTTTTTCCATTTTTTTTTAAACAATTTTATCGTATTGAGTCAGATTTGCTTAGACACTAAAAAGACTTAAAAAAATTTTAATTGACCGGGTGAAACAAAATTTTTCGTTAATTTTATGTAGTCGTATAATTCCCACAAAACTTTGTAAAATTTTACTCTTTTTTTCTGGTTGTCCGCCTCCCTTGGAAGGCAATTTAACCTTTTCAGGATTTGCTATTAAAAAATTTAAAGGCATTTAATAGCTTTTTAACAATTATACATTTTTTTATTATTTTTTTTTTTTGTTTTGAGAGGTAATTTAAAATCAGCTGTTCAATGTTGCCACTTCCGAATATTTTAGTACAATGTGTATGGAAACATTTGGTACATTTGATGTGACACCAATTTAGAGCCGGTTCAACTTAAAACTGACTTTATTTTTTTCTATAGTAGCTGAGCTGAATAAATAAAAACAGGTTTTTAATTTAAAGTTGCTTTTGTTATGTTGTTTTATCAAGTTATAAATTGAAAATTTTAAAAAATTTTAAATTGTACTAAATGAGCCGCGGTAGTACCACGGTACCAACCAAGGTAAAAATGTACCAAAAAAAGTACAATTGTACCATGTTTTCCATCCCTGGTTTACGTGACTCACAAGAATAATCGGCAGGTGAGTCAGGTAAGGTCGGAAAACGAGTATCTGGTTCTCTTGCATACTCGAACTCCAGCTGGATCCTAGTTCGAGCTTTTTGCCTCTAAACTTTGACACTATATGTTATGAATTTTACCAACTGAATGAGAATTACTAGAATATGATGTTGGTTATGGGCATCAGTAAATGTATTAGGTATATGAATAAGTCGAGTATTTGTAACGTCACGTTATGTACAATATCAAAAAATATATTTTATATTGGACCATATATTGAACCATATATAAATATCATTCTAAAATATATTTGTGATATGGGACCATATGTTATTATATCTCAAATATGTGATAGCACATATATATATATATATATATGGGTCTGTTTAAGTATATATGATTCTTTAGAAGCCATATATAAATATATATGGTCCTGTGGGAGATATATATATACCATCATATAAAACATATATAACATTTATAATTTTATACAAATTTAATATATAACTAGATGTGGTTATATATAGCACAATATAAGATAATTTTTAAAAAATAATGTAATATATAATTCTATATATTAATACATACCGACATATGTATTTATATATGATAATATTTTTTTAGATAAGGCCACTTATTATTATACAGGGTCGGCCAAATAACTTTTTTTTTTTTTTTTGAAAATGCTATAAAAAAAACTGCTGAATATTTTCTCAAATTTCTTTTTTTATTTGAAAGTACAATCCTTCCGGTTAATAATGGAAAATAATTTTATTCAAATGGCTGCCTCGGCTGGCCATGCAGTAGCCTACACGATCGGTGCAATTTTTAAGCACATTATCGATTATGTGCAACTGTATTTCACCAATGGCTTCACGAATATTGTCCTTTAAAGCGTCAATTGTCTCTGGCTTGTCGGCGTAACACTTATCTTTGACGGCACCCCACAAATAATAGTCCAACGGTGTCAAATCGCAGCTCCGAGGTGGCCAAACGACATCAGCTCTGCGGCTGATAATGCGATCTTCAAAAACAGGGCGAAAAACATCGAGTGTAGCTTTGGCTGTGTGGCACGTAGCGCCGTCCTGTTGAAACCAAATGTTGCCAATATCCTACTCTCCAATTTTTATGAACAAAAATTCGTTCAACATGGCCCGATAACGATCGCCATTGACTGTAACGGCCACTCCTTGCTCATTTTCGAAGAA
Source organism: Eustalomyia histrio (assembly GCA_949748255.1). Lineage (NCBI taxonomy): Eukaryota > Metazoa > Arthropoda > Insecta > Diptera > Anthomyiidae > Eustalomyia > Eustalomyia histrio. Next base: position 17,616,704 of record OX456523.1, read on the forward strand.
AAATGGCCCAAGTATGCCTCTGGACCAAAATCCGCACCAAACAGTGACTCGTGCGGGTTTTCTGTGCCCCAAATGCGACAATTTTGCTTGTTTACAAACCCGCCAAGATCAAAATGAGCTTCATCAGAAAAGATGACATTGAAAAGATGACATTCTGCAACATTACCATGAATTTCAAAGTAATGTCGCAATATTTCCCAGCGTTGTTCAAGCGTATACACAACCATATTCGTTCAGCGGAAGGATAAAACTAATTATCTGTCAAATCAGACATGAGCTAAGTGTTACCATTCACGAAATAAGCACTAGTTGAAAAAAAAAAGTTAGATAGCGGACTCTATATAAAAACTTTTTTACTCGGGTGGTTAAAATAAAATTCTTATTATTTATTTTAAAACTTCAATCTTTAAGATTTTATTTTTGCCTTTTAAAAATAAATATATTTTAAATAAAACTTTTAATTCAAAGAAGTTTCTATTTAATTTAACATTTTTTCTGCTTGATTTTAAATATTTTAAATATTTTTTGCTTCTGGGTGTGGTTATAAGTACTTGCAAAGAAATATTTTATATTTTATGTCAGTCATATATTATTGTAAATAATGCTTAAGGATAACAACAATAATTACAACAATATTATAAAGGCAGACATATTTTAGGTACTTTTCTCTATGGTATTTACTGGTGTTAAGTAGAAAATCTATTAAAGAAAAGCGAAAATTTTAAAGTGTTTAATAAGCCACAAAACAAAAGGCTAAAACAGTGAGATATAACAGAGAGAGATTTAACAAAAAGTTTTCTTTTACATTAAAAAAAAAATATATATATATACTGTAAAGGAAATTTTACTTTTTAAGAAATCCTAGTATAAATAAATGGTTGAGTAAATTTTTAACCTTAAAGCCACTAACAACCAAAGGATAGGAGGGGGAGGTGGGGGGGCAGATAATAAAGTAAATGAAATAAAATGTTTAAGAAGACTTTAGGCGCTTTTAGTGAAATAAAATAAAGACAGAAAATTTTAGTAATAAAATACAAAGACATTGCTGATACAAATGTCAAACGAAAAGAAAATATAGCAGAAATGCTAAAATATAAAATATTTTTACTTAAATGATTGTGTTTTGTTTTTCTTGTATTAAATATTTAAATAAAGTTTAGTTTGTTCATGACCTGCAGCTTTAAAAATTGTTGTGAAATTTTCTTCTAAATAGAATTAAGTGTTTTATTTTGGTCATTTTTTTTTTTCAAAAGAGTAACATCCGAACAAGAATTTAAAATAATTTTATTTGTTTGAACATATTATGTGGTAGTATGATTGGAATTAATCGTTAACTGTGTGAAAAGTATTTTTTTATGGTTTTGTAAATGTATATTTTCACTGGTAAGATGTTAAATAAAATCTTTATCAAGATGCTGTCTTATTGGCTCTATTTAGTATATCGTGGGTGACATTGAAATCTAATATATGCAAAATTATTAAGACTGGCAAATGGATATGTGCAATTACACTAACTTACAAAAAATAATACAGGTGGGGTAGAGAAAAAAAAAATATATAAAACTTTTTCAATTTAAAAAAGTGGATATTAACGAAAAACTAGGAATCATACAGAGCAGGTAAGGCATTTTTGCCGTGTGTCAAAAACAGTTGTATTCAATTTTACATAACAATTTTAAATTGCAATTTTCTCCAGAAAAGTGGTAAAAATGTTTCACTATCCCCTTTCCAAAGAAAGCAACACATGCATTAGTAGGAAGAATTTCCTGAAAGTTGCTTCTCTACTAAAAAAAAATACCTTTTGAAATTACCAGTAAGAGCTCAGACAAACCAGGTAATGGGAAATGGAATAAGAAAAGAAAAATTTTAAGTAATTGCACTTTGGTCAAATAACACATTATTGCAGATATAAATTGGTCATTACCAAGGAAATAGTGAAATAAGTAGTTACTTGTAATATTAAAATCACTAGTTAGCAATAAGATCTTAAATAAGTACTTATTTGCAGTGAGAAAAATAAGCCATTTAAAATGAGAGCATAAACATATTAATAGCTTCAATTAAAAATTCTTAAAATTGGATAAAAATAATAAAAACATTTATATTATTTTTTATTTATGTTTATACAAGGTGGGGCAATAAGTATCACCCTATTTAAAATTACTGTTATTTTTGCAGTTTGGTTTAGAAATTCTTGAAGTACACATAAGTAAAATTTATAGTGAATTACTATACGCCTAAGCCGTAAGATTTTGGAACTTAACGACGAAGTGTATGCCCTCATCAAAAAAAGTCTGTAATGGCAACTAAAAATGTTGCTGTTATTACGTGAAAATTTTTCTAATTTGAGCCCAGCGGTATTTTTTTTGCTAATCTTAGCAACACATGTCTGCTGACGTGTAGTACAATGCAATTTGTAGAAAAAATAAGCTGCCGTTACTAAATTTTACTAAACTTTTTGTAAAGTGGAATTTAAAATTTGTTTGCTAAAATTAGCAAAAAAAAAAAAATTTCAAATTTATTTTTTTTTATCGAGCATTAAAATTTTTTATTTTATTTATTTAAAAAAAAAAAATGTTTTAGACAAAATTAAAAAAAAAAAATCAGTTGTTTAAAAATTGTAAAAACTTAAACGAATTTATCATTTTGCTTTAATTTGGTAGTTTCTGTTTTCAAAATTATTTTAGTAAATTTTTTACTTTTAAGGTAAAATTTTTAATTGTTTGAATTGTACGTGGATGTCTATTTTTAGAAATGAGTCGGTATCAGAGAACTGCAAAATCAACTTTTTTCTTGATTTAATCATACACAAAAATTCTTGTTCACATTTAATAATTCAACAAAATTCACTGCAGAATAAAATCAGCATCATGTTAGTGAACGCGTAATTGGGATCAGTGTGAATCATCTGTCGATTATGTTTTATGCAAATGTAATCACTCAACAAAAAGTCAGCGTTGAATAAATCAGAAAAAACAACAAACAACGCGTATGAGTGTATTCATAATTAAAACAATGTACATTAGGGTGGGACTTAAATCAGCTTTTTTAGAATTTTTATTATTAATACAATACTAAAAATATTTAGGTCGATATCTCAGGCTTGCCTAATTCGGAAAAATTTAAATATTGTCTAATTTTTTTTTCATCTATTTTAATTGCAAAATTAGGCAATATTTAACTTTAACCTAAATTTAAAAAAAAAAATTTCACAAAGAACAATATTTTTGGTATTACTAAAAATTCTAAAAAACGGATTTTACACCCAACCTAATTTATGAAATGTGTTTCTGCAAAACCACCCCCTTTTTATAGATAAGAAACTATTTTGTTTTAATTATGAATACACACATACGCGTTATTTATTGCTTTTTCTGATTTATTCTACATCAAAATAATTTTTGTTGACGCAAACGAACAGAATAAAATAAATGGTATAAACACGACCGATGATTATAAATCAGTGACAAAACAATTTAAACGTCGTTTGATTGATTTAAAATCATTAACAAATATGTGTATTGGAGTATATTCAATATTTGACCGCAAACACATATACATATATTCTTGTGTTGATTGCGTATGACCGTTTTGCAATCAGCATTTGCAGTTCTCTGGTCGGTATCCCAGCAAAACCACACATTACCAAATAATGTGTAAAGTAATGTGTAGCCATAGGGGATTTCTTTACACCTTACTTCACTGATGAATTTTAAAGGCGATGAGCCTAAAAGTAATGTATATACCCCTTACTTTTGAGGTGATAATGTAAGGGGTTACTTATATGGTTACGAGAATGGAAAAAGTAATGTGTTTAAAAAAGAGGAATTTTTATTAAAAAAAATTATTACAAATATTTTAAACGTTATTAAAAATAATGTGGTTATGATGGGAATCGAACCAGGGAACTCTGGTTGCCAGCCAAGAACTCTACCCACTGAGCTATCGACGCATATAGTATTTGATTGCTTTAAACTTAAATGAATTGTTGCGCTTCGTTTTTTCGCTAGTGTTGTCAAAACATTTCCCAAAAAAACACAAAGTAATGTATCTAAAAATAGATTTTCAAAAATATTTCAATTATTACTTTACATTTATATATCATATATTACGTAATCAAATAATCAGTAACTTATTACTTTATGCTTACAAATAATAAAAAAGATAACGAGCTATCATTACAAGGTAACGCATGAGAATATCACACCCATTACCAAAGTTTTCCTGGGATATTCACTTCCGATCCCTGTTTTTTTAATCTATGTAACATTTTAAGGCAATTTAAGTTTGTAGGTGTAAGTTTTAAATAGAAATAACATTTTCCTCAATAACCACATTTTTATAATAAGTAATTTTTTTTTGCTAATTTTAGCAAATCGGTTTTCAAAAATTTGTGAAATGATTTCGGAAATTAGCAACAAAAATTTGTAAGTATTCTGCAAAAAGATTTGCTAGATAATATTTTTTTTTACCAAAAATCAGTACAAAAATAGTAGTGGGATTAAAAACCATTTTCAAATTTTTCTATTAACTTTTTTTTCTGGGTGTATGATTAAATATTGTGCGTAATGATTTTTTTTTACTCGGGTAATTTTTTTGCTAACAAGTTGAAAAATGTTATTAGTATAAATTTTAAATTAGTGTAGTTTAAAATATGATGTGTATTTTTGGGGAAATTTAAATCGATATTAGCAGATATTATTATTTTAAGATAAAGGCAAAGTGTGTGTCAAAAAAATGTATACGTGTGAGGTCAACTGTATTTCTGCAAAGTAAATTGATTTATCAGTGAGTAACGATGAAATACACAGTGCAGCATTTTTAAGGTCATCGTGTGGTTCCTCCTTCATACCTGTTTTTTTTGAAGTATATATCGAAACTAAAAAAAACCTGCAAAGGACTTGGCCAGGTTACATCGAATTTTTTTTTTATGAACACCCTAAGTTTTTGTACCCAAACACGATTTTTTTAAAAAAGGAAAATTTTTATGGAATCCATATATCATAAACCGTTCGGAATTTTGTTTTTATGTCTTTGGCAAAGTTGTAGATCCAAACCAAAGCAAAAAAATTCTCATATGGACCGACCCAAAAAAATTGCATCCACTGCATCAAAATTGCAAAAAATTAGGAAAAAATACTATTTTTTCATGATAATATGGAAATATATATATATTTTTAAGGTCATCGTGTGGTTCCTCCCTCATACCCGTTTTTTTTTGAAGTATATATCGAAACTAAAAAAAACCTGCAAAGGACTTGGCCAGATTACATCGAATTTTTTTTTTATGGACACCCTAAGTTTTTGTACCCAAACACGATTTTTTTAAAAAAGGAAAATTTTTATGGAATCCATATATCCATATATATAATTCTCATATGGACCGACCCAAAAAAATTGCATCCACTGCATCAAAATTGCAAAAAATTGGGAAAAAATGCTATTTTTTCATGATAATATGGAAATATATATATAATAAATATAATAAATATATTCATTTTTTCAAAAACATATCAGCATTACAACAATAAAATGTTTAAATAGTAAATTTGAAAACAAGTAACAACAAAAACGGCATTAACCTATATAGTCTTTCTTTGTCGAAACGACAAACATTGGCTATGCAAAATAAGTGTGAGCAAAAAGATGTGCTTTCTAGGGTTAAGGAATGTTCGTATTAAGATGACATGTACTAGAGAGTTGTTTATATTGTTGTTAGATATAATTTAGCTGAAGAAAGATTTCTTAAATTCCCAGTATTTAAGCCATTTCAGGACAAAATCATGAAAAAGTCATAAAAAAATAGCATTTTTTTTTCCAATTTTTTGCAATTTTGATGCAGTGGATGCAATTTTTTTGGGTCGGTCCATGTGAGAATTTTTTTGCTTTGGTTTGGATCTACAACTTTGCCAAAGACATAAAAACAAAATTCCGAACGGTTTATGATATATGGATTCCATAAAAATTTTCCTTTTTTAAAAAAATCATGTTTGGGTGCAAAAACTTAGGGTGTCCATAAAAAAAAATTTCGATGTAATCTGGCCAAGTCCGTTGCGGATTTTTTTTAGTTTCGATATACACTTCAAAAAAAACCGGGTACGAAAGAGGAACCAATTTATGTGTTGCACTGTGATATATTTTCTAAAATTCATATGATTTTAAATTAAAATGTAAACGGTAAAGTGAGGACACATATTGAGAGTTTTTTTAAATTATTTAACTTTCTAGAAACTCAACAAATATCAAAATAAATATTAATCATACGCCCGTAAAACTAAATATTTTAAATATATATATTATTAAAAAAAAATTAATTATGCCACCCCATTATCCATCTCTTAAAAATAAAAATATTGTATTTAAGTAAATAATTACAATTTCAATCTGTTACTTTAGCAACGATTAAAATCATTTTATTAATTAATGTTGTGGCAATAACAATTTTCTTAGAAATTTCTTGCATTAAAAAATATACGTGATACTACGAAATTCGAGTTTACCAATTCATTTAGCTGTAAAATAAATGTGAAGATAGGATATTAAAGGTACATCCCTTTTAGATTTTCAAACAAGTAAATGTTTAATATTAAAATTTCCTTTTTCAATTTCTCCTTGAAGGTAATTGTCTTAAAAATTATATTTTTAAGCCATTACATTTTCCTTTGATTTTCTTTCTAATTTAGAAAATCACTTCTACCTTCTACTGAATGTGATACACATTTGTTTTATGAAAATTTACATAGATATTGATTTTCTATTTACATAAATAACGATGTTTGTAGCAGTTGTATATATAATTTTAAATGAAATTAACTACCTCCACACACAATATTTTCAAAGGCGTTAAAAGACTTTGTGGAATACGGTCTAAAAACTACGATATACAAACAACAAATAACATATTACACTATTTCCATTTTTGTTTCCAATTCATATCATGCACCTACCTTTTCTACAAAACTTACAAGCATTATTCATATAATTATTTTTTGAAACAAAACCTTTCCAGGAAGCGGGCTGATGCTGGCAGTAAACATTAAAAAGCCCGTAATCTTAATATCAGTAATGTATGGCTCCTTATTGGCTTGTGGTCTCAAATCATGAATTGCTTCACAAAAAATAAGCTTAGTATTTAAAACACCATAATTGCACTTTTAAACAACCTAACACTCTAAATAGTATGTAGTTTAAATTAACTAAAAATGTTATTTAAAATAAATGAAAAATCATTTAAAAACCGTTCTACTAACTTTTCATTTAAATTAAAAATATTTTTCATTCATTTTTAAATGTTAAAAAGTTAACTTGCAATATCCTTAAATAATAATGATTTTTCATTTATTTTAACTGTTAGCAAACTAACAACAAAACTGTAAAACTAAATGATATTTCCTTTATTTATTTCTTTTAACTGTCAACTAATTAACAACAAAACCCGTAAAAAATAATGATTTCTACTTTATTTCGTTTTTTTTAACTATCAATAAATTAACTACAAAATCCGTAAAAATAAATGATATTTCGTTAATTTCGTTAAAAAATATCATAAAAATAAACTACAAAGTTTATACAAATAAACGAATTCTCATTTATTTTGTTTATGTTAAAGATTGTATTTTTTTTTAAAGTTGTTTAAAGAAAAAAAAAAATATTAAGAACCAATATTAACTGTAACAAAAAATCCGTATTTATATGTAATTTAAAAAAGGGTTGAAAATACATTTCTTTATATTTTAACTATCTAATCATTTAAAAACAAATGTACGGATAACGTTATATACAAACTACAGTCAGTTACTGTATAAATATTTTGAGTGTATTTAATAAAATCTTTATATGAATTTAAAAGATACCACGGTACACAATCAGAATATATTACGGTTAATTTTTGCATCAGAGATCAAAACCAACCCCATTACTTAAATTTTGCCTTACTTCGCCGGATTTTAACATCACTTTTTTCTCCAAACCTAAGCACCGTAAGGAGATAAAGGCTTTTATTTGGATTATCGAAAACTAAATAAGATTAAGGAAAACAAACAATAGTTTTGGTACAAGGAAGTAGTAATGAGCTAAGGAAGTCACAAAACCGCTTAAAAAATTCGAATTGTCCATATCTCAAAAACCCACCCTCAGTTCCCCAAAACCAAAATATCTTACCGTACATCTCTAGAGTTTTAAATTGCATTTATCTCAAAAACTAAGAATCGGGAGAGAAAAGGTCTTATGATAAAACTGTATCTGATTTTTTTTTAAATTTTTTTCAATTGTGGCGTCATTTTTATAAATTTTTACAAATTTTTAATTTGGCGATTTTTTCAATTTTGGTGATTTTTTAAGTTTTTTTTTAAATTTTATGTATTTTTTTTTTTTAATTTTTTAATTTTTGAAAGTTTTTATGCTTTTATTTGGCATATCGCCGGTACCTCGAAAGCTAAACGAGATAAATGAAAACGGGCAACGGTTTTGGATCAAAAAAGTTAAAATGAAAGTAAAAAATCGCCTAAAGAAAATTTTAACCGTCCATATGTCGTACACTAAAAGATCTAGAGAAAAAAGGTGTCAAAATATCGACTTATATAGTTAGGTTTTTAAGTCGAATTAATCACGAAAACTAAGAATTGCAGAAAGAAAAGGAAAAATTAAAGGACTTATATTTGTCGATTTTTTTTTATTTTGTCAATTTTTTAATATATTAAGACTTTTTCATTTTTGGTGATTTTTTTGCCCATTTTTATTGCATTAGCGACTTTTTTCTTAAGCTTAAGCGTTTTTTAAATTTTGGTATTTTTTTATATTAGCGATATTTTCAGTTTTAAAGGTTTTTGCTTTATTATGGCGATTTGATTTAATTTAGGCTTTATTTATTTTGACGTTTTTTTTAATACCATTTGCGATTTTTTTCTTTAACAAGCGTTTTTTTTTAAATTTTGGTATTTTTTTTTTTTGATTCAATAATTATTGCGTCTATATTTTCAATTTAAAATTTTTGCATTTTTGGCGATTTGATTTAATCTTGGCGTTTTTTATTTTTGACGATTTTCAATTTTGGTTATTTTTTAAAATTTTTAAAATTTTTTTTATAGCATTTGCGATTTTTCCTTTAACTTAAGCGCTTTTTTTAAAATTTTGGTATTTTTTTTGGTATTTTGACAATTTTTTCAATTCTGACGATATTTTCAATTTTAAAGATTTTTGCATTTTTGGCAATTTTGTGTTAATTCTTGTGTGTGTTTTTTAATTATTGATCTTTTTTCAATTTTGTTTTTTTTTTAATTTTTCTGTTTTTTATAGCATTGCCGATTTTTTTTATTAAACTTAAGCTTATTTTTTAATTTTGGTATTTTTTTTCAATATTAGAGACTTTAAAATTTTGCCAATTTTTTTTTAAATTCTGACGATATTTTCAATTTTTAAGATTTTTGCTTTTAATTTTTTCAAATTTTGATGTGTTTTTAATTTTGGTTATTTTTTTAACAACCTTTTTTAAATTTTGGTATTTTTTTGATATTTTTTTAATATTAGCGACTTTTAAATATTAGCAATTTTTCAATTCTGGCGATATTTTCAATTTTGAAGAATTTTGCATTTTCGGCGACTTTGATTTAATATTGGCGTTTTTTAATTTTGACTTTTTTTTCAATTTTGGTAATTTCTTTAAAAATTTTAAGTTTTTTTTTTTTTTTAATTTTGACAATTTTTTCAATTTTGCAGATTTTTTAAATTTCAGCGTTTTTTTATTTGTTTTATGCAGGCAGTACCGGTAAAATACCCTTATCGATTCAAAAACACTTTCAACTGACTACCTACCGTTAACTTTAAAATACCGCTACCGAGATAACTGAAGCACCGTTATGCCAAAACTAGCGTTACCGAATATTAAAATAACGTTATTTTCAAAATAAATGAAATATTGGTACCCTTATAATGCCATATATTAAATATCGTTACTCTTAAAATACTGTTAGCGAAATAGAGTTATCTTTAACCAAAATAACGTGATGCTTAAAATTTCGTGAATCTCACACTCACTCGGCCACGTGATTAAATTTTGTAAATTTTACATTATTTTCGTATTTTTATGCCTGTATTGTTATGAGTGTACAAAAACAGAATTCAAATATTCATTCTGGGTTAAATTTGAGCCTAAAAAAATTTGTACTTTAAAAAGATAAAAGCTTATTTCATATTTCAAATGAAAGCTTAAAGTCTGTGACTATGGATTTTTATTATCTAAAATTATCATTATCTAGGTCAAATTTTAAGTGAATTTAGGCTCATGGATTACTTTACACTTCACTTCACTGATGAATTTTACAGGCGATGAGCCTCAAAGTAATGTATATACCCATTTCTTTAGAGGTGATAATGTAAGGTGTTACTTATATGGTTACGAGAATGGAAAAAGTAATGTGTCTTAAAATAGATTTTCAAAAAAGAGGAATTTTTATTAAAAAAAAAAGGATTAAAAATATTTTAAACGTTATTAAAAAAAATGTGGGCATAATAAGAATCGAACCTGGGAACTCTGGTTGCCAGCCAAGAACTCTAACCACTGAGCTATCGACGCATATAACTCTTGATTGCTTTAAACCAAAGTGAATTGTTACGCTTCGTTTTTTCGTTACTGTTGTCAAAACATACATACATTACCCTTTTGCTTACAAAAAAACACAAAGTAATGTTTTTAAAAATAGATTTTTAAAAATATTTCAATTATTGTTTTACATTTATATATCATATATTACGTAATCAAATAATCAGTAACTTATTACTTTATGCTTGCAAATACTAAAAAAAGGTAACGTGCTATCGTTACAAGGTAACGCAGGAGTATATCGCACCCATTACCAAAGTTTTGCTGGAAAAGGTTTTACAAAAAAGTCATTAAAAATTTTTTTTATTGGTCCCCAATGGGTTAATGCATAAAATTCCTTTCGGTAACCTTTCTTATGATATACATTTTGTACTAATTGGATAAGCATTTGTCGACTTATTCTAAATATAAATTTTAAATTTGAAGCATCGCCCACTCGCAAGGTCGGCACTCAATAAAAAATTATTCTACAGAAAAAAAAATTGTTCTTTAGATCAGTGTAAAATGGTGTATATGTTTTTTTAAATGTTCTTAATGAATCAGAAAAATATGTTTGTAAGAATTTGTCTATATCTAAAACTAAAGGGTGTTTTAGATATAGAAAAATAATGTGAACAGGAATATTTATCTGTGGAATTTTGCCAAAAGCACTTATTTCAAAAACACAAATTTTCCAGGTGAACCTTTTAAGTGTTTTTAATACACTTATTGTTATATAAAAAAATGGGTTTTATAAAAAATGTAACAATTTATTAATTCTTCTTAAAATTTAGTTTTTGGTTTTTTCATGGAGTAATTTACTCAAGTAAAAACGACTAATGTCAGAAAAGAAATAAATTATTTTGACAGGCGGAAATAAAGTTGGAAATAAGTTGATTTAAGGGAACATTTACCTTTTAGTGCATAAGGTCAGACAAAAATTTAAAAGTTTTATTGACTACAAATATGTTAAAAGATTTTCTTAGGTCGACTTAAGTGCTTTTGCCAAAAGTCCAAATTATATAATTGGGAATATGTTTAAATTTTTTTTTAATTGTAATAAAATGTTAGTTAAACTATTAAATTGAAAATTACTTTTTCGTTTTTTTTTTATTCTTTGATGTACTACAAATTCTAAGGAAAATATTTCTTAAATTCCTATTATATTTGTTTGAAATTTTTCTTATATAAAATACTTAATTTTCCTTTTGAACTTAATAATGTAATTCCTTTGTGTATTAGATAATTGTAAATACACATGTTGTTTATATTGTTTTGTCTTGTCTGACATAAAATCTGTCGAAATCTATTAATGTCTGTTATTTATTTATTTGTCCAAATAACATTATGTAAATGTTTACTTAACAACTTATATTATCTAATGATATTTTAAGTTTAGTTGATTAAACTACCCAGAGAACAAATTTGTGCTGACAAGCGAATTTGTTGCAAATTGACATTTTGAGATATTTTGCCTAACTAAACAGGTAGATATAACTAATCAAAAGATTTTAAACACTATTAGTAAAAAATTTGTTAATTTTGCGAATTGGAACAAAAATATTTATTTTCAAATGGCACCGTATTGGACAAAAACCCCAAAAAAGTTTAAGCTAGAAATGAAAATTTGATTAATATTTGACATCAAATAACTTTGACTCTTTAGTACACCTGTGCGTATACGTAATTTTTAGTTTATTTAATATCCCAGCAAAATAAGAGCTGAGGAAGAAGTAGTTTAACACTACATCTACTGAACACGAAGTTGTGAAAATTTCGGTGAATAATTAATGATTTTAACATTGGCGTGTCATTGGGAGGAAGTAGTTTGTTTTGGTGCTTTGACAAATCGATTAGCAGATGGACTTTTTCATTAGTTTACGGAAGTTGTTAAATATTGGTACTACAAAATAAATATAGGGAGTGGCTTAGTTTTAAAGTTATAAATCTGATTTCGAACACGCCAAGAATTATTATTCCGACCAGGACAAAGTGAATATCACTGGTATGCAAAATATGTTTTCAATAAGGCATTTAATGACTGCTGGAATTAACAAATTATGGACCAACTAAATAATTGTTTTTTTTTTACTAGTAGGAGTTAATATCAACATTTTGGAAGTTGTTTAAAATGACTTCTTATAAATCGAAAAACTTGCACTATTAACTTCTTTGGATGTTCTGAAAAAGAGATTCGTAAAGAATAACATCCATTTTATTTTGCTGAGATTAAGTATACGCCATCATTTCAGATTTGTGTACAAGCTATGGAATGATTTTATAATTATTTAAATAATTAGCACCGATTACGTACATCACTAGATTTTCATACAAAAAAAAAAAAAAAACACTAAATTTGTATAATAATTAATAATAAGAAAATTTGTAAAAATCCCAAATAAACAATCAATTAAAATTCAATTAAAAGACACACAAAATCATTCAAATGAAAAATATGCCGATGTCGTAAAACAACTACATACAATAAAATTAAAATTAAGTAAAACTTCTTTGATATTGAGGCAACCAGCCAGTCACACTTTCAGCTGCTTTACCTTTTTAAAAGATAATTAGTATGAGAACAATAACAAAAATGGTGGTAAAAATAAAACAAACTAATAACCGGTCATTTATTATTCATTCATTCATTATGATCTGAGGGTCTAACACGAAAACATAATAGACGATTTTATGTTAATATTATTTCAATGAGTTTTTCTTTCATGGTTACATCATGCATAAAATATGTTTTAAATACCATGTGACACATTATTATATAATTAGGTTTTTCAGCAGTATTGATAAATATATAAAATTAAATGCTTAACGACATTTTTTAATATTAAAGTTTTCTTTCATCAATTTTTGATGATTTTTCATGTTCTAGCTATTTTTATAATTTTAGTTTTTTATCTGTAGTGGGATTCCGTAAGGTCTTAACGACGAAATTCGGTAGTTAAATCGGCTTAATTCGATAATTAACAACCAAATTTGTTTAAAGATATTCTCTGATTTTTTTTCTACCTATACTTGTAGTGAAAAAAAAAAAAATCGTTAATTTAAAAACAGAAATTTTTAGAAGTTCAAGTTTACGATTTTTGTCATTACTTTATAAAATTTCAAAGCAAATAAATTTCAAATTAACAACTGTTGTCGTTATCTCTTGTTAATAATTCAAAAAAAAAAAAAAATCCAGAATAGCTGGTTAGCGAATTTCGGAAAATCGTTAAAAGAAAAAGTTAGGGAATTGCATTACTGAGGTTTTTTCCAGTTTAGCGATTTTTCAATTTTGGTGAATTTTTTAGTTTAAGGGATTTGATATATTTTTTAATTTTAGCGATTTTTCAATATTATCGATTTTTTTAATTTTGGTGAATTTTTAAGTTTTGGGGATTTGGTATATTTTTTAATTTTAGCGGTTTTTCAATATTAATTTTATCAATTTAGCGATTTTTAATGTCAGCGATTTTTTCTATTTTGACAATTATTTTTATTTCTAGCATTTTTTTCAAATTTTTTTTGGATTACTTTAAAACGGGCTTAAGATCTTTTTTACAAAAAATTTTGTACAATTATTTATTTATCCACATTTGGTGCAGACCTTTAAAATCATAATTCTTTAAATCAATTTTTAAATCTGATTTAAGTTTTGACAAACTAATTTTTTTGCTTGAATTATTTACTTTCAAAATTCAATCTTTATCTTTTTAGATGAATCAAGTTGCTTTAAATAGTTCTTTTTAAAAATCAAACGAAATAATTCAATTTGAATAATTCAATTTTAAATTAAAGAATCAAATCAATTTTTATTTGATTCGCGAATCACAAAAAGATTTATTTTGATTCTGAAATATGATTTGATACGCGAATCGAAGCATATTCGATTCGAAAAATAATCGAGATAGCGCAAAACGTACACAATTTTTGAAAAGCTTAACAGTATATTTATACTCCACCAGAGCAAAATTTTGTGCGCTTTGCCCTATCTCGCCTAGTTTTCGAGATACCGGTCATTTTAAAAAATTACCATTTTGCAAAATGGCGAATATCTAAAAAACTAAGAGAGATTTGCAGGTCAATTTTAAAGTTTATTTATTTTGTTTTAATTCCCAAATCAAATAAATTTTTTGTTTAAATTCGCGAATTACAAAAAGAATTATGTTTGAAATGGTTTGATTAATTTGATTAAAAAAATTTTCACATTTGATTGATTAATTAATTATGATTATAAATCTGATTTAATTTAATAAAATATTAAATCAACTCGTTGATTTTCAAAAATAATTATATAAATAATTAAATAAAGATTTATCTTTTTCAAGGCCTGATTTGCTGACTTCTTAAGGGGATATATTTTGTATAATTATTTAAACAAAACTCATTTTAAACTAATATACAAATCAAGAAGATTAAAGAAAATTAACTGAATTTCTTTTTAGCCTTTTTAAATTTTGGAGTTTTTTTAATTTTGGTGTTTTCTTTAATTTTACTGACTTTTTTCTGTTTTGGTGATTTTACAATTTTATTAATTTTTTTTATAATTTTGCGAATTTTTCAATTAGTAATAATTTTATTAAATTTTTTGTTTTATAGTTTTTATATTATTCAAGTTTCCTTTTTGCAAATCTTAGCGTTTTTTTTCAATTTGAGCAATTTTTTATAACTTTGGCAATTTTTCACATTCTAACAAGTTTTCCCTTAATTTTAAAAAGTTTTAAAATTTTGGAGATTTTTTTTGTAATTTTAAAGACTAAATTTTAATGCCTTTTTTTAAACACAGAGAAAACAGATTCATCGTGAGAATCGAATTTCTTGCCAACTAAATATTTTAGTTGCAGCAACTGAATCACTTAGTTGTCGCAATCAAATGAAAAATTGAAATATTAAGTTTCAACCGAAATTCTATTCTATTAACTGTTGTACTAACCGAATTTTTGTTACCACAAACAAATATATCAGAGAAAACTGATTATTTGTAACAACCGAATTTCGGTTGGAACCTAATATTTAAATTGTATCAAGAAAACATTTGGTTAGGAAAACTAAAAATTTGTTTGCTGCAACCAAAATATTCAGTTGTCACAATGAACGTGTTTTCTCACTGCAGATTTTTTTTTTAATTTTGGCAATTTTTATTGTCAGCAATTTTTAGATTTTTTTTTTTTAAATTTTGTCGTTTTTTTAATTAAAGCGATCTGGCGATTTTTTGAATTACAGCATTGGTTTTCTTCTTATTTTAGCGATTTTTTAATTTCTGATATTTTTAGCTTAGCGTTTTTTTAATATTCTAGCGATTTTTCGTAATTTCAACTTTGTTTAATTTTTTTGATTTTTTTAATTTTTACGATTTTTATAATTTTAAGAGTATTTTTTTTATTTGAAGTTATCGTCATTTTATGTCGATTTTTTTATAACATGGGCGGCACATGAGCATAAACTCTAAAACAGTAAATTACACTGTTTCTGTGGGTCATTGTTATATCATTTTTGTAGTAAAAATAAGTGCGAATGCAGTCAATTTTACTGTCTGGGAAGTAATATTTTTTTTGTCTATAAACAAACACAATATTTTTTTTCTCAACTGAAAATCAGTCAGAAATAGGACTATGAAGTTTTTATTTAAAAATATTTGTATTTTGCTGTTTATATTTAATTGCTATATCGCTAAAAGTTAAAAAAATTAACATTTATTTTTATACCCCAAAAAATTTTTTGTATTTAAAAGAACATTTTGACTTAATAAACTAATACAGAAAGTTCACATTTTTGTTTTTTAAATAACTGGTAGATAAAGTTAAAAAATACATTCATTTGTAATTCTGCTATTTTTTGAATAAAAAAAAAACCTTACTGATTTATTTTTTAAATGAATTTACTGTAAAAATATTGTGAGTGAAGTAAAAACAAATGTAATATCAGTGAGTTTTATTATTTCTTTATTAAAGTTTTTGTTTATGTTATTAGTTTGTAAGTTATTTTGATGGTAAAAAGATTTTTTTTTATTCTTTTCCTATAATTTATTGTAGCTTCTTTTTTAATTACCTTAAAATATGTTTGAGAATTAATTTCCACAATATAAAAATGCCTTTGCACATGAAAACAAAATGAATGAAATACTTCTAACGTTTGAAGGCAGAAAAGTTCTTTGAGGGTAATATTTGTAATACAATTCATTATTTTTTTTTTCTTAAATTATTCATCCACACAAAAAAAAAAAAAAATACTTCAGTTAAGAAATTAAATTCTATGTTTTTTTTTTGCTGTATTTTTTTTTATTCTTAGTAATTAAATTATCATTATACTTTTTTGTAAAAATAGACTTTAGAAGATTCTTTATTGACTGTGTATTGAGATGATACATATTGAAGTGGATTTTTATACAAACCTCAATTAATTTATATTGATTTATCATTATACCAATACATTCAGTCATGAGTAAGCATGTATTTAATAATATGTAGATGTATGTATTAAATGTATGTATTAACTGATATTTATGTAGTAACATAGATAGATATAGTATCAATATTATGTTAAAAGAAGTGAATGTGGAAATCATTCAAAATGATGTAATTTAATTTTATTATTCATTCATTTACACTAATGAATGAATGTTTAAATTAAGTAAAATTGTTTTCTGATAACACTAGTTTACAAAATATGACAAAGTATGTGCAATTAACTTGAAAATAAAAATTAATATTAAAATTTAAAAAATATGGCCTATTATGGGCAACAAAATATAAAGGGTGGTTAAATTGTAAAGGCCGATGTTGAATGTGAACCACACCTAAACGCCAAGTTTTTTTCTGCATTTTTTCTGCATTTCATTTGACATTTCTCAATTTCAGACTTACTCAATTTGTACCATGTAAAGATACACAATCGAGCAACGCGTTAAAGTTATTCAGGCTAATTATAAAAATGGGCGTTCAAATCAAAATTCATATCGTTCACTTCGTGATTTTTTTTAGTCAATTTAATCGTGCAAAAATTTAAGCAAACTGGGTCTGTAGGAGATGTGAAAACATCAGTGCATGCTCGTACAGCTCGTACTGCAGAAAATATATTGCGATAGTGTGGCTGAAGGGCCGTCCACCTCAACTCGTCGTCGTGCCCAACAATTGCACCTCTCACGCTCATTGTTGATGAATATTATGCATAAAGACTTGCATTTACACGCTTACAAGGTGCAATTGACTCAAGAACTAAAGCCTCTTGACCATTACAAACGTCCTCAATGGTCAGAATGGTGGCAAGAAATGGCAACAGTGGATGATCAAAATGAGGCCGGTCAGGTAGTTACTGTGAATGGTGTTCGCTATCGTGAGATGATAGCGAACTTTTTATGGGCCGAATTGGGAGATATAGATGTGCAGGATATGAGGTATCAACAGGACCACAGGTGCCACTTGCCACACAGCTAACGAAACAATGACTCTTTTGCGCGACAAATTCAATGGCCGTGTTATCTCACGTGGTGGCGATGTCAATTGGCCGCCAAGATCATGTGATTTGACACCGTTGGACTTCTTTCTTTGGGGTTATTTGAAAGAAAAGGTGTACGTCGATAAGCCAGTAACAATTCGAGATCTAAAGGATGAGATAATTCGGAACATTAAAGGCATAGAACCTCAATTATCCCTCAGCCTCATCGAAAATTTGAGCCATCGAAAGGAGGTGTGCCGCCGAGGTCGCAGCGGCCATTTGGCCGATATTTTGTTCCATACATAATTCAACCATACCATATTATCATAATAAAAAGAAATGACAATAATTTCCTAAATAATTTGTATTTTATTCAAAATCAAAAGCTCAAAAAAACTCCAGCACAAAAATCAATTTTTTTTTTCACAGACTTCTAATCAAACTTTTTTAAATTGTTTTAAAGTTCTAAATCCGAACTTGAAGTCGAATAAGTTCCATCAAATCGACTTTCTGTGTTGTCTTTATTTTTTTAAAAATATTTGAAAATACTTCCTTGTTTTGAAATTTTTTGTAACTTGAAAATTGTTTTAATAATTTTTTTTTTAATTTTCTTTTTAATTTTGAAATTGAAGAAAATACAGCCGTTTTCTTTAACGCAAAAAATGCCCTTTTTATAGCATTTTCCATAACTTTGTTGAGTGTTTCTTGTGGTATACGATCAATTTCTTGGTTTGTTGCTGCATGGTTTGGGGCTGATTCACATAAACTTTGTTTTTGCCATAAGAAAAAATCTGGTGCAGTCAAATCAGGCCATCTTAAAAAATCGAAATTACCCGATTTTAGAAATTGTTGTCTCAATAACTCCATCGTTACATGGGTATTGCACCATCTTATTGAAACCATATGTTGGCGTTTGGTGGCAATTGCCCATGTAAAAATCGAAATGTATATGAGCATACATGATCATACATGGGCCTGTATATGATCATACATGGGCATACATGGTCATATACGTCCATACATTGTTCAATATATGACCATACATGATCTCATATATTATTATATATCTTCGGATCTGAAATTTGAGAGTATATGGACGTATATGATCATATACGAGCATACATGAATAATATATGAGCATGTATGATAATATATGCACATATATCACCATATACCCTCAAATTTCGGATCCGAAGATATATGATCATATATGAGATCATGTATCGACGTATATGACCATGTATGATCATATACAAGCCCATGTATGATCATGTATGTTCATATATATTTCGATTTTTACATGGGTGGGGAAATAAAAAATTTGGTAGCATTACTCTGTAACGTTTTCCATTTATTATTTGACTTACACCTTGATCATTTTCAAAAAAAAAAAAATAGACCGTAAATGTTTTCAGCGGTAATGCGACACCAAACAGTAACACGAATTGAGTGTAAATATTTTTGATGATTTTGTGATCCCAAAAATCTGTTGTTTTGTTTATTTACGAAGCCGTTCAAGTGAAATTTGACAAAAAGTGTTCATTTTGTTCAACGAGTCTTAAAACTGCTTCAGCATATTGAAAGCGCAATGCGAAGTCCTCAGGATTAAGTTTTTGGACTAGTTGGATTTTGTAAGGGAAGAGGTGCACATCTGTGCAGATCGTCTTCTCGTTGATGTCTCCGGATTTCCTGGGACGCTTTGTCTCACAGCATCAATATTTTCGGCCGATCTGCCAGTTAGAGGTCTGTCCGTACGTCTTGAATCTCCGACAGCCACAAATTCAGCAAAATTATCCATTAACGAATGGTTGGAGCAGTTGGAGCAGTTCTTACACCACAAAATCTTCTGTATGCACGTTGAGTATTAATTATCGAACGATTATTTTCAAGGAATAGAAAAATAGTCTTAGTTCCTTGCGCAATTGTATAGCGTTCCATTTTTATATATTCTCCTAAGTGTAATTCCTGAAATAGAACAACAAAAATATGAAATATTCATAAGCAAAGAAGTTACAATTTTTTTTTATATCATATGTTATAGTTGTATCCTTGAATATTGCCCGATATAATTAAAGTTTCTTGTATGACAGATAAACTGAAAAGTTTAAGAGTATGTATATGTTATACTTTTCTGCAATATTCTTTTCATCTAAAGGTGTAATGTTCTATACAGCTGGAGCTAGGCAATAGAAACTAGATATATAAGTAAATTTATTCAGGGAGGGTTAAATAAGTAAAAGTCTCCCGCTTGATGATATGTCCTTTGGCTTAAAACCTGAAATTTAAAGTATGTGTTCAAGAGACTATCAGCAATTTTTCGGATTTTTGCCATAAACGTGTTTAAAATGGGGTTTCAAGAAACCAGAAATTTTAATTATATATATTCCTTGAAGTATGTGATAGGGTACTTTTTGAAATTTCAACTAGAAACGTGGAAAAATGAGGGTTTAAGAGTGGAAAAGTGTTCCTCCTAACGGCCTGCCGCGGCCTGGGCAAACTGCTTTGGCAACAAATCTGAAATTCAAAATATGTGAACTTAAGGTATCTGCTTATTAACTGAAGAGATTATCTTTAGGAATTCCAATAGGATCGTAGAAAGATAGGACTAAAATGCGCCTAAACGATTGCAGCTAGGAACTTAAAATTTGACATTAATGTTCTCCCTCAAGGTAAGGTTTGGTTGAGCTGGCTGTTCAAAGTCCTCGCATAGATCAATTTGGTCCCTAGCATTACCAGATAAGAAACAATATTTCTCGTAAAAGATTTGTTAGATCTGATAACCCACAGGATGAGCCACACTATCCTAGCAAATGGCAGGAGTCTTAGAATTCCAATACGAGAGATTTCCTCCAGATTGCGAAATAGATAATCTTTCAAGCAACTTGCCCTGGAGCGCGTAAAAGACTGACAGCAGCACATAATGTTCTGCACCGTCTCTGTGTCCCTCGTTACCTCACAATTATTACTCTTCAGCTATCCCGTTCTCTTAAAAAGACCACAGTCCAGCAGTGAAAACTGAAATTTGAAGAATTTCTGCAAAATTCACAAATATTGTCTTTTTGGAATTTTCGTGAGTTTTAAAATATGTATTCTCTGGAATATGGAAAAATTCACTGTTAGAGAACTTTATGAAATTTTCGTAGAGAACGTGATAAAAATGGCTGCTCGAAAGTGGAAAGATCTTTCCATTTATGTCCTGCCCGGACAGCTTTGGCTAGAAACCTGAAACTAAAATTATGTGCTCTCTAGAGTATAAGCTAATTCACTGATTAGGTACTTTTAAGAGAAAACTCTCTGCTTTAACAGCCAGCATATACCGTTTTGGCTAGAAACAGAAAAATTAAATTTTAACGTGCTAGAAAAATACCTCTTAAACGTATTGCCTAAACCCTTTCGGCTAGATACAGAAATTTAAAATATGTCTTCTCTGGACTAGAGATATATTTTTAAATTTTTCAATGAGAATGTGGTAAACATCGCATCAAAAAGTGGAAAAGTGCCGACTTACAGCGGTATTCATAAAAAAATCTTAATTCAAGTTTCAAATGCATTTTAGTTAAAAAACATTTTAAGCCTAAAAATGGTTTATTAAAAATTCGTATTCATAATCAGTATTTTAACTAATAAACGATTTAATAATTTTTTAACTTTAAGATGGCAACACTGTATTTTTTTATTTGTCATATTAATCGTAATGATGCAAATCAATGACTACTAAACCATACGGTACTCGTTTCTATGTATTTTTTTGTCGTTTTTCAGAAAAATATTGTTTTTATAAAACAAAATATTTATGAAAACTTGTTTATTAACTAAAAAAAGAAAAAGAGTAAAACCAAAATGCACAATAAAAGTGTTACATAGATAATGATTTTATTGTAGATAAAAAAGTATTCAAATAACCGGTTTTATTTTCTTTGTTTTGATTAAACAACACACCACTATAAAACACAATGAATAATATCCAAAAATATTATTATTTTTGCTTAAATTTTTTATCCGGAATTGAAAACGGGTCGCTCCTCTTTTTGTAAATTTTCGTATGACGATTGTTTGAAATTTGGGCAATAGTTTCTATTATAAACAAAATACAATTAAAAATATCACATTTTCCATATAAAAATGGTTCTTACCAATTTTTTTCATCAAATATAGAGGGTCCATTATTTATTAAACAAAAACAAATAACTTCTTTTGTTTAAATGCCAAATTTTTGCAAAAATGTTTAAAATGAAAATAAACACAAAGCAAGAATGTCATCTTAAAATAGGTTTAAAATAGGGTCGAACCAATTTTAAAATTCGTTTATTTAAACAAGATTTATGAATACAATTTTAGCAAATTTTGCTTAAAATTGATTTGAAATACTGTTTAAAATTTTTATGGATACCGCTGTTAGTATCCCATGCCAAAACACCGGTAAAAGAAACTTAAAATTTGGTATCTAGACTGGCTGCTACTGCGGTATATACTTACATCTAATAGGTACTTGACATCTTTGAATGTAATTTGTGAACGCAATATTTCACTGTTCATCTAACTGTTACATTCCTTTTTTTCAGTAAACTCAACATTTTCATCATGGTAAAGTACAACCTGTGCAAATTATAAAAATGTACTACCGAAATTCGGAGTCGGTGACTGCAACTTTAAGAGTAAAATCATCTTCAGTGACGAAGCTCATCCACAAAAAATAACTGTTTGGTGCGGTTTGCGTGCTGGCGGCGTCATTGGGCCATATTTTTTCGTCGACAATAACGATCTCGTCTCGTTATTGTGAATGGCGATCGTTATAGCGCCATGATTACCGATTATTTTTGGCCAGAATTGGAAAACATGAAATTGGACGACATGTGGTTTCAACAGGACGGTGCCACAAACCATACAGCACACGTTACAATCGATTTATTGAAGAGTAAGTTTGGTGAGCGTGTTATCTCAAGAAATGGACCAGTCAATTGGCCGCCTCGTTCGTGCGATTTAACGCCTATGTATAGACTTTTTCTTTGGGACTACGTCAAATGATTGGTCTATGCCAACAAGCCGACGACGTTGGAAGAACTCAGAGCCAACATTGAACGCGAAATAGCGTCCGTTACGGCCGAAATGTTTAACCGAGTAATCGAAAATTGTAAAGTTTTGCAAATATCTCAAATGGTTTGCGTTTTATTTAAAAAATAAGTTGTCAAGTCCTTATTAGAAAACCCTATACTTGGACGGGGTTTTTGAAAACTAGATCTGCTAGAAATCTGAAATTTAAAAAGTGTGTTTACTGAGGTGGAAATGGAAATGTACTGAAGATAAAGTCTTTGGATTTTTTTAATAGAGTATAAATGGTCTTTAAATGGTACAAAGTGACCAGTTTAATGACCTTTACAAAACCTTTAATCTAGAAATCTGTCACATCTACTAAAAAAAAGATTTTTCGGAATCAAAGAATTTGCAACAATATGGAAATGTACGATTTGGGACAAATTTCCAGCATCGACATTTGAGAAGAATTGTCACAAAATTCTGCCCGGCAACCCTTGAAAGAATATGCTGCCAACCTAGTGTACAGATTTTTTGTTCTTTGCCCATTTCTGTAACATTTTTGATCTCATTTGCTGGCTGATTGTGAGTCATTTATAATCCATTAGTCATATGATGAATATACCTCGAGGGCATATGAGCTATTTCTTATAGAAAATGTTACTTAAACCATGACCAAGTTTTGTTTTTTTTTTTTTTTTCATTTTATATGAACCCTTAATTTAATTGTTTAGATTCTAATTTATTATAGAATTGTGCTTTTATGTGGCATAATAAATTAATTTTATCTATAAACTAAGTAGACTACAAAGTTTCCACATTATTTAGCACTTCGTTAAGCTTATGGTTCGTAGTGTTTGGCGTTCAAACTTATTTTGGGGCAACAATCTATTCAAATTTAAGCAGAGAACATTACAGGCTAATTTATAGTGTATAAACTCTATGAAAGAACAAAAAAAAAAAAAAACAATACAATAAACAACTTTTTTAATTGAATGAAAGTTAAGAAAGATAGAGGAATAATATATAAAACAAGAGAAAAACTAATGAATAGTAAATTTCCTAAAATAAAAATAAAAATGGTCATAAATAGACACAATTTACAAGCAATTTTTATTATTATAATTTACCACAACAAGTGAATTGTTTAATTTGGCATCTTTTTGAAAACTTATCAGCAATGAGCTGTCAATTTATGATCATCTTTTATTTAATTTTAAGTTTAAAAACTAAATTGTTAAGAATTTTATAGGATAATGATTTAAAAATAATTGAATTAAGGTTCTTCTACCAATTTTAAACTTTTGTTTATAATTTTTTCATGCCTCATGGTAAATTATTATCATTTGTAATTACAATTTTATCTGTTAATTTGCTTACAAATATTTCAAGATATTTTAGTTGAAATTTTATAATCATTCAGGATCAGAATTAGGTGTTAATGAACAATACCGATAGTGACGTCAAATGGAATAAATTATAAATTTTGTAATATTATCTGTCATTCATTAAAGTCAAATTGTTGTTATTGCATGTCAAATAAATAACAAAAATTTACACTTCAATAACTTTAATAATATTAAAATCCAGTAAAAAGACAACAATAATCAAAATAATACAATAGGTGTGTTCGACGTACGTTACCGCGGGTGCCCGCGGTAACCCAATCTTACCAGAAAGCGTTTCTTGTAACAAAAATTGGGTAAATGAGATCGTTCGTGAGAGAGTAATTGTGTTTCTCATTTTACCAGAACTTACCCGTACTTTTTGTTTGGGTAAAATGGTAAAATTGTCAAATCATCAGCTGTTGCTAATAAATTAGCTGTTTTGCATTTTTGAAAAATAATTAAACTTAAATAAAAATTTACTATAAGAAGAAGTTTTCCTTCTTAATAATGAAGTATACATTTGAAAATGTAAATAGATATTTGCCATTTCAAATATATTTATTATTAAAGCTGTTTTTTAATATGAATAAATTTGACGTTTATTTCTGGGTATGAAATGTGGTTTTGTGCGTTCGCAGTATTTCGGACATTTTTATGGTTTTGTGAGATAATTTTTTGCTTACTCTCATTTTACCAGACTTTACCCAAAATTACCTCGTACAGACCTAATATGTATGTGTTACTTTTTCATTAATTTATTAGGAAGATTCAATTTCAATACAATGAAATTGAATACATTTACTTATCCCAATACCGGCCGGGGCATTTTTTTAAATATATAATGCTTAATTTAGGGTTGATAAGCAGATCTGAATCCAAATCTGATAAAAAATATGTTTTTTTTGTTTCAGCTGGGCATTGTACACGCCAGAGGAAAGTAAAGGGAGTGGATTTATTAAACATCGGGGAGGGGCAAAATGCTGAAAACTCTCCCCGGTTAAGGCAAGGCCGTCGCTCCCTTTGGCTAGAAAACTGGCGTATTGGCTAACTCACTGATTAGGTACATTTTGGAGTTTTTGTCAGAAACATGATTTACAGGTTGGTTGAAAAGTTCCTGCGCTCACCGAAAGATGGCACTCCTAGCTCCAAACTTTTTTTCTCAAGTTGGTATAACAGTCCTGAGAACACATGCAAAGTTGCAGGTCATTCTGTCAATTCTTTCTTTGTTTACAAGCCATTTGAAGTTGACGTGTCATTGATTTTTTTTAATATAGAAAAAATTGAATATCGTGCAGTCATAAGATTCTTTATTTTGAAGGGTTTAAAAGCAAAGGAAATTTATGAACAATTGTTAGAAGTGTATAAGGAGTCCTCACCTTCAAAACGCACCGTTGAATTTTGGGCTGGTGAATTTAAACCTGGTCGTACCAGCCTTGAAGACGATCGACGCTAAGGACGACCAAAAACTGCAACCACAGCAGAAATCATTGAGCAGGTACATAAAATGGTTAGTGAAGATCCAAGTTTGACTAAGCGTGAAATTGCTAATGCCATAGGCATCTCAGACGAACGAGTACTCCTTATTTTACATGAAGAATTACGTATGAAAAACTGTTTGGAAAGTTAGTGCCGCACACATTAACAATTCAACAAAAACTGGATCGAAAACAAATTTCTCAGCGTAATTTGGATGAGACTTGGATCTACCACCATGATCCTAAATTGAAACAAGAACGTTTACAGTGGACTGAAGCTGGTTGTTCAGCTCCAAAGCAGGTGAAGTCACAACGATCAGCAAAGAAGGTTATGGGATGCAAAAGGAATTTTGTTGATTGATTATCTTCAGAAAGGTAAGACAATCAACTCTGAATATTATTGCAGCCTTTTGGATCAGCTGGATGAAAAAATTCGTGAGAAAAGACCTGGTTTAAAGAAGAAAAAAATAATTTTTCATCAAGACAATGCACCTGCTCACAAAAGTATTTTGAGGATGGCTAAATTCAAAGAATTAAAGTACGAATTGCTTGAACATCCACCGTATTTACCAGATTTGGCTCCCAGTGGCTACTATCTCTTCAGAAATCTCAAACAATTCCTTCGTGGAAAGCATTTTTCGTCGAATGAAGAGGCCATAGCAGCCGTAGACGGTTATTTTGCAGAGCTTCCGGAAGACCATTATAATGATGGGATAAAATTATTGGAAGATCATTGAGACAAGTGTATTGAGCTTCTAGGAGATTATATTGAAAAAAAATATATATTTCGTAACAAAAACAGTATTCTTTAATTTTGAGCGCAGGAACTTTTCAACCAACCTGTTGATGGGGGTTCAGATAGAAAAATGTCCCCTGCCTAAGGGGCCTGCCCAAACCGCTTTAGCTAGAAACTTGGAAATTTAAATCAAGGACCCCATAAACCAGAGGGTCAATTCTCGTTCTGTGAAACGGTGAAATGAAAAGTTTTTTCACGTTTTCATAGTACTTTTGATTCGCGTTCTGTGAAAAAATGTAAAGAAATATCAAAACGTTTTCATATGAAAAAAAAGTGGAACGAAACAAGATTTTTTCACGATTGCACAGCACTGGCGATTCTTGTTTTGTGTTACAGTGCAAACAACTGTCAAAATATTTTCATATGAAAAAATTGTTTACACAGACTATTTATAAGTGAAATAAACATGAAGAAGACTGTAAGAGGAAAGCGTGCCAGCGAAAGCCAAAAGGAGTATTTAATTAATTATTAAGAAAAGCATGTGGACATTGCAAACGATAAGTAAGTAGCTTAATAAACATAATCACACTTATTAATCAAATTTAGAGACGAAAAGTGTAACGAATTAGCGGCGAGCCTTAACAGTTTTAGTGGGACCCAAAAGGACAGTGAAAAGTGGCAAAAATATGGCATATTTATTTATAGTTTATTTATATTCTTTATGAAATTTTTTTTCTTTAAGTAATATTAGACTTCATACGCGCACCAAATATAGTTCACTTAAAGTAAGCCGATATTAATCCATGAAGTGCTTGTCGGTTGTCATCTCGAATGCATTGTGGTCAGCACGAAGTATGCGTCTCAGCACTTTCAAAAAATTCCTATAAGTTATTAAATTATTTACTGCAATGAAATGCTTGTAACATCATTGTCTTACCTGTGTTCATCCGGAATTCTTTGAGTAATATCCAATAATACAATTAATCCAGATATTTTTATATAATTATTTAAAATAAATTTTACGAACTTAATTCTCTTTTGTTTACGTTTTTCTCTGTTTTGACATTTGCTTTAAATTTTGGATAACACAGTTACAAAATTTTCATGGGTATAGTGCGAATGAAACAATTTCTTCACAATACATACGAGAATCGCAATTTATGTATTTGTGAAAAGTTCGAGTGAAAAGTGCTTATGAAAACGAAAATGAAAAGTTTTTTTTTCATTTCACATTATGACAGAACGAGAATTGACCCTCAGGATGAACAAACTACCAAATTTTTAACCACCATGATGCCAAATGGTGCGACTACAAAAAAAATTTTTAGTCGAGACCACTAAATTCTTTGCCGATTTACAGAAAAACTTAGCTTCTAGCAAGGGTTGAAGCGCAAGTACAGTGTTTGTGATGTGAATGCATACATGTTTGAATTAGTACAACCCTTGCTAGAGGCTAATTTTTTCTGTAAATCGGCTTAGAATTTCGTTGTAGTCGTACCATTTGGCATCCTGGTTTATAGAGTTCTTGTTTAAATATGTATTTCTTGGAGTAGGGGTTAATTCATTGCAAGGTACTTTTTTAAAATTTTCTACAGGAACCTCGTAGAATAGGGGATCGCTTTAGCTAGAAACATCCCATTTAAAATATGCGTTTCCTGATGTAGGCAGCAACGCGGTAAGCATATGTATTCAAAAAGGAACAAGTTTCCCCCTTAGGGACCTACCAAAACCGCTTCAACTAGGAAGTTGAAATTTAAACAAATGTGTTTCTCGGAACATGTTCTAATTCACTGATAAAGTACCAATACAACACAGAGAAAACAGATACATTGTGACTACCCAATTCCTTGCCAACTGAATAATTTAGTTGCAGCAGCTAAATTATTTGGTTGTGGTAATCAAATATGTAATAAAACAATTGAAATATTTTGCTTTAACTGAAATTCTGTTGCACTAACTGAATTTCTGTTGTATTAACCGAATTTATGTTGCCACAAACAAATATATCTGTGGCATGAACCGAATCATTCGGTTGGCAAAAAATTTGGTTGTAGCATTGAATCTGTTTTCACTGTGAAGAGTGAAGGAAAAACCATTATCTGATATTTTTTCGCTATAACTCTTGTTTAAAGTGAACACTCATTTGGTTTTTAATTGATTATATTTATTTGAACTCATAGATTTTGTAGCAATTAATTGTGGAAAATTATTTCCGACGAATGGCCACCTACGGTGTAGATGCAAAATTGTTCTCCAAAGATATATCGTCAACTTGAGGTAAGAAAAATTGATTCATCAAGGCTCTATAATGGTCGCCGTTCACCGTAATAACGTTACCGTCAGCTGCTTTGAAAAAGCAAGGCCCAGTCACCTTTTCTGGTTAGCGCGTTAAACTGTTACACAGAAAGTTGCGGGTTCGATCCCCAGCGACGGCAACATTAATTTGTAAAAATAATAAGAACTTTTATCTCGTAAACCTATCACAGCATCCACTGAAGGAACAAAGCACTTAACCCCACCGAAGTGAAGAAGAATTTCCTGAGTGTCCCTTGCGGGAAAAGGAACGTCACGTGACCGGTTCATTGTGATAGGGACCGCTTTCGAAACGGGTTGTTTTATATGAACCGGACCGGTCACTTTAACATGGGATTGTCTTGGGAGGGAGTCAATTGCCCTCTGTGACATGTCACAGGACTGGTCTAAGAAAACATCTCACACAAATAACCCCAAATAATATATCACAGGTCTCGTATTTTCAAACTCATCACGTGATAGAGGCTTTTAGCCGTGCATGAGGTAGGTTTCTTGAGAAGTGGTACTGTTTTCACCTCCCACAGGACTGGTAATTTTAGATCCATCGCGTGATATAGTCTTTTAAACCGTTCATGTGGTAAGTACCGGTCCGCTTTTCACCTATGTATTCTTGGAACCGGTTCTGTTTTCCCCTATCGCGGCACAGGTCCTAATTTCCAAGTGACCCGCAAGTCTGTTACTTTTTACAAAAAAAAAACTGCACTCCACACGGTGACTTTCATGAATTATGCGTAGATTTTTCGTCCCCCCGAATTTTGTTTATTGACGTGGTCGCTGAGATAAAAATGAGCCTCGTTGCTGATCAATGCATGATCAATTTTAAGGGAAAAATCACGTGCCTACTTCACGAATGTCAAACTCAAACTGACTTGCAATCTCATTTGAAAAATTTCAGCACATTCCAATAGAGTGATACTTATAGCCCCACCTTGAAAAAAAAATAATGTTATTATTTTGGAATTTGGCTAGAATCTTAAAATTTAAAATATGTGTTCCCTAGATTATTAAATTAGGTAGTTTAATTATTTTTAAGTAGTTTAATGGCTAGGCATATCAACTTTGAAATAAATGTTACTGGGGGTATGCTGGAAATATATATATTTGTAGGATAAAAATGGAAAATATATTATTCAGTTCAATTTCTTCGAACTTTTTAATACAAATTCCAGGTAATAAGTATTCAAGCCTATGGAATAGAAAATATACTTTTTTTTTTTGGCATTTTCAAATAAAAGGTAGTAGAAATTTGCTAAACATGGAGAAAAGTGGCTCTTTAATGATATTGAAAGAGAAAAATTCTTAGAAAAAAATGTTATTTTTTGCTTAATAAATTCATATATTTAAAACTACCGGTAACGAAGTATAATGCTTTTATTTTTACAATATTTAAAGAAAATAGTGTAAGCTTATGTCTTAATAATTCATATGTCTTCACTTCTTAAGTTCAAAACCACAATTTCGATTTCAAATTATGGTTTCTTTATAAACTTATATTCTAATTTAGTTTAATTTTTAAAATATTTTAATAAATTGTTATAAGCTTATATCTGGATAACTGACAGGAAATTAGTTTTTGTATCTTTTGGAACTCAAAACCACAAAATTAGTTTATAATTTAATAAAAATAATTGTAATACTTAATATAAAATGTTATATTATTGAATAAAATAAGCATCAACAATAAAGATAATAAACTAATATACTCGTATGTTATGTAAAGTAAATTACCAACTTAAAATATTTTAAATGATTTGTAAATATTTGTGAGCCAAATCGTTGAAAATTTATGATAATAAAATCGAAAAAAAGTTAGATTATCAAAATACTTAAAAAGGTTCATACGGTTAACTTGAATTATTTGGTACTGCAATACACTAAGTTAAAATAACAGAAAATACCATTTAAAAGAAATGATATTTCATTTAAAATCCGGTCTACTTAGTTTTCATTTAAATCAAATGGTTTTTATTTTTTTTTATTTTAAATGATGTTTAAACAACTGAAATTTCAGTTAAAACGAATGATTCATCAGTTAAAAATAAATGTTAAAATTTTACCTTCACTCACCAAAAAAGTTTATAATGGCAACTGAAAATTTTGCTGTTATTACGGGAAATTTTGCTAATTTGAGCTCAGCGGTATTTCTTTTTTGCTAATCTTAGCAACACATGTCTGCTAACGTGTAGTACAATGAAATTTGTAGAAAAAATTTGCTGCCGCTACTAAATTCAAGAAAACTTTTTGTAAAGTTGAATTTAAAATCAGCAAAAATTTTACTAAATATTATTAGTATTAGTACGAAATTTCAATTTTTTTTTATCGAGCATCAAAATTTTTTATTTTATTTATTTTTTTCAAAAAATACTTTAGAAAAAATTAAAAGAAAAAAAAATCAAAAGTTGTAAAATTTTAAAATCATAAACGAATATATCTTTTTTTTTTCTAATTTGGTACTTTCTGTTTTTAAAAATATTTAAGTAATTTTTTTTTTGCTTTTAAAGTCAAATTTCAATTGTTTATAGGGCTGATTTTTAGAACTAAAAATCTTTTAAGTGGGTGACCTATTTTTAGACATAAGTTGGTTGAGAAAACTATCTTCACTTCCGATCCCTTTTTTTTTAATCTATGTAACATTTTAAGGAAATTTAAGTTTGTAGGTGTAAGTTTTAATTAGAAATTACATTTCCTTCAATATCCAATTTTTTAAAATTAGTAATTTTTTTTTTTGCTAATTTTAGCAAATCGGTTTTTAAAAATTTGTAAAATGATTTCTGAAATGAACTACAAAAATTTGTAAATATTCTGTAAAAATTCTATAATTTGTAAAATGTAAATAGCAAAAAGATTTGTTAAATAATAATTTTTTTACTAAAAATCAGTACAAAAATATTAAAGTGGGATTGAAAACAGTTTACAAAATTTTTCTACTAACTTTTTTTCTGAGTGTACAAGTTCCGTAAAAATTAACGATTATTTAGTTATTTGAAATTGTTTTGGTTTTTTGCGTATTCGTTTATTTTTTAATCTGCAAAATGTATACTCACACACTCTATAAACACATGTTGTGTGAATGGCCTTATGTGTGTGTGTGTGATTATGAAGTTCTTTTGATTCAAATTAAAATAATTTTTTTTATATGTATAAATAAACAATTTATTTAGAATACTATATTGGATTTCTTTGAATATTTTTTTTTAACAGACAACAAACAAAATTTTAATTTTGTTGTAACTGTAATGGCAACAAAAAAACCACAAATTTCCATTTTGTGGGTAAATTTTTATTAAATTTCAAAGAAATTAAAAAAATAAATAAAACTGAAAAAATCGGTAAATAACTGTAAATCATTTTGGACAAATGTATAAAAAAGCTGAACTGATAACTTTTTTATTTTACTACAAACAGTAAATTACATAATATTCTGAGTGTATGATTTTATGTAAGTTTAAATAGTTTATTTTTATTTCAGGATTTTCCAACAACAAGAGGCCAAACAATATATTTATGAATTGATCTGTTTATTGTCAAAAGATATATTTTTTAAAGTTAAAAAAATCGTAAACAGTAGAAGTTGTAAAAAATATTTTTAGTTTCAGCGTATAATCTTTCTTCCAACGAAGAATGAAAAAAAAATCCAAAAAAAACATTAAAAATTTTCAAAATTTAACACCGCTCGTTCCACCCACTTAGTGAAATATTTATTCCATTTTTATTCTTATGATAATACTGTAAATTTAACTTTTATATAATATACATTTTTTAGCTTGTCTGTTGCTATAGAAAATCTCATATATGATGATAAATATCACCCAATTGATATCGTAACGACATCGATTTCAACTTTAAAGCTTTTGCTTATGATAAATTTTAATTTTTTTTTTAAATTTTTGAAATTAAAAACTACTTTTCTTGGTAAACGTTCTAAGTATACAAATTTAATTAGACACAGATTAAATTTAAATTAAAAATTTTTCAATTTTTATTATTACAAAGTGTATGCAGAAAATATTTAATGTTATCATGTCCTGTCTTGTCCTGTCTTCATACTGTGTATTGTAATAATGTGTGTATGTAGTAAAGTATGTTTTAGCAAACAAGCTTGACAAACAATTATGTAATCAAACAGAATTTCGAAATGTGATGCTTTATTTTTGAAAAACTGCTATGTATTTTTTTGTGGAATAGAGTTTTTTTTTAACAAGTTTTTTTTTTTTTAATAATAAAAATTGTATAAAATTTATGCAATTAAATAAGTTTACCACGCGTGTACAAAATAATTTTTCTGATAACAAAAGAAATCCTTATTAGACCGGAAACTTACTAATACTTAGTTTACAAAGCGGTTACTATTTAATGGGTTTACCCTCAGAGAATAAACTTCTTCATGTTTATAAAAAAATGTAATATAAATATGATGAAAAATTTCATAGATCTTTGTTCAATTGTGCTATTTTATAAAAACATTAATAACCCTGATAATGAACTTTTTGGAGTTTTTAAAAAATTTAATTAAAAACGGGAAAAGTTGTCTCTTTAGCGGTCTGCCTATACTTGACATTTAAAATAGATGTCCCCTCCTAGTAAAAACCCAGCATTGACTTGCCTTTACCGTATATATTGCCATGTAATGATAGTGCATTACCTTTTACATTACTTTAAAATACAAAATAATGACTTACTGATAATGGGTTAAAGAAGTACTTATATCTAATTGTAAAATAATAACTTTTTTTGCTAATAAAATTATTTTGCAAAAATTTTAAGATTTTAATTTATTTTTAAAGTAGATTTATTTTATTTTTAAAGTAGTTTTATTTTATTTTTAAAGTAGATTTAAAATACAAATTATTCTTGTGAATTTCTTTATAGTCATCACTATCAATGAGAGTTTGCAGTATTTGTAAAAAAAATTTTACTCAACTTATGTAACTTCGAAATATTAAAATAGAATTTGCAAAATGTTGCTGCGGCTCTTCATGCATTAAAATTAAGTTATATTTAATCGTGTAGTATAATGGAAAACTAATAAATTTATAAATTTTTATAGTCTCTATAAAGTTATAATTAAATTTAAAGTTTTTAATTGCGTGTAAGTCGTTACATGTGTTACGTGTTTTACTAAGAGTAAACATACTGGTAACTCATTACTTTCACTATTTTATAAGCGAAATGGTAATGACCACCCATAAATTTTGGGTCATCGCGAACAAAAGTAATTAAACGAGTAAATAGCCTGGTAACTAGTGAAACCCTTTGTGTGCTACTTACTCGCTTAATTACTTGGTAATATTTTTTTTTTGGTGGGCTGTTTACTGTTTTTGGAATTTTTGTCAGGAACATGGTAAGAAAAGCTTGTTAAAAGCAAAAAAGTGTCCCGTTTTACGGCCTGCCCAAATCGGTAAGGGGAAAGAAAAATAATGTAACGGAAAACAAGTGGAATTGAAACACTATACAAGGAAAATGGAATAGAACCAAATAAAATGGATCGGCAAACGAGTGAAATTGAAACACTAGATAAGTGGAACAAAATGGAATGCCCCGGGAAACGTGTGGAATCAAAACACTAGACAAGGGGAACGGAATGGTAATCGAGTGAAATTGAAAAAATAGACAAGGAGAACGATATGCTATCGAACGGGGAATTTCTCAAATTGAAACAAGGGAAATCAAATAGAATGGAACGGGAAACGAGTGGTCTTGAAACAATAGCGAAGGCAAATAAAATGGAACGGGGAAGGAGTGGAATCGAAACACTAGACAAAGGGAATGAATGGAATGGAACGGGGATCGGGTGGAATTGAAACAGTAGACAAGGGGAATTAAAACAAGGGAAACCAAATGGAATGGAACGGGAAACGAGTGCATTTGAAACACTAGACAAAGAGGAACGAAATGGAATGGAACGGTAGTGAAATTATAAATTATTTAGTCCACTCCTTTCATTAGACCAATGTATTTTATACATCTTTTAGTAAGGAATTTTTGGAAATTTTTACAGTTCGATAAAAGTCTCTGGCTTATCGTTCTAACATACCCAAATCCCTTGGGTTAATAATCAGAAATTTAAAATATATGTTGCTTGGTGTACATTGGAATTTTCGTCAGTACACGCATAGAAAAAACATGGTTGCAACATGATCACTGCTAATATATTGTGCTTGCTGCAATCAGGTGTGGTTGTCACAACCATGTTATTGGTTTTCTAACCATCAACATGGTCACTACCATCATTGTTATAGTAAATATTTCACTATTTCATGCTTGCCACTTTCTATTTCATAAAATGATTGGCTGTAACCATACTGTGGTAACTAAAACTCTAACTATTACAAAAATATGATAATTGTGCAACCACAAAATGCTGGCGACAATCAATAAATAATTATACATCAAATAAAACATGACTTTGACATTTACAGTCATAATATTGTCTTGATTTCATAAAAACCAAAATTTTATCAGTTCAGTCAGTTTGTTTTTACTACAAAATGTTTTAAAAAACAATCATATATTGTTTAAGACTGGGATTTTATATTAATTATTAATTAATTATTAATATGCCATAATATGATATTGTATATTAATAATCATAATATAATAAGAAGGATCATGTATATGTACATATATATATTATGGTAGGGATCATATAATGATAATCCAGGAATCATAATATAGTTGTGAGAACCATAATATGATAACATTTTGAGTATACTATGATTACATGTAATCATATTATGATAAATTCAAGATCATAATATCTTTCTTAAGAATCATAATATAACTGTAGGGATCATATTATGGTAAAATATTATAGTACGACTATGGTTGACACAATCATAAACCCAAAAATATATGATGCTCTTCGAATAAGATTGTCCCAACCATGTTTTTTCTCAGCGTGTAACTATGTAGGTAAAAATGGGAGTTCAGATAAGGAAAAGTACCTCCTCTAACAACCTGCCCAAACCGTATTATCTAGAAACCTAAAATTTAAAATGTATTTTCTGTGCAATTATTTTCCAGATAAACGTGGTAAATAAGAAGGTTCAAATTTGGAAAAGTTTCCTCGTTAGTTTTCTGCCCAAAACGGCTTTGGCGAATATAAATAGTTGAAAATCTGCTAAGCTAACAGAAAAATAGTTCCTGTATTTGCACCTGCAGAATTTTCAATTAAGTTGAGAATCACGGTCTGCTAAATATTGATGTAAATTAAACAGAACTTTTACCTGGTGGAACTAACGATTTCTATAAAATCTTAGTTTCCGTATCGGACCAAAGACAGACTTAGATTTAACCATTATTGGAAAAATAGGTAGTTTACACAGATAAAACAGATTCGTGCCAATCTTATGGTTCGGTTTTGGTAGCCGAATTTTTCGGTTGGACCGATCCGGAAACTAAAATTTTATAGAAATCGTTAGTTCCATCAGGTAAAAGTTCTGTTTAATTTACCTCAATATTTGGCAGACCGTAATTCTCAACTTCATTAAAAATTCTGCAGGTGCAA
Organism: Eustalomyia histrio; assembly: GCA_949748255.1. Taxonomy (NCBI): domain Eukaryota; kingdom Metazoa; phylum Arthropoda; class Insecta; order Diptera; family Anthomyiidae; genus Eustalomyia; species Eustalomyia histrio. The sequence continues at coordinate 17,653,158 of OX456523.1, forward strand.
ATACAGCAACTATTTTTCTGTTAGAATCTGTTTTCTGGGTGTATATAAATTTTTGAAATTTTCAAAAAGAACATGATAAAAATGGGTTTAAAAAGCAGCAAAAGGGGCCTCCTTAATCACCTAGACCAACCGCTGGAGCTAATAACTAGAAATTTGGCATGTAGGTTCCTCCTCCAGCGTAGATATCCTCTGAAATTGAGTTTTTTTTTTTAATTTTTACAGATAGAGGCAATATGGAAAATATCTCCTTTTAGTGTCACGTCTAAAAAACCTACGGCTGGAAATCTTAAATCTAAAATATGTATTTCCTGGGGTATGGGTTTATTCATTGAATTGCTTAAAATCTGGAACTTGAAATTGAGACATTCCCTGCAAAAAGTATAAACAAATTTATTTAAAGAGAAAAATCCTTAGAAAAACGAATTCTATTATCTCCTTAATTTAAATCGATATTTAAAACTACCGGTAACGAAGTATTGGACTATGTTTTATACTGCCCACCCTAATTACAATTTCAACATTATAAAAATCTCTACTTAATATGAATATGATAATAATATTGTAATTATACAATGTCTTTATTTAAAGGTATTTAAAAAAAAACAAAAAAGTTTCATAAGACGAACAAAAGTATCTAATGAATACTACACATGCCTTAAAAAAAATGTGACAGATATTTGATTTATGCAGAATGAAATAAAACTTTGTACAATTATTGTTTATTCATGGTAAATGTCATATGAATTGTATTCATTTATAAAATGAATAGAGATTTTTTTCTTTACTGTTGCTGTTATTGGCGAAGGACACAAGTTTATTATTAGAATGTTAGAATGAATTTTTTCTTTATTTTTTTTTTTGTGATAAGTGAAATGTTTTTTTCTCTCTCTCTTAGCAGTGGTAAAAAAGTTTTTTATTTTATTACCTTCTTTTCCAATAAAGATATTTTTTGAATGTTTTTCAATTTTCAAAATGAGATATTACTTTCATTGCCTGTTTAGACTTTTATTCTTATCAAATAATTACTTTGTGTTTGTATGCAGTAGTATACTAAGTAATATTAATTTATTACATTACTCATATGCATAAATGTTGAATGAAAGTGAAATTATGAATAAAAATTGTTATTAAATTAAAACTTCTTATTTGAAAATATGTTACAAGAATTAAGGTACACTCATAATAATCCATGCATAAAAATATGAAATTAAAAATTAAATATGAAATAACAAAAACTATTGTAAAATAAAGCAATTTTCGTTCATTTTACGACAATTTTTAAAATTTTGAAATCGATTTCGCATTTTTTTATGCTTGGATTATTATTAGTGTAGACTTATTCTATATTGTTGACTCAGTTATATTCCAACATTCTTATCTTATTTGATAATCCGTTACGATTACACTGTACAACTTCGATTTTTTAAAAAAACTACGATATCTTGCTTTGTTTAGCTTGTTTTGTTTAGAGTGTCACAATTTTAGGTTGGCATCACTGTTTTTTTTGACAACCCATTTAACAGCTGATAGTTGCTTTTTGTTTAGTTTGCTTTGAAATTTCATTATGAATCGACTTACATCAGTCCCACGGAATGCACATTATTAGTAACAGTAAATGTGATCCGAAAACTATTTATTGTTCTTCGAATTAGCTGCTCTGAAGGACGATTATGTAATAAAATGGAAGAAGTGCACGATGAGCTTGACGAATAGAACAATTATTTTGATTAAAAATTTTAAATAAAGCAGTGATACCAACTCAAAGTTGTGACACTCTAAAAAATAACACGCTATAGATTCAAGTAGAGGAGACAAAAGAAAAATATACAAGTATCGGCGTTTTAAAAGATCACATCGGAATTTAATTTTAAGAGGGGTTAAAATTTTTCCCCTTTGACCCATTCGTGCAGCATATCGGTGTATGAAACTATGGTTTCTTTACATCTGAGGTGTAGGGTATGCTCAGCAACTTTGTAGAAAATATTAAGGCAAATATTTTTGTGGAACATACTAAACCTCTAACCATTTTTCAAACATTCTTAGCGACTTTTTTTTAACTGATTACACTGTCCAACAAATTAAGACTTTTTGAATGGAACAGAATAGCGACCCCATAATTCTGAAAGGGTATGTTGAGTAGATCATTTTTGTAGAACAAACTTATGGTCCAGCACATCTGAGTTTTTTTTTTAACAGTGGGGCAAAGTTTTAATTTTTTGGTCGAAGGGAGCATTATACTATATAAAAAAAGCTGTAATTTAATGTCTGATAGAATTCTTATGATCAGAGTTGTATTGTGGAATTGTATGAGGATTATTTTTGTGAAAGATCTTAACCCTCTAACTGGTCTCTTTATGGGTCAATTTGACCCTTTTTTCGAGAAAATCAAAAAATATCCTTAAAAAAAGGACATTTAAGAATTAAAATATTCTACGAAAATGTTTGCCGGAAAATTTCAGTGGGGGTTACCAAAGACACTAGTGTTATAAATAAAGCTGTTTACGCTTAATTAGTAAAATTATACACCAACGTATACAAAACAGGTAAAAACGGCGTCAAGTTCGGCCGGGCCAAACACTGAGTTCTCGCGTCTAGTCAGCTGTGACTTACAAATCGGGTGTGATATTTATTAAAATTAATAATAAAAAATAAAAGAAAAAATTCAAGCATAATTGAGCTACCAAGCAGTACATATCGGGTGTGATTTTTACTAAAATTAATATAAAAAAAGAAAAATTAAAGCTTAAATAAGCTTGGCGGATTCTGTTTGCAAATTAAGAGATTGGTTTTGTTTTATTTGTGGACATTTTACGCACCATCAAAGCAGAAGAAATTTATTCCCTACAATTGAAGAACCATATTTTCTTTTCTGTGGAATACGATTTTTATCTGAAGCTTGGATACCATAAAACCGTATGTACTACTTGCGAAAGTGGTCTTTTGACCTGGTACAAAGGCGTTACTAAGGGGCTGCCATTTTCTGCGCCTATTACATGGATTGAACCTGAAGATCACAAATTAGATACATGCTATTTCTGCGTAAATTACAAATTTGGTAGAAGCCAAAGGCACTACGCGATAATGACATACGAAGCAACAAATAATGTCATTTTACCAGAAGTGCGCTGTGAAGGTGTTCCGGTGGCTCAACCGCCTACACATACATTTTCGGCCAATATGACAGTCGCCAATACAGAAATAACAGCGGCGGTTGAAAACATATCAGATATAAGTTACTTGCCTCTTGATGGTTTAAACATATGTCCTAATTTGATAGACCAAGCTTATCTTGAAGATCTTGTAAGAGATTTAGGACTAACAAAAGAGAAAGCTGAAATATTATGTTCCAGATTGAATAACAGGAATTTGATAAAAGCCGATGTAAAAGTTACATTTTCAAGAAAAAGAAGAACTTGTATACTGTTGCAGTATTGAAGACTCTTCCGCTTGGCGACTATTTATAGATAGTTCAAAACACAGCTTAAAAGCAGTTTTACTGCACAATGGAAATCAGCATCCATCAATACCGGTTGCGTATTCCACAAAAAAGAAGGACACATACGCAAATATTTCAAATTTCTTAAATAAAATTGAATACTATAAATATAAATGGGAAGTATGCGCAGACTTCAAAATGCTTACAATATTGACTGGAATGCAAACAGGATACACAAAATATATGTGCTTTCTTTGTAAATGGGATTCACGTGCTACCAGCAGCCATTATCATATTAAATATTTCGAAGAACGTAAAGAAAATATTATTGGTGACTTAAATGTGATCCATGAATCCCTTGTCCCAAAAGATAAGGTCATACTTCCACCGCTACATATCAAGTTGGGCGTGGTGAAAAATTTTATTAAAAGCTTAAATACACAAAGAAATGCTTTCAAATGCATTCAAACAATTTTCCCCAGATTATCTGCAGCAAAATTAAAAGAAGGTAAAATACGGTTTTAAGAAATAATTTATTTCATTTAATGTAAATTACCTTTTCTAGGAATGCTCGTTGGACCCGATATAAGAAAATTATTACAAGATGAAGAATTTTATGGTCATCTGTCGGACCTCAAAAGCACAAAACTCAAAAGCACAAAACTATGCAGCAAATATTGAAAGCATTGGCGTTAAGATGTCACTAAAGCTGCATTTTCTGCACTCTCATCTCAATTTTTTTAAAGAAAACCTTGGAGCGGTTTCAGATGAACACGGTGAAAGGTTTCATCAGGATATAAAGGTATTGGAAGAAAGATTCAAAGGGAAATCCCAAAGTGTAATGCTTGCTGAATACGTATGGGGCTTGTACAGAAACCTTGACCCATCGGGACATTCACGTCAAGCTAAATACAGGAAAGCATATTAAGTTTAATCTTTAATCCATTGTCATACTACTGCTATTTCCCAATTCCCTTTTACTCGAAAATTTGAAGCAAAAAAATAAATATGTACATACTATAATAAACCACTATTAAAACAAAATTATAATTTTTTTATAGAAGTTGGCGTGTAATTTTGCCAATTAATCGTAAAGAGCTTTATTTATAACAATGGTGTCTTTGGTAACCCCCACTGAAATTTTGCGGCAAACATTTTCGTAGAATATTTTAATCCTTAAATGTCCTTTTTTAAAGGATATTTTTTGATTTTCTCGAAAAAAGGGTCAAATTGACCCATAAAGAGACCAGTTAGAGGGTTAAGATCTTCCGCAAAAATAATCCTCATACAATTCCACAATAAAACTCTGACCATAATTATTCTCTCAGACATTAACTTACAGCATTTTTTTCATATAATTTAATGCTCCCTTAGACCGAAAAATGAAAACTTTGACCCACTGTACTCAGACGTGCTGGACCATAAGTTTGTTCTACAAAAATTATCTACTCAACATTCCCTTTCAGAATTATAGGGTCGCTATTCTGTTCCAAAAATGCTGTTGGACAGTGTTATTTTTTAACATTTTATATTTTTTCTAATATAGTTTTTTTTTTTAATTTTATAACGAAATTTTAAATTTTCTAAAGAATTAGACAATTTATAAAAACAATAATTACATTTTTATTATAAAAAAATGTTTGCAACACTACAAAAAAATAAATAAAGCATAAAACCCAAAACAGGAAAAACTTGCCTCCTGTTTTTCTTTTTTATATTAAATGTTTATAATTACTTGACGTTTTTTAACAAAATTTTGCTTTAAAACTCACGGAACGAGTGGAATGAAATAAAATTGACAGTCATCTTAACAATATTTTTTTTTATAACATGAATGGGAATCCCTCAAAATGAAAACATGAAGTGAAAAATAATTGTGAAGTGAAAATGTTACATTTATCACTTCGCAAAGCAACTTTATTCGGAATTGTCCCCCTGGTCAAATTACATAATAATTAACTATTCGCACTTAGTGCTCAGAAAACTTTAATTATTTAATAAACTAGTGTTATTATTCTCAGCTAAACTTACACTTTGTTTTGTTATTCTAAATAATTTTTGTAGTTTCTATTTTATTGAAATTCAAAACTTTTTATAAAAAGAATCTTGTTCTACTTGTTCTTTTAACTATTTTTTTTTATACAATAAGAAGATAAAACTTTAAAGTTAAAACTCTTGCAACTATAATTTATTCAAACATATTACTTTAACACTTTGGGGGGATTCATGTAACGCGTCGTATATTGTGTATAAATACACATTTCCTATTTGTTTTTAATTACTATTTACTAGTAATTATTTTGTAGTTTTTCTTTATCCAAAAAAAAAAAAAATAATAAGTTTTTATCCCCAAATTATTATTTCGACTTAGCTTTAAAATTTAGTCTTATTCGGACCGTTGAAAAATAAATTTGAATTTGTAACATTGAAATTATAAAAATCTTGTGTTTATTACCTATTTGGTATGAGTGCTATCAGTTTATAGTGTATGTTTCTGTTAAAACCTTGCCGCAAAAACACAGCTATTTCGTTAGATTATTATTGGTTTGACCTATATGCCAAAAAAAGTCGGTACTGAGAAAAACGATAAAGAAGGTTTATATATATTTTTTTTTTAAATCTACATGATAAATATCGTATATAGTTCTTTTATTTTCACCATCGATAGTCGCATGTATTTTGAACAAAACTATTAATTTTTATTCATTAATATACAATAAGTCATAATTTATTTAATTTTTACAAAAGTAAGCTAACAATTTGTGGTGTTTGTGCGGCAAGATGTAAACCAGTGATGGAAAAGTTGATACAATTGTACTTTTTTTGATACTATTTGATTTCAGAGAGTACCGTGATACTCCTAAGACACATTTGATACTCTCACAGATTTTTCCCAAATAAAAATTTAATATTCACTTATTTCAACATTTCCCCTATTTATATTCAATGTTTATGTAGTATAGTAATTCCATGATTTTTTCCTTTCTTATTGTTATTCGTTTTTAATTATTAAATACAATAAATGCTACATTGTGCTGTTAGTACTCGGCACTGCCGGTTAATCAATTAGGTCATTATTCGAAAAATTAAGAAAATTGATTAATCGGTTATTCGGGTTGATTTATCGGAAAAATTGGCGATTAATCGTTTCTTCTTTCATCAATAAGAACACAAAGAGCTATTTTTTGCTGAATTATCAAGTTAAGTCTATTGCGTTGGTTTGTTTAGGACAATTATAAATTATAAAATCAGTCATATTCCTGACAAGTCGTCACCGATAAGAATAAGCGAATTCTTAAATATTTCTGACTATACTTAATTTTACTGAATTTCTTACTTTATTTAAATTTGTTGATAAATCAAATTAGTTTTTATCAATTTTTTCATAGGATTTTACAGAAACTGTTTTATAGAAAATAAATTTTTCGAATTTAAAGCAATTTTATATTATTTTGTTTATAACATAAGTAACGTTATAGTGCTTGTAAGGAATATATATATATAAAAACATATATTTTGTTAAGGCTCTGCTTAGAGGCTTTAGCCTTTATAAAACTTCGCGTTCTGATGGATTTTTTGTCAGCATGAAATATATGTGTACGGAGGTTGAAAGCTCTATTTAAATTTTTTGGTCATGAAAATATAATTTTATTAAAATATATTTTTTAAAGGAATTAAAATAAAAATAAAAATTGTCTTTCATATTTCCAAAAGCGTTTATAACATTTTCTTTGATTCAGACGATTTGAAAAGTTTTTGATTGTATTATAGTTTATGTTTTTTCTACTATTTTCTTGCCAATGTTAAGAAAATAAGGAAGGTTTATGAAAAATAACAGAAAAATTCATATTAAAAATGTAGCCGGTTAATCGACCTATTTTTTTCATACAAAACATTTTATGGTAGTTGTAATCAGTAGTTGTATCATTGCGGTTAATATTTCTTTGTTATTAAGAAGGGTTTTATGTACTAATTTTTGAAATTATTGAAAATGATGTTTCCATTTTTCGAAAGAAGTTGTATAAAAAATTTATAATTTTGTTTTGCTTAGGTAACTAAAGTTTAATTACATTAACCTGCTCTCTTAATGAATGTTTTTATTTTTTTTTTGTTTATTATAAAAAAAAATATATTTTTAACGTGTGTTAATTTTATGTAAAAACAAATTTTATATACATTTGGTGTTAATTTTTATGGCATTTTTGTAAAATTTTTTTTTTAAAAAATTTAGCACTGAGGGTCAAAATAGTACTTTTGAATATTTTTTTTGATACCGAAAAAAAAATCAAATTTTCCATCCCTGATGTTAACACTAACATTCACTATGAACTGATACCACCCATGTAGAAGTGCTGGAGAATAACATCATTAATGCTATACCAACTAATGTCAAATTTTATGTGAATTTTTCGAAACATTTTTGATACACGTATGATAAAAATATCATGTTTACACTGTATATGACATTAAATGAATCCACTAATTCTTCTGTTTGTATTTTGTGAGGCATAACAATTGTACAAATTACCCTTAAGGTAAAAACGATAAAATCTTATAAACTATAAAGTTAGCAGCAACAAAGAAACAAGAAAATTTTATACAATTTTTCTTTTTTTTTTGGAGTTAACAAGCATAAAACTGATATTTAAAGTAAATTAATTTAAAATCAGATAAGATATTTATGTTTGTAGGTGAAGAAACAGAACAAGAACGTAACGTACTTTTTTTATATAAATTGTGACATTGAATCTATTTTATTTAAGTCCTTTTTTGTATTTTTGTTTGTTAACAGAGTTGCCGCATTTTAAAAGTTTTTGTAAACATAAAACACATCAATAGTAAAATTAACATTCGATATTCTATGGCTTTCATAGCCTAATGAACAACGTAATATAAACCAACTTTGTATGTTCGATTCTAAATTTTTATTCAAATAATTATTTTTTTTTATTGTCTTCATAAGTAAAAACCATAAAAAGTTGTTAGTATGCGAAGGAGACACTGGAGAGGAAATAATCTCTATTTCCAGTTTTTACAATTACCGTAGTATGTCGTTATTTTGTGCACGTTTTCTCTCAAAGCGACAATCGTTGTACTTTGAGTTCTTATTCTGGGTCAACACTATATTGCTGCAATATTATAAAATACTTAAGAACAGAGACCAAAATGCAAATATGTCCTCCAGGTATTTTATGTATATACAGGGTTATTTAAAAAATCTAAAATTAAATTTAATTGCTGTATAGAAAGTTTATTGCTGTAATTTGATGACATTTATTGCAGGATTTAAATTTTAACGGCTTTTGCTTATACAATGAATCTTTTTTTATATTTCATTCTAAAGTTCGTTCCTTTATAGTTGTTGTTGTTGTTGTTAACATTTAATTATTTTGGGGTTTTTGTTGCCGTTTAGTAGTTATTTATAGCCAGGGCAGCGACTTTCATGTAATTACATATTTGTAGTCAATAGTCCAAAGACGATTTTGATCACTTTTTTGATTCTTTAAATTAAAAATGTGTTTTAATAAAAAATAAATTAAAGAAAGAATTTGTAAATCTTGCTATAGCATATTCTAAAATGAGATTTATGTTTTAAGACAAAACTCTTGGTGATGTAAACATGATTTTTGTAAGTTCATATTTTTAGCGAACTTTTTACATTTTTAACTGCACTTTTTGAAATTTTCTTTTATGCAATTTCATTTAAAAACCGGTTTACTTACTTTTTATTTAAATTAAGTGGGTTTTGTCATTTGTGTTTAAAAAACTAAAAAATCAGTAAAATAAATCAGTTAAAAATAAATGTTTGAATTTTGCAAGTGGTATTGAAACACAAAAATTGGGAATTAAAATTAATTGGAACGTGCATTTAAAACATAAGACAGGAGACGAAATGAAATGGGACGGGGAACAAGCGAAGTAAAAACTTAAGATCAGGGGAACGAAATGGAATGGAACAGGGAGCTATTAGAATTGAAATACTAGACAAGGGAAACGTAATGGAAAGGAAATGGGAACAAGCGAAGTAAAAACTAAAGATCAGGCGAACAAAATGGAATGGAACAGGGAGATATTGGAATTGAAACACTAGACAAGGGGAAGGTAATGGAATGGAGCAGGGAACGAGTGGAATTGAAATTCGAGATAAGCGTAACGGAAGGGAACAGGGAACTATTGGAATTGAAACACTATACAAGGGAAATAAAATGGAATGGGGCAGGGAAAGAGTGGAATTGAAACACCAGATAAGGGGAACAAAATATTATGGAACTGGGAACGAGTAGAATTGATGCACTAGATAAGGGACATAAAATGGAAAGAAGCGGAAAACAGGTTGATTTGAAAAACTACTTGACAAGCGAACGAAATGGAGTGACACGGGGAGTAAGTGAAATTGAAATTCTTAACACTTGGAACGAAATTGAGTGAGTCTGGATTTTTCTAATATTTATTGATTTGAACATAATTTTTTTCCATTTAATCGACTTTTTTCTATTTTTACATTTTGCGAAAACTTATGCGTTAATGGTAATTATTTTTTTTTTTATAATTAGTATCCCAGGAAAAATTTAGTGATAGCAGCTTATTGATTTTTTCATTACCAATAATAACCTACTCCTGTCCACTGCATTACTTCTACAGTGAAACTAATGAGTTATTAATAATGTATTATGCCAGCTCCTTGCATACTGCATTACTTTCAAAGTGAAAATAATAAGTTACCAGCAATATGTTTTGTTATTTTTTTTTTTTTAAATTGTTAACAAAAAATCAGTTTTTATTATATGAATTGTAACCTGTTATTTTTGCCTTACCTATAACTAGTTATTTAACCCTTACCATTAACTAATAATTTTACTCCCTACTCGTAAGCTTGGAGGCAACTAGCTACCTCCACTAACATTCCTGTGTTAAAATAATAAGCTCATCAGGCAAACTCCAAACAGTTACTGCTCTTTCCTGGGATATTATAAATGGTAATAAAATTCAAAATTATCTTCATTTCTTAATGAATTAAAATTCTTAAGTAATTATCTATAATTTTAAAAATGGCATCCAACAAGAAGAGATTTTAAGAAATGTTTACGGAAAGTTGATCTTTTCGGCTACAAATATCTGAAATTTAGAAAATGTGACCTAAATTATTGAAGGGATACATTTGGAATTTTCTTTTTTAATCATCTCTTTCACACAGCTCAATCTGGGATACGGAAATTTGTAGGCTACTTTTCCGGTGTCTAATCAGACGGGGGTTCTAAAAAATCGATCATATGATACCACATGGTATGATTCATCAACTGTAATAGATCTCGTAATCTAAAGGGTGGTTTTTTTTTAGCAACTTTCTTTTTGGCAACACAGTTTTTGGCATCTCAGACGTTTTTGTGTAACATGTTACGGTCAAACATGTTCAGCTTGGTCTATAATTTAACCATGAATCGTCTTACAAGCGAGCAATGCTTGCAGATTATTTGATTCTAATATCAAAATTCGTGCTGTATGAGAAATGTGTTTCTAGCGAAAAATTGTCTTCAGTGACGAAGCTATTTTTTGACTCAAGCTAATTTTTGACTCAATGGGTACGTTAACAAACAAAATTACCGAATTCGGTGTGGAGAGCAGCCAAAAGCATTGCAAGAACTGCCAATGCATCTCGAAATATGCACTGTTTAGTGTGGATTATGGGCCGGTGGCATCATTGGACCGTACTCTTTTAAAGATGACGAAGACAGGAACGATATTGTGAATGGCGAGCGCTGATGATTATAAACTTTTGTCTACCCAAAATATAAGATCTAGACTTGGTTGACATGTGGTTTCAACAAGACGGTGCCACATGCCGCGCAGCACACGAAACAATGGCCCAATTGAGACGCGAGTTCGATGAACAGTTCATGCGATTTAACGCCTTTAGATTATTTTTATGGGGCTATGTTAAGGCTTGTCTATAGGGACAAGCCCGATACGGTTGACGACTGGAAGGTATGAGATACCGGCCGATATGTTGGAGATAGTATGCCAAAATTGGACCCAGTGTATGAACCATATGAGGCGCAGCCGCAGTCAACATTCACATGAAATCATCTTTAAACATTGAATTATATAGACCGTTCTATCTACTCAAATAAAGATTTCATACATTTCTCTAAATTTTATGTTTTTTTAAAATCAAATCCGAAAGCTCTTAAAAAATCACCCATTAGTTTAAACTAGATTTCAAGCGCAATGTAAACGCAACATAACCTCAATTTATTTTTTTTAGTAAAATTTCAAGAGTAAATACATATTTTAAAAAGGTTTTAAATTTGAATATTTTTGTCTAAAAATACCATTGTATATAAAAACAGAAAAATCAATTGTGTCTTGTTATTTTAATCAATAAAAAAAGTATAAAAAATTATGTCTTCTCTGTGATTTTAACTTGTTGTTGTGTAATTTTGATTTTATGTATGTATATGAAACTTTCAATACCAACTGCTCTGCCACAGGAAAAAGTATATCGTATCAGTGTAAAATTTATAATATTTATTGTCCTGTAGAATACGATTACAAAATGGAATCTCTTTTTCAGCAAAGTAGGCTTTGTTGAATATTTAACAATTTAGCAATTTTTTAAACAAATATATTGTTTAACTATGTTAAGAGTATTATATAGGGTGTCTCAGTAAGAATACACTATTTTATTTTAAAATAAAATCACATATTTTTTAAGATAGTTGTGAACTTTTTTATTGCATTGTAAAGAAGAATACGTTCCGATTAAGTAGGGAATAAAATATCTGTCAAATGATGGCTCAGATGACAGACCATTTTTCTTTTATGAGGTCTTTTGTCATAATTCGCTGCATAGTGCTTCGTAAAATTTGAAGTTGTTGAGAACGATGCCGAATGGATGTTTTCGGCGACACTCTCGTTTACAATAGCAATGTTTTCAAGACACCGACCGGTACGTTGACGCACAGGAGTTTTACTGTCTATAACCGACCCAGTTTCTTCAAATTTTTCGACCCCTATTCGAATGGTTGAAACATTAGGTGCACTTTTTCAACTGAAAATTCTTCAAAGTTTGCGAAGTTCTTGATTTTTAATAATCTCGATTTTAAATAATCGATTTGTAATAATCGGAATAAACATATGTGACAGGCCTTCACTCAGAATATTATGTAGTTAACTGTTTGTAGTTTAATAAAAGTTTTCCGTTCCATTCGAAATAATTTACTATCAATTTTAATTTTTTGCAGTTTGATTTATTTTTTTCATTTGTTTGAAATTTAATCAAAATTTACCTACAAAACGGAAACTTGGGGTTTAATTGTGTCCGTAACAGTTGTCTGTTTCAAAAATAAAATATTCAAAAATTTTAAATTTGTTTTTTTATTTAAATTGGTTGTATAGATATAAAATTTTTCAATACAAATTACAAGAACTTCATAAACACACATACATACACAAACATATTCACACAAAAAGTGTCTATAGCTTCATATGCAAACATACATTTTGTTTTGTACGAGTATATTAAAAAAAACAAAAAATATAAAAAGAGAAACAATTTAAAATAAATGATAAAAAAAATTTATTTTTTAAGGAATTGGTAGGTAAAATGTTGAAATTTATTTCAACTGATTATATCATTTGTTTCTTACGAATGTGTCAGTTGATTAATCAACATTTAAAAATGAATAAACAATGGCATTTAATTCAAATGAAAATTAAGTAGACCGGTTTTTAAATAAAATATCATTTCTTTTAAATGATATTTTCAGTTATTTTAACTTACAAACTTTTTTAAGTGTTCTTCGTACTGTTTTTGGAGAAAATTGAAAAATTTTTATAAAATTTTTTACTCGTATTCTATAGAAAAATAAATACTGTAAGCTTTATATTACTTCGACACACTTTTCTCTATAGGGAGACAGTTGGTTTAGAAAGCCTCATATACCATGAGTAGTGCTGAAATTGCTCTCAGATTGTGGTTGTATTCTATAACACGCAAAATATCCATTTGAAATTCAAATGTATACCGTATGTGCAAGCACTATCACTGTTAACACACAAATAACAATGTTGTTGTAATAAAATTTATAATGTATTTAAATTAAACAGGCTGACAAAATTTGAAAAAAGTGAAGACCCTGAAACTATGTTATACTCTTTACAGACTTCACAAAAAAAAAAAAAAAAAGCTTGAGGTACTCTGAATCCAAATCTTATCAAAAAAATCGTCATCAGATTATATTTTCGATATAAAATATTGGATTTTTAGGTGACATAACAAATTTTGTGACTAAAGCGTAATAAAGCCCGTCCCGAAAATAGCCCCAAAAAGATAATATTTGATCAGATCTAATTAGGTATGATTGAGTTTGTGTCCAATTTTGGGATCTAACTAGGTCTGGTATAATTAGACGTAATAACACTCAAAAAAGACATGAACTAAAATGTAAACAAAAATTTCCTTCGAAATAGCTTATAAATTGTCTTCAATTTAAGTAAAATTTTATTAAAAAAATTTTCTTAAAAATATAAAAATTCCTCAGTTTGAGGAAAAACGAAATAGTTTATATACTCAGAAATAGTTTATATTTTTCCTAAGTTATATTTTTTGATTTTAGGAAAAAAACAAGTCAATTAAATACAAATTTATCAATTTTTAAGAATAAACATCTTAGTTTTAAGAAAATGTAATTAAATTAAGTTTAGGTAAAAAAAAATTTAGAACATAATTTACTACTATTTAGTTCAAAAAATGTGTCTAATTTAAAATGAGAAAGTAATTGAACTTAATGTGTGTTCATTTATTTTTTCACGAGGAGTAAAGGGAACTAAATTTTAGAAAACCATTTCTAAATTCAGTTTTTAAGTCTACGATTTTCTAATTTTGAAGAATTGTTTTCTAAAAATTAGTTCAGACAATTAAAAACAAAAAGTAATAAATTATTTCCTATGTAATAATAAAAATTTAGTTGATTTTAGAAACTGATGAACTATTTATAAGGAAAATTTGCATGCAACTTAGTTCAGATAAATTTTAAAAATTTTAATAAAATATTGTTTTTTTAAGTAAAAGTTTTTTAATTTTTTAAAAATAATAATATTTGGTAAAGGATTTTTTTGTTTGTAAACGTTTAAATTATTTTTAATATTCTATTCCAAGAAAACAATCAATTAAAAACAAACCAGTTAGTTTTCCTAATTTTTAAGAAACAAGTAAAAAAGGGCTAAATTCGGCTGTGCCGAATCTTTGAAACCCTCCACCAAAGGGGATGAAGATGATATACGTATGTACTAAATTTTGCATGAACTGTAATATGAATATGTTTTGTCAATTTATGTAACGAACTTTTGTTATTTAGTTTTAGCAATGTTATTTACAGAGGTCTGCTCTGTTAGGGACTTTAACATTGTTCATTTTTACGTTAACTTAGTTATCATAGTATGTAAGACAATAAATGTAATCGAACAATAAGAAGACTTAATAACATTTTTACTTACTTAACAGAAAAAAAAATAGATACAGAAAAATTGTACAAATTTGTATGGAAAATTTAGAGGTACCTTCACATTTTCACTCATAACTTTTGAACCGCTTGACCGATTTTGCTCATTTTAAATACCAAACTGCTCGGGAGGATGTTCAATAATCTGGGTAAAAATAGGCACCCCCGCTTGCGTCTTCGCGTCGTGATCGTGATTTCAACAGACAGACGGACAGACAGACGGACATCGCTAAATCGACTTAAAATTGCATAAGGATCACGAATATATATACTTTATGGGGTCTTAAATCTATATTTCGACATATTACAAACGGAATGACAAACTGATATATACACTTAAAAAAGTTTGTAAGTTAAAATAACTGAAAATATCATTTAAAAGAAATGATATTTCATTTAAAAACCGGTCTACTTAATTTTCATTTAAATTAAAAGTCATTTGTTATTTATTTTTAAATGTTGATTAATCAACTGACACATCCGTAAGAAACAACTGATATAATCAGTTAAAATAAATGTCAAAATTTTACCCACCAATCCTTAAAAAATAAATGTTTTTTTCATTTATTTGAAATTATTTCCGTTTTTGTATTTTTTGTTTTTTTTTATTAATATACTCGTACAATACAAAATGTATGTATGCATATGAAGCTATAAACACTTTTTGTGTGAATGTATTTGTGTATGTATGTGTCTTTATGAAGTTCTTGTAATTTGTACTGAAAAATTTTGTATATATACAACCAATTTAAATAAAAAAACAAATTGAAATTATTTGTATATTTTTTTTTTGAAACAGACAGCAAACAAAATTTAAATTTGTAATAACTGTTACGGACTCAAATAAACCACAAGTTTCCGTTTTGTGGTTAAATTTTTATTAAATTTCAAACAAATGAAAAAAATAAATGAAACTGAAAAAAATCGGTAAATGATAGTAAATTATTTCGAATAAATGTATAAAAAAGTTAATATAGATGTTTCTTTGAAAAATAAATGTATCTTCCTTTATTTTTAAATGGAACGGAAAACTTTTTTTTTAAACTACAAACAGTTAACTACATAATATTCTGAGTGTACCCTCACCATATATGGTGGAGGGTATAAAAATATTATTAAAGGAAACAAATTAAAGTAATCATTAAAAAAAAACTATCGTTACAATCTTAACAGTCTTAAATATTGAACTTAAAGTAGCTTAAAATATATTTTAAAATTTAGTTAGCAAAGGGTAAAAAATTTCGAACTTGCGCTTTTATGTAATAAATTTGTATGTTGACTACAATACAAAATATCGCAGGCACATTTTATACATTACGGCATAATGGCGTTCCTATAATTGACGTAGTGCTTATTAAACTTTATATTTATCGAACCATTTCTTTCACTTAATAATAAAAAAGTTTAAATTTGTATATATCAAATAAAGTTTAAGCTAAAAATCCCATAAAATAAACTTATGACTTTTCCATTTTCCAATAATAACAAGAAATTTAACTGTGATATTTTGTATTTTTGCAACGATTTCCTTAAATTAGTTAATTTAATAAGACAAAAGACCCCCAGTGTTCCTTAGCTATTGATGCAGTGTGTCATGTAGGGCGTCCCTTTTTGTTGTTTTCTCAAGCAGAACCGTTAATTAACTACGAAAAGGATCTGACTTTGTCACAATTAATTACGTTTCAGGATATCCTGCAGTACATTTTTTTTAATTTGCTTACATTTTTGCTAATGAGATTTAATTTATATTTTAAATACATGAATTTAGTAGTAATTAAATTTCATTTTAAGAAAAAAATGTATAGCAAAAAGCTTGTAATGAGCAGTGTCCTCACAAAGCGGAAGTCCTCCGAAAGTGGAAAAATACTTACTCAATTAGTGTAAAGTACCTTTACCATAGAAGCAGGATAAGGATAATTTTCACTTAAAAGTAGTGCTATTTAACTTGATGTTAGAAAATATTTTCTTATTTTTAGCGAGTTAAGTCCTAGTTTTTCGTAAAAAAAATTATCTAATGAACTTAAATAAAATAAAATTTTTCTTAAAACCAAGAAAACATTTCCAAACTAACAGTACAATTTTAGATGATGTATGAACTAATTAGAAGGAAATTTTACTGTTTTCTAATGAAAAATTTACTTCTCAGTGGTAAAAATTTTTTATAATTTAGAAATTTCGATCAAATTTTAAGTACACTCACCATATATTTTCCGTAACCGAATTTAGTTTATTCAAAAAGTAATACGTAAAGTTTGTTTTTAAACGAAGAATCAATTGAAATTCATAGAAATATATTTTTTAACTATTTGAATCAGTCATTCAAAAAACAAACTATAAAAATTTACAGACATTCAGTAGGAGTTAATATTTTCTGTTAAATGTAAAATTTTATGTTTTCTGTTTTTAAAAATATAAATTCATATAATTCCTTATTGTTTTTTTTGCCAAAATAGTTTGTTTATATACAAAATTATTTCAATAAAAATTACAAGAAATTATTCAAATATAGATACACACAAGAAAATAAAAAAATATATACGTCTGTGTGTGTTGTGTTTTGTAAAATTTCATACAAATAAAAAAATTTCCATTTGAAAAACAAACCAAAAAATCGTTTTTTTCTACTTTTTGTCAGTTAAAAATTGATGGTTATTTTAAACTACTTTCAATTGCTTTTACTTCTTATGTCGATTATTAAACAATGATTGAAAATAAACAACAAAATGGGCTGAATATAATGAAAAATCAGCAGTCCTCTTTTTGATTGTATTTTCGATTAGTTTAATATGTATTTTAGATTATTTTTAACGAAATAATATTGTGAGTGTACAATTTGTTTCTTAATTTGATTAAATATTGGTAAAAAGTGTCTTTGGCGCCGTTTTCATATAAATTTTTCCTCTAAATAAGTTAATTTTTCTAAATTCTAGTTTATTTTTTTTTAAGTGAAGATTTGATCAGATGTGATATTTTCTATACGGGAAGACTGTTTTAAAGTGGATTTATGAGGAATAGACAATTTTTAGTTTTGCATACGAAGTTCGTATTTCAATTGACTACAATATAAATTTTCTCAGTACTAAGAATATTTATTCAGCATAGTGTACTCATATATTTATGTATAATCAGGAAATACAAACGAATATTATTTTCGACACTGTTATTTACATATATTAAATAAATGGAGCGAATATATCATTTTGTAAAATATAATAAAATTTATATTACTTGTTGTTGAAATATCGTTAGGTGAATTGTAAAACAACGTAACAAGAAAAATTTTTAAAACGAAATTTGTTGATGATTACAATTCGTTGGATTAAACTACATCACTATATACACAAAAATTTGCATCTCCACCATAAAAAATTGTGATTTTATAAATAAAATTCTACTATTAAATGTTTTTAATTTTCCACATTTACTTCTTGATTGCTCTGAAAAAAAATTTAAAATGAGATTAAGTAATTTTAAAGCATTATAAAAAATAACAATTTCAGTTACGCAATTTTATATTTCACCTAACGATATTCTATGTAATATGTATACATCTAAATCATTCCTGGGTAGGAAATATTTAATATGCTTAAAAGAGGGAGTTGTTTTTTTTAACTCATAAATTAAAAATCGACTGACATGAGTTGTGCTTTTTAACACAATTTTTGAAATTTTATTACAAAATATGTAAAAAATATGTTTATATTTTTTGTGAATTCCGCATTTAATATTTCATTAATAAAATGTTTTGATGAAATTGGTAAGGAGAACATTATATATAGTTTCTTTAAATAAGTGATTTTATAAACTGTATAGAACATCGGTCAGCCTACATCGCTGAAGCAAGGATGCGTAAACATCCGCCAAGAAGATATTTTTGGAAATTTCTATGAGGAGGTGTAAAAAGGGGAAAAGGCCGCCTTGACAGCATGCTCAAATTCTTATGACTAGATGTTGGAAATTTAATATATTTATGTGCTCCCTCGAGGAGTGAAAGAAACATATATGTGCGCTTACTAAAGTATTGGATAAGTCACTGATAAGATACTTTTTGGAATTTCATCCTTAAACCGCTTAGTTTAGAAACTTAAAATTTTGTTAATGTATTCCCTAGAGTATGGACAAATTCAATAACGAGGGAATTTTTGAAATTTGTTGAACGATCTTGAAAAAATATGTCTCCCCTCAACGGCCTATCCAAACCGTTTTGACTCGAATCCTGAAATTTTAAATATGTTTTCCATGAAGTAAGGGCTATATTAGTGATAAGAAATTTTTTAAAATTTTTGCCAGGAATGTGGTGAAAATTGGAAAGTTTCCTCCTCAATGACCTGTCCTGTCTGGTGAGAAACCTGAAATTTATAATATGGGTTCCCTGGAGTATGGATGAATTCAATGACAAAGAATATTTTCGCCAGGAACTTGATAAAATAAAATTTAAAGGGCCCGGTTAAAAATAATCATATATGTTCATGTATGTTTATGTATGGTGATCATATATGATTACATACATGAACATTAACGAAAATTGAGGTAATATGTAGATTTATGATCATGCATGAAGGTAAATAATGAAATATTTGTATTCATACATTTGTATATGTTTCTGGTTTTCATATATTTTTGCCATTAAAAGAATTATTTTTAATTTTTTTTAGTAAAAATGGTCAGGGTTTTTTATTAAATTTTTTTTAAATAAAAAATTTATTTTAATTTACATACAAAAATCTATAATTATAATAAAAACATCACGGTTTTGCTTGACGTATTAAATAAATAAACGAACAAATCAAATCTAGTTATGTATTCTTCTTTAGAACTTTGGCTTTATCCAATCATTTTATTTACCGAGAAAGGGCGAAACTTTTTGTCCTGCCTTTTAACACAAACAAATGGAAGATTAACGGCCTAGACTTTGGCATCTCAGCGGACATTTTTTTAATATCATGAACTACGTTTTACCCCAAAAAGTACAGCGCCATTCATCTTAAAACAGGATTTGATAAGTACTGAAATTGTAAAAGACATAAATTTATTGCAAAGAGTCTTAACCGCAAACTTACCAAATCTCATCAAATTCTAACATATCAAGCTCCATGTATCACATTATTTAAATATTTTCTTCAACAAATAAAATAAATCATACAAAAAATTTTGAACAATACAGAACAAATAAATATATATTTTTTGACACAATAAATTCTCATAAAATTTATATAAGAATATTAAAACCTTCAAAATAAATAAATATAAAAATTTTGAAATTGTCAATTTGAAGTTTAAATCAAACAAATAAATTAAAAAAAAAGTCGGTTCAAGAAAAGTAGGGATAATTCACTGACGAAAAATCTTTTCGAATTTTTGCCAGGGACTTGTTGAAAATGCTGATTCAAAGGGGAAAAGTCTCCCCCTTAATGGGCTGCCTATACCGCTTTGGCTAGAATCCTAATAACTGGAAAATGTATTCCCTGGATTATGGGCAAATTCACTCATAGTGAACTTTTTGGAAATTTTCCCTGGATTGTGGTAAAATAGAGTTCTAAAGAGGGAAAATTGCCTCCTTAAAGACAGTGCTAAAAATGGTTTAGTTAGTAACTTGAAATTTGGAGGAGTGAAATTAATACTTAAAATTTGGAAACGAAGTAGAATAAAACAGGAAACAAGTGGAAATGAAACACTTTACAAGGGAACCGACATGAAATGGAACGGGGAACGAGTGGAAGTCAAACACTAAACAAGCAGAACGAACTGGAATGGAGCGGTGAATGAGTGACATTGAAACTGTAAACAATGGAAAAGAAATGTAATGGAAGTGGAACTGAAATACTTGCCAAGGGGAACAAAATGGAATGGAACGGGGAACGAGTGAAATTGAAACATTAGATAAGGGGAACAAAATGCAATGGAATGGCAAATGAGTGGAATTTTAACACTTGAGAAGGGGAATAAAATGGAATAGAACAAGGAACGAGTGAAATAGAAACATTAGATAAGGGGAACGAAATGTAATGGAATGTAGTGTAATGGAATGTAGTGGAATTGAAACATTTCAGATGGAGGACTAAATAAAATGAAACGGGTAACGAGTGAAATTGAAACATTAGACAAGAGGAACGAAATATAATGGAACGTGGAACGAGTAAAATTGAAACATTAGACAAGTGGAAAGAAATGGAATGGTATACTGAACGAGTGAAATTAAAAATTTGGACAAGGGGAACGAAATGGAATGAAACGGAGAATGAGTACACTTGGACTACTAAACAAAGGGAAAGAGATTGAAAGCAGCGAGCCTGTATATAAATTATATTTATAGTAATGAACATATTTTTTTCTATTTTAAGAATTTTTGGCCAATTATACATATTAATGGTTCAATGGAATCAAATTTAATTTTATTAAAAAAAATTAAGGAATTAATTCATAATCGCATATTTTTTACTAATTTCAACAAGTTTCAATTGAATAATTTATTGTAACGATATTAACTTTTGAAATCGTTGATTTATTTCCATTAAATAAATTGAGTTCTTTTCTTATTGCAAATAATAAACACCGTTGAAATTTTCTATAGTAACTCTTTATTTCAATACAAGATACTTTTTTGAAACACTATTGAGTTTACACTTGCACAGAATACACAATTCAATTAATCGCCAATGCTTCTTCTTTAGCGTTTTATTATCAACTAACTGCCATGCCACATTGCTGGCGTATTTATATGTGCGCGGTAAAATAACTAGAATGTGGCAGCACCGTTCGGAAACTACATACTGGCAACTTTGAGAATGTTCCTTGAAGTTTGAAAGCAGGGGGGCAATTCCGAATAGAAATGCTTTGCGAAGTGATAAATAATTTATCATTTTCACTTCGCAGTTATTTTTCACTTCATGTTTTCATTTAGAGCGATTCCCATTCTCATTATGAAAAAAAATGTTGTTATGATGAATATCTGTCAATTTTATTTCATTCCACACGTTCCGTGAATTTTAAAGCAAAATTTTATTAAAAAACTTCAAGTAATTATTTTTTTTTTCATTAAAAAATATTATTTTACAATTACAATATGGATTAATAAATAAATAATATAAAGAAATGTCTTTATATGCTTCTGGAATAGAAACAAGAGTTAATTATTTCTTTGTTTTTGTTTTGGCTTTTATGTAGTGTTGCAAACATGGATTTTTCGAATGCGAGTTAAGCGTTTTTTGTTTTTGTAATAAAAATGTAATTATTGGTTTTATAAATTGTCTAATCCTTTGAAAATTAAAAATTTTGTAGAAAATTAAAAAAAATATATTAGAAAATATATACAATGTTAAAAAACAATCAGTTAAAAAAAGTTGCTAACAATGTTTGCAAAATAGTGCAACACTCACATTTTTTCATGAACTTTTATTTGGTGAAGAAAAAAAACTCATATGATAAAATTTTGACAGATAATTTTCGCAAAAGTTAAATCAAGAATCGGATTCTTTGCGATGTAGTGAAAATTTTTATCACAGCTTCACACATTCACAATCGGTACCCAGAACACCAATGCAACACTAGTCGTGGTGAAGGGTTGCCGTTGAAGGCAACTGTTTTTTTTTTGACATATGTGACCTGCTCCACGAAAAGGGACCACTGCGCCGAAAAAATTTTTTTTTACTTTTTGAGTGATTCTTATAGAAAAAAAAAACGCTCTTTCAAATGCCGCAAACCGCAAGTTTCTATGTCTTTTAGTATATATAATATTTGAAATTAAAAAAAATATCAAAATTTTACTCTTTTTTACTCCTAACACGCTTTTTTTGGTGGTTCTTCTGTATTTTGCTGCTTTTCACCTTTGTCTGATTTTTTTAGGAAGTTCTTCCAGTTTTTTTTTGTTATTTTCATCTCCGATTTATTCATCATTGTAGCACGTTTCTTTATAGATTGTTTATCTCCGTCTTTGTTTCTGGTTTTCACATCAGCTTGAGCTTTTTCAACTGCAGCTGTTTTCTTAGGGAGTTTTTCCACTTTTGCTACCGATTTTTTAGGAGTCTCAGTTTTGTTTTCAGTCAGTTTTTTTTTGTTCTTTTTTTTTGGTGACTGCCTTGTTTTCGGTTAATGTAAATTCTTCGGATTTCGCTGCCTGTTTCTTCATCATAGAGGCAACACTGCATAGTGAACATCGTACAAAGTACCAGAGAGTCGAAATACATTGCCAGATGATCAGGTTGAAGGAAGAGTTGCATAACCATGCGCAAAACACGGAAAAACATAGCGCTATTTTTTAAACGCGTTTTTCTCAATAACTTCTTTTCGGCGCAGAGGTCCCTTTTCGTGGAGCAAGTCACATATGGGAATCTATGTTTCTTCGAGTAAATGGAAATTGATAAATATAATTTCCGTAATAATATGAATACATATAATAAAATCTGAATAATGGCAATACACTGCATGTAGAAATATAGGATTGAAGCAAACAAAATTCATATTTTTTCTTGTCACAACTGAAGTATTGGGCCATCACAATCCAATCATTTGATTAGCAAGAAATTCTGGGCTGTCTATTTTCTTAACGGATACAATTTTATTACATTTTTTCTAGTACTTCCAAATTGATGTTCTAACTTTTTTGTTGTATTATTTATAATTTATCATATTTTTTTTATTAGGGTACAAAACCTTATTTTAATTTAATTTTTTTGTTGTTGTTGTTCATGTTAACGGTTTTTTTTTTTTTATATAATTTTTAAGTTGTTTTACTTTTACATTTTTCAGTAAAAATTTAATTTGAATGCTTGAACTTTTCTTGTTTGTCTAACTTTAGAGATTTTCTTGTAATTTTTTTTTTAATTATTTACAATTTGTGTTTTTTGTTTTCAAAGCTTAGTTTACTTTTGTAAAGTTATTTTGTTTGGAATCTCTTAATATGCTTTAATAAACGTGCAAAGTTTTTATTTGGTTTAATATCATAGGAATTTTTTTTATTTTTGTTTGTTATAAAGTCCAGTTATTAATATTTTTCTTATAAATTAAATTTTTTATCGCTTTTATCCCAGCGAAAATTCAGAAATTTGTTCCCATTACTTAATTTTAAATAAGAAGCAATAGCAGTAGGGGATTTTGTATATAATGCGTTGCCAAAACGTATTAATTTGTTTATTAGACGAAATAATTTTTGTGAGAATAACATAACTATGTAATAATTTTTTTTATTTTTGTAATTCGATGTATAAAAAACTGCATTAAAACCAGCTGCGCTTTAATAAAATTTTGGCTTTAGACACTACAGAATTTTCTGTATCTATGGTGGTGATTGCAAATCTTCCCCTGGACAAGTGGAATAGTAGCAGCGTCAACGTTATCGTGACGAAGACAAGAGATCACGAAGGTTATCAACAATATAGTGTCGGTAAGCATTGGATATCGAGACGAATGCATGAGATCTCAGATATCCGCAAAAATACAAATAAGCTACAATACAACCTACTGACAACAATAACAAATATTGGGGCTAATTATGTGTAGGGCTGTCAGATTATTTTCATAAAAAATCTTAATTTTTCTGTAAACGGCATTTTGCATTTTTTCTAACAAAAAATTGGTAATTCTGATTACGAGGTCAGCATGCAAGCAAATAGCGAGAGATCTCCGCTATTTCTTCAAGGTAAGATGAATTAATAGCGAAACTAATTCCGAGGATTTCTCGTATTATTCTACACTCAGAATATTATGTAGTTTACTGTTTGTAAATTTAATAAAAAAAATTTCAGTAAAGTTAAAAACAAAGGAACATTCATTTATTTTTCAAACAAATATTTATTTTAACTATTTTATACATTTGTTCAAAATGATTTACTGTCATTTACCGATTTTTTTCAGTTTCATTTATTTTTTTTCATTTGTTTGAAATTTAATAAAATTTTACACACAAAACGGATATTTGTGGTTTATTTGTTTCCATTAAAGTTATTTTATATTTGAATTTAGTTTGCTGTCTGTATCGAAAAAAAATTCCAATATTGGTTTCTATTTAAATTCTTTGTTTATATACAAAATTATTTCAATTCGAATTACAAAAACTTCATGAGCACACACACATAAGGCCATTCACACAACATGTATTTGTAGTATGTGAGTCTACATTTTGTAGATTAAAAAGCAAACAAAACTACAAAAAACTGAATCAATTTCAAATAAATTTATAAATCAGTTATTTTTACGGAATTTGTAGGTAAAATTTTAACATTTATTTTTAACTGAATAATCATTTATTTTAATGATGTGTCAGTTGTAAAAACAACATTTAAAAATAAATAACAAAAACCATTTAATTTAAATAAAGAGGAAACAAAGCGGTTTTGAAATAAAATATAATTTCTTTTAAATGGTTTTATCTGTTATTTTAACTTACAAACTATTTTTAACTTACAAACTATTTTAAAAACAGCTCTTCGCCATTACATGTTTCGGGAATCTAAATATGTAAGAATCTGAATATGTCGTTGTGCTAGTCTTCGAAACCTTCGTCGAAGTATAGCAGGAATCGTAGCCCAATTAATGCTCCCCTTCAGGTTTGTCAGATACTAAAGGGTGGTTAAATTTTAAGGGCCGATGTTGAATGTGAACCACACCTAAACGTCAAGCTATTTTCTGCATTTCATTTTACATTTCTCAATTTCAGACTAACTCAATTTGAATCATGGAAAGATACACAATCGAGTAACGCGTTAAAGTTATTCAGGCTTATTATGAAAATGGGCGTTCAAATCGAAATGCATTTCGTGCACTTCGTGATTTTTTTTTTTGTCAGCATAATCGACCAAATGTGTCCACAATCGGGAGAATTGTGTTCTGCTGAAAACATTGCTGTTGTTCGCGAAAGTGTGTCATGAGATCGGCCAAGAATTTACCGTGAATGGTGTTCGCTATCGCGAAATGATAACGAAGTTATTGTGGCCAGGAATTGAGGATATGACCCTGGACGATATGTGATTTCAACAGGACGATGCCACTTGCCACAGAACTAACGAAACAATGGCTCTTTTGCGCGACAAATTTAATGGCCGTGTTATATCACGTGGTGGCGATGTCAATTGGCCGCCAAGATCATGTGATTTGACACCGTTGGACTATTTTAATTGGGGTTATTTGAAAGAAAAGCCAGCAACAATTCAAGAGCTAAAGTATGAGATAATTGGGCACATTTACTGCATAGAACCTCAATTAGGCCTCAGCGTCATCAAAAATTTGGACCATCGGATGAAGGTGTGCCGCCGAGGTCGTGGCGGCCATTTGGCCGATATTTTCTTCCATACATAATTGGACTATACCATATTATCATAATAAAAAGAAATAACAATAATTTCCTAAATAATTTGTGTATTATTTAAAATCAACATCGGCCCTTAAAACTTAACCACCCTTTATTTTCGTTATACCCAAACAAATCTTAAAATATCCCCAATGAAAAAATGGATAGAAATTCATTGCGCTAAAAATTGGTTTATAAAATCTGCTTTAACTTAAATTAGAAACATAAAAATTGCGCAATTAGGTAGAAAAATTGCACTTAAAATAGGAACTAATTTTGTGATCCAGGTACTTGAATTTTAAATTATTATTTATAATTTCATATCATGAAATTTTTTAAAACATTTTTGTAAGATGCTGGTAGGTAAATTTGTTTTTTTGAAGGAAAAAGAGAATCTAAGTACAACCTGTTTAATTTATTTCGACCACTTCGGGGATTAAACAGATGAAATAAGGAGAAGAAAATCAGCTATTTTAGAGTAATTTTTTGTTTATAAACATGTCAAATTTCGGATTAAATTTTCTTTGTTAATTTTTTTTTAACATGAAAAAATATTAAAAAAATATTATTTACAAAAAGTGCTGTTCATACGATTCGTTGAAATCAATGACACCTTTACCAAGTGTAGGGAATCTAAAAGCCACAAAATATTTAAAAGTTCAACATGTGATGGTTTATTTTTTATTATTTTTTGTTTGTTTAAAGTAACATTTAATTAAAAAAAACTGCAATAAAATAAATTTACTATTTGTATTTTTTTATTTATGTAAATATATTTAGTGAATGTCAAACTTTAATTTATCCAGTTGTTGAATCCAATTAGAGAAAACAATGATTTCATGCATATTTTTTCATATTTATTAAAAAATTATTTTGGTTGTAAAGTTTTGTTTACATTTTTTTTTCATACTGAATTGTAAGTTAACCACATATTTGTGGTTAAAAAAGTGTAAAATATGTTTTGAAAATATATTTATTATCTATGTTGCCATAGAAATAATTTTTAATACTAATTTGGAAACTAATGCAATATTAAATTATAACAACTTTTGTTGGTTTGAAAACAATGGATAAAAAGGAATTTCGTGTGTTAATTAAGCATTGCTTTTAAGCAAAAAAAAAAAAATAAAAAAAACACTGTTGAAGTCAAGGCTTGTCTTGGTAAACATTATTCGGACTATGCACCAGGAAAATCAACCGGTGAAAAGTGGTTCGCCAAGTTTAAACGTAACGAAATGAGCACCGAGAACGATACACGCAGTGGACGCCCTAAAGAGGCTGTTACCCATGAAAACATCAATCAACCATAAACAACAACGAATTGATTATCCTAAGCTGTGTTTGATCCTTTTCAATCGTATTAAACCCGAATTTATGCGTCGCTCTGTGCCAATGGATGAAACATGTCTCCATTATTCAAATTATACTTGGTATAGAGTATCAAGTAGTTGGCAGGCCAGACTTTTATTAGTGTACTAGTTTATTTTAAATACTCATTTAACGCATTCATGACCAATATTATAAACTTCGCCTGTTGGTGGGCTTGCCGATCAGAGGGTGGGTGTGGAGCATTTCAATCTTGCTCCCTTGGTATTATTTACTTTGTCGATTAAATTGATGATTTAAGATTATATTGTAAACAGTTGATTATTATGGTTTGCTCTGGCATTTTCTTTTATAAGTTACCTACCATCTTCTTGTTTATCAACTTTCCTTAATTTATTTATAATTAAAAGTTAAATTGAAATTTTAACCACAAAAACAAATTATATAGTTATTTTAAATTGAAAATCTAACAAATTGCACTAAGAGAATTATCTTGATGAAATTAATAAATTTTTGAAATTTAACTAAAACTCATCCACTGAATCTTAAAGGTTTCCTAAGAATCAAAAAAAAATATATCATATCCCATGTAAATATATATAAACATAAAGGGTGTCCCAAGAAGAACGCAATTTTTAAATCTGGCAACATTCGAAGTGTCATTGTTTGACATTTGAACAATTGTTATTGTTTGCTAGTAGAAGGTACGAGGTTAGTAAAAATGGAGCGCTACACGAATGAACAACGCATTCTCATTGTGAAATTGTTTTACCAAAATGGTGAAAGTTTTGCGGCTACAGTTCGCAAATTGCGATCAATTTGGGGTCACAATAATGCTCCAAAAGAGTCAACTGTAAAGAGATTAATGGATAAATTTGCCGAAACTGGGTCTGTTAGTGATGTAAAGACAACAACGCGCCATCGACCAGGTCGATCGACCGAAAATGTCGCAGCTGTACGTGATGATGTCGCTCAAACTCCATCCACCTCAATTCGACACCGAGCTCAGCAAATTGGTGTCTCCAAATCCACTTTGCAGCGAATTTTGACGAAAGATTTGCATCTTCATGCATACAAAGTTCAATTGACTCAGGAACTGAAGCCAGCTGACCATGGACAGCGAAGGGAGTTCGTTAATTGGGTATTGGAGAGACAACATGAAAATGCTGATTTTGCCGATAAAATCATCTTCAGTGACGAGGCCCATTATCATCTTGATGGCTTCGTCAATAGGCAGAATTGTCGCATTTGGGGTGAGGAAAATCCTCGAGTGATTCACGAGAAGCAAATGCATCCTCAACGTGTCACTGTGTGGTGTGGTTTTTGGGCTGGAGGAATCATTGGACCTCTTTTTTATGAAAATGAGGCAGGTCAAGCGCAAACAGTCAATGGTGTTCGGTATCGTGAAATGATAACCAGTTTTTTCTTGCCTAGAATTGAAGAAATGAATGTGGAGGGCCAGAGAAACAATTCAATTGCTGCATCAGTCATTTACCGGTCGTGTTATTTCGCGTTTTGGAGATCAGAATTGGCCGCCTAGATCGTGCGATTTAACACCATTAGATTTTTTTCTTTGGGGTTTTTTTAAATTGTCGATGGTTTACGCGAATAAGCCGACGACGACTCAAGCCTTAAAAGAGGAAATTGGACGCTGCATTAATGAAATACCGCAGCATTCATGCAAAACGGTCATTGAAAATTTCATTAAAAGATCGCGTGCATGCCAGCAAAGCCGCGGCGGCCATCTGCACGATATATTGTTCCATACATAACCTCATTCTGTCTACGATATAATAAAGTTTCACGATTTTTTTTTAAATATCTGTGTTTTATTTAAAATTTAAAAATTGCGTTCTTCTTGGGACACCCTTTACATGATCATACATGAGCTGGTATATGATCATACATGGGCATACATGGTTATATACTTCCATACATTGTTAAATATTTGATCATACATGATTTTATATATGACTGCACTCAAAAAAAATGAACTAGAATTTATAAAAATTAACTTATTTAGAGGAAAAATTGAAATGAAAACGGCGCCAAAGACACTTTTTACCAATATTTAGTAAAATTTTCCTTAAAATTAAGAAACAAATTTTACTTAAAATTTGGTCAAAATTTCTAAATTGTAGTAAAATTTTACTACTAAGAAGTAAATTTTCTCCTAATTAGTTAATACATCATCTAAAATTGTACTGTTAGTTAGGAAATGTTTCGTTGGTTTTAAGAAAAATTTTATTTTATTTAAGTTCATTAGATAATTTTTTTTTTTTACTAAAAACTAGGACTTAACTCCCTTAAAATATGAAAATATTTTCTAACAACAAGTTAAATAGCAAATCTTTTAAGTGAAAATTATCCTTATCCTGCTTCTATGGTAAAGGTAATATATTTTACCATATATTTTAAAGTACTTTACACTCCTCCCACTTTGGAAGGACTTTCGCTTTGTGAGGACACTGCTCTTAACAAGCTTTTTGTTATACAATTTTGTCTTAAAACTAAATTGAATTATGCTTAATTCATCTATTTAAAATATAAATTAAATTTCATTAACAAAAAGGTAAACAAACTAAAAAAAGTGTACTGCAGGATATTCTGAAACGTAATAAATTGTTACAAAGTCAGATCCTTTTCGTAGTTAATTAACGGTTCTGATTGAGAGAACTACAAAAAAGGACGCCCTAATTGACACACGGCATCTATGGCTAAGGAATACTGGGGGTCCTTTGTCTTCTAAAATTAACTAATTTAAGGAAATTGTTGCGAAAATACAAAATATCACAGTTACATTTCTTGTTATTATTGGAAAATGGAAAATTCATAAGTTTATTTTATGGGATTTTTAGCTTAAACTATTTGGCATATACAAATTTAAACTTTTTTATTATTATGTGAAAAAATATAGTTCGATAAATATAAAGTTTAATAAGCGCTACGTCAATTAAAGGAAAGACCTTACGCCGTAATGTATAAAATGTGCCTGCGATATTGTAGTCAACAAACAAATTTATTACCCTTTGCTAACAAAATTTTAAAATATATTTTAAGCTACTTTAAGTTCAATATTTAAGACTGTTAAGATTTGAGATGGGCACGTGAGAGATTTTTGACTCACGCATGATCACGAACCAAAAATTACAATTATGCACGATAGTTTTTTTAAATGGTTACTTTAATTTCTTTTATTTAATAATATTTTTCTTGAAAATTAGGAAAACTAACTGATTTGTTTCTAATTGATTGTTTTTTTTTTTGGAATAGAAGATTATAAATAATTTAAACGTTTTCCAACAAAAAAATCCTACACCAAGTTTTATTATTTTTTTAAAATTAGAAAACTTTTACTTGAAAAAAGGAATATTTTATTAAAATTTTTAAAATTTATCTGAACTAAGTTGCATGCAAATTTTCCTTAGAAATAGTTCATCAGTTTAGGAAAAAGTTTATTACTTTTTGTTTTTAATTGTCTGAACTAATTTTTAGAAAACAATTCTTTAAAATTAGAAAGTGGTAGACTTAAAAACTGAATTTGGAAATGGCTTTCTAAAATTTAGTTAATTTTACTACTCGCTAAACCTAATTTTATTACATTTGAGTATGAATTTTCCTAAAACTAAGATGTTTTTTCTTAAAATTAATACATTTTTATTTAAAATACTTCTTTTTTTTCCTAAAATCAAGAAATATTACTTAGGAAAAAATATGAACTATTTCTGAGTATATAAACTATTTCGTTTCTCCTCAAACTTAGGAATTTTTTTTCTTTTCAAGAAAATTTTTCTAAGTTTTAATAAAATTTTACTTAAATTGTGGACAATTTATAAACTATTTTGAAGGAAATTTTTGATTACATTTTAGTTCATGTCTTTTTTTTGGTATATGGTTTGGTTTGGTTTGGTATATGGTTATTGATTGTTATATGTGCTCATATATTATTCATGAATGCTCATATATGAAAAAATTAAAAAAAAAATAAAATAATAGTTCCGCTGGAATTATTGGAATACTTTCCTTGCAAAAGTTTATTGCTTTTTTGCGAGCTTTCATTTTAAAATATTAGGGTAGTTCATTAAGGTGGAAGCAACTGAGATCTGGTGGGTTAATACTAGAACGGGTTACTTGAGGTCAATGGCTCCTTCGAGGAAAACATCGGTCTCCCCGAGACAAAAAACATTGATATACAACACTTTAGATCCGACGGTAAATGGCGAAGATATAAAGAAAAATATAAAATGGCGACCCCTACGTTCGGCAAAAAAAAAAAAAAAAAAACATTTTCGAAATTTTCTTGTTAAAATACTTTATATTTGAGGGTGTACGGTGAACTTTTTTTTTTTTGCCTGTAAGGTGGTACGGTCTAATGTTCATATATATTTCGATTTTTACATGGGATGCAATATTTATTAAAAGTTTTGTAGACCAAATAAAGAAGTTTCATTAAATAACTATTTTTTTTTAAATGTATAAGCTTTTGAGAATTTCATTAACTTACTGAAAAATTACTACATTATTATTCATTCAATAAAATTTTGTTCTGTGTAAAAAAATCAGAAAAAACTTTAAATGAAATACAACAGTAATCTTACAATAAGCCTCAGGTAAGAATACAGTAGATTATACTTAAAACACAAAATAAAATTAAGAGAGTTAGTATTTTTTGTGAATATTACACTCCAAGTAGTATGTAAGTAATTGAATAACATTGAAATATTAATTTCAAATATAATATAAAACTTAATGGATTTAAAAAATTTTGTAATAAAAATTTATTATATCTTTACAGAAGTGGTGCAGTGCATATTATAAAATAATATTATTTAATTTCATAATGTTAGTCAAAAATTATGATATGAAGCAACAACAATAACATAAAGGAAAGTATCATCTTTGTTAAAGGCATGTAAACAAAATTAGCTGGTAAATGTTTAAGAAGTTTCTCAATATCTTAGATACTATAAAGGTGGCTTAAACTTGATTCTACAATCAAGTCTAAAGAGAACCGCCCCCTCTCCCCTCCCTCTATAGATAATCTGATGATAATACTTAATAATATATCCCAGCAAATTTTTTTAGAACAGATCATCCTTGAAACTATTCTAGTAGAGGTTCTTTTACCATCGGTTCCATGGAACAGGTTGTAGAACTGATTCCCTGAAGTCAAAATATACGATTTCACTGTCCAAGAAATAGTTTTATTACTGGTTGTCGAACTGATTCTTAAGTAACCTATTCTAGTTTGGATGAAATGAACCTATTGCTAATGGGTCAAAGTCCATACAAATAAAAAACCAGTTTTAGAACATAAATTGGAACCTATGCTAAAGCGATATAAATTGTTATGCTGGGATTAATTTTCAACTATTGGTTCTAGGACAGTTTCTTTTTATATCCTCCACCCTATACCCTATATATCAGTTTGTCATTCCAACATGTCGAAATATAGGTCTAAGACCCCATAAAGTATATATATTCATGATCCTTATACAATTTTAAGTCGATTTAGCGGTGTCTGTCTAACTGTCTGTTGAAATGACGATCATGATGCGAAGACGCAAGCAGGGGTGTCTATTTTAACCCAGATTATTGGACATCCTCCCGAGCAGTTTGGTATTGAAAATGAGCAAAATCGGTTCAGCAGTTAAAAAGTAATGATTGATACCTCAAAATTTTCCATACACAGAATAAAATTACAAAATTCTGTTTGTAATATTGAACATCGTCCATAGAACATTTTTGTAAATACAAAAAAAAATATTTTTTAAAAAGGCACTAACAATGGAATTTGTATATACAAAAAACTTTTTGTTATTTTTTTGTTACTTAAATTTTTATTTTCAAAGAATTTTTATATGAAAAGTGAGAATTTACAAATGTTTCAAACAAAAAATTGTTAGAAATCGAGTTTAAATTTTAACAAATATTTTTAATTACTTTAAATTTTGTGATACTTTTTTCTGTGTACAAATTGGTGTATTTTAGTACAATTTCATAGTAGCAACTGGTACATAATATATTTTCTCATATTTTTTCACCAGTTGCTTAGAAATGAATAATATTTCGTATTCACCTCATATAGTTTTTTTCACCACAAAAATTTTTTTTTACCACAAAAAGTTTTTTTCACCTCAAAAAATTTTTTTTCACCTCAAATTTTTTTTTCAACCAAAAAATTTGTTTTAGCATTCAAAAAAGTTTTTCACCTCAAAAAATTTTTTCACCTTCATAATTTTACTTGAAAAGTTCTTTACATTATTTGTATCAAAAAAAGTAGAGAATATTTTTTGAGGATATTGGTGAAGGGTACTTAAAGATTCGGCACAGCCGAATTTAAGCCTTTTTGTACTTGTTCAAAGTTTCTCTCTGTCTGTTGCAAAAATTGATTGTAAATTGTGTTTGGAATTTGTGTTAATACAGGGTGGAGCGCAAAAACTATCATCGTATTTTATTTCACTATAACTTTTGTTTGAAGTGAAATCTTATTAGGTTTTTAACTGATTATGTTTATTCGCACTCATAATTTCGGCTACAATTAATTGTCGAACATTTTATTCGACAAATGGCCACTGTTGGCGTTGATGCAAATTTAGAGTTATTTGAAAATATTTTGCATAACTGTGCGCACTGTTTTTTGAGTCGTCCATTGTGCGAGGACTGCGTAAAGTATGACAGTAAAATTGGCAGATCTGGCTGGCGAAGTCAAATCACCAAAACGCGAGATTCCAAGCTGTGGGAAGAGGGATCCTACAAAATATGTATTGTGTCGCACATGTAGTCTAAATCTATATCGTCAACTTTCAGTAAAAAAATTTAGTCAGCATGGCTCTAAAGCGGTGGCCGTTCACCATAATAGCATTACCGTCAGCTCTTTCAAAAACCCAAGGTGATTTTGGGAGAGTGCAATGGTGCTTCATGAATTATTAGTGGATTTTCCGTCCCCCAGATATAAAAATGAGCCTCATCGCTCATGATTAATATTGATGGAAAATCATGCACTTCGTCGTTGAGTTCCAAAATTTTACGTCTTTAAAGTATATCGACTTATTATTATTTACTATAAATTTTGCTCGCGTTTATTCTACGAATGTCAAAACCAAACTGCAAAAATGGCAGCCTATTGGAAAGGGTGATACTTATTGCCCCACCTGATCTTAAACCGAATGAAAATGATAAAAAAATTTTATATGAATTTTCTTTGTTTTATAAGATTTTTTTTTTTTGTGGATTCACGTGTAAAAATTATCAGATATAAACAGATCTAAGTAGACAAATTTGAGATCCAATTGAATCTGATCAAATCTAGGCAGAACTGTCGCCTAGATTTGATTATTTTGCTCTGAAAATATAATAACTGACCAGATTAATACCAGACATGAACAGATCTGATACTGGACATGATCCAATATGGCCAAATTTGCTTATATAGGGTGTCCCAAGAAGAGCGCAATTTTCAAATTTTAAATAAAACACAGATATTTAAAAAAAAAATCGTGAAACTTTATTATATCGTAAAGTAAAAATTTAAAAATTGCGTTCTTCTTGGGACACCCTATATATGGCCCCAAAAATCACAATAATTAGATCAGGCATGAGATCTAATCAAATTCAATATTATATAATTACAATATATCTAAGCACATCTTATTGGATCTTATCTTTATTTACACAGAATTTACTAATTTTTAAAATCTTGTTTTAAAATTTGTATTCATTATTAAATTTTGTTGTTACTGCTAAAATTGAAATATTATGTAGTTTACTGTTTGTGGTTTAATAAAATAGCAAAAAATTGTCGCAAAATTTTATGTTATTAAAAATATTTCTTAAAATTCATCTTTGATTTCAAACAATTTTTTGTTAAAAAAAAAAAAAATAAAATAACGAAAAGTCTTTTGTATTTACAAATTCCATTGTTGGTGCTTTTAAAAAAAATAATTTGTATTTACAAAAATATTCTATGAAAAATGTTTAATGTTACAAAGAGAATTTTGTAATTTCCTTAAATCCGTATAACTTTTTTATACATTTGTTCAAAATGATATACTGGCAATTACGGATTTTTTCAGTTACTTTTATTTTTTTAATTTTTTTGAAAGTTGATTGTCATTTGAGCCCTTTTTATGGCATTTTCCATCATTTTGGCCAAAACTTCCGGCGATAGGTCCTCACATTCTTGACGGATATTGTCTTTAAGAGCTGCAAGAGTCTGAGGCTTGTTGACATAAACCCGCGACTTCAAAAAGCCCCACAAAAAGAAGTCTGGAGCGGTCAAATCAGGCGATCTTGCTGGCCAGTGCAAATCGCCAAAACGGGAGATTAGGCGCCCGGGAAATGCATCCTTCAGCATATCGGTTCTGGCACGTGCAGTGGGTGGCGTTGCACCGTCCTGTTGGAACCACATGTTTTCCAATCCCAATTCATCAAGTTGCAGCAAAAAGAACTCATTGATCATTGCAGTATATCAGTACAGTAACCGTTTGGCCCGCGAGGTCTTCGAAGAAAAAAGGTCCGATGACTCCTCCAGCGAAAACAGCACACCATACAGTGACTTTGAGCGGGTGTAATGGCTCTTCGTGGGTTACACGTGGATTTTCAGTGCCTCAGAAGAGTAAATTTTTCTTATTTACGCACCCGCTAAGATGGAAATGGGCCTCATCACTCATGATTATTTTTGATGAAAAATCATCTTCATTATTGCTCAAATAAATAGTCACCAATATTCCGCGTTCTGGAGCAGTGTTGCGTAACATTGTTTATTAACGTGTATTTCGCATCTGTCAAAACAGAACTGACATTAGGGGCCAATCGCAAAATTTATAGCATTTTCTGATAGGAGGATTACTTTTGCGCCACCTTGTATTTATTTTAATTCAAATTACAAATACTTGAACACACGTACATAAAGACATTCATTAATAGTGTGTGTGTTTACATTTTGCAGATTAAAAAAACTAAAATAAAATTAAAAAAAACTGAAACAATTTTAAATACATTCAATTTTACTAAATCGGTAGGTAAAATACAAATATTTCTATTTAACTAAATTATCATTTGTTTTTACTTATTTCAGTCAATTGTTTAAAGAATATTTAAAAACAAATGACAAAACCTATTTGATTTAAACGAAAATCAAAGTAGACTGGTTTTTAAATGAAATTTAATTTTTTTTAAATTACATTTAGTGTTCTCTTATTTCACCAACTAAGTAAAGGAGTAAATTAGTAATTTTTTTTAAGTCATTCAATCAAAATTTCAATTTATTTCCCATAATAAATTTCTAATACCAAACATATGATATAAAATATCAAAACAATCAAAAGAGCACTTAATGTTAATATTTCATAAAATTTTTCTAAATCATTCTATGTGTTGGTATTTTTTTTAATACACGCAGAGAAAAAACATGATCACTGCTACTATATTGTGCTTGCTGCAATCGGGTATGGTTGTCCCATCGCTACCATCATTATTATAGTAAATATTTCACTATTTTATGATTGACACCTTGTATTTTATAACATGATTGGCTGTAAGCATACTGTGGTAACAAAAATTCTGACTATGAAAAAAATATGATAATTATGTAACCATAAAATGCTGTCAACAATCAATGAATAATTATACATCAAATAAAACATGACTTTGACATTTACAGTCCTAATACGAGTATTGCCTCGTATTCATAAAAACCAAAATGTCTTAAAAAAACAATCATATATTGTTTACTACAACTGGACAGAAAATACCTTTCATGTGGCATTAAAACATTTCATAAATTGACCTATTAAGATCCACTTTATTTTTTTTTAACTTTAGAAGATTTTTTTGAGGGTTTTTTCGAAAATTCCTTATACATGTAATATTATTTACAATAATCAATTCATTGTCAAAAAGATTCTATATAAAGATTTTATATGGATCATATTATGATAAGCCAGAAATCATAATATAGTTATGGGGACCATAATGTAATAACATTTTGAGCATACTATGAGTACATGCAATCATATTATGATAAATTCAACATCATATTATGTTTATACAGAATCATAACATTGTAATATTTGAATCATAATATAACTGTAGGGACCATATTATGATAAAATTATAGATATTTTATTATCATAATATGATAACCATAATATAGTACGACTATTGTTGGCACAATCATAAAACCAAAAATATATGATGCTCTTCGAATATGATTCTCCCAACCATGTTTTTTCTTTGCATGTAGTATTAATAAAAAGAGCATTAAAAGTTTTTATTTAAGATTTATCGAGCAAACATTTAAAATGTTTAAACTTTTTAAGTGAGTTTTATTAATTTTTGTGTTATTTGTTCTTTTTGTTATTTATAATTTTTCAAAAAGTTTTGAAGCTATAATTTGTATTTATTTGTTGTTAAATGATTTCATATTAATTCTTTAAAAAGTAAATTTCAAATATTTTATTTGTGTGTTAATAGTAACTAAATATTAGATTTTGATAATGATGTTTTGAAAGTTTGTAGTTAAAGAGGGTGTGAAATATTCCATGAAGTGGGTTCAATAAACTTTTTTTTTGTTAATTTCTTCTAAAAAGTCTATAAAGTTTTCTTTTATTAATTTTAATTTTTTTACAAAATTTTAATTTAATAGATTTTCCAAAGAGCATTTGTTAAAAAAAAATTATTATAAACTTGTCTAATATGCCTGATATAGAACAAAATTATCTTTAATGGGTCAAAGCTTTACACTTTGAATAATTTCTTATAACAGACCACCATGTCGTATGAGTTATATTTATTAGTTATTTTTTAACTATGCCATAGATACATATTTCTTATTTAACAGTTTGAAAAATACAAAAACCATTCAAGTAAAATCCCCCCAAAAAAATACAGAATTATTTCACACTATGACCACAAAAAAAAAAACATTTGAAATTTTTATTCCCTCTTGCTGAGATTTTACGGTAAACAAAAAACATAAACATAAAATAGTGTTTTATACCTGTCACATGTACTATAAATCAACCGTCATTTCTTTACGTAAATTTATAGTAAAAAAAAATCCCTGCAGTGATTTATTATTGTTCACTAAGAGTTAAAAGCACAGAAAGCAAACATTTCAAAAATTGAACATGAGATATGTGATTGGACATGAAATAATATATCACACTAACATTCACACATATAAATTTGTAAAAGTCACAGGCTAAGTTGAAAATATTTTTTTTTGTCTAATATTTCATTTTATAAAATATAAACTGTTGCTTTTAACTTTTTGCCTGTCAATAAAATTATTTTATTTTTTATAAATATGACTGTAATTGTTTTATACATGCAATCCCATTTTGTAAATTTTAAATGATGTCAAACGAAGAAATGCAATTAAGTTATTTGTTTTTAGATGAATTTAGTAATATTTTTTTTTAATATATTTTATTATGCAACAAAATGAGGTTCATAGTCTCACGATATGGCGCTGTGTTACCACATTTAATTTTTATGGCCGTTTAAATTATTTTTTTTTTTTTACGTTAATGTATGGAAAAGACTCGACTATTTAGTTTTCGGTCACCCAGAATGAATATTTATAAGGAAAATTAGTAATTTTCAAAAGTCTTTGGCAGCCTCTAATGAAATTTCTAGCTAAACATTTTACCATTCCAAATAATAGTTTAAGGAAACCTTTTTGTTTGTTTTTTTTTTTAATAAATTAACCACTGAAAATGAATGATATTAGGTACCAGAGAACTGCAAAATCAACTTTTTTCTTGATTTAATCATACACAAAAATTCTTGTTCACATTTAATAATTCAACAAAATTCATTGTAGAATAAAATCAGCATCATGTTACTGAACGCGTAATTCGGATCAGTTTGAATCATATGTCGATTATGTTTACTGCAAATTTAATCACTCAACAAAAAGTCAGCTTTGAATAAATCAGAAAAAACAACAATTCATAAATGATATTGTTTACATTAGGGTGGGACTTAAATCCGCTTTTATATAATAAAAATATTCTTCTTTGTGAAATATAAATATTTTTTTGGAAAAAAAATTTAGGTCGAGGCTTGCCTAATCCGGAAAAAGTTAAATATTGTCTAATTTTTTTTTTCATCTATTTTGATTGGAAAATTAGACAATTTTTAACTTTAACCGGATTGGACGAGCCTGAGATGTCGACCTAAATTAAAAAAAAAAAAAATTCACAAAGAACAATATTTTTGGTATTCCTAATAAAAATTCTAAAAAAACGTATTTAAGACCCACCCTAATATACATATAACAGTTATGAAATGTGCTTCTACAAAACCACACCCTTTTTAT
This sequence comes from Eustalomyia histrio, assembly GCA_949748255.1. Lineage (NCBI taxonomy): Eukaryota > Metazoa > Arthropoda > Insecta > Diptera > Anthomyiidae > Eustalomyia > Eustalomyia histrio. Next base: position 17,693,030 of record OX456523.1, read on the forward strand.
AGATAAGAAACTATTTTTTTTTAATTATGATTACACACATACACGTTGTTTGTTGTTTTTTCTGATTTATTCTACATCAAAATAATTATTGTTGGCTCGAATGAACAGAATAAAATCAATGGTTTAACAACGACCGATGATTCTAAATCAGTGAACGATTTGCACGTCGTTTGATTGATTTTAAATCATCAACAAATATGTGTGTTGGAGTATATTTAGCGTTTGAACGCAAAGAAAGAAATGGATTACTGTTTTGCAGTAAGGGGGTAAAAAAATAATTTATTACCTAACTGATTACGAAGGGGTTAACAATAATTTGCAAATATTTATTGCAAGTAACTTATGTTGCAATAATTCTCAAATATAGATTTTTATGCTAGGTATGATTTAATTAATTTATCAGTTTTAAGTCATTATTTTATGTTAAATTGTAATGCATTACGCAATCAACTGTCGGTAACCTATAAAGTAATGCTCTATTAACCCACTATTGGTAACTAATTACCTTATATTTCATAATAATGCTGAAGGTAAGGAGTAAACATTACAAAGTAATGCTTTATGTATCCAAATATCGGTAATTAATTACTTTTTGTTGAATTATAATGGTATAGGTAAAGAGTATACATTACGAGGTAATGCATTATGTATTCAATTATCGGTAACTCATTACTTTATATTGAAAAATAATGATATAGGTAAGAATTACACATTACAAGGTAATGCATGAGCTTATCGCACCCATTACCAAAGTTTTCCTGGGTATATCAGGGGTTAATTTGGATTTTTTTTTTTAAATTTCAAAACATTTCCTGAAACGGGCCTTTAAATGCCCGATTAAAAAAAACATCTGGCGCAATATTTAATTTTATCCAATTTGATAATCTTTAACATCTAGCTGATCTAAATTGATCTGAAATATGGCAGATCATATTAGATCGAAAAATATGTTTGGGGACTTAAAAAGATCTAAACTGATCAGAAAAATCTCAGATCAAATTAGATCCAGAAATACGTTTAAGGACTTAGAAGGATTTAAACTGATCGGAAAAATGGCAGATCAAATTTGATCCAGCAATATTTATAAGACTAAATTGGTTCTGTACTTATCTAATTTCATATAATAATACATAACTATATATAATATTATATATAATTTTACATCTTATCTTATGGACTGAGAAAAAATGTAGATATATAATTATATTTAAACAAAAAAAATATATAAATATTTACCATTTATAGAAGTTTTGGAAACAAAGTTCATATATAATTTTATATGTACTTAGATTCTTTTAAACTTATTGTTGTCCCTAAAAGAATTGAAATTTGAAAGTTTTGTAAAAAAAGTATTAATATAAAAAAATTAAAAAGCACAAAAAAATGTATCTCCCGTGCTGGGATTTGAAACCATTGACATGGAACCCCATATAATTATATCTGATTATATCTTTTTTATATATTTTTTTTCTGATTATATCTTACATCATATCAAAAATACTCTAGATATGGAATTAAATATAACAATATCTTAAAATTGTTTGTAAATATTGTATCATATATAATTATATCTTATACTATATCAAAAAATATTTCTTATATTGGACCATATATTGAATCATATACAATTACATCTCATACCATATTAAAACATATTTTTGATAATGGACAATATATTATTATATCTCAAATATTAGATGTCAAATATAATTATATATGATTCTGTATACGCCATATATAAGTAAATATCATACCGTGTAAGCCATATACAGTGCGGAGCATAACTATGATCGCACTCAAAATATGCTCATATTTTTTTTATTGACAATGTAAATCACCGTTATTATTTTTAAAATTTTAGAGTTTAGAGAGAAGAAGTTGCATAAACAAAAAATTAGCAACAACTAATCACCGTAAGTACTGTTATCTTTACTTTGCTCAAATTCTGCCGGAGCATAACTATAAACGCAAGCAAAGAATTTAATAAACAAAGCCAAAGTTTAATAATTAATTACACCACCTTTATTATGTATTGCATCAAATAATCTATTTGGCATACTTTTTATTGATTTTAGTATTGTGTTTTTATCGAAATTCTGCCAGGCAATTTTTATTTGCTGAATGTTGTCATACTGTCAGTTTTCCTTATAAACTTTTCTTGTTAGTAGTCCCCAAATGTTCTCTTAGGATTAAGGTCTGGAGAGCAAGCTGGCCACGATATAACTTGAACGCTATTGATATTCAACCAGGAATTAGTCACGCGACTTACATGAATTCTAGCGTTGTCTTGTTGAAAAACCCAATAGTCAGCATCTTTGCTTCTTATAAACGGCAATAAATTCATTCGTAACACTTCGATGTATTCCTTTTCATGTGTTCATGTGAGTACTTGGAAACGCCAGTTCCAACATTTCATCAGCACAAAAAGCTCCCCAAACCATTAAACTGCCTCCACCGAAATTACGTTTAGAAAACAATTGAGGATCCTTTCGCAAATTACGCCACTACGTATCAAAACCATCTGGGCCATCCAAGTTCCATTTTTTCTCATCAGAAAAAATTACCTTGAAAGAAATAGAACCATTTAAGTAGGTTACAAAAATTAAATTTACCATTTTACCTTGGCGAAGTTGGTTTGCAAATTCAAGCCTTGCTGCCTTGTGACGAGCTAAACGACGAGGTGCCGATTATAATTTTTGGCGACAAATGTGCCCAGATAATCTGAGCACTCTGTGGACAGACCATTTCGACACATTTAGTTCACAATCATGGGCGATTTGAGCAGCGGTCTTCTTTACTTTTATTAATAGAACAAATTTACATAATTCTGTGCGTGTAATTAAACACCTTTCGCATAACTTTTTTTTTGTAAAAAACAAATAGGTATCAATAATGGAATTTCTAATAACAACAAATTTTATGTAACTATTTTTATTTAATTTTTAATTTTTTTAATTGAAATAACTTTTTTTTCGTTGTAAAATTATAAAATTAAATATTGTTTATAAATATTCATTTAGTTATTTTTCTAATTTTAGCGATTTTAGGACTTGCACTTTTGTAATCTGTAATAAAAGTTTTAAATAATAAAAAATATAACTTAACGCTTAACAACGTGCTATCTTATTAGTACAGGGGTCGTGGGTTCGATTCCCACCAAAGGCACTGATTTTTTTTCTCTACAACGAGCCGATAGCCTTCGTTGTTGGAGCTCGGTTAGGGCATTAGGATGTAATTTGTAATTATATGATTAATAAAGGGTGTCCCAAGAAGAACGCAGTTTTTAAATTTTAAATAAAACACAGATATTTAAAAAAAATCGTGAAACTTTATTATATCGTAAAGTAGACAGAATGAGGTTATGTATGGAACAATATATCGTGCAGATGGCCGCCGCGGCTTTGCTGGCATGCACGCGATCTTTTAATGAAATTTTCAATGACCGTTTTGCATGAGTGCTGCGGTATTTCATTAATGCAGCGTCCAATTTCCTCTTTTAAGGCTTGAGTCGTCGTCGGCTTATTCGCGTAAACCATCGACCTCAAAAAACCCAAAGAAAAAAATCTAATGGTGTTAAATCGCACGATCTAGGCGGCCAATTCTGATCTCCAAAACGCGAAATAACACGACCGGGAAATGACTGATGCAGCAATTGAATTGTTTCTCTGGCTGTATGACATGTGGCGCCGTCTTGTTGGAACCACATGCCCTCCACATTCATTTCTTCAATTCTAGGCAAGAAAAAACTGGTTATCATTTCACGATACCGAACACGATTGACTGTTTGCGCTTGACCTGCCTCATTTTCATAAAAAAAAGGTCCAATGATTCCTCCAGCCCAAAAACCACACCACACAGTGGCACGTTGAGGATGCATTTGCTTCTCGTGAATCATTCGAGGATTTTCCTCACCCCAAATGCGACAATTCTGCCTATTGACGAAGCCATCAAGATGAAAATGGGCGTCGTCACTGAAGATGATTTTATCGGCAAAATCAGCATTTTCATGTTGTCTCTCCAATACCCAATTAACAAACTCCCTTCGCTGTCCATGGTCAGCTGGCTTCAGTTCCTGAGTCAATTGAACTTTGTATGCATGAAGATGCAACATCATCACGTACAGCTGCGACATTTTCGGTCGATCGACCTGGTCGATGGCGCGTTGTTGTCTTTACATCACTAACAGACCCAGTTTCGGCAAATTTATCCATTAATCTCTTTACAGTTGACTCTTTTGGAGCATTATTGTGACCCCAAATTGATCGCAATTTGCGAACTGTAGCCGCAAAACTTTCACCATTTTGGTAAAACAATTTCACAATGAGAATGCGTTGTTCATTCGTGTAGCGCTCCATTGTCAAACAATGACACTTCGAATGTTGCCAGATTTAAAAATTGCGTTCTTCTTGGGACACCCTTTATAAATAAAAATAAATAAATATCTTTTAATATGTTTTCAATAGCGATTATGGAAAACAGAAAATAATTTATGGTATATTAATTTTCAATTAAAAATTTAATTGTTATGAATGAACTTTTAATTAAAAATTAATTTAGAATCTAACAAAAATTTAGTTAAATTTTTTAGCAACAATTTTTTTTTTCGGTGTACATACTATGAAATCAATTTGTCTTGACTAATAAATTTGTTTTGATTAACAACTATATGAAATAAATAAAAATATCTTTGGTTTGTGGGTTTCAAACATTTTTGAAAAATAAATCATTTAATAAGAAATACTTACGTATAAAGTTAAATATTTGACATATGTCTAAAAGATTTTGTGAAATAATGAAAATTTTGATTTAAAGTCATGTGTGTGTTGTAGGGGGTTCGTAACTCAAATGCTTTAAACAATGCGTGGAACTTTGGTTGACCTTTACAGTTAAGTGTGTCTATTGCCAAAAGAGAGAAATAAAAAATTAACACAACACGTGTTGGTTTAAATTTTACTACTACAACTAATAAAAGGAACAATTTTAAAATATTGCTACTGACTGCTTAATATACACTAGAGCACCTATGAAGTAAATAGGAATGTGCAAACATTTTATTATTTCCGCCATCTATGCAGTTTCGTGTTCATGTCAAAAGACATGAACAAAAAATGAATCCAAAATTTCCTTTAAAAATTTTCTTCAAATTTAAGTCAAACTTTATTTAAACTTAGAAAAATTTTCTTAAAATGAATAAAAATTCCGTAAACCGAAATAGAACTATTTCTGAGTATATACCAGAGAACTGCAAAATCTGATTGCAAAACGTTCATACGCAATCAGCACAAGAATAAATATGTGTTTGCGTTCAAACGTTGAATATACTCCAACACACATATTCGTTTATGATTTTAAATCAATCAAACGACGTGCAAATTGTTCACTGATTTATAATCAACGGTCGTTTTTATACCATTGATTTTATTCTGTTCATTCGAGCCAACAATAATTATTTTGATGTAGAATAAATCAGAAAAAAAAAACACACAACGTGTATGAGTGCAATCAGTGTTTCATAATATGAAACACATTTCATATATGTTATATGTATATTAGAGTGGGGCTAAAATACGTTTTTTAGAATTTTTATTAGGAATACCAAAAATATTGTTCTTTGAAAAAAATTTTTTTTTTTAATTTAGGTCGACATCTCAGGCTCGCCCAATCCGGTTAAAGTTAAATATTGCCTAATTTTCCAATCAAAATAGATGAAAAAAAAATTTAGACAATATTTGAATTTTTCCGGATTAGGCAAGTCTGAGATATTGACCTAAATTTTTTTAAAAAAAAAATATTTTTATTTCACAAAGAAGAAAATTTTTAGTATTGTATTACTAATAAAAATTCTAAAAAAGCGGGTTTAAGTCCCACCCTAATGTACATTTATGAAGTGTGTTTCTATTTTGTTGTAATTATGAATAAACTCATATGCGTTGTTTGTTGTTTTTTCTGATTTATTCAACGCTGACTTTTTGTTGAGTGATTACATTTGCAGTAAACATAATCGACATATGGTTCACACTGATCCCAATTACGCGTTCAGTAACATGATGCTGATTTTATTCTACAGTGAATTTTGTTGAAATATTAAATGTGAACAAAAATGTTTGTGTATGATTAAATCAAGAAAAAAGTTGATTTTGCAGTTCTCTGGTATATACTCAGAACTCAAAACCAGTTAAGAAGTTAACATTTTTTTTTATTAATTTCAAGGAAAAATTTATTTAATATTCAAGTTTCAATTTTTTCTCCAAATAACTTAATTTTTCTAAATTCAAGTTCATTTTTTTTGGGTGTAGAAGCAGTCTAGTCATTCTATACTTTTAGCCCTCAAAATGGACTAAAACTAGTTTAATATTATTTTGAGATAATTCCTCTAAAATATGGGATTTATAGAAAAATACTGTATGAGCATTTCTATACTCCTTAGTGACATATATTTTTCTCATAAGCAATTTGGACCTTTCACTTACATTAATTAATTTTTACATTAATACTGAATACTTATATTATCACATAATATTATAACAATATTTTGTATTAAATTGAATGCCATTTAATTTCATGATGATAATCATTGTTTAAATTAAACATTCTTTTCTTATCGTTATCTGTAATACATTTTCAATAGATATTTGTAATATAAATTGGGTCCATGAAATTGGCCAGACAAAAATCACTCGTGCATTAAACACTAATAACAAAGTAATTGTGACAATGTATACACAAACTTTTTTTTTTAGAAAAAAGTTTTATTTTATTTCAAATATAAATTTAAATATTGTAGAAAATTTAAGATTTTTATTTAGGTTTGATATAATTTGCTAAGGAAAGACTGGAAAAAATTGCGTGTACATAATGAGCTTATAAGTATGCAAGCATGCATAAATAACCTAATATACCATATAGCAATCAAACTGTAATACAACTTGAGAATAAGCTTATATTAATAGTTTGTTTTCAGCTTTTCTTAATTTCGCTTATTATAATGTTTACAAAATGTGAATTCACAAACAGTATTTAACAATGCTTGAGAAAAGATTATTATACATAACTTTTTCTAAAGTATGCACATATTGAACAACGCAATATGATGATTGAAATAGAAATATTTTTCAATACATTCTAGTCTTGTTGTCTTTGTTCTACGCTTATAATGCATACAACAAGTGCCATTACTTTTTCTTTAAATTTGTCAAACGTATTTTGCGTGTACATTTAGTTGTAAATTTTATATAGTGAATGTGCAATTGCATATTAAATTTAATTATTTTTATTTATGGTAAAAATTAATTATTATTATTTATATTTAAAATTAATTATTATTTTTTATATTTAAAATGAGTTATTATTATTTATTTTTAAAATTAAAATAAAAAATAAATTAAATTAAAGAAAATAATTATGATTTCTCTTTTTTAATTATTAATAATATATTATTTTTGTAAGCTTATTCTACAATTGCAAGAATAAGCTTGTAGTAATCATATACACATGATATTTTCACGAGGGTTCCGTTTTGATTTTTCTACAATTGTTACGATAGCCTTTTTCAATATATTTTTAAGTCTTTTTCAAGCTTAATGCTTGCAAGCTTATAATTATATTTTTCTCAAGTCATTTGGTATGTTGGGAAATCTCCATGCATGCATTCATATGTGTCCATGTGTGTCCATAGTAGTGACCGTAGCAGAAAAAAAAATTCGCCTTCGAATCTTAATTATTTTTTCAAAGCAGTTTCGAAAAAATTTAATTGAACATAGGTGTCGCCGTCGCCCTTTTAAATTTTTCTCTATATTTTCCTCGAATCTTAAAGTGCGATATATCAATGTTTTGCTTTAAGGGTCAATAACCTCAATAATCCTGTTGTAATATTTACCTACAACATCTTAGTTTTTACCACCCTAATATCAGAAAATTAAAGCCCCCAAAAATCATTCAACAAGGAAGTATTTCAATAATTCCAGCAGAAATATTGGATTTTTTATTTAGTTTTGTTGCCGGACGTAGGGGTCGCCTTTATAAATTTTTCTTCATGTCTTTGGCCCTTAGAGACAAAAAACATCCTTATATCATATTTTAAAATGCGACTGTAAATGCTGAAGATACATACAAGGTAGGCCAACTCAACTAAGAAAAATTTAAATTATACTTTCAGGGTTGCCACAAATTAATTTAAAAATTTCAATTTCGTATTTTTTTTGGAAAAGCGTAAATAAAAATTAATAAAAACAAGTTCTTAAAATTAAGTTTTAAAATTTGTTTAAAAAAAATTTAAATACTTACGAATATTAAGCATACAAACAAATTAAAAATTTTATTTTATTAAAATCTGCATCCACCGTATTAGAGAGTATCACCTCCGTGTACGGCCTACCTTCGAATATAAATTATTTTGCAAGGCAATTTCAAAAATTTTTTTTTTTTGCGTTTATCGGCTGGGCCATTTAAAATTTTAAATTTAAATCGGCTATAAAAAAAGTACTGATTATTTTTTAAAATTTCTGGTTTTATTGGAAAGGTTGAACTTTGTAAAATATCGATGGTTGCGTTGGGTGTGTGATATGTGGCCCCGTCTTATTGAAACCATTCTATGCCATTCTCTTAAATTTTTGGAAACGAAAATTCGTTGAGCTTGGCAGGTAACGCTCACCGTTAACGGTAACGGCGGCTTCTTGCTCACTTTCGAAGAAAAATAATGCAGTCGTGGTAGTCATATGAATGATATTGTGTTACATTCTTAAATGACAATATTCAACCTTTCCAATAAAAACAGAAATTTAAAATTTAAAATTTTAAATGGCGCATTCTATATAACGAAAAAAAATTAAAAAGGCGATCTCTACGTGCGGAAAAAAAAAATTTTTTTTTGAAACTGTCCTGAAAAAATTATTTATATTCAAAAGCGTACGGCCTTGTAGGTGTCTAATGCGGTGGATCCAGATTTAACTAAAATTAAATTTCAAATTTGTTTTTTATATGCTAATATTCGTATTTAAATTTTTTTGAAACAAATTTTAAAACTTAATTTTAAGAACTTTTTGTTTTAATTAATTTTTATTTTTGCTTTAAAAAAATCCCGTTGAGATTTTTAAAATATATTATGGCAACCCTGGAAGTATAATTTAAATTTTTCTTAGTTGAGGTTGTAGCCAAAAATTTTTATACTATGTTATGCTTTTTACCGCTCTGTTATATCAATTACCAATGTTAGTATATCGTTTCACACTCAGTGAAAAAAGTTTCACCTTATTAATGAAACTATTTCATAAATCATTTGTCGTCAAAACATTATAAATATGATGAAGTGTCTCATAAAAATTTTTAACAATTATTTCAAAAATCTTCAACAGTTCGTAAAAAAAAATTTTGATAAAAACCTTACAATTTTTTCCGGTTGAAAAATACTTCTGCTTATAATTCTCATTAGGTTGTTATTTTTATTAACTAAAATAATTTTAAGCAAACAAATTTTAATTAAAATTAAAAAATTTCATCATATTGACAACTATCTCATTATTATTTCATAAATCTGATTTCTTTAAATATCTTTATCATTTTAAGAAAACTTTTATAAATATGAAGAAATAACAGGTCAATTGAAAAGTCCCCGCCCTACCATACTAAAACACATTTTTTTTTAGGCAAAATTCGTTTTTTTTATTCAACATAGTTCAAGGGTTATACACTGATTATAGCGACCCTCCAACTTGTCGATACTATTTTTGTAGTACGATTTGTCCTTTGCTTCAAAATAAGCCTCAGTTTCGGCGATCACCTCTTTATTCGACGAAAATTTCTTACCAGCGAGCATTTTTTTGACATCTGAGAACAGGAAATAATCGCTGAGGACCAGATCTGGAGAATACGCTAGATGCGGAAGCAATTCGAAGCCCAATTCATGGATTTTCGGCTTCGTTTTCACTGACTTGTTTTTGGTAAAAAGTGAGCTCGCGCGGCACCCACTTTGCACAGAGTTTCTCATATCCAAATATTCGTTAATGATATGATGTGCACGTTCAGTTAATATCTTTAGAGTACCTGCTATTTCATTCAATTTCAATTTACGGTCATTCGAAATCATTTTGTGGATTTTTTTCATGTTGTCGTCCGTAACAACGTCTTTTGGGCGTTCACTGCGTTCATCGTCTTCGGTGCTTATTTTAAACTTAGCATACCAATTTTTGATGGTTGATTTTCCTGGGGCAGTGTCCGGAAACTTGTCATCAAGCCAAGTTTTTGTTTCAACTGTATTTTTTTCCTTCAAAAAGCAATATTTTATCAACACGCGAAATTCCTTTTTATCCATTTTTTCACAATAACAAAAGTTGCTTCACTCAAAATGCTATAATTCACAAACAAATTTATCCATGTGCCTGGCCGGTGACTTCTCGATTGACCTGTTATGCTATTAGTTGGCGTTTTTATAATAGACGAAAATCTATGAAATTTTTCTTAAAATAAAGCTTTTTCCCTGAGTGTTAGGTGTATTCCCAATAAATATCACTTTATCGAAAAAACATGTTTTTACGCGAAATAAATGAAATGTCGCTGAAAAATTAGTTTTCTTGCGTGATAAAAACTTCAAAATTTATTTCACTCGTAATTTTTTATTTAAGAAAAATTAGAGAAAAAATTTTTTACTAAAAAATTTACTAAAAAATTTTTTACAAAAAATTTTTTTTTTCAATTTTATTTTTATTTTTTAAATGATTTTTTTTCACAAAAACACCTATTAAATAAAAAAAAAAAAAAAAAAATTTATGAGAAAAAAAATTTTATCTTGTAAATAAAATTGTTTTTTTTTTTTGTGGGAAAAATTTAACAACACAATTTTGTTTTTGTTACGTTTATTCGTAAAATAATAATTAAATTTTTTTATATAGAAATTAGTAATATTAACTTAATGTAATATTATTAAAATATATGGATAATATTTTTAACATATCATTTGTTTTTTATTAGTAAGAAATTCATGATAAAGTTCATACTGTAAAAAAAAAACATGTTGACCATGTTGTTTGATTTCCAAAAAAAATATGATAATTGTAATAAACACCAAACAAAATACTATTTGTATGTATGTGTTGTTGTTTGTATGTATGTGTTTACCTAGTTACGAAATAATGATTACAGTCAGTTTAAACGAGTTTATGCTTGAATAGACAATATTCGATTTAATTGGAAAAGCAGTGGACAAACAAATTGGAATATTTTTTTTAAAGTTCATAAATTTAGCAATCGGATGACATTTTAAATACATGGAAAAATTTTACAAGTTAAAAGTATTTCTGATCAAAAATCATAACCAATTAACAGTTCAATAGATTTATGTCGGTTATTGTTAAACCATGAAAAAGAATATTGATGTAATCAATTTGAGCTTATTAATTCTAGTAAAAAGGTTTTTGTGAGATTATAGCTAATTTTGAATAACGAATGCAAATTTTAGTTCAAATGGCAAAGGACAGCGTAAATTTTAAATTAAAATTGTAATAAATAAAATTGTAATTGACACTGTCGATGAATTCCTAAAAAAATCCATATATTTGGTAAATATTTTTATTTAAAAAACTTGAATTTTTTAAGAATTTTTTGAATAAATGTCCTGTTAGATATTTAAATCCTGTTAGATATTTAACCAAGATTTAAATTCATATTTTTTATAGTTATCAGAGAAGTTGACATAGTGATCCATGAGGCTTAAAGCTTAAATTATTGAACTAAGAGTTTTATTTACATGAAATTAATGAGCTTTTTTTACTTAATCTATGAAGCTTTGATAGAACTCTTGCTTTTTTCTTTAAATTAATATAATTTTTTCTAAAATTTTATAATCATTTTAATTTTAGTTATTAAAAGTTTCATACTCTCAAAGCAAAGATTTCATTTAAAACTAGATTCATATAAATGAGCTATGAAGATTTTCATGAAATTGTAAAAAATTGTCATTCACTTTATGAAGAAAGCTTTAGTAAATTACTAGAAACATTTTAATAAAAATAAATCAATAAAATTCTTTTTTTTCAATTATTAAATTCTGTAAAATTTAATTAAAAAAGAAAATCCAAACTAATTTACGACAATAGAACTTCAGCTTTGAATTTCTTACATATTACAGACGCAATTGTGTAATTTCTTGGCGACAACATTCGATAGTTAAGTTGTCAGTTGGCTGAAAATTTGACAATTAACTAACGAATTTTGTCATTAAAAGGTTAAAGAATCGCAATAACATTAGGGTGGCAAAATGAACTTTAAATTTTTATTTATATCCGGGCGAAATATTGTTTGAAATGATTTAAAACAAACATGGCGAAAAATTAAGCCAAATCAGATAAATCTAAGGGGTGCACTTTTAAAATTTTGGAACAAATAAATATTTTGTTTTTGCTTATGTTTCAATGTTGAACAAGAATATAAAAACATGTTTTTTTAATTGTGTTAGTTTTAGACTAAGTGGAAAAATAATCCGCTTGGATTTTGTTAAAATTCCTCCCCCCCCCCCACCAAAAAAAAAAAAAAAAATACATATTTCCCATACATTTCATTGCCACCCTAATATACGAGTACATACATACTTCTTTGAAAATTCAATTATATTAATTAATGATTTACCTTTAACCTGTTTTTTTATATATTACTTAATAATTAATTTACATACAGACAACCTTGGATACTGACAACACTGTGCCACACATTTTGGGTCATTGCTGTCAGGCTTAATAGTTCTAAGGCGAAATAAAAGTAAACTGTAGCTTAAACAAAATCCCTAAAGGATTTTGAAAAATTATGTAGGATTTTTATTTAAAAGCCTCTTAAAATATCTATCTACATTAAGTTATGTAGCTAAGATTTACCTCGAATATTTGTTATTCGCCTAATATATTTAGTGTTAAAAATTATTCAAATCGGTTGAGGGATTAAAAAGTTGTGAAGAAAAATGTGAGTACATCCGGAAATTTTTCATACAAATTCAGTCATTTCAGTGCCTTAATCCCTTTATATATAGATATAAGAGGTGTCTCAAATTTTAACTCACAACTTTTGAACCGCAAAATTAATTTTGATAATTTTTAATACTAAACTGCCAGGTATAAAATTGTGTAACCTATTTTGCGTCTTTTTGCTGTGCACTTCATTAAAATAGATAGATATTTTAAGAGGCTGTAAATTCATGAATTCAAGTTATTTTTAGATTTTGTATAACTGATAATTTGTTTTCATTTCGCATTGAATCTACTGAAACTGAAATTTATTGTTACACAGTGTAATCAAATAATATAATTGCCTTTTTAACAGTTAATAATATTGGTTCTTAATGAAAAAATATGCGTCCATTAAAACCCAATTTTAATGAAAGCAAATTTTCATTAAATATGATTCCAACCTGTTTATTAAGTTTATTTACAAATGACAATGTTAAGCATTCAAATAAGGTTTGAATAAATAAATGCTGTTATGCGTTAACTCATTAAAACACTTAAAGTACACAAATATGGGGTTTAAGCTGAATTCACAATGATGAAGTACTTCCCTGTACAGGGTGAATTTTGTACACACAAAAAGTTTTCCCTTCCATTTAAAAATATTTATTTATTTTCCAAAGAATTTTTTATTTTAACATTTTTATACATTTGTTCAAAATGATTTACTGCCATTTACGGATTTTTATTTCAGTTTTAATATTTTTATCCATTTGTTTAAAATTTAATAAAAATTTATCCACAAAAGGGAACTTTGTAGTTTATTTGTTATTTAAAAATTGTTCGCTGTCTCTTTCAAAAAAAAAAGAAAATATATATATATTCAAAAAATTTCAATTTGTTTTTTATTTAAATTGTTTTTTTTATATAAAAAATTATTTCAATTCAAATCATAAGAAATTCATAAACACACTAACGCATACACACATATGGTCATTCACACAAAATTTGAGTGTAGACTGTGTGAGTATACATTTTGTCATAGCAGTTTTTCCATTACACTTGAGACACCTCCAAAACATGGTAAATCTTGCTCCCGCACATCAAAAATACAAAAAGAAGTAATTGGCTGCCAAATCAGGACAGTAAGGTGGATGAAACATCAATTCGATGTTTTGACTGCTCAAAAATTCACCTGTTTGACAAGATGTGTGAGAGCTCGCATTGTCATGATGGAGAATGATTTGTCTTCGGCGGTTGGTTTTACGAATTTCTCTGAAGACTTCCGGCTAACAAATAGTCCTGTACCACTTAGAATTGACCGTCCTACGTTTCTCAAGCGGAACAGTGGACACATGATCCATTCGGCCGAAGAAACAGGCGACCATTTGCTTCGCTGTGTTTCTTCCACGAACAACTTTTGTCAGATTTAGCTCGTCTTGGAATACCCACACGGTCGATTGCTGTTTTTTTCCGGCTCATACTCATATATCCATGACTTGTCACCTGTCACCATTTTATACACGTCTTTTGAAGCACCACGGTCGAACTTTTTAATCATTTTCTTACACCAATAGACGCCAGCCTTTTTTTAAGAACAAATTTTTTTTTATAACTAAGTGTTCATGCGAAATCGAATGTGTTGAAGTGGAACTAATGTGCCTCTATCGCACAATATATCACATGACGATCTTGTATTATCAGTTAACACTCGATGTTTTGTAGCACAACAACTGATTTTACACGACCTTCACGGAATTCATCGGCGACCGAACTACGACCACGATTGAATTCACTATATCAGCGATATACTGCAGTGTTTGATGGTGCTTAATCGCCATACAAAAAACTGAGATCATCGACACATTCTTGTTGAGAAAATCCACGTCGAAAGTTGTAAAAAATAATCCAACGAAAACCTTCTCTTAAATTTCCATTCCTTGGCCAAATTGATTTTCTTAACTCACGGCAGACAAAACAAAAAAATTTAAAACTTTTTTATGGTGTTGCCAGATTTTAGTTATTGGCCTTAGTATTGCCAGTCCCCGAAATATAAAAGGAAATATTTAAACGGTTTTTAGAAATTAAAATATAAATATTTTAATGATTTATAGAGCAATTCCATATGAAAGCGATCACCTTTTGGACGACCCCTCTCCGATTTTAAAATAAATAGTCTCAATCGATTGCCCAGCAAAAAATAATGTACCTACATATTTTTTTTTTTTTATAGTGACTGGTTTAGTGGTGGTGTACACCACTGTCATGTGATAAAATCGAAGAATTCTTCATAAGGGACCTCATTGAAAGACTACTAAAGCGATCGCCACGAGTGATAGCTCGTTGGAAAGGTATTGAATCAGGCTTTAATTGAAAAATAAAATGTTCCTAATTTTTCTCAGAAATTTACCTTTTTTCCCATGAAAATTAAATTTTCCCATGAAAATTAAATTTTCCGATTTTCCACAGAAGCTCCTAAATTTTCCGGCTAATTTTATTTTTTTGGATTCCTCATAATTTTTGCTTTAAGAATCAGCAATAAAAAAATGGGCCCCGACTCCTTGTTTGGACAGGAGAAGAGCATTTAAGAGACCACCTTGTTCTCATTGTTTTTATATTTTTTATAATTGAATTATTTTTAATTATTTAACATTATTTTATTTTATTATTAAAAATACATTTTAAAAATTATTTTACAGTTAAAAATACATTTATGAAGAAAAAATCTTTCTTATTTTGCTGCTTTTACTTAATTACAATATTTATTAAAAATTTCAATTGTCTTGGCATCATTATAAAATTAAAGTAACTTTAAATTTAGCACGTCGGCAGACGAACAGTACCGCTTTACATTAATTGACATATCAGAAATATTTGGTATGAAGCAATGAAACTTTTGCGTTCCAGTTATAGTTTTGACATTATTATATCTGTTTTGAAGTCGTCGCTCCATGGCATCGTGTTCTTTTTGAGTGCATAAAACTGTGTTAATGGCAATTTCCTTGCTTTGAATCCACGAAAACAAATGTTGTACATTTAAGATCTGGTCAGTATATGGCCTTTGCAAACTTGCCTTAGTCGCCATGCGTTTTAGGGTTCCCCCTAACGCATCGCATGGGCCCTTACCGTGGGACGTCGCAAAAAAGTGCCACTCGACCTTGCAGTTTTGTTCTTCTTCAATTATGCAAAGATTGTAAAAATTTTTTTTTATTCTTGTACTGAGAAAAACGTTACTTTGTCGATTGCATCGAATTTTGATCTTAAGAATTCAAACAGTTTCATTTGAAATAAATAAACGGACACATAATTATGAGCTAAACTCTCCGCGACAACAACAAGGCTTAAGGTCTGTAGTTCGTTATCTTCGTTTTTGAAATAAATGCAAAAAGGATGCACCGTGCACTGGTCGTTTGCCCAGTGATAAGCCTGAATTTCATCCTGAACGAGAAAAGTGTAATTCTCGGCAAAGTCGCTTATCACAATGAATTCATTTTGGGCTAATTTCTCCTTACTTTCCTTTAGAAATTTCGATTGCATCTCGGATATGAAATGGTGCGCCTTCAGTTCATTCAACTTGAATCCGAATTCCTCGATGAATTCCGGAATCTGCTTTACCACGGTCTTTTTCCAAACCTTATCGTGGCCTGATTTATAGTTTTATTTTTTCATTTCATTTTTAAAAAGTAGAAATATTATAACAAAGTAAACAAATTTTTTTCCTTAACTACTAACTCTCCTTAAATATTTAACGTATATAGGTTAGAGGGAAAGTGCATTTTATTTAATATTTTCTTATCTTATACATACAATATGCTTTGCATTCAAACGTTTTAAATTTTTGTAAATTTTTTCAACATTAAATTCTTAAACATAGTAAAAAGTTTTCATATTTAAACTAATGCATTAACAACCATAGTCTCCAGATAACTGTAATAAAATATTTTACTGAAATGTATAAAATTGTGTACAATATTTTTTTATAGCTAAAATATTTCAGTAATATGGTGCACAAAAGATGTGGCATATGTGGCGTATACGCGATAAAAACATCTTAAATATAACTCATACGTATGAGTGGGTGTTAAAGTAAGCTAATGTTTTGATTATTTGACTTGAGACAACATGAAAAGTTGTTATAAATTTAAGGTCTTTTACCTTTCTGACTCCTTTTATATGCTTAATGCTTAAATGCATAGTGTTGCCATTATGCAACAAACCGTATTTTACATTAAAAAACCACCTTTGGAACCCCTTAAGAAAAAATAGTGGTTTTTCTGTTTCTATTCGTTCAATTGTTACATAGTTGTTTTTTCCAAAAAGTGAAATTTCCAAAACAAAAAAAAAAAAAAAAATTGAAATATCTGAAGTGTTATTTCTTCCATAAATTTTTTTTTTGGATTTAATTAAGGTATATTTTATTAATACCAATAACAAAACTTATAAAAGAATGTAAATAATTCGTAATTAGTCTTTGGTAGCCAAACCCTATTTTTCCATATAATGTTTCTCGGAATATACATGTCTCAGTAATCATAAATAAAAAAATTTTTTGAAAAGAAGAAATTAAGGGTTAAATAAATTAATGACAAACTTGCTGATTTTGTTATAAGAAATATGAATTTTTCCATAATTAAAAAAAAAACTGACATAACATAAATCAGATAAATTGATGTTACATTAAGATCTAAAAATTTTAGCAAATAATTAAATTTGAAAATAAATTAAATGATCAATTTAAATAACAATAGGAACTCACTGTAGCTGTCATGAATAATATGATATTAATAGAGATTTAAAATACAAAAGGTATTTGCGCATTGTGTAAATAGATATAATGAAAATTTATTGTATTAAATAAAATATTGAAAAGAAGTTAGAAGAGCAGTGCTGCCATTTATAGGAAAAATATCCTTATTGTATGGATTCTTCCGAAAATGAAGTACAAATTTTTACTACACTTAAAATATTTTGTAAGTTAAAATAACATTTAAATCTAATCGTTTTTGTTATTTATTTCTAAATGGTGATTAAACAACAGACACAGTAGTGAAAACAAAAGATTATGCAGTTAAAAATAAATGTTAAAATTTTACCTAACAATTTTCTAAAAAAACAACTGATTTATTTATTTGAAATTTTTTCCGTTTTTTATATTTTTGTTTGTTTTTTAATCTACAAAATTTGTACTCACACAGTCTATAGACACATTTTGTATAAATGGCCATATATATGTGTGTTTATGAAGTTCATTTAATTTGAATTTTGTATATAAACAAACAATTTAACTAAAAAGAAAATTGGAATTTTTTAACTTTTTGATTTTTTTTTTTTATTGAAATATTGAAGTTTATATAACTGTATCGGAAAAAAATTTCCGTTTTGTGGGTAAATTTTTAATAAACTTCAAACAAATTAAAAAAAAAAAAAATAAATGAAACTGAAATAAAACGGTAAATGACAGTAAATCAGTTTGAACAAATGTATAAAAAAGTTTAAATAAATTTTTCTTTGAAAAATACATGTATATTTATATATATTTTTAACTGATACTGAAAACTTTTTTTCAGTATTATTTTTATATATTTTTTTTTTGTTTTTAAATTTTTTTCATATTTCCTTAACAGATGTTGGTTGTTTTTTCATTGTATGACGCTTTCTATTGAGAATATAAATCTCAAAACAAGGATTGATAATTTGACACTAAATCCTAAAATTTTGCATTACTTAGTAGCAAATTTTATTCAATTAGTCGAATACCACAAAATAGCTTTACTCGGTTCATTAGTGACTGAATGGAAAAATTTGTGTAACCATATTTATTTATTTCTTCGTCTTTAAACAAAGAACATTGATGAATGTTGATGAAAGTCGTAGCGGACCAGAAAATGCATTCCATTCGGCTAGTGTCTAATAACTTTTTCTGTGTATTCTCCATGTTTACTTAAATTAAAAAATAAGGAAAAATTTTTCATTTGAAAAAACTTTTCCTATGATCTCGAATCAAACTAAAAATACATTTTTATACATGATGAGGGTATATAACAGTATGGGATTCCGTTTGTAACATTACCAATAAACCCAATAAAGTAACAAATAAGTAATGGCGATCACCTAGATTAATGTACATCCTCCCGAGTAGTTTGGTAGTGAAAATGAGCAAAATCGGTCCATCGGTTAAAAAGTACCTCTAAATTTTCCAGACAAATTCGTGTATTTTAGTAAAATATTTTCTCTTGTTTTTTAACCAGTCCCTTAGAATTAAATAATATTTTATATTCATCTCAAATATTTTCGACTCAAAAAATTTATTTTACCACTAAAATTTTTTTCACCACAAAAAAATTTTTTCACCTCAAAAAATTTTTCACTTAAAAAAATTTTTTCACCTCAAAATTTTTTTCCAACCACAAAAAAGTTTTTCACCTCAAAAAAATTGTTTCACCTTTATTATTTCACCTTAAAAGTTTATTACATTATTAGTATCAAAAACAGTGGAAACATTTTTTAAGGGCATTGGTGGTGGGTATTCAAAGATTCGGCACAGCCGAATTTAAGCCTTTTTTTAAATTCAATATCTTTTAAACTAATATTCGGTATTTGGTAAACAACATTTTTCCAGTAATTACTACTAATGTCGATGTTTCCAAATCAAAAGGTTTTTTTTATTTGTGAAAATCTCGTTTTTTAAGGAATTATTATAATTTTCTGAAATAAGTATAAGATGAATGCCTTTTTATGAGCTTATCAGTAATTACCAATATATAAAATTTTGCAAATGTTTATACATGCAGTTGTTAATAAACCCTTCAGTATTTATCGTTTAATTAATATTTTGCTTATGAGTTGTATAAATTATCTATAACAAGCTAATGATTATAATGTCAATCCTTAATATAAATTCAATTAATCATAGGACATTGTCCTCGAAACACACTAATATTCATGTTTATTCAATGATTGTAATCAATTATAGTTAAACGATTATAGGATTAAAATAGACAAATATAACCGGTATTAAGGAAAATAATACAAATACAAACGGTATTGGAAAAGCTTAAGCTTAAAGCTAAACAATTGAAGGAATGCAACACATGTGACCATTATGAAAAAATAACTATTTAACGACTTTTTAAGCTAATAATATTTTTTTATAGACAAACATTAAAATAGTAATAAATTTATCAATTTTTTAAATAAATTTGTATGCATTAAATGCATGGGTTGAAAATATTGTGGCCTCACATGCACCAAGATTTTTTTTTGGTTTTTATTAGAACCAACCTTAACTAGTAGTCTTCAATCTTAAGTAAATTTTTCATCACATTTTGTTGATTAGATAACAGTTATCGTCAAATAAATTATACTACTTGTAAAGTTAAAGAGAATATAGATTTTAAAGATTTTCGTGCTTTATTTAAACATAGTTTTTTGACAGTACCCCTCTTTTTAACCCTTAAACTTTTGAGATGGCTCATAAAAAACCGTAATTTCTAAATTTATATTCTCCATCACAAATCTGACTTTCATCCAAATCGCCGTGTAAGCATTGGGGCGAGACTCCCTTATTAGTGCTTAATTATAGTTTTTAATGACATATTTCTATGAAATTAACAATGTTAAGTTCTAAGCTTTGGTTATGTTTTAGATAAGTTACCCATCCTATAGATTTTACTGTTTTTAGGAAATCTTTATGTTTATTTTTTATTCTTAATTTTCAATTAATAAACAGATGTTGTTGTTATGATATTATACTCTACATACATAGTCTGCATGACATAGAATGCAAATAATGTTTCTTTGTACAAGATGCTATATTAAGTAGTCTTCAAAAGCTTTTTAATTGGCTATACAAGATATAAATTTATTTGTACAATAAACACATATGTTGCATAAATTATAAACAATAAACTTAATGTCACAATCAATCGACAAGCATGTTAGGGTGTCCCGAACCTTTTGCACTTTAGATTATGTACAAAAAAAAAAAACATTTTGAAAAATTTATAAAAGTTTGTCCCAAAATATGCTTAAGATTTATCAAGATTTTTATGCTCTGACATATATTGTCAAAAAATTGGGAGACTTTAAAAATAAATATAAAAAAATTTAAGTGCAAATTTTTTGATATTTTGTTCAGTTTTTACAAAAATTGCGAATATTTGCAAATATTTTTTTCCAATATTATGCTCAAGATTTCTGAACTTACGAAAACGAAAAAAAAATTTCAAAATTAACAATTTGGCCACCTTCAAGTAACTTTTAACATCTTACCTTTGGCAGAGTTTGATCCCAGTCTGGCAGAGCTGTTGTCGGTTTGATTATATATAATGTTATAAAATATGTTTTATAAAAAAAAAATGTTTAGAAAACATGATGTTATAAAAAAAAATGAAATTTTCGCAACCAAAATTTTAAAGTTCCGTAAAAAAAATTTTATAAGAAAATAAATAAAAATTAAAAAAACAAAAATTTATCTCACTGACTGGGATTCGAAATCATGACCATGGAAGCATATATAATTATATTCAATTGTATCTTATAAAGGGTGTCCCAAGAAGAACGCAATTTTTAAATCTGGCAACATTCGAAGTGTCATTGTTTGACATTTGAACAATTGTTATTGTTTGCTAGTAGAAGGTACGAGGTTAGTAAAAATGGAGCGCTACACGAATGAACAACGCATTCTCATTGTGAAATTGTTTTACCAAAATGGTGAAAGTTTTGCGGCTACAGTTCGCAAATTGCGATCAATTTGGGGTCACAATAATGCTCCAAAAGAGTCAACTGTAAAGAGATTAATGGATAAATTTGCCGAAACTGGGTCTGTTAGTGATGTAAAGACAACAACGCGCCATCGACCAGGTCGATCGACCGAAAATGTCGCAGCTGTACGTGATCATGTCGCTCAAACTCCATCCACCTCAATTCGACACCGAGCTCAGCAAATTGGTGTCTCCAAATCCACTTTGCAGCGAATTTTGACGAAAGATTTGCATCTTCATGCATACAAAGTTCAATTGACTCAGGAACTGAAGCCAGCTGACCATGGACAGCGAAGGGAGTTCGTTAATTGGGTATTGGAGAGACAACATGAAAATGCTGATTTTGCCGATAAAATCATCTTCAGTGACGAGGCCCATTTTCATCTTGATGGCTTCGTCAATAGGCAGAATTGTCGCATTTGGGGTGAGGAAAATCCTCGAGTGATTCACGAGAAGCAAATGCATCCTCAACGTGTCACTGTGTGGTGTGGTTTTTGGGCTGGAGGAATCATTGGACCTTTTTTTTATGAAAATGAGGCAGGTCAAGCGCAAACAGTCAATGGTGTTCGGTATCGTGAAATGATAACCAGTTTTTTCTTGCCTAGAATTGAAGAAATGAATGTGGAGGGCATGTGGTTCCAACAAGACGGCGCCACATGTCATACAGCCAGAGAAACAATTCAATTGCTGCATCAGTCATTTCCCGGTCGTGTTATTTCGCGTTTTGGAGATCAGAATTGGCCGCCTAGATCGTGCGATTTAAGACCATTCGATTTTTTTCTTTGGGGTTTTTTGAAGTCGATGGTTTACGCGAATAAGCCGACGACGACTCAAGCCTTAAAAGAGGAAATTGAACGCTGCATTAATGAAATACCGCAGCATTCATGCAAAACGGTCATTGAAAATTTCATTAAAAGATCGCGTGCATGCCAGCAAAGCCGCGGCG
Organism: Eustalomyia histrio; assembly: GCA_949748255.1. Classification (NCBI taxonomy): domain Eukaryota; kingdom Metazoa; phylum Arthropoda; class Insecta; order Diptera; family Anthomyiidae; genus Eustalomyia; species Eustalomyia histrio. The sequence goes on from OX456523.1 coordinate 17,715,661, forward strand.
GCCATCTGCACGATATATTGTTCCATACATAACCTCATTCTGTCTACTTTACGTTATAATAAAGTTTGACGATTTTTTTTTAAATATCTGTGTTTTATTTAAAATTTAAAAATTGCGTTCTTCTTGGGACACCCTTTATTATATCAAAAATACTTTTATGTCAAACCATATATAAATATATGTGATTTTTTACAAGCCATATATAAGTCTGTATAGTGTTATATATGATTTAATATAAAATATATCATATCTTATCATATAAAGCATTTATAATTTTAAAAGAAATACAATTGACAATTTCTAAAATACAATTGACTATTTCTGAAATTCCATTGACTTTTTTTGAAATAGAATTGATTATTCTGAAATACAATTGGCAATTTCTGAAACACAATTGATTATTCTAAAACACAATTGACTATTTCTAAAATACAATTGAGTATTCTGAAATACAATTGACAATTTCTGAAATACAATCGACTATTTCTGAAATACAATTGACTATTTCTGAAAATATAATTGAATGTTCTAAAATACAGTTGACTATTTTTGAAAAACAATTGACTATTTCTGAAATAAAATTGACTATTCTGATATACAATTGACAATTTATGAAATACAATTGACAATTTATGAAATACAATTGACAATTTATGAAATACAATTGACTATTCTGAAATACAATTGGCTATTCTGAAATACAATTGACTATTCTGACATACAATTGACTATTTTTGAAATACAATTGATTATTCTGAAATACAATGGACTATCTCTGAAATACAATTACCTATGCTTAAAAACAATTGACTATTTCTAAAATACAATTGATTATTCTGAAATACAATGGACTATTTCTGAAATACAATTGACTATTCTGAAATACAATTGACTATTTCTGAAATACGATTGACTATTCTGAACTACAATTGACTATTTCTAAAATACAATTGATTATTCTGAAATACAATTGACTATTTCTGAAATACAATTGACTATTCTGAAATACAATTGACTATTTCTGAAATACAATTGACTTTTTCTGAAATACAATTGACTATTTCTGAAATACAATTGACTATTCTAAAATACAGTTGACTATTTCTGAAATACAATTGACTATTTCTGAAATACAATTGACTTTTTCTGAAATACAATTGACTATTTCTGAAATACAATTGACTATTCTATAATACAGTTGACTATTTCTGAAATACAATTGACTATTTCTGAAATACAATTGACTATTTCTGAAATACAATTGACTATTCTGAAATACAGTTGACTATTTCTGAAATACAATTGACTATTTCTGAAATACAATTGACTATTTCTGAAATACAATTGACTATTCTGAAATACAGTTGACTATTTCTGAAATACAATTGACTTTTTCTGAAATACAATTGACTATTTCTGAAATACAATTGACTATTCTAAAATACAGTTGACTATTTCTGAAATACAATTGACTATTTCTGAAATACAATTGACTATTTCTGAAATACAATTGACTATTCTATAATACAGTTGACTATTTCTGAAATACAATTGACTATTTCTGAAATACAATTGACTTTTTCTGAAATACAATTGACTATTTCTGAAATACAATTGACTATTCTATAATACAGTTGACTATTTCTGAAATACAATTGACTATTTCTGAAATACAATTGACTATTTCTGAAATACAATTGACTATTCTGAAATACAGTTGACTATTTCTGAAATACAATTGACTATTTCTGAAATACAATTGACTATTTCTGAAATACAATTGACTATTCTGAAATACAGTTGACTATTTCTGAAATACAATTGACTTTTTCTGAAATACAATTGACTATTTCTGAAATACAATTGACTATTCTAAAATACAGTTGACTATTTCTGAAATACAATTGACTATTTCTGAAATACAATTGACTATTTCTGAAATACAATTGACTATTCTATAATACAGTTGACTATTTCTGAAATACAATTGACTATTTCTGAAATACAATTGACTTTTTCTGAAATACAATTGACTATTTCTGAAATACAATTGACTATTCTAAAATACAGTTGACTATTTCTGAAATACAATTGACTATTTCTGAAATACAATTGACTTTTTCTGAAATACAATTGACTATTTCTGAAATACAATTGACTATTCTATAATACAGTTGACTATTTCTGAAATACAATTGACTATTTCTGAAATACAATTGACTATTTCTGAAATACAATTGACTATTCTGAAATACAGTTGACTATTTCTGAAATACAATTGACTATTTCTGAAATACAATTGACTATTTCTGAAATACAATTGACTATTCTGAAATACAGTTGACTATTTCTGAAATACAATTGACTTTTTCTGAAATACAATTGACTATTTCTGAAATACAATTGACTATTCTAAAATACAGTTGACTATTTCTGAAATACAATTGACTATTTCTGAAATACAATTGACTATTTCTGAAATACAATTGACTATTCTATAATACAGTTGACTATTTCTGACATACAATTGACTATTTCTGAAATACAATTGACTATTTCTGAAATACAATTGACTATTCTGAAATACAGTTGACTATTTCTTAAATACAATTGGCTATTCTGAAATACAATTGACTAATCTGAAATACAATTGACTATTTCTGAAATAAAATTACTATTCTGAAATTAAAATGACTTTTTTTTAAGTAAATTTTTGAATATTATTTGATCTATCTGTTTTAATTATATATTTTTAATTTTATCAGGCTCAAGATCATAATTTTTTAATGATACTAACGAATAGTAAACACAAATTTTTTTATTAAATGGAAATAATTGTAAGGATCAGCGCTAGAGAGAGTGCACCCTTTCGACCCCAGCGACCAGGTCATCTTTAGCCTCCTTCTGAACCAACACAAATAACTCATGGTTATGAACAGGCATTTATATCACACACTTTAAGGAAAATGACTATGTGAATGATTACCCGTACAAATGAGCTTTTTCCATCTATTTATAGAAATACCCTTTGGCAACCATCTTCTTTTTTTAAATTTAATTGACTTTTTTTAAAATACAATTGACTATTTCTGAAATACAATTGGAAAAGGTGTAGATGCGGTTATTATGGCACAATGTATTATACTTTAAATATATCTAATGTAATATATAATTATATATGCTAAGCAGTTAGCTGCTAACTGCGACTTTTATAGCTGTAATATTAACTAAATACCTGTCGGTGCTAAGATACCGACTTTCGCCTACACGGTAGGTATCTAAGCACTGAAAGGTCTTGAAATTACGGTCATAACTGATACATTTGTTGTTGTTTCCCATATTAAAATTTAGTTAAATTTTTCCTGACATGCATTAGTCATCCCTACGTTATTTAAAATTAAAAGATATAACAATTGTTTATATTTTTTAAATAAGCTTAAGCTTTTAAAATATCATACATAGGTGTTTAATATAGGGGAGCAATGGGCATTGCAGAAAATCAAACTAAATATTTCGAAAAATCTACGGATAATGTAAATTTTAAGTATTTTTTTAAAGTTGAAACTTTGAGCACGTATGGAATGATACATTTTTGGAGCCATAACAATTTCCCGCTGTACCCCACATTTTCCATATAATAAGTTAACATATAAAGAAAAATGTCATGTAAGTGTCATGTCACTAGGTTACTAATATAAAATGTTCGTATATCATAATTTTTCCTTAAAGATAATTTTACTTAATGTTTTCTTTCTTGACAAAACAAAACGACCTTCAAATTTTGTATAAATAATTTAAAATTTACCCTAAATAGAATTTTCTAACCAGTACACTGTTGTATATTGCAAAGAAATCGTAAGGTATTTACAAGCAACATGTCAAATATTGTTCACAGGAACCTTTTACATCTTGCGTGTATTAGTTTTGTCTACCCTTTACATATGCTATGAGGGTATGATGTATTAGTTTGTTATTCCGTTTGTAACACATCTAAATACAGGTTGTTCATTGTCCTTCAGAGCATTTTGACATTGAAAATGAATAAAATTGGTCCAGCGCTAAAAAAAAGTTATGAATAAAAGTGTTAGGGTACCACTAAGTTTTCAATACAAATTTATATATTTTAGTACAATTTGCTTAAACATTTCATTGTATTTTTTCACACGACGCCCTGAGGTGAATAATGTTTTAAATTCACCCAAAAATGTATTCGCCTCAAAAAATTATTTTCACCACTATATTTTTTTCACCTTTAACATTTTGTTTTATTGTTTTCACATCCAATAATATTTTTCACCACAAAATTAAACCCAAGCTTGAACACATGATCAAAGTCTTAATTTTTTGAAAGAAGAGTTCAGTACGAAATATCCGCCTCTACCAGAATAGATATAAATAGTTAGATTTCGTTGATTTTAGTCAATTGTGTGTTGTTTTCGGGTTTGTTAATTTGTTTCCAAACCCTCAATATAAAATAGGAAAGCATCAACGCATTAACCCAACTTGGGCATGGATACTGAAGAGGGTTGTGTAGAGACCACAGAAAATACTAAATATTCTATCCTGCTGGCTCTGTCGAATTTTTTTTAATTTTTATCCTCTATAATTTACTAAAAATAATATGATTATATGACCTAAAATCCTTTTAAATACCATCCATGTACCAAAATAAGAGATCAAAAATATATGAAAAATTCCAAAAATATTTTTTTTTCCAGTTAGCTTATGCTCCAGTGTATACAAATGTTAAATTATAGGTTTATGCTTTCCCTTTATGAACCTACACTTTAACCACGTCCCAATGTTCCAAAGAAATACCATATCAGTGAATTACTCCATTCTCCCAGCAACACATATTTTTAATTTCAGACTTCTAGCCAAAACAGTTTGGGCAGGTCGTTATTGGGCTTATTTTTACCACGTTCCTGGAGAGAATTCAAAAAGTATTTTATGATTAAATTAGCTCATAATCAAGCAAATAGATATTTTAAATTTTTGGTATCTAAACAAAGCAGTTTGGGCACGCCGGCAAGAGAAGTATATTAAGTACCTTAATGGGAAGACATGTGCTATTTTCATCCTAAATTTTTACCAAGTTCTTGGAGAGAATTCAAAAAGCGCTTTATCAGTGAACTAGCCCATACTCAAGCGAAGACATTTGTTTTTTTAATTCCAGGTATTTTGGAAAATATTTTTAAAAGTACCTTATCCGTGAATTAGTTCACACCCCAGGAAACATAAATTTTTAATTTCAGGATTCCAGCCAAAGAGGTTTTTACCGGCCATTAAGGGGGGAGACTTTTTCTACTTGATCCCCCTCATCCCTTACAAAAATTAAAAAAAAAACTCCTTATCAGTGAACAGGTATTTTAAATGTTAGGTCTCTAGCGAAAATGGTTTGGCTTTTCCCCACAAGAATTTTAAAAAATTCCGTCAGAGGAGGAATTTCAAGTTCACAACTTGAGTGATTGGGCAGTCATGACTTGCTGTAGAAGTCAAGCATGCACATCAGGAAGGGAAAACATGATACAATTGTACTTTTTTTTGGTACATTTTTACCTTGGTTGGTACAGTGGTACTACCGCCGCTCATTTAGTACAATTCGAAATTTTTTCAAATTTTCAATTATAACTTGATAAAACCACATAACAAAAAGTCGACTTTTTTAAAAGCAACTTTAAATTAAAAACCTGTTTTTATTTATTCAGCTTCTATAGTAAAAATAAAGTCAGTTTTAAGTTGAACCGGCTCTAAATTGGTGTCACATCAAATGTACCAAATGTTTCCATACACATTGTACTAAAATATTCGGAAGTGGCAACATTGAACAGCTGATTTTAAATTACCTCTCAAAACCAAAAAAAAAAAACAAGAAAAAAGTGTATTACTGTTAAATGCCTTTAAATTTTTTAATAGCAAATCCTGAAAAGGTTAACCATAAAAAAAGGTGTGACATAAAAATTAAAGTAAAATTTTACAAAGTTTTGTGAGAATTATACGACTGCATAATATTAACGGTCAATTTAAATTGTTTAAGTCTTTTTAGTGTCTTAGCAAATCTGACTCAAAACGATAAAATTGTTAAAAAAAAAGCGGACAAAAATGTTGGTACCGTGAGGATCGAAATAGTACAATTTGTTTGTCTGGTTGGTACAATAACAGAAAACATATTTTCCATCCCTGATGCACATGCATAATCCCACACTTCTCGATACTGTATCTCTTTCTATATTTCTCTCTCTTTCTAACTTTCTCCCTCTTTCTAGCTTTCTCTTTCTCTCCTTCTCTCTCTCTCTCCATCTCTCTCTCTCTCTCTCTCAGATAAAGTATAAATTTGTTAACAAATTTTTTTTTATTTAGAAAATATAAATTAATAGAACCCTGGTTACTCTATTTCTTATTTTGAAATAATTATATAAATCATCAATTATTATTATTTTATGTACTAAAGTTATGCAAAAGGTAATCAACCTATTATTTTATGCTTTAGAATAATGAAAAAGGTAAGGATAACTTATCATTGGTAATCTAAAAAAATAATGATGTCATATTATAGTTTCTTCGCTTGCAGCTTAAGAAATCTAAAATTAAAATATGTCTTATTATATGTTTCATCTTTTTCATAATAAGTATATAATAGAGACCTCTTTTATATAACCTTAAAAAAGTTATTGGGGACAAAAAATATGTAATGTTAGTGACATGTCATTATGCTACTTTTACGAAATGTTTTAATCATAACTTTTTTCTTTTATTAAAGACATTTTTCTTTTTTTATGAGAAAACAAAAGGACAAACAACATTGGAAATGATTATTTAATACGTGGCTAAATTTAGAAGTAACATTAAGGCCCAATACCTAAAGTTAGGATGTTAACGTACAGATTATTAGTTTTTCATTATTATAAGTATACTTTAACCTAAATGTGACCGATAAGCTAAAGGTAAGTTCATCTTTTAACGTAAGATTTATTCAGTTAAAGTTGCCATATTTTCTGCTCTGTAGTGTAGTTGCCGTGTAGTTTTTTGTCCGTTTCCTTGCTGTGTGATTTATTTCTGTGTTCGGTGTCGACAATGTAAATTTTTTACAACAAACATTTTTATTTTTTACATAATTCAAATAAATTTTGTTTTTCGTTTGTACACTCAGAATATTATGTAGTTAACTGTTTGTAGTTTAATAAAAAAGTTTCCCGTTCCATTTAAAAATAAAGGAACATACATCTATTTTTCAAAGAAATATCTATATTAACTTTTTTATACATTTATTCGAAATAATTTACTATCATTTACCATTTTATTCAGTTTCATTTATTTTTTTTTTTCATTTGTTTGAAATTTTATAAAAATTTACCCATACGGAAACTTGTGGTTTATTTGTGTCCGTAACAGTTATTACAAATTTAAATTTTGTTTGCTGTCTGTTTCAAAAAAAAAAAAAAATATTCAAAAAATTTCAATTTGTTTTTTTTTCTTTAAATTGGTTGTATATACAAATTACAAGAACTTCATAAACACACATACATACACAAACACATTCACACAAAAAGTGTTTAAAGCTTTATATGCTTACATACATTTTGTAATGTACGAGTATATTAAAAAAAAAAAAATACAAAAACGGAAATAATTTTAAATGAATAAAAAAAAACATTTATTTTTTAAGGAATTGGTAGGTAAAATTTTGACATTTATTTTAACTGATTATATCATTTGTTTCTTACGGATGTGTCAGTTGATTAATCAACATTTAAAAATAAATAACAAATGTCATTTAATTTAAATGAAAATTAAGTAGATCGGTTTTTAAATGAAATGTCATTTCTTTTAAATGATATTTTCAGTTATTTTAACTTACAAACTTTTTAAAGTGTATGTTTTGTTTGTTGCAAGTAAATAAATAAATAAAAGTATGTCGTTGCCACTATGTATTTTTAAGAACAATTTTAATTTGTCAAAAGTAATTGGATTTTGCTCTGGCAATGCCATATTTTCAAAAAATCTAATTTTATTTATAAGAAAGTTGTAATAACTAAAAATAGTTAAAGGGGGCTTTATTCCTCACTTTCGCTAAAGTTACCTTAAACTAACACGCACCCTAAAGGCAAGTTATAATAATGGGCCTAAATTTGGTATTTAATGTAAATTTTTCTTATAGAAATATTTCTGATATTTTCATTTCGGTGTTTCCGTAGCACTTAACTCCATCGAAGTAAAATAATATAAAAGGGCTATGAAATAAAAAGCCCCAACAAGTTCACTAACTCTTCATCATATGGCGAGTAAAAATAAACATCCATATCCATATGTTTCCTCATCTTTCACTACATATCATCTTAGTTTAATCCTTGATTTTAGTTTTAGCCAAAAACCTTTGATTCTCAAAAGTGTCCTATACTAATTGTCCGATTTTCCACACCATCTTCTAATATAGCCATTTCTGGGTACGAATCGGGAATCTGGCATGTGTATTAATATTTTTCCTATTACATTGCCTACACGCAAAGAAAAAACATGGTTGGGTCAATCATATTCGAAGAGCATCATATATTTTTGCGATTATGATTGTGCCAACCATAATCTTATTATATTATAGTTATCATATTATGATAATAAAATAAAAATATTTTTACCATAATATGGTCCCTACAGTTATATTATGATTCAAAAATTAAAATATTATAGTCCTAAATAAACATGTTATAATGAATTTATCATAATATGATCGCACGTAATCATAGTATGATCAAATTTTTATCATATTATGATTCATCATAACTATATTATAATTCCTGGATTATCATTATATGATCCATAATCTAAGAATATTTCTTAAAGGAAAAGTTCTTAGAGACTATGAAAAAACTCTTTAAATTTAAGAAAATTTCGTTTAAAAATCTTTTTTCTAAAAAAAAAATTAATATTGAGGACTTTTTGAAGAAAAATTGTTAAGGAAAAAATCATAGACTTTAAGAATTTTTCTTTCTTTGATTGTATTATTATTTATTGATTGTTGCCAGTATTTTATGGTTGCATAATTACCATATTTTTTGCAAAGTCAGAATTTTTGTTACCACAGGTGCCAATCATAAAATAGTAAAATATTTACTAAATAATGATGGTAGCGAACATGTTAATGTTTAGGAAACCAATAACTTGGTTGTGACAGCCATAACTGATTGCAGCAAGCACAATATAGAACCAGTGATCATATTGCAATCATAGTTTTTTCTGCGTGTGGTACCTGTATGTTCGGTATATTCACTTGGTATGTTTATAGATTTATAAGTTTACATATTAATTTAGAATTTGTCATGTTTAAGATCATAATAAAATATTGCCATGAAATAGAAAATAATAATTTAAAAAATTAAAGAAAGATAGAAAAAACAGTGAGGATAATTTTTCAGATATTATTTTGTAAACTCAATATTGTAGCCTCCTAATAGAAACTGTTTGACCTGTTGAGTTCTTAGCCCTACAAACACTTTTGTGGTTGTTAAAAATAATTTTAAATTAACTCTCGTAGAATCCTATTACAATGCAAACATAAGTGGACAAAATAGGTATTTACAAGCAACATGTTAATAATAAATCTCCACAGGTATCTAGCACAATTTAACTTTTATCGTCTATGCGGGTGTGTGTGTGTGTGTGTTTGTGTTAGTTTTTTTTTAATGCGGATTTAGGCTTTAGGGTAATAATAATATTTCGAAAGCTTTTGTGCTTTTGAACTACGTTTTTACACATGGTTAGCAAAAATACATTTTTATATGAAATATTACACAGTGGGGCAATTCCAAAATATCTTTGCAGTAATTCAGCCATACACCCAGAGAAAAGATTAGTTGAAAATCGATCAAAACCGTTAACATTTATATGTGAGGATTTTATTTTATTTGGAATAATCTAAAATCCATTAATAAAGCAAAAATGTTGTATTGGGAATTAAAAAAATGAAAAGAAACTAAAAATCAATCCTATTATTTAATTATTGGTATTTCCAATCATCTTTAAAAATAAAATTCGTTTAGAATTTGTGTGCAGCGGAAGCCGTACAAGTACGGTTATTCTGATCAAATATATCATTTGATTAGGGTTTCAGTAGAAGCAACCGAATTGTGGATTGTATTGATAATAGACGTCACTAATGATTGGTATTGATAAACAAATTTTATATTTACATATCTTTTTCTAACATATTGATTAAATTCAAAATTAGCCATAAAAACTCATAAGTGTTTGGTGTAGTATGTAGAGACCCAAGAAACATTTTTACTGACTCTCCGACACGTACGGATTCATGAATCCGATTCTACTGCACGTTTACAGACCGTAAATACGTATCCGTCAAAGCATGTACGTAAACGGAACATTAACGGACCATATAATTGAATTTTCGAAAACAGTACGTTTTGACTCCGTTTTGGTGCATCCGTTTCTGTATCGTCAAATACGGACTTTCTCGAATTTCATTAGTTTTTCTTTCGTTGCTTTTTAATTTGTTGGTTTGGTGTCAAAAACGAATAATTAAAACATATCTGTGATCATTACGCGGGTCGCGCGCTAAAGTTTAGAAAAACAGATACACCGAAAATAAATTTAATACATTTTTTTTTAGGTAAATACATATGAAATTCAAAACAAGTTTTACGGTGATGTGCGCAAATTTATGCAATTTTGAAAATAAAAATATTGTCTGCCAATTCATAAGAGATTTTGTTAAAAAAATGTGCAAATTTGCGTTGTATGCTACATCATTTCGTAAACGCCACTAATTCAACCAAAATTAAAATTTTATTTTTTTATGATATTCAATGGGCCATAATCGCAGTAATGGATAGAGATGCTAGTTATGCTGGAGATGAATATTTCATTTAATTAAATTTGTAAAAGTTTTATTTTGTTATTTTATTTTATTACATATCTGTATAAATAAATTTAAGGAAAAAAAAAACTATATGTTATTCCAAATTAAAAAATTTAGGCATTTACATAAATCCATTTTTTGTTGAAAAAAACGGTAGGAATACGGATCCGTTAACGGTCCGCTATTGACGGACTTTCAACGGACAACTCCGTTTTTCATTCGATATAACCGGTCCGTAAACGGTCCATCATTGACAGACCTTTAACGGACAACTCCGTTTTTCATTCGATATAACCGGTCCGTAAACGGTCCGTCATTGACAGACCTTTAACGAATAATTCCGTTTTTCATCCGATATGTCCGGTCCGGTTTTTAAACGGATTCGAATCAGTTTCGATGTTCCTTAAAATCCGTTTTCTGGGAGGTATACGGATCCAGAAAACGGTACGTAAATGGAGTTTGATTCCGTTTGTGACGGACCGAAAACGGTACGTAAAGGGAACGTATTGTTTGATGGGGAGGTAGCTTTCCTGAAGGAAATGTCGATAGTAAAACTGTACTGATTCACTATTGACTTTGTCACCAGTACTACTGACTTATTATGCTTCAGACAACGCTCTTTGCTGTAGACATTTAACACGTGCTTGTCATTGCGAATCTACACAACTATTGACTAGGTGTAGACATTGGAACCAAAGATTTACTAGTAGATTTTAGTAATTCTAGTCTAACATTTTGGAACTTTTTACTAGATTTCCACACTAGGAAGAAAAATAAGTTTAAACAGGTGCATTTATATTTTATTAATAAATTTTGTTTGTAAATTTCAAGAAAGTAAATAAGGTACAATCTGCTTGTTACAGTCTTAGTAGTCGCTTTGTTGACAATGTCACCAAACAAAATTGAATGTAAAAAGTGTAGACGCTTTGTTAACTATGTCACCAAAATGTCCCACAAAATTGTCGACAAAATTTGTGACTTGGAGACACTTGACTCCAGGCTTCCTACAGGGTTAGTACTCAGAATTTCCGAGTTCAAATCCCGAAAAAGACAAACATTTAAAATAAATATATTTTTTTTTAATTGAAATAAAACATTTAAATGTTTAAATGGCAAATATATCAAAGAAAATTTAAATTAGTTCTGGTGCAGTAAGTTATAGTAAGAACTATGAACCTAATTGCCCGGGTTCGATACCGGAAAAATTTATAAATAATTTTTTTTTTGTTTTAAATAAAATTTTGTGGAACGTAATAATATTTCTGTGGAATATAAATATTTAATTGTACAACTAAATATTGGCTTTCACAACTAAAAATATAATTTAAAATGAAGACAGTTGTCGTAACCGCCAGAATTCGATTGGCAACAAATTCGGTGAACACAACTGATACTGTTTTCTGGGTGTAGCCAAATTAATTTTGACTACAGACGATTTAGGGCTACCAAAAGCTTTTTCATTAGGTCCCAAAGTAGGACTTCACAGGCATGTAAACAATTTAAAATGTTATCAGTTTTTTATTTACAATAATTAACCGGGCAACCCCTTCCCAATAGAAATATTTAATTGAACGTAAGACTGCGTCTACCAAAAAATTAGAATACTTATCAGGTAACGGGAAGACTTGCCATAACGACCCTGAAATTTGAAAACCGATTGTTGGATTGAGTTGTTGTGAGTTGAACAAGCTTTCTATCGAACTTGATACAGGGCATAATGTTATCCAAAGGCATCGGGCAAATTTCAGAAAGCCTCTCAATGATAAGACTATGGCCTGTATCTTATTACAATCCATATGCCAAATTTAATTTTTCCGGAGTATTCACATTGATTAAAATAAATATTTCAATGAAAATTAAATGTATGCTACTTTATTTTTTATTTAAAACGGATTATTTTTTTAATAAACTACAAACAATAAACTACATAATATTCTGAGTGTGTATATTCCCTAATATTACAAAATTATAATTTTTCTATTCATAAATTATTTAACTTTATTCGATCTTATTTTAACATTATTAATTTTTTTTAAGCTAAAGATCTTTTTTTTTTATAAAATTTCTTATTTTATTTTCGATATTTCGCTAACAATTTGTTAGCATCTTTAGGAAAACAAAATTTTAATAATTATAAAAAAGTTGACAAACAAAAAAATATTTAACATTTAAATATAAAAAATATTTAACATTTAAATATAAATTAAGTTTTTAAAAAATTAAATTAACATTTAAACAAATAGAAGTGGTAATTTTATAAACAACATTTTCCTGCTAAAGCTCGTAAAAAATATTTTCATATTGGTTTAATACTTTGGTTTATGAAATTGAACATAATAAATGTTGTTTATAAAATAAAATAACATTATGAAATTAAATTATTATAGTTATTAAAAACATATCTATAAATTTAAGTTTCCTAATTTTTTAATAATTAAATATCTATAATTCTGAGCTAAATTTTCTGTGTCAGCTTTAAAGTTTATTCTCTGTTTCAAAGGTGTATTAATGATTTCAAACATTTCTAACATATAACGTTTTTTATAATTATTTTCTGTTCTTAATATTGAAACATTTTCAAAAATAGGATGGTGATTTAATATATAACAATGAGATGACAATGCGGTTTTTTCCGACTTAATATTTCTATTTTTTTGGTCTGATTTATGTCCTGAAATCCTGGTCTTTAATTTATTCTTTGTCGTTCCTATATATACCTTATCACAATTTTTCTGATCATTACCCTGACAAGGTATCTTGTAAACTAAATTTGACATATCCCACTTATCAATTCTATCTTTAGTTTTACTAAATAATTTCCCTAATGTATTAAAATTACGATAAGCTATTCCATATTTTCCTTTATCAAAGATGTTAGATCTCGCCAATCTATCTGATAATCAAGGGACATATGTCAAAGATTTAAAAATTCGTGGTTCAGTTATGTATTGACCTACTAATCTCTGATCTTTATAATGTTTCCTCTATGAAATTCTACATCACTTATTGTCAATACTCTCTCTATAAAATTCTTAGCTGTGTTCATGATAATGTTTCTACTATGTTTAGAGTAATAATTAATTATTCTCGCTGATGCAAATGGTTTCTGATACCAATCCATTATTAATCTGTTGCCTCTCTTAATTATCAATGTATCCAAATATGGGAGTATCGAATTACATTCCTCTCCATTGTAAATTTAATGTTTTGATAAAACTATTTAATGTTGTAAGCATGTTGTTAACTGCTAATTCTGGAATGATACAAAATAAGTCATCTACATACTTCGTCATTATCCTTGGTTTTACACTTAATTTCTCTATAGACTCATCTAGCAATTTCTCCATTATTATATTCGCAATGATTGGAGAAGCTGGAGATCCCATTGGAAGTCCAATTTTTTGTATATATATATATTCCTATTGTACTGAAAATATCTATTGTCCTCTATACAAAATTTGAAAATACGTAAAAATAAACATTTTTCCATATCTGTATGTTGCATTATTAACGTCCCACTTCATTTGAAAAAAGAATAATTTTCATAATTTTGAACCGAAAAGAACATCTTATATCATTAGAAATTTCTCGAACTAATTCCAAAATATTTTGATTTTTCCCCACTGTTTACATTTGACTTTTAGTATTCTTTGAAGTTTTCCATCAATTTTTTTCCATCTTTACCATCAAAACTTGCCAATAGTTTAATTTATCTTTACAAAAAATTATAATGTGTTATAGAAAGAATTGTGTACACTTCAGAACACAAATAGCCAGCACGTGCTTGAATGTTTGTTTACGAAACAAATTAAAATAAGGAATTGAAAACAAAGTGAATTACATTTAAGCGCATGTGTAAAAAATAAATAATAAGTAAAAAAGAAAAACAAAAATGTTGATAACAGTTTATCAAACAACATTTAAAGTTAATAACAGTAATAACGGAAAATAATTGGTAATAAAACAAAAAGATGTTAGTAAAGGTTGTAGCTGACCAAAATACCAGGGACCGTAAATAATGATTATTGTTCATTTTTTTAAATCAAAAAATCAATCACTTAGAACAGACATAAAAAAAAAAATTATTGCATCATTATTATTGTTTTTTGACAATCTTTGCATATCCGTCATGATTTTTAAATTTTTGCATTTTTAAGTTTTCTTCAATGGTAATGATTATTTTTGAGTAATAATAAAAAAATCAACCATAATCATTATTTTTACGCAAAAGAAATAAAAATCAAAAATAATCATTATTTATGATTTTTATTTTTTTCGCTCAAAATAAAACTCACTTTCAATTTACGACTTTATATATATTTTTATTATTTATATTCTTATTATTATTTATATATATTCATGGGTGATTTTTATAAGCTGTGGTGTCGCAGCAACAAGAACATCTCTTAGCTTTGAGACACGCTTTGAGACAGTGCATCCAAGAAAGAGAAGACATTATATTGGGGGGTAACGTGGTCATTTGCAGCATCTACTTGGATCCACGAATAAGAAGAATATTGCAGCAAAATCCGATAAGCCTTATGCTCGCCAGAGCACAGCTTAAGCAGCTGTTACTACAAATAATATATTTGAAAGAAATCGTAAGTTAATTTATCTTAGAACTAACGCAAACACAAGTACCCCGGAGGCATCGACATCATTTGACGCAGCGAGTGCATTGCTTTCGCAGAATTCGAACACCTGCTCATTCTTGAACGAGTATCTTAATACAATTGAGGTAGCTTCCGATGAGGAAACACAAGATCGTTGGCACACTGAGGAGTTACACAAAGGCTATACTGAAATTGACAACTAATGTCCAAAGCCAGTTTGTACAAACAAAAATATTATGAAGTACTGGGAGGAAAAAAAAGTTCAATACCCCTATCTGTACCAGCTGGGCAAAGTGGTGCACTCTGTTCCTGCCTATCATATGAGTCGTTGGCGAAATTACTTTTTGTTAAATTAAATTATAAATAATTAAAAACAAATAAAATTGATTCAAAAAAAACTTGAGATGGTTCCTCTGGATTTGTTTTATGAGGATATGCAACTATGTTGGTAAAAAACCTCACAAAACAGTCATAAATTGAAAGTGAGTTTTATTTTGAGCGAAAAAAATAAAAATCATAAATAATAATTATTTTTGAGTTTTATTTTTTTTTTGCTGAAAAATAATGATTATGGCTGATTTTTATTAATATTACTCATAATAATCATTACCATTGAAGAAAATCCTTAAAACTCATAATATAATCATTATTGTGTAATTTTTATTATTAAACTCATAATGATTACGGTCCCTGCAAAATACGCTTTCCATTCGGCTAGAGTCTAGAATAAATTTGTCTGTGTATTCTCACATTGTAATAATTTTTCTTTTGAAATTTTTTTTTATGATCTTGAGCCGAATAAAAAAAAAACTCTCTTAAATATTTATCTGTCATTTAAGATGACTTTTTAAGCAACAATTGTTAAAACTAGTAAAATTATTAAAGCCGGGCTACCTGACCGGGTATAATTTGGGTGAAGTTTTGGAAAGGGTATGTTTCATTTTCCTATGAACTAGACAGAAAATATTGAGATAAATCTGAACGAAATTTTGGAAAAAATTAATTTAAGCAAATACCGGTAAGGTGGGTTTATAAAAGGTGTCCCAAGAAGAACGCAATTTTTAAATTTTAAATAAAACACAGAAATCCTGAAACTTTATTATATCGTAAAGTAGACAGAATGAGGTTATGTATGGAACAATATATCGTGCAGATGGCCGCCGCGGCTTTGCTGGCATGCACGCGATCTTTTAATGAAATTTTCAATGACCGTTTTGCATGAATGCTGCGGTATTTCATTAATGAAGCGTCAAATTTCCTCTTTTAAGGCTTGAGTCGTCGTCGGCTTATTCGCGTAAACCATCGACTTCAAAAAACCCCAAAGAAAAAAATCTAATGGTGTTAAATCGCACGATCTAGGCGGCCAATTCTGATCTCCAAAACGCGAAATAACACGCTCGGGAAATGACATGATGCAGCAATTGAATTATTTCTCTGGCTGTATGACATGTGGCGCCGTCTTGTTGGAACCACATGCCCTCCACATTCATTTCTTCAATTCTAGGCAAGAAAAAACTGGTTATCATTTCACGATACCGAACACCATTGACTGTTTGCGCTTGACCTGCCTCATTTTCATAAAAAAAAGGTCCAATGATTCCTCCAGCCCAAAAACCACACCACACAGTGACACGTTGAGGATGCATTTGCTTCTCGTGAATCACTCGAGGATTTTCCTCACCCCAAATGCGACAATTCTGCCTATTGACGAAGCCATCAAGATGAAAATGGGCCTCGTCACTGAAGATGATTTTATCGGCAAAATCAGCATTTTCATGTTGTCTCTCCAATACCCAATTAACGAACCCCCTTCGCTGTCCATGGTCAGCTGGCTTCAGTTCCTGAGTCAATTGAACTTTGTATGCATGAAGATGCAAATCTTTCGTCAAAATTCGCTGCAAAGTGGATTTGGAGACACCAATTTGCTGAGCTCGGTGTCGAATTGAGGTGGATGGAGCTTGAGCGACATCATCACGTACAGCTGCGACATTTTCGGTCGATCGACCTGGTCGATGGCGCGTTGTTGTCTTTACATCACTAACAGACCCAGTTTCGGCAAATTTATCCATTAATCTCTTTACAGTTGACTCTTTTGGAGCATTATTGTGACCCCAAATTGATCGCAATTTGCGAACTGTAGCCGCAAAACTTTCACCATTTTGGTAAAACAATTTCACAATGAGAATGCGTTGTTCATTCGTGTAGCGCTCCATTTTTACTAACCTCGTACCTTCTACTAGCAAACAATAACAATTGTTCAAATGTCAAACAATGACACTTCGAATGTTGCCAGATTTAAAAATTGCGTTCTTCTTGGGACACCCTTTATAAGGACTAGATCCAAATATGGTTCGAATTTGGTTGTAGAATTTGTGGTTTCATATATGAATTTACAGCAGAATTTTCAACCAGATATAAACGTTTTTTTTGTTTTTTTTTGTATCTACATATTATTTAAATCCAATTCTGATAGGAACTTTCTATGGGAAAAAAGTCTAAATATGAATCGATTCTAAAAAGTTCGTCCTTGGGCCATTACAAATTTCTATACCATGTTTCATCTAAATGAATTTATATTTGTGACCTGTAGTTTTATTACAAAGCTTACATATACACATGTGACACGAGTTGGAAAGTAATTCTAAGTCTACACCACACGTAGCAAGCTGATATGCAAAAGAATAGACCCAATCCACAAGATTGAGAGATTTTCAAAATCACCGACGAGTTTATGATCGCCCGAAGTTCTATGTCAGATGTGCTGCGGTACCGGAAAACAGATTAATTGTCGCAACTGACTTTTTTGTCATACGAATAGTTTGGTTGGAACCACCTGTATATTTGTTTGTTGCAACCGAAATTCGGTTAGTGCAACAGAATTTCGTTGTAGACATATATTTACATATATATATATATATATATATATATATATATATATATATATATACATATTTGAATTGCATCAGGAATACATTTGGTTGCGACGGCCAAATTATTCGGTTGCTACAACCAAAATATTCAGTTGGGAAAAAATTTGGTTGTCACGATAAATCTGTTTTCTCGGTGTACAAAAGATGATCTACCTCAATCAGTATGCCACAGCTACGGCAGTGTCATCCGGATCTGCCCGAATTTATTGCAGTGTCTTCCTATCAGCCAGTGACCAGTCAGCACGGCCGTTTATCTCGAAACATCTCTCCTATTATTACTGAGGAGAGATTTAGTACGTTCTAGGTTGTAGTTAGGCCACGTGAGCCTCGCACATCATCTGACCCTCGTTTTTTGGAGGAAGTGCTTAAAGATCCTACCGTTAATGATTAAAAACGGTGCAGCGACTAACATCACTGTTGCCCTTGCTACCTCGTCTTCTAGCTGGTTACCGTAAAACCACCTATGACCAGTGTCACTTGTATGCCGCAATCACCTATGAAGGCGCCATTGCCTGATGTCAAATCCAGCTGTTGGATCCTTTTGGTTTCATTCTTCTCCGGAACAAAAGCTGACCCTTAACGGTATATCGAATTCAATCCTAGGAGTAGAATAAAAAGATCCTAGTCTAAGCTGTACACTCATAATAATCCATAGTTAAAATATATAAAAACTGTGGTTCATTTTACGAAAAGTTTGGTTATTTTGACATTACAAAAAATTTTGTAATACGAGGGCGGGCCAATAAATCTGTGACTTTTTGAATTTTCCGCCTCTAAACTAAAAGAGCAACACTCCAGACCACCGCATGATTTGAGGAAAGAAATGGAAAAAAGTGAATTTCGTGTGCTGATAAGCATTATTTTTTGCGGAAAAAAACCATCACTCAAACCAAGGCTAAGCTTGATAAATACTATGGGAACTCTGCACCATCAATTTTAATGGTGAAAATGTGGTTTACTGAATTTTGTTGTAACCGAACGTTCTGGACGCGCAGTTGAGGTCTCTACATCCGAAACAATTGAAAAAAATTCACGATATGTTGTTGATCGATCGGAGATTGAAAATGCGAGAGATTGTGGAAGCCATAGGCATCTTACATGGCTCAGTGGTTTTAATTTTATATGATCACTTGGGTATGAGAAAGTTTTCCGCAAGATGGCTGCCGCGTTTGCTCACAATCGACCACAAACCTATATGCAATTGTTATGGCAAAAATCCATGAATTAGGCTACAAATTGCTTCCTCATCCACCCTATTCTAGGGATTTAGCCCCGATGGCTCGGCGGAAAAAGATTTGACTGCAACGATTAAATCATCTCACAAACAAATACCTATTTTGATAACCTCGACAAATCGAATTTTATGGAGGGAATAAAAAAATTGTAGAAATTTTGGACAAATTCTATAGAGATAAAAGACTATTTTGAAAAATAAAATAATTTTTTATTTAAAACCTTGTGTTTCATTCAAAAAGTTTTGGGTTCTATGATCCACCTTCGTATATCATCTTTGTAGATTCTGACCAAGACCCATATCAGCAAGTCGTGCTGCACTGCTAGCAGCAGCCGCCATCACAGAGAACTTCGGAGGGCCAAGACCTACTCCTGCCAGAAACTCCAATACAAGCCAAGCGCTGAACTTTGTATAGGTGCTTCACTCAGAGAAAAGATTGGTTGCAATTCGATCAAAACCATTAACATTTATTTGTGAGGATTTAATTTTATTTGGAATAATCTAAAATCTATTAATAAAGCAAAAATGATGTATTGGGAATTAAAAAATGGAAAAAGAAACTAAAAAACAATTCTATTATTTAATTATTGTTATTTCCAATCATCTTTAAAAATAAAATTCGTTAAGTATTTGTGTGCGGTGGAAGCAACCATTTATTTAGGGAATATATTCGAAATTTGGTACATTTATTTTTTTTTATTTATTTATTTAGGTCTACGGACAAAAATCCTTACAGACCAATTATTGAAAATTTACATAATATACAAAATAACAATGATTTAAATAGAAATTTAATTAAACTGATTAAGGTACAAAATAATATTACGTTTTATGACATTGACGTTAACAGAAAAATCAATAAGAAAATAAAAATCATTATAATGTTTACACAATTTACTAAGAGGATCAGAATTGGCATAATTAGTTTGAGAAACTTGTAAATAGATTGGAATGTAGAAGCGTGTTGATCGATGAGGAACATTAAAGTTTATGTTGCTAAGTAGGAAGTCTGAGAAAACTGCACCATTTATTAGGTTGAATAAAAATGAAACACTAAGCATAGTTCTTCTGCTATCCAAGGTTGGTAGTTTTATTAATGCAAGCCTTGTAGTATAAGGAGGAAGAATAACGTTAGGATTCCATGTTGAATTACCCAAACAAAAAAGAAGAAACCGTTTTTGGACTGATTCTATAATTTGCTTAAGATAATCCGCATCCGGATCCCAAATAACAGATCCATATTCCAAGATTGGTCTGACTAAAGATGTGTATAACCGTTTAGTGATGATTGGTTCAGTAAACTCCTTGGCCCATCGTTTTATAAAAGCCAACACGCCGCGAGCTTTGTTTACCATCATAAATATGTGTTTCTTGAAATTTAATTTAGGATCCAGAAGAATTCCAAGATCTAAAAATTCAGTAACCAATTCAAGTTGATGTCCGCCCAGTGAAAAATTATATAAAGCATTATTATTTCGTTAAAAACGCATATGTTTACATTTCTTTAAATTTAGTTACATTAAATTAAGCACGCACCACTTGAATAATTCATCCAAATCATCTTGCAGAAAATTATTTTTAGTGTTATTGTCATAGCAATAAAATATCTTCACATCATCGGCATACATTAAGATGTTACAATATTTAATTACGCAAGGCAAGTCATTTATGAATAAGGAAAATAAAATTGGACCAATGTGGCTACCTTGGGGCACACCAGAACTTACAATAATATTTTTGGATGTAGTATTATTAAAAATAACATTTTGTTTTCGATTTGTTAAATATGACTTAATCCAATTTAAACTCGCATGTGTAAAACCCATAGCGTGAAGCTTTATCAAAAGTAATTTATGATTGACTTTATCAAAAGCCTTTCTTAAATTCACGATTTACTATAGTAGTTAACTGCATGAGATTAGTTACTGATGAACGACCTTTTCTAAAACCATGTTGATAGGGGGATAGTAAGGATGAAATTTGGTGAATGAGATTTTCGGTAACACATTTTTCAAAAAGCTTGGGGATTGCACTTAACTTTGCTATACCTCTATAGTTTGTGATGCTTGACTTACTACCAGATTTAAATAGTGGAATAATGAAGGAGTCTTTCCACAACTGAGGAAAATAACCATATTTTAAGAATATGTTAAATATTATGCTTAATGGAGTAACTATTGCGTGTGCGCAATTCTTCAGAACACAGCTGGGAACACCATCAGGACCCATCTGGTATGAGGACTTAACTGATTTCAAAGACTGTGAAATCTGATTTGTGTGGATTGGAGAAAAGTGTATCATTTGATGACCCACAATTGGATGTGGGTATGATTTTAAATCATATTGGGAATCAGAATAAGTGGTGGAGAAGAAATCAGCAAATAAGTTGGTTATTATCAGATTGTCACTGGATTCTTTAGCACAGTACTTCATCGTTTTAGGGAAACCACTAGATTTCTTTTTGGTATAAACAAATTTATAAAATGATTTCGGGTCGCGATTGAAATTTAGTTTCATATTAGATATATAGTTTTTATACAGTTTTGTGTTTAATAAGTTATATTCAGCACGGGAAAACGCAAATCTGCTATAATCAGATAACAAGCCACTTGTTTTATATTTTTTAAAGCGTTTATTTTTACAATTTTTAAGCCTGGATAATTCTTTTGTGCACCACGGAGGACCAGATTTTGTGTGCTTTACTAATTTAGGAACACATTCGTTGAAAAAGTTTGATAATGTTTCGTAAAATGTTGCAACCATGGAATCAATAGCTGTTGGAGTATAACAGGGAATAGATAGAAGATCATGCCAATTAGTATTATAGAAAAGATGTTTTAAATCATCGTAGTTACATCTTTTGAAACAAAAAACCTTATCATGTTGATTTATTGTATCGGATTTACCATTGAATGGAACGTTAAAGCTGATATCTAAAGTAGGATGATAACGGTCCTCGGGTACTATAATTGGATCGGCACGCTGTAATGAACAATCGGCTGGTTCATTGACAAAAACCAGATCTAATAATTTACCAGACGAATTGTAAACTCCATTTATTTGAAAAAGACATAAGTCATATAAACTATTCAAAAATTCGAACACCCAGTCAGCGGCTTTTATAGGAGTAAATATATATGAGTCAGACACAAATTTCCACGAAACATTAGGTAAATTAAAATCTCCAAAAGCAAAAATAGAATCACCTGGTTTAGATAGTGATACGACAAATCTAATCAAACCAGCATGTTCTGTGTAAATAAGTTGATTATTGTTTTGGTTTGGCGGGATATAGGAGCAGGTCATAAATATTTTTCTGTAATGAAGTTTTATACAGATGCCAATAAATTCAATGCCTTTAGAAATAGCTATTAGTACTCCTCCTCCAATTGTAACTGTTTCTCTATCTATCTATTAAATTTATTAAAAAATTGTCGATATTCAAAAGTGGTAACTACAAATACGGTTATCCTGATCAAATATATCATTTAATTAGAGTTTCAGTTGAACCAATCGAATTGTGGATTGTATTGATTATAGACGCCACTAATGAATGGTATTGGTAAACGAATTTTATGCTACATTTATTTTCCTAAAAAATTATTTAAATTCAAAATTAGTCATTAAAATTTATAAGTTTTTGCGGGCTAGTGGGTAGAGAGCTAGCCTAGTACTCATACTTTCCGAGTTCAAATCCCAGTAAAGGAAAACATTTAAAGAAATATACATATTTTAATTAAAATAAAATTTTTTTAAGGATTAAATAACAAATATATCAAAGAAAATTAAATTGAATTGTGGCGCTGTAAGCAAGGGTGTGAACTATGAATCTGAATGCTCAGGTTCGATACCGGAAAAATCTATGAAAAAGTTTTTTTAATAAAATTTTGTGGAACGTAATAATATTTATATGGAATATAAATATTAAATTAGATAACTGAATATTGGCTTTCACAACTAAAAATATAATTTAATATTAAGGTAGTTGTCTTAACCGCCAGAAATCGATTGGCAACAAATTTGGTGGCCACAACTGATACTGTTTTCTGGGTGCTGGATTGGTAGTTGCCAATCCACCATACAATACAGATAATTAAAGCGTGTGTGTGTAACATGTTTCATACAAATATACAGAAAAAAGTATCACAAAATTTAAAGTAATTAAAAATATTTGTTAAAATTTAAACTCGATTTCTAACAATTTTTTGTTTGAAATATTTGTAAATTGTCGCTTTTCATATAAAAATTCTTTGAAAATAAAAATTGAAATTAAAAAAACATAATAAAAAGGTTTTTGTATTTACAAATTCCATTGTTGGTGCCTTTTTAAAAAATATTTTTTTTTTTTTGTATTTACAAAAATGTTCTATGGACGATGTTCAATATTACAAACATAATTTTGTAGTTTTATTCTGTGTACCTTTATATTTCCGATCTGTAGTTTTATTAAAGGTTTACATGGACACACGGATATATGTATGAACGGATGGGCTGGCTAACAATGCTATCCCATTCGTCCATTTGATTGGTATTCCAGTCAAACAAATAAGGTAGTGAAGTCAGCAAAAATGTTGCTGTGTCAGTAAAATTTTATGCAGAAGGGTGTTGGCAGAAAAATTTTTAAGTCAGCAAAATCGTTCAATGAATATCAGCTAGGTCAGAGTTTTTCATTGATATAAGCGTGCCTGACCAATGGTCTTTTGTCTTGTTTTTTTCGCGTCATGCTGCATTATTAACCACTAGTGTTAGCTAATTCTAGTTAAATTAGTTTACAGGTTACGTATGATTGATATTAATATACCTTATAGTTATATATAAAATATTACGTATACGTCTTAAACAGACATTTCTCTAATGTTTTGCTGTTTTAAACCATGAATTGCTTTTTTTGATTTATGTTAAATTTTTTCTTGCCACCTTGTTTTGATTTTTTTATTAAATTTAATTTTTAAAAACTTTCCCTTTATGAATTCACTTAATACATTTTACTTAATTAATCATAATGTTGACAGTTAATCAATAATCAATCCCATAGAATAAATAAATGAATGAATGAATGTTTTACTTTATAACATTATCAGTGATGTGTTATTAATGACTAACTTTATATATTTATGTATGTATGTATGTAAGCATGTTTCAGAGTATGTATGTCAATATGTAACAACATGAAATTTTATATTAAAATTACATGTTTTAAAAAAAGGACCTTATTAATCAAGATAAAACATGAAACATATCAAATAACACATGATTAACTGGCAACAGTATATTGTCACCATCATATTATTCAACATGTTAAAAACTTTCAACTGATAAATGAGAAATGTATATTAATGATTTTACGAGTGTTTCAAAGGACACACTTAACAGATTAAACAAAAAAATGGGATGTTTTGTGTTGACAAATATGGAGATAAAATTGTAATTTTATATCGGATGTTAAATTAATTAAACTACAATTTTATTATTGAATTTTAACAGCTGCTTAGAAAATAAAGATAAAACCCCTAAAAGAGATTTTTATTAAATTTTATTCAGAAAATGCATTAGTGCAGTTAAACTTTGAATAGTCTAAAATATATTAAGTCATTAGAATTTTTTAAAAATAGTTTTAGTCGTCTCTTTGGTGAAACCAAAGAGTTTAGAAAATAAAGAGAATGTCTCGAGAATATCTCAGTTACTTAGTAAAAATAAAAAAAATTTGATGGCAAATAGGAAATTGAACTTTTTATATCGCATTTAATTTAATAAATTGATTTCTTTTAAAGTTGCTACTGATAGTCTTCATAATATTTGTTTTAATATAAGCATATACACTCAGAAAAAAAAGTTAGTAGAAACATTTGCAAACAGAAATTACCAAATTAAAACAAAATAATAAATTCCTTTATGTTTTAAAAAATTGTAAAATTTAAAAAAAATAAATAAAATAAAAAAAAAATTTGATGCTCGATAAAAAAAAACTAAATTTAAAATTTTGTACTTATGTTAATAACCCAGCAAAAAAATGGTAGTCATTCTGTGACTATAACTTCTTTTATTGCTTCCTAAACTTCAGTTGGCATTCTTTTATGATTTTTTGGTGTTATTCTAAGGCACTTCCAAAAGAATTCATGTGTTCATATTTCAAATGCAGTGATCTTGATATAAACCCGATGTATGTATATATTAAAATATCACTCTTCATTACTTCTAGAGCATAAGTTATAGTATATCGTATATTTTTTTTAAATCTAAAGCATTTATTGAAATTAAGAAAATAGTTCTGATGAACTTTTTTAATTTTTTTAATAAATCATTTTTATATTTTAGCTTAAAATTAGAATTTATGCAGTTTTGCAATTTTTATAAAAGTTTTGAAAACTCAAGAAAAATAGATTTTTTTACCTTTAATTGAAACTAGCTGGCCTGTCATTTGCATTTTTTTAGTCTTAAATATTTATGACGACGCAATCTGTGCATTTTATTTATTTAACACTATATCATTTCCAGTTTTAATTCAGAATTTACCAAAATAATTTTAAAATTGTGTAAAAATAATTTCAAATGTTTTAAAATTGTGCAAAAATTATTTAAAATTGTTTAAAAATATTTTAAAATTTATTAAAAATGTTTCAAAATTGTACAACCAGTTTTTAAATTATTCAAAAATATTTTAAAATTTGTCTAAAAATTCATTAAAATTTTTGAAAAATTTTTCAAAAATGCTCTTTTACTAATGCAGAATTTTTTATTTGTTTTAATAAAGAGTATTTGTATATCAATGCATACATTTCGCGTCTTTAAACTTATTCTTATGAATTAAATTTTCATGAAAGCTTAAATATTACAAAGTATATGAACATTTTCCACTCATGCATCAGAATACCTAATCATTGTATTATCATTGCTTCCTTAGAGTAAAGTATGAGTAATGCTAGAAGCTACATATGAATACTTCCATCTTATGACACGCTAATGTTAAATTCATTGATGAAACCATTAGAAAAGAAGTGATGCCTTTGCCATAGTAGTGATGCTTTTATTGCTTCTTTGGCAGCTTCATTTTTGCTGGGAATATTTAGTAACTTTTTTTTTGCTGATTTTAGCAAACAGATTTTAATGTCCACTTTACAAAAAGTTTACTAAAATTTGGTAGCAGCTACTAACTTTTCTTCAAATTTCATTGTACTACACGTCAGCAGACATGTGTTGCTAATATTAGCAAAAATTACCGCTGGGCTCAAATTAGCAAAATTTCCCATAATAACAGCAAAATTTTCAGTTGCCATTACAGACTTTTGTTGGTGAGTGTATGGATAGATTATTTTATCTTTAATTATTCTTTGAAAACCATCGTTTCCAGATTGCAGGCACAAGATGTTAACAGAAGCTGGGAGAATGGATCGTGATTCATAAGCACCATTATACCCTCTAAAAGTCACCTTGTGGTGTGCAGTTACGTCGACAAAGGTGATTGGAAGTTATTTTTTTCGAAGAAGCCTACATAACAGACGTTACAGGGAGACTGCTGTAGAGCCATGTTGACTGAATTTTTTTTCTGATAGTTAACAATCTTAAGTTGGAGGACATGTGGTTCCGTATTTTGAAGGATGCCTTCTCAGTGCGTGTTATCTCATGTTTCGGTGACTTAGCTTGGCCAGCCAGATATACAGATTTCACAGCCCAGGACTTCTAGTAATATTTGAAGTCGCAGGTGTAAGTGATAAAGCTTCGTACTTGGAGGAATTAAAGATCAACATTCAAGCGCAAATTGACAACGTGACACCACAAATGCTGCGAACGTGTAATCAAAAGAGCACAAGTTTGCATCAACACTAAAACAAAGTGAAAATGTTATTTAAAATAAAATGAAACCGGCCATTTATATTTAAATGTTAATAAATTAACTGATTTATCATTTATTTTAACTGTTAACAAACTAACCACAAATCTGTAAAAACAAAAGCTATTTCCCTTATTTTTTTCTTTTAACTGCTACAAAATCCGTAATATTTACAGGTTGGTTGAGAATTGCCTGCGCTCGAAATGAAAGAATACTGTTTTTGTTACGAAATATATTTTTTTATTCAATATAATCTCCTAGAAGCTCAATACACTTGTTCCAATGATCTTCCAATAATTTTATCCAATCCTTATAATGGTTTTCCGGAAGCTCTGCAAAATAACCGTCTACGGCTGCTATGGCCTCTTCATTCGACGAAAAATGCTTTTCACGAAGGAATTGTTTGAGTTTCTGAAGAGATAGTAGTCACTGGGAGCCAAATCTGGTGAATATGGTGGATGTTCAAGCAATTCGTACTTTAATTCATTGAATTTAGCCATCGTCAAAACACTTTTGTGAGCAGGTGCATTGTCTTGATGAAAAATGATTTTTTTCTTCTCAGGTCTTTTCTCACGAATTTTTTCATCCAGCTGATCCAAAAGGCTGCAATAATATTCAGAGTTGATTGTTTTACCTTTCTGAAGATAATCAATCAACAAAATTCCTTTTGCATCCCAAAAAACTGATGCCATAACCTTCTTTGCTGATCGTTGTGACTTCACCTGCTTTGAGGCTAAACAACCAGCTTTACTGTAAACGTTTTTGTTTCAATTTAGATCCAAGTCTCATCCATAGTTATAAAACGATGCAAGAAGTCGGTTTTATTCGACTTAAAACGCTCCAAATTACGCTGAGAAATTTGTATTCGATCCAGTTTTTGTTTAATTGTTAATGTGTGCGGCACTAACTTTCCAAACAGTTTTTTCATACGTAATTCTTCATGTAAAATATGGAGTACTCGTACGTCTCAGATGCCTATGGCATTAGCAATTTCATGCTTAGTCAAACTTGGATCTTCACCAACCATATTATGTACCTGCTCAATGATTTCTGCAGTTCTTGGTCGTCCTTCGCGTGGATCGTCTTCAAGGCTGGTACGACCACGTTTAAATTCACCAGCCCAAAATTCAACGGTGCGTTTTGAAGGTGAGGACTCCTTATACACTTCTAATAATTGCTCATAAATTTCCTTTGCTTTTAAACCCTTCAAAACAAAGAATCTAATGACTGCACGATATTCAATTTTTTCAATATTAAAAAAAATCAATGACACGTCAACTTCAAATGGCTTGTAAACAAAGAAAGAATTGACAAAATGACTTGCAACTTTGCAAGTTTTTGAGAAAAAAAAAGTTTGGAGCTAGCAGTGCCATCACTTGATGAGCGCAGGAACTTTTCAACCAACCTGTAATGGTTTTTCCTTTATTTATTGTTTTGTTTAAGCTGTCAGCTAATTAATCACAAAAACCGTAAAATTAAGTGATAGTTCTTTCATTTCGCTGGTTTAAATGTCATAAAAAATACCTACAAAGTCTGTAAAAATAAAATACTTTTTATTTATTTTGTTTATTTTAACTATCAGACAATTAATGAAAATATTTATAAGTGTTACAGAAAATTTGTATTTATATGTAACAAAAAAAAAAAAAGAGTCGAAAAATATATTTTTTTTTTGGATTTTAGCTATTTAATCATTTAAAAGTAAGGATAACTATTGAAATTAACTACAGTCAGTTACTGTAAAAATATTTAGAGTGTACCCAAATCAAAATCATGGGAAAGTACTACATATTAAAATAAACTACTTTACAGTAAAAGAATATATGTTGGGCATGTCGACTAAATGATACTTTCGTAAACCGGGCTAAATTTCGGGAAGGTCCTGATTCTTTTTTTTTTTTTTTGGAACAGATCGGCATTATAATCTCATCCCAACTTTCAATCAGATATCTACAGATTTGTGTGTTAATACCATTTAAGCCCAATTTACATAAGACTTTTCCATGAGAGGAATATAGACCAGATCTTACCAAATTCAATGGGGTACGTCACTGACTTCCTAGAAGCTTATGTATAAAATTTCATCCAAATATCTTTATATTCGCGATCTTGACATGGTCCAACGGACATCGTTAAATCGATATAAGAAGGGCCTCAGACCGAAATTTTTGGTATTTACAAATATCAGCAAATTACAAATTCATTATACCCTGACCACAAAGTGGTGTAGAATATAAAAATCACATAAGTGCTTCCATTTAGTCCTTTTAAAATTTGAAAGGAACAGAAAACTAAAAGCTAAGTGTATTTGTCCAATAAAAACTTAAATTACAATACAAAAATTTGTTCTAGAGCTGCTGCAACAAATAGTGTATACAAGTCAAGCTTTAACTAAAATTTAACATACACAACCGCAGGCCACATCATTATAAGCAGCATTTACAAGAATGCCTTCAACATTTATGAGGGATGCAATCAACCGTTGTCATTAACATCAATAAAATAGACAACACTTTTAGTGCTATTAGCTTGACAATGTATTTCCAATAGTAGTACAAGGTGATGCAAAAGAACTTACACTTTTTGTGTGAGTCGTCTTGTATGTGTGTGTATAAATGAAGTTCTTGTAACTAAAATATTGGAATAAATAAATAATTATAATTTTTTTTTATAAAAAAATGATCTTAAGCTTGCTTTAAACAAAATTAGAATTTTATTTATATATTTTGAAACACATAGTAAACTAAATTTTAATTTGTAGTAACTGCAGGATAAACCAAATAAACTAAAAATTTCCGTTTTGTGGATAAATATATGAAAGTTCAATAAAATAAATAAAAATTCAAACAAATAAAAAAAAAAATGTATTAGAAAAAAAAATCGGTAAATGACAGTAAATTATGTTGAACAAATGTTAAAAAAAAATATTTTTTTGAAAAATATATATTTATTTTTCTCTTTTATTTTCAACTGAAAAATGTTTTAATTAAAGTATAAACAGTAAACTACATTTGTTTTAAAAGAAAATATTTTTCAACCCTTTTTTACATTTATTTTAAGAATAAATTATTTTCAAATACGAATTTTCTGATTTGTTAAAAATACGGTTTTATTTGTTTTTTTATAGTTAATTGTCTGTTAGTTAAAATAACTAAAATTTTAATGAATTTAAAAAAATTAATTTAATAAAAGAAATATGATTAATTTTTACGGATTTCGTGTTAATTTGTTAATAGTTAAAAAAAATAAATAAAGGAAAAATCATTTCTTTTTACGGATTTTGTAGTTAGTAAGCAGAGAAGACAAAATAAGCTAAACTCAAGGTATTTACAGCAAAAAAAAAAAAGCAAAAGTAAAAAAACACTTTTTTTTAAAAAAGAGACAAAGCTAGTGGAATTTTTCGTTTCTAAGAAAAATCCCTGGTGCAAAAAAAAATTTAAAAAATTCAATTAAAAGCCCAACAATGGAAAGAAAAAGCTACTTTAAAGCTCTAACTTGGAAAATACAAAAAAGCAGAAAAAAGCAAATACACAGAAGAAACAGTTTCATTGTGACAACCGCATACCTTGCCAACTGAATGAATTGGTTGCAGCAACTGAATTATTTGGTTGTGGTAATCAAATGTATTACTGATACAATTTAAATATTTTGCTTTAACCGTAATTCTGTTGTGATAACCGAATATCTGTTACCACAAACAAATATATCGGTGACTTCAACCAAAACATTTGGTTGATAAAAAATTTGATTTTCACAATAAATAAAAAACAAACAAAAAACCAACATAAAACCAAGTTTTTCTTTTGTGTTAATTAGTTAACTTTTAAAAATAAATAATGGAAATATTATTTG
Organism: Eustalomyia histrio; assembly: GCA_949748255.1. NCBI lineage: Eukaryota > Metazoa > Arthropoda > Insecta > Diptera > Anthomyiidae > Eustalomyia > Eustalomyia histrio. Next base: position 17,746,988 of record OX456523.1, read on the forward strand.
TTTTTACAGATTTGTGGTTTAACACCAGTTAAAATAAATGAAAAATCACTTATTATTTACGGATATTGTAAGTCAACTTTTTACCATTTAAAAATAAATGAAAATTTCTTTTGATTTAAATAAAAAGTTGGTATGTTAAGCCATTTTTAAGTGATTTTTCATTGTTTTAATTTTTTTTTTTTAACTGAAAATTTATAAGTTGTGTGTTGAATTTTAACTTAAATATAAGTTAAGTTAAGGCTAAAAATACCTAATGTGAGTAATATTGTATATGAAAGTGTGTACAAAATAGTTTTACGCATTTTGGGTTTATATTAACTGAATTTTCGTAAAATTACATAAAACCTTACTAATTTTTTTAAAAAAATTTTACAGTGTAAATACAAAATGTGTTTAATTGTAAATATTTGATGTTTAAAAATACGTTTTGTGTGAAAGTGTATACAAAACAGTTTTACACATTTGGTGTTTAAATTTACAAAATTTTGGAAAATGTTTCAGGTGGTTCCTTTAAATTTAGAAAATCATACATTTGTATGTTGTTAGAAAATTTCCCTGAAAAATCTTTGTTTGCATAACTCTATTGTAAGGCACAGTGTATTTCACATATTATTATATATAAATGATAGCCCAGTTGTAACTTTAAAGCATTTTAAGTTTATTCAGCAGTAAAGTTGCCGACAGCAGATGCCATGGTATCAAGCACTTATATAACAATCGATTACTTTTACTTGTCGTAGTACGAGTATATGGCAACGATTGTCTTTTTAGTGAATTTTTGCATAGATACATGCTGAGGTGATTTTTAAATTTTAAAAATATACGAAATATAAAATAAAATGGCAGCATATGATGACGAAGCTGTTTATGTGATACTTTAAAGATAAGAACCATTTAATTTAGCCTAGCCTAGAATAAAAGAATATCCAGTTTTATTGATTTTTAGATTATGAAATACTGGCCCATAATGCTGTACGGATTTCATATGCTGGGGGGTATTTTCCGCTTGGGAGTACGTACATGTTACCATATAACGATGGCTACATTTTTATTTTTTTTTTGCTCTTCTAAGATTTAAATGCTGTTACTTCAAAGTAAATATAAATTTCTATAGAAATAAGAATTTTTTAGGATCAAATTGAAAAACAAGACACAATTTAATTTATATTTAAAAATAAATAAAGTGAAACCTACATAAAAAAATTGACTTAAATAACTTTTTTTTATATTTATTTTATAACATGTTTGTCTGACAGTAACAAAATTCCTTCATAGTAAAGTGTAAATTTATTTTAAATTTTATATAAACTTAAGTAATTTTAAATATTTATAAACCTTAAATATAGCCTGTGGGAAAAAGTTTAAGTACCTGTCCAGAGATCGGTCCGAAAAGGAACAATCAAAAACCAAATATCATGTGACCCGTATCATGACAAGACCCTATGACTGGTGAAAGTGCTTAATACTTTCTTTTAAGTTTCAGTTGAATTTTCAATTTTTAAATTTGAGGAGAAAAAATTTAAAAAAAAAGTTATGGCAAAAATATTAATTTAAAATTTCAAAAGGTGCTGCATTAGTAAGATCAAAATGCAGTTTAGTCAAGGGGCATTGCAGACTTGTACCAAGGACCGTATAAAGTACGATGTAGAAACTACAACATTTTGAGGCACCCATGATGCCATGATGGCATACCGCCATGATGCCAAATGGTGCGATTATAACGAAATTCTTAGCCGACACCACAAAATTCTTAGCCGATTTACAGAAACATTTATCCGCAAGTACAGTGATTGTGATGTGAATGTATACACAATGCATTGTAAAATATAGCAACATTTTAATTAAAAAAAACAAATAATTAAAAGGAACAAAATAATTCAATTATTTTTAGATATACTTTAAAGCTGCTAATTTCTTTTGAAATTGCCTTACGAATTCAAATGGAGTCAAAGCCCTATAAACGCGATATTACGCTATACCTTATGTAATAAATATTTATAAAAACTTATACTTGATATAACAAATAATTGGTAACAAAATATAGAAAAAATTAAAAAAAAAAAAAATTAAAAAATTTGAAGTAAGAAAATAATTTGAGCTTTTTTCTTTCTGAACCTTCTACTTCAAACAGTCCTTTTTTAAATTTTTAGTAATCTCAGTATTTTTAAAAATGCATACAAAAATATATCATTCGGTATACCGGGATTTGACTGTTTACAAATATATATTTTTTTTATCGAGCAACATTTTTATTTTTATACCCTCCACCATATATGGTGAGGGTATATATCAGTTTGTCATTCCGTTTGTAACATGTCGAAATATACAGGTTGGTTGACAAAGTTCCTGCGCTCGAAATGAAAGAATACTGTTTTTGTTACGAAATATATTTTTTTATTCAATATAATCTCTTAGAAGCTCAATACACTTGTTCCAATGATCTTCGAATAATTTTTTTCCATGCTTATAATAGTTTTCCGGAAGCTCTGCAAAATAACCGTCTGCGGCTGCTATGACCTCTTCATTCGACGAAAAATGCTTTCCACGAAGGAATTGTTTGAGATTTCTAAAGAGATAGTAGTCACTGGGAGCCAAATCTGGTGAATACGGTGGATGTTCAAGCAATTCGTACTTTAATTCTTTGAATTTAGCCATCGTCAAAGCACTTTTGTGAGCAGGTGCATTGTCTTGATGAAAAATGATTTTTTTCTTCTTTTAAACAGGTTTTCTCACGAATTTTTTCATCCAGCTGATCCAAAAGGCTGCAATAATATTCAGAGTTGATTGCTTTACCTTTTTGAAATTCCTTTTGCATCCCAAAAAACTGATGCCATAACCTTCTTTGCTGATCGTTGTGACTTTACCTGCTTTGGAGCTGAATAACCAGCTTCATTTCACTGTAAACGTTGTTGTTTCAATTTAGGATCATGGTGGTAGATCTAAGTCTCATCCATATTTAAAAAACGACACAAGAAGTCGGTTTTATTCGGCTTGAAACGCTCCAAATTACGCTGAGAAATTTGTTTTCGATCCAGTGAACTTGGCTCTTCACAAACCATATTATATACCTGCTCAAGATTTCTGCAGTTTTTGGTCGTCCTTCGCGTGGATCGTCTTCAAGGCTGGTACGACCACGTTTAAATTCACCAGCCCAAAATTCAACGGTGCGTTTTGAAGGTGAGGACTCCTTATACACTTCTAACAATTGTTCATAAATTTCCTTTGCTTTTAAACCCTTCAAAACAAAGAATATAATGACTGCACGATATTAAATTTTTTCCATAAAATCCACTAAAATTTTTTTCCACCACAAAAAATTTTTTTACCTCAAAAAATTTTTTTCACCTTAAAATTTTTTTTACACCTAAAAATTCGTTTTCGCATCCAAAAAAGTTTTTCACCTCAAAAAATTTTTTTACCTCCATAATTTTACTTTTAAAAGTTTTTTACATTATTTGTATCAAAAACAGTTGTTTTAGGATATTGGTGGAGGGTATTCATATATATTATATATTTTTTTCAAAAAATATTTTAGGCAAAATTAAAAAAAGAAATCTAAGGCTTTAAAAATAGTAAAAATGAATTTATCATTTTATTTTAATTTGCTAATTTTTGTTTTTAGAAATGTTTTTTGTAAATTTTTTGGATTTTCAGGTCAAATATTATTTGTTTTAAGGGCTGATTTTTAGAAATAAAAAAGTTTTTTTTTTTTTTAAATTAGTAATTGTTTGTTTGCTAATTTAAGCAAATCGGTTTTCAAAAATTTGTAAAATGATTTCTAAAATTAGGAACGAAAAATTTGTAAATATTCTGTAAAAATTGTGTTATTAAAAAAAAAAAAAAAAATACAAAATAATAATTTTTTAATAATCAGAACAAAAGTAGTAAAGTGGTATTGAAAACCGTTTACAAATATATCTACTAACTTTTCTAAGTGTATATTCCCTTTAAATATTTTTTTCAATTTCACTATTCTTTCGTTTAGGCGCTCTTTAAATTTTAGATTTTTTTTGTTTAAATTTCTTTGGCATTTTTTTTTATTGTTAAAGCGTTTAAGTTTATAATAATTGGAATTTCATTTAATTAAAGTTTCCTATGGTCTGTGACAGGTGTATTTCTCACAGGGTATACGTATAAATAAAAACACTGCAGACTTTTACAGCCCTATAAAAAGTAGCTAAATATGTTTACAGTATACAATGCCACTGATAATGAAGTTTAGGCTAAAAAATTTTTTTTTTATTTAACTGTTGGATTTTTTATATATATTTTTTTTTTGAATTTTAAACAATTTTAAAGATTAGTTTGGTCAACGACCACTAAAAAAAATATAGGAGAAGAAGCATTTTAGATTTGAAATACATATTTTTTGTAATTCAATTATTTTTACAAACTTTGTTATACGAACTTACAAGAATATCGAAATAGGAATCTGGGACACCACAAACTATATCGAGAGCTTATATTCAAAACCCTCTATGAAACAAAAGACATTTGTTACAGAAAGTCAAAAGACTCATTAATGCCCAAATTCTTTAGGTATGAATTAATCTATTTTCTACAATATTTATTAAATATGACTAATATAAATCGCACATATATAAATAATATAATCAAATTGTTCACAAGGGTTCTGCTAAATGCTGTATCTATTATAAAGTGCTATGGGAAACAGATTTGTTAAAATTGAATTTAAAAAATACAACAAAATACAATATATGAAAGCATGATACAACATTTGTACCTGTGTTTAGTGTACTAACAAAAAGTAAACCTAAAAGAAAGTCGTGTTATAGTGAAATGCAAATTTTAATAACTCTGTTTTTTTTTAATACAACGAAACGGCCATACAATACTTAGTACACATTGTGAGCTCTTTTAATATTTAACGTTGTTTGCGGCGCTATGGTTGATAGAGGGTATTGCACAAGTGAAAAATTCAAATATTTTTTGGCTAATAGATGGTATTGCACTGTCAAAATATGATTTAATTTGCAATTTTCTTAAAGTTTTAACATTTTATTTAACGTTTTTCTAACATACAGGGTGTGTTATTTAAGTATTTAAATTTTAACTACCGATTACTTTGACTTTGAAAGGTAGAATAACATTCACTTTTATTTTTATTTTCAGGTTTATGTTTGACATTTGCAAAATGGGATGATATACGCTCGAACAAAATTGGGAAATATTAATAACTTACTTCCAAAGTAGTGAGTCTTTAACGCAAACTGTAAGAAGTTTACGTGGAAAATTTTAAAGAAGATATAGGCCTTTAGTTCAGTTTGTGCGTCAATTTGTGAAGCCAGTTCGCGAAAATTGATAATAATTGGACAAACCAACCCGTGTACGTTCTCGTCCAATGCGTTTAATCGAAAACATTGTTGCTGTGGCTGAGAATGTCCAAGAATATCCATCAACATCAACTCATCATCGTTCTCAGGAACTGAACATTTCTCACACATCTTTGAGAATACTTTTGCATAAAGACCGCGGTATGAAGGCTTACAAAAATCTATTGATCCAACATCTGAAGCCTCATGACTATCCGATGCATTTTCGCTACGTCCAATGGGCTGGAGATTGTTTGGCAGGAGATGATGAATTTTACTGAAAAATCGTGTTTTCAGATGAAGCTTGTTTTCATCTCGGTGGCTACGTCAATAAGCAAAATTGCCGCATACGGGATCCAGAGAACCCACACGTGTCTATTGAGAAGCCAATGCATCCACAACTAGTCACTGTTTGGTGTGGATTTTGGGCTGGTGGCATCATTGTTTCCAAAAAATTCAAGAGAATGACATGGACGTAATTTGGTTTCAACAAGACGGGGCCACATGTCACACAGCCAACGCAACCATCTATATTTTACGCACTGTTTTTGAAAATCGAATAATCAGCCGAAATTGTGATGTCAATTTAACAATTAAATGGGAATAAAATTATTCAAATTGGACATTAATACATATCTGACTATTACTTTGACTTTACTTGAAGCAAATAATCATAAATGAATTAGTATTCTGGAGATGCAACAAGCTTCAAATCTTGTAGATAATTCCATTTAATTTGCTAAATTGAAAGTTTTGGTTCAGTATCCTGTACTGTATTGTATTTTTCATTAAAATTCACTTTAAATTTAACATCACTATTTGGAAAATATATAAAATATCTTAATTACGCAACTGCTGTATCATTTTAGGTTCGGCCAGGTCTTATGCTCGTAAAGCGTATAAGTTTGGTATCATTGTAGTTAAAAAAAAATTGTAAATTGAATGGTTTTTTGATTACGGTATCATTAATTTTGACTATTTTTCGTGCTTCTATTTTTATTCTGATATGGTCTATTAAGTCTCCTCCAATAATCCATTAATTGAATGATATTTCTTTAAGAATCCGAAAAACGTATTTTTCCGAACACTTGCTTAGTGTGTTAAATATATTTAATATATGAAGTTATAATATATTTTTTAATAAGTCGATAAGGTGAACGTGGTTGATAGAGGGTATTGCATTCAAAAATTAATGCTATGGTTGATTGAAAATTAACAAATATTTTAAAAAATACTAAAATTGATTTTTTCTCTAAAGTTTTTGTAGCTTTCATCAGTGCATTCCATCAAAAAAATATTTTAAAAAAATTGGTTCATAGAGTGTATTGAATATAAGGTCTGGATATATAATTTTAAACCTTATAAATATAGGAGTCCATTTGGAAATATACAACTCTCTGTTGAAATACGAAATATTTCGCCAACATCAAAGTTCCGTTGTTATATTGGTAAATTGTCTGTTAATATCGCCATGAGACTAATTCCGAATATGATTTAGATCGACATTACCAATCCCTAATGAATAATATAAATTATGTGCTAAACTAAAATATTGATTTTATCAAAAATATATTATTACTTTGTGTTATTTTTATTTCAATATACTCTGTAGGTTTCTTTTAACGAGCACTAACAAATTTAATTTTATTTTAAAATTTTTTAAAGCTTCTTGGTTTATTTATTTATTTTCTTTTATTGATAATGCTTAAAGAATTCTTAAAACTTTTTGTAATTTTTTTTTAAACAACGAGTCTACATATCATTTTGTTTTGTTGGACTTTTGTTTCTTTGTATTGAAAAATCTTTTAAGTTGATTTTTAAAGTCAATATGGTGCAAGTAAAGTATGATGAGTATCACTGGGGAAATTTTAAAAGAAAATAATGTAAAAAAGTTTTTTATTTATATAGTAATAAAATTATTTACGGTTACTTGTTTTGTTTAAAAAAAAAAGTTTTGACAACAGATGTCAATTTTTGAAGATGACAGAGAGTGAGTACAAAAAAAAAAAAACACTCAAGTATTATTAAAATCAATAGGTTAATGAATATGTACATAAATCATATATAAATCTAAACAATAACACTACTCGACAAGGTTTTTTGCAAAGATTTTTAGTAAAACCATTTTTTTATGTACTTTGGTCTACAAAAATCGAGTCTTAAGCAAAAAAGGTTTCAATAAATTGCCTTTTCCAGTTGCGGGGATTTCTTCTTGTTTTAGGGAAAAATAATTGTGGAGAAAAATATTTTATGTTTTTTGTAGATCTGAATTTTACATAAAATTATTTAATCATGTCGAGAAATATTCTCCGTAAGAATCCCGAAAAATTATTTTTTTTTTTGGAAATGTCCTTTTTTGATAAAACTATGTGGACGCATTGACACATCACTGATACAAGAATATAAATCTTTAGACCCAAAAATATTTTAAAAATTGTCAATACTTTTAACAAAATGTTTTTGAAATATAGAAAGCTCTACACCCAGAAAACAGTATCAGTTGTGGCCACCGAATTTGTTGCCAATCGAATTTTGGCGGATACGACAATTATCTTTAAATTAAATTATATTTTTAGATGTGAAAGCCAATGTTCAGTTGTCTAATTAAATACTTATATTCCACATAAATTTTATTACGTTCCACAAAATTTTATATTAAGAAAAATTTTATTTTTAGATTTTTTCGGTATCGAATCTAGTCATCAAGATTCATAATTCACACTCTTGCTTACTGCACCACAATTTTCTTTGATATATTTATTATTTAAATATTTGAATATTTTATTTTTATTAAAAAAAATATTTTTTTTTAAATGTGCCTTTACCGAGATTTGAACTCGGAAATTAGGAGTACTACGCTAGCTCTCTACCCACTAGCCCACAACCACTTATAAATTTAACTGACTAATAAATGTATATATATATATTCGTTAAAAAATTACAATCCACAGTTCGGTTGATTCAACTGAAAGTCTAATTTAATGATATATTTGATCAGGATATCCGTATTTGTAGTTACCACTTTCGAATATCCACAATGTTTAAATACATCTGATAGATTGTAACAATTTTCTAGTACATTCCCTAAATAAATTGTTGCTTTTACTGTACGCAACGAATTTTATTGGTAAAATTGATTGAAAATATCAATAATTGGATAATAGTATCCTTTTTTTGGTTCCTTTTGCCTCTTTTTAATTCCCAATGCCATATTTTTGGTATAATAATGCATAATAGGTTTTCCAAATAATATAAAATGCTTACAAATAAATATTAATGCTTTTCATCGAATTATAAGCAATCTTTTTTCTGGGTACACTAAATATTTTTTATTTCATGTTCGTATTTAGAAGCCTTAAATAATTTGGAAGAATGATTTTTGTTTTGTATTGTAATTAGAGGACATTCACAAAGAGAAAAAACATGGTTGCAACATGATCACTGCTACTATATTATGCTTGCTGCATTCGAGTATGGTTGTCACAATCAAGTTATTGGTTTATAAATAGGTTCAAACCATTAATATGGTTGCTACCATTATTATAATAGTAAATATTTTATTATTCCATGATTGTCATTTTCTATTTTTTAACATGATTGGCTGTAACCATACTGTGGTAAAAAAATTCTGACTAAGAAAAAATATGTTAATTATGGAACTATAAAACGCTGATAACAATTAATGAATAATTATAAATCAAACAAAACATGATTTTGACAGTCATAATGATGTCTAGTTTTCATAAAAAAATTATATCAGTTCAGTCACCTATGTAAAAATGATAATATATGGTCAATTTCATCTGGGGGGTTTTATTTTCGAAAGTGCCTTATCAATTCATAGTCGAAAAAATTTATTTACAAAAAAATTCTATATAAAGATTTTTTATTTGTTTATTCTTTTCAATAAAAACAATAATAATTTTTTTTAAAAAATATGTTTTAAATAACGATTTTCTTGTCGAAAAAGTACTCAGAATATTAATAAAAATAAGTTTTTATTAGAAAAAGTCTGTACACGTAAAGAAAAAACATGGCTGGGGCAATCATATTCGAAGAGCATCATATATTTTTGGGTTTATGGTTGCGCCAACCATTGTCGTTCTCTAATATGGTTATCATATTATGATAACAAAATAACCATATTTTTACCATAAAATGGTCCCTACAGTTATATTATGATTCGATAATTACAATATTATTGTCCTACATAAACATGTTATATTGAATTTATCATAATATGATTGCACGTAATCATAGTATGATCAAAATTTTATTATATTATGGTCCCTCGTAACTATGTTATGGTTCCTGGATTAACATTATATAATCCATAATCTAAGAAAATTTCTTATAGGAAAAGTTCTTAAAAACTATGAAAAAAATCTTTAAATTAAAGAAAAATTGTTAAGGAAAAAACCATAGATTCTAAGAACTTTTCTTTCAAGAAAACTTTGAATCTGTGGACTTTTTTTTAAGACAAATACCTAAAAACTTTTTTTGTAAGACATTTTTAAGATTTTTTTTAGAAAGTTTTTAGAAATGTTTTTTTAAGAAAAAGTCTTTAGAATCTAAGAATATTTCTACTAGAAAAAGTCCTTAGAATCTAAGTATTTTTCATGATGAAAAGTCTTCAGAATCTTTGAATTTTTCTTTTTTAAGAAACAGTTTGGAGAATCTGAGAATTTTTGTTTAATGAAAAGAATCTAAAAATGTTTGTATCAGATAAATTTATAAACATCTATTATTTTGTGTAAGAAACCTTTTTGTATAAAACAAAAAAAAAATCATGGGTTCTACAGACTTTTAATTATAAAAAATATTTTATTAATATTTTGAGAACTTTTTACAAGAAATTAATTAATAAACATATTTAAAAAAAAATTATTAGTTTTTATTGAAAAGAATTAAAAAATATAAAATCTTTCAATAGAATCTTTTTGACAATGAATTGATTAGTGTAAATAATGTTATTATATGTATAAGGAATTTTCGAAAAACCCCTTTAAAAAATTTTCAAAGCTAAAAAAAAATTAACTGAAAAGCTAAGGAATTTTTTTGAATAAAAACTTCTTAGATTTCGAGGACTTTTCATCATGAAAAATACTTAGACTTTAAGGACTTTTGCTAGTAGAAATATTCTTAAATTCGAAGGACTTTTTCTAAAAGAAAAATTCCCTGAAAAATTCCCTAGGAATGTAAGAATTTTTCTATTAGAAAAAGTCATTAGAATCTATGTTTTTTTGTTATTAAAAAAGACCTTAAAATTGAAAAATTTTTTTGGAAGAATTTTTCTTTGAAAAAGTCCATATAAACAAAAAAATTTTCTTGAAAAAGAAATTAATAACAAGGGTATTCTATAAATAGAATAGAAAAAAGCTCATTTGTACGGGTAATCATTCACTAATGAAAAATTTAATTTCACATTGTCATTTTTCTTAGAGTGTGTGATATAAATGCCTGTTCAAAACCATGAGTTATTTGTGTTGGGTGGTTCAGAAGGAGGCTGAAGATGACCTGGTCGTTCGAGTCGAAAGTGTGCACTCCCTCTAGCGCTGATCCTTACAATTTTTTTCCATTTAATAAAATAAATTAGTGTTTACTATTCGTTAGTAACATTAAAAATTATGATCTTGAGCCTGATAAAAAAAAATTATAAATATATAACAAATTTTTTCTTTAGGAAAAAAATTCTAAAAACATTTTTAGATTCAATGGATTTTTCCTTAAAGAAATATTTTCAAATAATGTTGTTTGATAGATAAAAATTCGTATATATTAAAAAATCTTAGATTCTTAGGCCTTTCTTTAAACAAAATATTCTCAAACTCTGAGTACTTTTCATCATAAAAAAAAACTTAGATTCTAAAGACTTTTTCTAGTAGAAATATTCTTAAATTCTAAGAAATTTTTTTTATAAGAAAAATTCTGAGATAAAGACTATTTTAAAAAAAAAAACCTTAAATATGTTTTTAAAATCAAAGATTTTTTCTATTAGAAAAAATCCTTAGAATCTATGTTTTTGAATTGAAAAATTAGTTTAAGTATCAAAGAAGTTTTCTGGAGAAAGTCCTTAATTTCAAATTTTTTCTTTAGAAAAAAACATTTCATAAAGAAATATTCTTAAATTTAAAGAATTTTTCTATAGTTTCGAATCATAATATAATTGTTCTCATAATATGATAATTGTATTATTGTACGACTATGTTTGGCACAATCATAATCCCAAACATATATGATGCTCTTCGAATATGTTTGCCCCAACCATGTTTATATAAGTTATTCCTCTTTCTTTACGCCGTTTTTTACCCACTAATCAATATGTGCTCATTACTTTTAACTTCACTGCAAAATTCAAATTATTAAAATTAAATTGAAGCACACCGCAGGCCTTCCTTGTAACAGCATGCAAATTTCATTGCTAATAATAATATCAAAATGCTTCTAAGTTAAGTCAATTTTCAAGACTCAAACAAATTAGAAAAATTATAAATGACCTGTTATTTGTTTAGTTTTAATGATTTTATTATTTCTTTTGTTCCCACATAAACAATACTCACTCATTCCTCCTGCTACTAATGAATTCTATTTGAATGCGAAAATTAAGTCGCTATTAACAATAAAGATACAAAGTTTTTGTTTTATTATTTTTTTTTTTTTTTCATTTAAGGTTATGGTGTCTTAAAATATTTAATTATTGTTTACATTCGTGGGATTTTAAAGCTGTATAATTCCAAATAATTACTTGTTTAATTGTGGACTTTTCTACGCTTAATTGTTGTTTTAATTATGCTGTTAACCAAACTTTATTATCGTTAATAAATAAAAACAGTGATGGTAATGATAAAGGATGGTTATTGTTGTTTAATATTTTTATAAATTAATTTTTAAGGATTTTCATCTAATCATAATTAACGGATATACACTTGTTTATATTTAATTTTACTATATTCTTAGTACTTTGTTATTTAAGGTGAATATTAATTTGGGTATGTAATCAAAACTTTTGTTTTGAGCTGCAAATCATTAGATGAATTTCAAATTAACACACGTACTCGTAGGCGTATGATTAATTTAAAATATAAATGGCTCCTATGGTTTTGTTGGTTGGTTGGTATGTATTACTTTGAATATAATTAATTTGAAATATTTGAACTGCTAATATGTTTTTCGTTTATAGAACATTATTGAATTCCTAAGAATCTTATTAATCATTTTATAGCGTTTTGTGAATAAGAATATCACATTCTATACTATAAGTAATCCTAATTGACCACAGATGTTTTGTTTACTTTGTACTTAATTAAGCTGCAAGTTCTTAGAATATTGCACCTGCATCTAATTTTACATTGCGTATAAACCCAGCAATATTTGTTATCACCGGTTTAATTTAAATTACATACATTAAATTATTAAAGATTAAAGTCACCAAATGCTCGGTGCTCTTCCAAGGAGGAACTTAAATTTTGTGGTCTTAGAAAAACCCTGCGGACTATTTCTTGTTAAACCATGTTTTGTTTCAATGGTAATGTCCTCTTGTTAACGTAGTGAAATTAATGCCGGTTTGTTATTTTTCTATAAGACTAAAACTGATTTTGTTGAAAAATTTTGATTATTTCAGCATGCACTTCTTTTGGCTTAAATTAATGAATAGAAATTAACAATTTAAATTCATTTAATATCTGAGATATCTTTGGAAGGTAAAATGATTAAAAAAAATTATTGAAAGTGCATAAGTTATTGGCGAAAATGTGTCTTAGCAGAAAAAACACATGGTTGGGTCAATCATATTCGTAGATTGTGCCAACCATAGTCGTACTATAACATAGTTATCATATTATAATAATATAATAACCATACTTTTACCATAATATTGTCTCTACAGTTATATTATGATTCGAAACTATGAAAAAGTTCTTTAAATTTAAGAATATTTCTTTCAGAAATGTTTTTATTAAGAAAAAATTTGACATTAAGGAATTATTTAAAAAAAAACTTCTTTGATTCTATGGACTTTTTTTTTTAAAGAAAAATACAAAAAAAAGAAATACCAAGAAAATTTCTTAAAAAAAAATATTTGTATTAAAAAAGTCCATACACGCAGAGAAAAAATATAGTTGAGGCAATCATATTCGAAGAGCATCATATATATTTGGGGTTATGATTGTGCCAACCATAGTCGTACCATAATATAGTTATAATATTATGATAATAAAATAACCACAATTTTACCATAATATGGTCCCTACAGTTATATTATGATTTGAAAATATAGAAAATTTCTTTAAATTTAAGAATATTTCTTTTTAAAATGTTATTCATTCCTAAAGAAAAAAATTGTCATTAAGGACTTTTACAAGAAAACTTCTTTGGTTCTATGGACTTTTTCTATATACAAAAAAAAAATGTTCAATTCTAACGACTTTTTTAATACAAAAAACATAGATTCTATGGACTTTTTCTTAGAAAAATTCCTAGACTCTGAGGAAATTTTTAAGATTTTCAGAATTATTCTATAAAAATAGTCCTTAGAATCTTAGAATATTTCTACTAGAAAAAGTCCTTAGATTCTAAGTATTTTTCATGACGAAAAGTCCTCAGAATTTAACAATTTAGGAAAGGCCTTAGAACCTAAGTTTTTTTTTTAAATATATGAATTTTTATCTAAGAAACAGTTTGCAGAATTTGAGAATTTTACCTTAAGGAAAAATCCATAGAATCTAAAAATATTTCTATAAAAAAAATTTCTAAAAGTCTGGTATTTTATATAAGAAACTTTTTTTGTACAAAAAAACTATTGGGTTCTACAGAATTTTTCTATTAAAAAATTGTTTTATTAATATTCTAAGTAATTTTTCCACAAGAAAGTCGTTATTTTATAAGAAATGAATTAATAAACATATTTTTTTAAAAGAAAAATTATTATTGTTTTTATTAAAAATAATTAAAAAGTATAAAGTATTTATATAGAAGATTTTTGTCAATGAATTTTTTTGACAATGAATTGATTAGTTTATAGTTTAAATTATAATGTTATATGTATAAGGAATTTTCGAAAATAGAACCCAGGTGAAAATCATCATATATTATAATTTTAACATGGTTGATAGAACTGATACAATTTTAAAACTGTAAATGTCAAAGTCAAATTTTATTTGTTTTATAATTATTACTTGATTGTTGTCAGCATTTTAGAGTTCCATAATTATCTTTGTTTTTTTTTATAGTCAGAACTTTTGCTACCGCAGTATGGTTACAGCCAATCATGTTATAAAATAGAAAGTGACAATCATGAAATAATAAAATATTTATTAAAATAATGATGGTAGCGATCATATTGATGGTTAAAACCTATTTATAAACCAATAACTTGATTGTGACAGCCATACCTAAATGCTGCAAGCATAATATAGTAGCAGTGACCATGTTCCAAACATGTTTTTTCGCTGCCTGTATTAACGACATCAGATGGGCTTCACTCACATCGTCGCAACGACTTTTTTAAAACTACATTTTTAATTTTTTTATTTTTTATACATAGTTTTCAGGTTTTGAAATAATGCTAAATAATTCTTCTTCTTTGTTATAAAAGAGGAATTGAAGTGGGTGAGAACTTTTATATTTACATTTTAAACTAACCCCTAATACTATCTTATTGCATAAAAAAATAGTTCTGAGTCTTAATTAAAAAAAAAAAAAAAAAAAAAAAAAAAACGAGTGTTCGAATAACCGAACACTGGTTATTCGAACACTCGTTATTCGAACACTTAAGTAATTGTTACACCGATTTAAATAAAAAAATAAAAAAATAAGAGCTACAAATTATTATAAACCATAAAATAATGATAGATTTTTTTATTATTAAACACATTATTATTGTTTTTGTTTTTCCTTCAAGGAATTAATTTTCTGTAGGGAATTAACAGAAAAACTTAATTCCTTAGCGAATTAAGAGAAAAGGTATACCTTAACTTTTCAAGATTTTCATCAGAACACTTTAACTCCTAAAAGACCAGTATTAGAGGACTTTTTTTGCAATTTTTTTAAAGTACCAAAATGACCTAAGAATATGAAAACTATTAAAAACTTCCTTATAAAATATCATTGTGTGTATCCAAAATCTAGATTTTGTTTAAATAAACTTTCATACATTATTGCAAAAAACAAAATGAACACTTTTACGTTACCCACACAGCGCCAATGCCTTTGGTTTGTTTTAAAAAAGCTTATACATTCAAGCCTGGAATAAAGTAGCGCGGTGTTAAAGAACAAAATTTGTAAAACCAATTATTAACCTCATTTAATTCAAGGACTTAATATTTGTATTTTCTAAAAGTATACAATGGAAAGGAAATAATTTTCAATTTAAAAAAATAATTAAACAGAAACAAAAAATATTAAAAAAAAATTTTTTTACCAATATAGATTAATGTGTTCTTTAAAAAGCGTTATATTAAAGAAAATTCTTATTCATCACAAAACTCAGTGTAATAAATTTTTGAAAAATTTTGCTCAATATCTGACATAATATAACATGAAGTAATATTTTTCTTGGAACAGTCTAATGAACGCATATTAAAACTTGGATTAGCAATATTATTTTTTCACATTTTTGTTTGTTAATTAATTGTTTGCAAAAAAGAGAAAGGTCATCCATCTGGTATGCTTTAAATACTTTATTAATATTTTATAATATAATTAATAATAAAGATACGGTACACTCATGAAAATAAGTTTAGGTGCAAAAATTTGTCAAAAATTTCATCATTCATTAAAATTAGGCAAACGAATTTTCCATCATTGGATGATATGATGATAGCTACACTTTCTGATTTATATTAAATTAGGATATGAAAAAAGTTCACAAACAACTTGTCTCATTTTTTTTGCCCACTTCGGGAATTAAGTAGATGAAAACGTTTAAAGGAATTTTATTTATTATAATAAAATTTTAAAATGTTTAAAATTTGATTTCGGTCATATCCAATAGGATCCTTTGGGTCATAAAAGCCTTAATTAGAGGATCTGCATTGAAATCCGCAGTTATTCAAAACTCTTTCTATTGTTTTTCATGAAAAAATGGGCCATTTTTGACCCCTTTTTTATACCACTATATTCAAATTTCATCGCAATTAAAGGGAACCTATCAGCGTTGCTTCCTTGCAAAACTGGCTTTTTGGAAATTTTCGCGGGGGATGTGAAAAGGAAAAAAGTATCTTCCCTAATGCCCTGAGCTATTTATTTATTGCAGCGAATTTACAACAGAAACGTGAAAGTAATGGGGTGCAAAAGGGAAAAAGCACGTCTCTTAACTGGGTGTCCGTTCACATTGGTTAGAAACTTAAATTTAAAATATGTGTTCTCTAGAATATGGGCTAATTCACAGATAAGGTTATATTTGGAATTATTAACAGGAATATGACAAAAATGAGGGTTTCACTCAGGAAATATTTCTCCTGTAAAGTCTGTATAAGCCCTTTTGTCTAGGTGTCTTAAATATAAAATGTTCATTCCTCACGTGGTAAAAATGCTGTGAAATGGGGAAAAGTGTTCCCTTAATCATCTAGCCCAACCAATGGGGTTAGGAACTTAAAATTAGGCATAAAATTCAACCAGCGGAGACATCCAAAGAAGAGGAAAATCACTCCATTAGTATCCTGCCCTAAAAACTTCTGCTAGAAATCTGACATTTCACATATATTTCCCTGGAGTATGGGTTTATTCACTAAAGAAAGAACAGGGTGCGCCATATCTTATGTGAGTATGTGAATACTGAATAACTTAAAAAACAATCGATTTCCATATTTGTGATACTTTTATTTGGTTTGGCCCTTTTTAATTCCTTTGTACTATTTTTTGAATACAATGTCAGTCAAATGGCAGCCTCTATTGGTCATGACAAAATATGCCCTTTATGTTGCATTTTTCTCGAAGAAGCATCACGAGCGCTATATCGATGATTTCGGCAAGAATGTTTGACTTGAGCTTGTTAATGGTCTAAGGCTTATTTTCGTACACCTTGCTTTTTAAACAACCCCAGAAAAAGAAGTCAGGAGGGTTCCAATCTGAAGATCTGGGAATCCAGTCAATACCCAATTTTTTGAAAACACACGTCCAGGGAATATTTGTTGCAGAAACTGATGCATGATCTTGTTGAAACCAGCAACCATCCAGACCTTTTTCACGCATTTTCCGACAGACATAATGAGCCAACATCCGCCAATATCGTTTTCAATAAACCGTTTCGCCTTCTCTGAAGAAAAATTGTGCAATTATCGTTTTGGCACAAAGGCCGGCAGCATGCCAGCGCAAACAGTAACATGCCAGCGCAAACAGTAATTTTTTGGTCACGCAATGGCATTTTTTGGATATCGTGTGTATTCTCCTTTCCCCTAATGCACCACATTTGCTTGTTAATGCCGCCACAGAGTATGAAATATTTTCGACGATATGCACTTTAAGTTTATTGAAAATATTATGTAGTTTGGTGTTTGTATTCAAATAAAATAGTTTTCAATTCAGTTAAAATTAAAGAAACATTTATTTTTCAAAGAAATATTTATTTTAACTTGTTTATATATTTGTTCAAAATGATTTACTGTCATTTACCAATTTCTCTCAGTTTCATTAATTTTTTTTTTTTTAATTTTTTAAATTGCTTGTTTATATACAAAATTATTTTAATTCAAATAACAAGAACTTTATAAACTCACTCATATAAACACACATTTGGTCATTCAGACAAAATGTGTCTATAGACTGTGCAAGTATACATTTTGTAGATTAAAAAAAAAACAATAACTAATTTTTTTTTGAGCTTAAGGATCGTTTTTTTTATAAAAAATATTTTTTATTTTTCAATATTTTTTATAAATAAAAAAAAATGAACCTTAAGCTCAAAAAAAAAAATAAATTAGTTATTAAAAAGAAAAAGGTTAAATAAAAGTCAACAAATAAAAAAAAAACAAAAATACAAAAACCGGAAACAATTTTAAATAAATAAATAATTAGTTATTTTTACGGAATTAGTAGACAAAATTTAAACATTTATTTTTAACTGATTAATCATTTGCTTTGTACTGATGTGTCGGTTGTTTAAACAATATTTAAAAAAAAGTATCAAAAACTATTTGATTTGAATGAAAAGTAAGTAGACCGGTTTTTAAATGAAATAACATTTCTTTTGAATGGTATTTTCTGTTAACTTACAAACTATTTTAAGTGTTTAAACAACTGAATGACTATTTTCAATAAACAGCATCACAATTGCAGCGCGTTGTTTAAAAAATTGTAAATATTTTAAAGGGTGTCCCAAGAAGAACGCAATTTTTAAATCTGGCAACATTCGAAGTGTCATTGTTTGACATTTGAACAATTGTTATTGTTTGCTAGTAGAAGGTACGAGGTTAGTAAAAATGGAGCGCTACACGAATGAACAACGCATTCTCATTGTAAAATTGTTTTACCAAAATGGTGAAAGTTTTTGCGGCTACAGTTCGCAAATTGCGATCAATTTGGGATCACAATAATGCTCCAAAAGAGTCAACTGTAAAGAGATTA
The DNA here is from genome assembly GCA_949748255.1 of Eustalomyia histrio. Classification (NCBI taxonomy): domain Eukaryota; kingdom Metazoa; phylum Arthropoda; class Insecta; order Diptera; family Anthomyiidae; genus Eustalomyia; species Eustalomyia histrio. The sequence goes on from OX456523.1 coordinate 17,765,881, forward strand.
ATGGATAAATTTGCCGAAACTGGGTCTGTTAGTGATGTAAAGACAACAACGCGCCATCGACCAGGTCGATCGACCGAAAATGTCGCAGCTGTACGTGATGATGTCGCTCAAACTCCATCCACCTCAATTTGACACCGAGCTCATCAAATTGGTGTCCCCAAATACACTTTGCAGCGAATTTTGACGAAGGATTTGCATCTTCATGCATACAAAGTTCAATTGACTCAGGAACTGAAGCCAGCTGACCATGGACAGCGAAGGGAGTTCGTTAATTGGGTATTGGAGAGACAACATGAAAATGCTGATTTTGCCGATAAAATCATCTTCAGTGACGAGGCCCATTTTCATCTTGATGGCTTCGTCAATAGGCAGAATTGTCGCATTTGGGGTGAGGAAAATCCTCGAGTGATTCACGAGAAGCAAATGCATCCTCAACGTGTCACTGTGTGGTGTGGTTTTTGGGCTGGAGTAATCATTGGACCTTTTTTTTATGAAAATGAGGCAGGTCAAGCGCAAACAGTCAATGGTGTTCGGTATCGTGATATGATAACCAGTTTTTTCTTGCCTAGAATTGAAGAAATGAATGTGGAGGGCATGTGGTTCCAACAAGACGGCGCCACATGTCATACAGCCAGAGAAACAATTCAATTGCTGCATCAGTCATTTCCCGGTCGTGTTATTTCGCGTTTTGGAGATCAGAATTGGCCGCCTAGATCGTGCGATTTAACACCATTAGATTTTTTTCTTTGGGGTTTTTTGAAGTCGATGGTTTACGCGAATAAGCCGACGACGACTCAAGCCTTAAAAGAGGAAATTGGACGTTGCATTAATGAAATACCGCAGCATTCATGCAAAACGGTCATTGAAAATTTCATTAAAAGATCGCGTGCATGCCAGCAAAGCCGCGGCGGCCATCTGCACGATATATTGTTCCATACATAACCTCATTCTGCCTACTTTACGATATAATAAAGTTTCACGATTTTTTTTTAAATATCTGTGTTTTATTTAAAATTTAAAAATTGCGTTCTTCTTGGGACACCCTTTACTGAATTGACATTTCAGAAATATATTCTTAATTCAATCGGTTGATAAAAGTCAAAGTTATTATATGTTGAAAAGATGGCGTACCCTGTACTTTTTGGAATATGCAATTCAAGGGTGTTTGAAAAGCAAACAGTGGCATTTTAATGACATCAACAAACTCTTTAAAATAGAAATTTAAAATATGTTAAACAAATTTATTTAAAGAGAAAAATTCTAAGAAAAAATAATTAAATGTTCTTCTTAATATATCCCGATATCTAAGAAAACTTCTATTATTATTATTGCTATCAGAAGAAAGGCCACAAGAGGGTTTAATACCTAAAAAATTATTGTCAAATTTTTTAGTATGAATATTAAAATAAATATGTAGATAACTTCAAAAAGCTATGCTCCCACTTTTAAGTTTCTCATAGTGTACTTTTTAAATTTAAAAATATAAACAAATTTGATTTTATTTCATCTTCATCTTATTATCATAACTTTATAAAATTTTCTTAACAAATTAATGAATTGTAGCATTTTGTTACTCTTGTTGCTTATTGTGTTTTTGTTTTTTGTTTTTGTGATGGTCTAAGGTAATTGAAGTGTAAACATTCTGGTTCAACTGACACATAACATAGCAACAACAACAACAGCAAAACATCAATAACATTTTGTAACAAAACGGATGATAGATAAGTTTATAAACTTTGTTAATTTTTTTTAAAACATTGATATCTTTATTTGCTGTTGCTAATGTTTATTAGAATGACCTTAAGTGAAATGTCAATAAGAATGATTGTTATTTGACCTGATGGGTTTCTTTAAGATATTAAGCAAAATAACACAACACTAAATTAAATTTTGCAAAAAAAAAAATAAAAATAAAAATAAAATAAAATGGTTAATTGAACAAAACTTTTAAGAAATGTATGACTTGTATATAAAAGTTTAACTAAATATTTATGTGAAAAGATTAATTTGATGAATTCGTTATAAAAATTGTTGTGAAAAACACTAATTTTTTAAAATGTTTGTGTATACAAAATTTCAGACAATTGTGTCTGGACATTTTCCTAAATAATTCTAAACAAAAATTTTTTTACTAAATATTTTTGCTATGCATTTTTTTAATGACTTTGTTACTTTTTTTTCAAAAACAGATACTAAATAAATCATTTTAGGGCCGGTATTATAGTGAAAACTTAAGTAAAATCTAATACATATTAAAGCGATTTGATTATTATTTTAATACTTATTTTTTAAAAGTTTACTTAAGCAGCTTAATTAGTATACTTAAGTTTAAAAAAAAAAAACCTAAGTCTTTACTATAAAACTGGCCTTTAAAAATGGAAATTATTTTGTTTGAATTGAATTTAAATTTTTATTTATAAAAAGAAAACAAGTATAGAGTGGGGCAAAAACCATCATCTAATTTTCCTTAGTTATAACTTTTGATTAAAGTGAAAACATATTTGCTTTTCAACTGATTATGTTTATTCGCATTGATAAATTTTCTTTAAATTAATTGTGGAATTATTATGTATTGTAAATTAATAACAAGCTTTCAAACTATGCATATTTGGATTGTTACACAATATCAATTTAGAAAAATAATATGTATGAGTTTTCTACCCCTCATACATATCGTATCATCCACCCTCGGTGTTCCCATAACACTTAACCTCGTCGAAGTAAAATAACATAACAGCGCTATGAAATAAAAAGCTTCAACAATTTCGCTAACTGTCCATCAGATGGCAGGCAACAACTTTTCTAAGATTTATCATTGCGCGGATTAATTTCCTAACATCCCAGCAAAACCACCCATTACCAAGTAATGGGAGAAGTAATATATAGTAATAGGGGCCAACACATTACCTTAAACCTTAGTTCATTGATGAATTTTACAAGTGATGAGCCTCGAAATAATGTATGCATGCTAAGCGATATGAAAGGTAATGTGTTACATTTTTACGGATAAAGGGTGAACAAATAATTGATTACCCACCCGTATGATTGTTAAATTGTAATGCATAATGTAACCAATTATCGTTAACTCATTACTTTATGTTTCAAAATAATATTAAAGGTAAGAAAAATGCAATACAAAATAATTAAATATGTATCCACTTATTGATAAATCATTACTTTATGTATAAAAATAATAATGCATGTAAGGAGTATACATTACAAGGTAATGCATGAGTTTATCGCACCCCTGCCCACTGCGTTACTTCTCAAGTGAAAATAATTAGTTACTAATAATATGTTATGCCAGCTCCTTGCATACTGCATTACTTGCAAAGTGAAAATAATAAGTTACTAGTAATGTATTTTAACTACTTATTTGGCAGTTAAAATCAATTTTTGGTTATTTTATTTATTTTTTTTTTCAAATTGTTAACAAAAATCAGTTTTTATTGTATGAACTGTAACCAGTTATTTTTGACTTACCAACAGTCAGCAAAAAAAAGTTAGTAAAAAAAATCGTTTTCAATACCAATTTACTAATTTTGTACTAATTTTTAGTAGAAAAATTATTGCTTTGTAAATTTTTTTGTTATTTATATTTTATAAATTACAGAATTTTTAGAGAATATTTTACAAATTTTTGAAAACCGATTTGCTTAAATTAGCAAAGGAAATTTACGAATTTTACACTTTTTTAAAATTAGTAAATATTATTGATATATCAATTATATATATTTTTTGAAAATTTTATTCTAATAATTAAAGCTTATACTTACAAACTTAAACTGCCTTAAAATCATACATAGGTTAAAAAAAGGGGTCGGAAGTGAAGATACTTTTCACAACCCACTCATGTCCACAAATAGGACAACCACATACAAAGTTCTAAAAATCAGCATTTAAAACAATTAAAATTTGACCTTAAAAACCAAAAATTTTACTCCAAAAAAATTTGTTCATTACAAAAATTAGGAAATTAAAACAAAATGATAAATTCGTTTATGTTTTTATTATATTTATTTTTGTCTAAATTTTTTTTGAAAAAAATAAAATAAAAAATGTTTCTCGAAAAAAAAAAATAAAATAAAAATAAATTTGTATTTTTTTTCGTAAGGAAATTTCAACAGAAATTGGCAGGTTTAAAGTGAAACAAGTGTATTTAAAAATAATACAGTTCATTAAAGCATTTTTAAAAATTTTTTCTTATAAATTCAAATTTTACAATTCATTGGGTTTAGTTGAATATAATTGATCAAACATTTTTCTTAATTAGATCTTATTTATTTGAATAAAATTTGTAATGAAACTTACCAAAGTTTAGTAGAGGGTATTGACTTTATTGCTATTTCTATTTCACTAATATTTAGTAAAATTTGTTGCTGACTTTAGCACATCGATTTTAAATTTCATTTTACAGCAATTTACTAAATTTTGGTGGCGCTTACTAATTTTTTATACTAATTTCATTATATTAACATTTAGTAATTTTTTTCTGATTTCAGCAAACCGATTTCAAATTCTACTTTACAAAAATGTTACTAAAATTTAAAGCGACTTCAAATTTGTTCTTCTAATTTCATTGTATTACACGTCAGCAGACATGTGTAGCTAATATTAGCAAAAAATACCGCTTGGCTCAAATTAGCAAAGTTTCCTACGGGAAACAGCTAATTATTCTACAAATTTTATTTAACTACACGTCAGCAGCCATCTGTTGCTAATTTTAGCAAAAAATACCACTGGGCCCAAATTAGCAAAATTTCCCGTAATAACAGCAAAATTTTCAGTTGCCATTACAGACTTTTTTTGGTGGGTATATAACTATGTAGTTATTTTAACCTTACCATTAACTGGTTATTTTACTCCCTACTCGTAAGCTTGGAGGCAACTAGCTAGCTTCAATGACAAACTTCAAGCAGTTACTGCTCCTTCGAAAACTCATTATTTGGTACACTCACCAAAAAAAGTCTGTAATGGCAACTGAAAATTTTGCTGTTATTACGGGAAATTTTGCTAGTTCGAGCCCAGTGGTATTTTTGCTAAAATTAGCAACACATGCTGCTGACGTGTAGTACAATAAAATTTGTAGAAAAATTAGCTGCCGCTACTAAATTTTAGTAAATTTTTGTAAAATCTGTTTGCTAAAATCAGCAAAAAAATGTACTAAATATTAATAATATAAGTATAAAATTTTAAATTTATCTTTTTTATCGATCATCAAATTTTTTTTTTAATTTTTTTATTTTGTTCAATAAATATTTTAGACAAAATTCAAAAAAAATGTAAAAATCTTAAAAATTGTAAAAACATAAACGAATTTATCATATTGTTATAATTTCTTTTTGAAAAATATTTTAGTCAATCTTTTTACTTTTAAGGTTAAATTTTAATTGTTTTTAGAACCAAAACAAACTTTTTAGTGCTATTTTAAGTGGATCTCCATTCTTAGACATGAGTCGGTATATTCACTTCGGATGCCTTTTTTTAATCTATATAACAGCTTAAGGCAATTTAAGTTGGTAGGTGTAAGTTTTATTTACAAATAACATTTCCTTTAATATCCACTTTTTTAAAATTAGTAAATTTTTTTTTAGCAAATCGGCTTTCAAAAATTTGTAAAATGATTTCTGAAATTAAATAAATATTCTGTAAAAGTTCTGAGATTTGTAAAATGTAAATAGCAAAAAGATTTGCTGAATAATAATTTTTTTTACTAAAAATCTGTACAAAAATAGTAAAGTGCGATTGAAAACCGTTTATAAATTTTTCTACAAACTTTTTTTTCTGAGTGTAAGGTATTTTTTCCTGGTATATACATAAATACAGATTTTATTATTTTACAGTATATATTTTCATTTAAAATGATTTGTTAAAAAAAAATGTTGTTATATCTTTATAATTAAATAAACAAATAGTTAAAATAAACAACTTGAGTGAAAGGTCGTTTACAGGTTGGTTGAAAAGTTCCTGCGCTCGAAATGAAAGAATACTGTTTTTGTTACGAAATATATTTTTTTATTCAATATAATCTCCTAGAAGCTCAATACACTTGTTCCAATGATCTTCCAATAATTTTGTCCCATCCTTATAATGGTTTTCCGGAAGCTCTGCAAAATAACCGTCTACGGCTGCTATGGCCTCTTCATTCGACGACAAATGCTTTCCACGAAGGAATTGTTTGAGATTTCCGAAGAGATAGTAGTCACTGGGAGCCAAATCTGGTGAATACGGTGGATGTTCAAGCAATTTGCACTTTAATTCTTTGAATTTAGCCATCGTCAAAACACTTTAGTGAGCAGATGCATTGTCTTAATGAAAAATTATTTTTTTCTTCTTTAAACCAGGTCTTTTCTCACAAATTTTTCATCTAGCTGATCCAAAAGGCTGCAATAATATTCAGAGTTGATTGTATTACCTTTCAATCAACAAAATTCCTTTTGCATCCCAAAAAACTGCTGATCGTTGTGACTTCACCTGCTTTGGAGCTGAACAACCAGCTTCAGTCCACTGTAAATGTTCTTGTTTCAATTAAGGATCATGGTGGTAGATCCAAGCCTCATCCATAGTTATAAAACGATGCAAGAAGTCGGTTTAATGCGGCTTAAAACGCTCTAAATTACGCTGAGAAATTTGTTTTCGATCCAGTTTTTGTTGAATTGTTAATGTGTGCGGCATTAACTTTCCAAGCAGTTTTTAAAATATGGAGTACTCGTTCGTCTGAGATGCCTATTGCATTAGCAATTTCACGCTTAGTCAAACTTGGATCTTCACTAACCATATTATGTACCTGCTCAATGATTTCTGCTGTGGTTGCAGTTTTTGGTCGTCCTTCGCGTGGATCGTCTTTAAGGCTGGTACGACCACGTTTAAATTCACCAGTCCAAAATTCAACGGTGCGTTTTGAAGGTGAGGACTCCTTATACACTTCTAACAATTGTTCATAAATTTCCTTTGCTTTTAAACCCTTCAAAACAAAGAATCTAATGACTGCACGATAAAAAAGAATTGACAGAATGACTTGCAACTTTGCATGTGTTCTCAGGATAGTTATACCAACTTGAGAAAAAAAAAGTTTGGAGCTAGCAGTGCCATCTCTTGGTGAGCGCAGGAGCTTTTCAACCAACCTGTATTTTTACAGATTTTGTAGTTAATTTTATTTACGATATATCATTTGATTTTACTGATTTTGGTGATAGTTAAAAAAACGAAGTAAGGTTAATATCATTACTTTTTACGAATTTTGTAGGTTATTAGTTGACACTTGAAATAAAGGCAATATTATTTGTTTTTACGGATTTGTGATTTGTTTGTTAACAGTTAAAATAAATTAAAAATCATGTTTTATTTACGGATATTTAATTAAATAAAAATTAATTTAATAAAAATTTACCCACAAAACGGAAACTTGTGGTTTATTTGTGTCCGTAATAGTTATTACAAATTTAAATTTTGTTTGCTGTCTGTTTCAAAAAAAAAATATTCAAAAAATTTCAATTTGTTTTTTTATTTAAATTGGTTGTATATATACAAAAATTTTCAATACAATTCACAAGAACTTCATAAACACACATACATATACAAATACATTCACACAAAAAGTGTTTATAGCTTCATATGCATACATACATTTTGTATTGTACAAGTATATTAAAAAAAAACAAAAAATACAAAAACGGAAATAATTTCAAATAAATGAAAAAAACATTTATTTTTTAAGGATTGGTGGGTAAAATTTTGACATTTATTTTAACTGATTATATCAGTTGTTTCTTACGGATGTGTCAGTTGATTTATCAACATTTAAAAATAAATAACAAATAGCATTTAATTTAAATGAAAATTAAGTAGACCGGTTTTTAAATGAAATATCATTTCTTTTAAATGATATTTTCAGTTATTTTAACTTACAAACTTTTTTAAGTGTACGTTTTCTTCTTAATACTACATGCATTATATTATTAATATTTGCTTTGGGTAATATTATTATGGTTTTAGCTTAATGTTTCTGTTCTCCATTAAAGCATAACAAATTTTCAGTTAATGTCTTCTTTTCTTAGAATTTTAAAAATTACAAATAAATAAATGTGCGCTGTAATAACAATATTACCTTTAATGTCATTTTATCTTTCAACGAAACGCATGAATGACATTTATTAAAAAATAATATATGTATTTTAAGGTGAGTCATTAGGCGAAAAGGTTTTCCTGTGCTTTGACAGAATTCCCAAAATAATATATTTTTTTCAGCGTGCTGGTCGGAAATTGGAAAAAAGTTTAATTTTAAATATTTTCCAGGCTTTTATTTTTTATTCTTTATTATATACAAAATGGGTATAAATTGTAAGATTTTTTTGGGGACGCATACATAAATAAAAATATAAATCATGCAGAACAACAAAATGGTCCAGCTCACTAAAGATTATTAAAATAAAAATTTGGAAATTTCTCTTAAAAAAATGCCAAACTTTTTTACAGAGAGCACCTAAAATGTGTTACCTATCGACCCACCTTAATATGTATAACATTTTATGTTTCCTTTTCACCAGTGGGTTTCAGTTAAATACATTTATAATTTAATACCACCTAATGATATGTGAAATAATAATTTTTTTTTTTTTTGGATAAACTCAATATTTTACGTGTCATATGCATTAAGTTGGTCATCAACCATTTATGAAAAAATTAATTTAAGTAATTTTTTATTAAGCTATGAAAAAAAACAATTTATTATATGTAATATTAATAAAAAAATATATTTAAAATTGGCAGCAATTCGATTAAAAGCCTTAAAATTTATTTGTTAAAATATTATTTTATTTAGAATTACCTGTAATCGATAAATAAAGCAAAAATATTGTGCTGGCAATTAAAAAGAGGAGAAAAGAACTAAAAACGACTCCTAAGGGTGTCCCAAGAAGAACGCAATTTTTAAATCTGGCAACATTCGAAGTGTCATTGTTTGACATTTGAACAATTGTTATTGTTTGCTAGTAGAAATGGAGCGCTACACGAATGAACAACGCATTCTCATTGTGAAATTGTTTTACCAAAATGGTGAAAGTTTTGCGGCTACAGTTCGCAAATTGCGATCAATTTGGGGTCACAATAATGCTCCAAAAGAGTCAACTGTAAAGAGATTAATGGATAAATTTGCCGAAACTGGGTCTGTTAGTGATGTAAAGACAACAACGCGCCATCGACCGAAAATGTCGCAGCTGTACGTGATGATGTCGCTCAAACTCCATCCACCTCAATTCGACACCGAGCTCAGCAAATTGGTGTCTCCAAATTCACTTTGCAGTGAATTTTGACGAAAGATTTGCATCTTCATGCATACAAAGTTCAATTGACTCAGGAACTGAAGCCAGCTGACCATGGACAGCGAAGGGAGTTCGTTAATTGGGTATTGGAGAGACAACATGAAAATGCTGATTTTGCCGATAAAATCATCTTCAGTGACGAGGCCCATTTTCATCTTGATGGCTTCGTCAATAGGCAGAATTGTCGCATTTGGGGTGAGGAAAATCCTCGAGTGATTCACGAGAAGCAAATGCTTCCTCAACGTGTCACTGTGTGGTGTGGTTTTTGGGCTGGAGGAATCATTGGACCTTTTTTTATGAAAATGAGGCAGGTCAAGCGCAAACAGTCAATGGTGTTCGGTATCGTGAAATGATAACCAGTTTTTTCTTGCCTAGAATTGAAGAAATGAATGTGGAGGGCATGTGGTTCCAACAAGACGGCGCCACATGTCATACAGCCAGAGAAACAATTCAATTGCTGCATCAGTCATTTCCCGGTCGTGTTATTTCGCGTTTTGGAGATCAGAATTGGCCGCCTAGATCGTGCGATTTAACACCATTAGATTTTTTTCTTTTGGGTTTTTTGAAGTCGATGGTTTACGCGAATAAGCCGACGACGACTCAAGCCTTAAAAGAGGAAATTGGACGCTGCATTAATGAAATACCGCAGCATTCATGCAAAACGGTCATTGAAAATTTCATTAAAAGATCGCGTGCATGCCAGCAAAGCCGCGGCGGCCATCTGCACGATATATTGTTCCATATATAACCTCATTCTGTCTACTTTACGATATAATAAAGTTTCACGATTTTTTTTTAAATATCTGTGTTTTATTTAAAATTTAAAAATTGCGTTCTTCTTGGGACACCCTTTATTATCCAATTATTCGTATTTGCAACCAAGAATTTAATAAATTAAAAAAGAAAAAATCTTATAAAATATTTGTTAAAAATAAAACTTAAAGAAACCTCACAAAAGGCCAATCTGAAACTTATAATAAATCTGTTTGGAACAACGTCGAAGAAATACTTCTTTGAAGTTTTCTTTCATGATGCTAAAAAAAAACTGCTTTATTATATTGATGGCATAGATTTCAAATGTAAGTAGAGTTATTAGCTTTTTAAGGTTTATTGTAAGTTATTATTGTTAGTAATTTCCCTTTAAGTTTTTATATTTTGTGAACCCTCATTTTAAATTTTATTATTTTTTCATTGTCTGTGTTGCCTGTTATTACCCTGTAGGAAATGTCGATAGTGCAACTGTATTTATTTACTATTGACTTTGTCACCAGTACTACTGACTAATTATGCCCCAGCCAACGCTTTCTGCTGTAGACATTTAACATGTGCGTGTCATTGCGAGTCTACACAACTATTGACTAGGTGTTGACATTGGAACCAGAGATTCACTAGTACATTTGAGTAATTCTAGTCTACACTTTTGGAACTTTTTACTTGAGTTCCACACTAGGAAAGAAATAAGATTAAACAGGTACATTTATTTTATTAAATTAGATACTTAAATAATAATTTTTTTTTTTATAAATTTCATTAAAGTAAAAAAAATGCTCGTGCAAATTTAATATTGGAGTAGACAAATCTTCAAAAGACTGCACAAAATCCACATGCTCCGTAAAATCTTTATCAGGCTCCACAAAATCTCTAGAGTTGTTATTTTTTACTAAAAATTGTTACCTCTTTCTTGTTATTTTTATTTTTATACAAATTTTATTGTTTTTTTTTCACAAGTTTTTTGTAATTTCTTTTGCTTATTATATATTTTGTTTAAATTTGTATATTTAACTTGTAAATTAATTTTTCTTTATATTTTTATTAAAAACTTTAATTTTGCATGCAGCTATGCACATGTATTTTTAATAAAATAAAACAATAAAAAAAATCAAGAACAAGCACAGCTTTGCAGCTGCAAAAAAGAAATGTAAAAAGTATAGAAGCTTTGTGGACATATCACCAAAAAGTCACCCGAAATAGTCGACAAAAGTGGTGACTTGTAGACACTTGACCCCAGGCTTCCTACAGGGTATTTTCGTTTTTTATGTTATGTACTTGTGTGAAAATTAGTGTAATTTCGTTTGTTAGCATCATCGTTTCAAATCAGTTTATTGTATGTATTTACTTTACAAAAGCGGTTATTTTACGTTTAGAATACAAATTTGTTATCCCAATTTAATAGTCCTTACTTTAACTGTAGCTTATTTAAGAAGTTATCTACACATTTGCTTTTAAATGATTAAATAGCTAAAATTACACACAAAAAATTCTATTTGTAATATTGAACAACTCTCGTAGAATACTTTTGTGAATACAAATAAAAATATTTTTCAAAAAGACACCAAGAATGAAATTTGTAAATATAAAAAACTTCTTGTTATTTTTTTTGTAACTTAAATTTTTATTTCAAAGAAATTTTATATGGAAAATAACAATTTACAAACATTAAAAAAAAAATTTAAGAAATCGAATTTAAATTTTAACAAATACCCAGGCAGAAAAATACGACCGGCAAAGCGTTGGTCCAGTACTTTTAGCGGTGGTGTCAGCGTTGCCAGAGCGAAAGATTTTGAAAATAATAGTGCTTTGCCAACCCCAACAAATGATAACACCGGGCTGGGCTTGGCCGTTTCTTTTTCAAAGCGTTGGCAAAGTATTGGCAAAACAATCAATAAAGTGTTTTTGGGATAGTAAATTGAGTGCTTTGCCAGACCCAAAATTATAATTTTAAAACCTTGGCAAAGTACTGCACTTAAAAAAGTTTGTAAGTTAAAATAACTGAAAATATAATTTAAAAGAAATGATATTTCATTTAAAAAACCGGTCTACTTAATTTTCATTTATATTAAATGCCATTTGTTATTTATTTTTAAATGTTAATTAATCAACTGACACATCCGTAAGAAACAACTGATATAATCAGTTAAAATAAATGTCAAAATTTTACCCACCAATCCTTAAAAAATAAATGTTTTTTTCATATATTTGAAATTATTTCCGTTTTTGTATTTTTTGTTTTTTTTAATATACTCGTACAATACAAAATGTATGTATGCATATGAAGCTATACACACTTTTTGTGTGAATGTATTTGTATATGTATGTGTGTTTATGAAGTTCTTGTAAATTGTATTGAAAAATTTTGTATATATACAACCAATTTATATAAAAAAACAAATTGAAATTTTTAGAATATTTTTTTTGAAACAGACAGCAAACAAAATTTAAATTTGTAATAACTGTTACGGACACAAATAAACCACAAGTTTCCGTTTTGTGGGTAAATTTTTATTAAATTTCAAACAAATGAAAAAAATAAATGAAACTGAAAAAAATCGGTAAATGATAGTAAATTATTTCGAATAAATGTATAAAAAAGTTTATTTAGATGTTTCTTTGAAAAATAAATGTATCTTGCTTTATTTTTAAATGGAACGGAAAACTTTTTTATTAAACTACAAACAGTTAACCACATAATATTCTGAGTGTGTGAAAACAATGAATAAAGTAATTTTTCAATGATAAATTAAGTGTTTTGCCAACCCCAAAATGATAACACCCGGCTGGGTTAATTCGAATTATGGATTATTCGAAAATAAAAATTTTATTAAAAATATTGAAATAAATATAAATGATGAAACAGTTGTTATAAACCCTTCACATAAATAATTTCAAATCAAATTATTTATTTATTCCATAATTTCTAATAAAATAAATATATATATATATATATATATATATATATATATATATATATATATATATATATATATATATATATATATATATATATATATATATATATATGTCTTCATAGTAACTTGTGGAACGAAAAACCGTCCCCGCAACATGCGCCGTGCACATATATATATATATATATATATATATATATATATATATATATGTGCACGGCGCATGTTGCGGGGACGGTTTTTCGTTCCACAAGTTATTATGAAGACATTTTGTTACTTTGAAGACTGTCCTTAAACTTTTCCTTATTCTACTGTTTACACTGAAGACATTTTACTGGATACAGCGCATATTATAGGGACTTTTTCGGCTGTATATACAGATGTCTTCAAAGTATGCATAATGAATATATATATATATATATATATATATATATATATATGCATTGCACATACTTTGAAGACATCTGTATATACAGCCAAAAAAGTCCCTATAAAATGCGCTGTGTCCAGTAAAATGTCTTCAGAGTAAACACTAGAATAACGAAAAGTTTAAGGACAGTCCCCAAAGTAACAAAATGTCTTCATAGTAACTTGTGGAACGAAAACCCGTCCCCGCAATATGTGCTGTGCACATATATATATATATATATATATATATATATATGTACATATAAAATAAGTAATAAATTTTTTTTTAGTACAGAAAAATAATATTTTGTATTTAGGGCAGGAGAAAATAACTCTAGAAATACACTCAATTCTGGTATTACTTTTTTTAGTTTATTCCAATATTTTGAACGCCAATGAATGCTAAATTTATATATTTAATAGCACTAAAATTTTTTTGGTTCTAAAACTCAGCCCTAAAAACAATTAAAATTTGACCTTAAAAGTAAAAAGATTGACTAAAATATTTTTCAAAAAGAAATTAAAAAAAATAAATAAAATAAAATAAAAAAAAAAAATGTTGATGCTCGATAAAAAAATAAATTAAAAATATTTTTTGTACTAATATTAATTATATTTAGTAAATATTTTTTTGCTGATTTTAGCGAACCGGTTTTAAATTCCGCTTTACAAAAGGGTTACTAAAATTTAGTAGCGGCTACTAATTTTTCTACTAATTGCATTGTACTACACGTCAGCAGATATGTGTTGCTAAGATTGGCAAAAAATACCACTGGGCTCAAATTAGCAAAATTTCCCTAAATAACAGCAAAAATTTTCAGTTGCCATTACAGATTGTTTTTTTGGTGAGTGTATGGAGATCCTGTGAGGGTTTTTGACTTCAGATTTGATTTTAGGAGTCTAAAATACTTTGAAAAATTTTTATAACAAATCTGAACGAAAATCTTTCTTTATTAATTTATATACAATACAAGCGGAATCAAATTCATTGGTTCATTAGTTTCTCGATCCGCGAGTTCCATGCAAAAGAACCTTAAAATGATCACCCACTGACAGCTGTTTATGCTTTTGCGTGTAAGCGCTACAACGTGTATTTACCGTGTGTATGAAGTCAGCACACAGTATAAATACCGCACACGCTCATGGGCGCCTACGTATTTGTTTTTTTTTATATAGACAAAATTACATGTTGACATGAAAAGTCATAACTCACGAACACGTCGACCAATTTCGTGCATTAGATAAACCATCTACACGACCATACGAACAAACTCTAAAAATTTAATTGAATTCGGTTTGACCCTTCGTGAGCAGAGAACTGCAAAATCAACTTTTTTCTTGATTTAATCATACACAAAAATTCTTGTTCACTTTTAATAATTCAACAAAATTCACTGTAGAATAAAATCAGCAACATGTTACTGAACGCGTAATTGGAATCAGTGTGAATCATCTGTCGTTTATGTTTTATGCAAATGTAATCACTTAACAAAAAGTCAGCGTTGAATATATCAGAAAAAACAACAAACAACGCGTATGAGTTTATTCATAAATAACACAAAATAGAAACACATTTTATAAGGGGGTGGTTTTGTAGAAAAACATTTTATAAATGCTATATGTATATTAGGGTGGGTCTGAAATCCGCTTTTTTAGAATTTTTATTAGTAATAAAAATACTCTTATTTGTGAAATATAAATATTTTTTTGGAAAAAAAATTTAGGTCGATATCTCAGGCTTGCCTAATCCGGAAAAATTTTTATATTGTCTAATATTTTTTTTTCATATATTTTGATTGGAAAATTAGGCAATATTTAACTTTAACCGGATTGGGCGAGCCTGAGATGTCGACCTAAATTAAAAAAAAAAAAATTCACAAAGAACAATATTTTTTGTATTCCTAATGAAAATTATAAAAAAACATATTTTAGACCCACCCTAATATACATATAACGTTTATGAAATATGTTTTTTTACAAAACCACCCCCTTTTTATAGATAAGAAACTATTTTGTTTTAATTATGATTACACTCATACACGTTGTTTGTTGTTTTTTCTGATTTATTCTACATAGAAATAATTATTGTTGGCTCGAATGAACAGAATAAAACAATGGTTTAACAACGACCGATGATTATAAACCAGTGACAAAACAATTTGCACATCGTTTGATTGATTTAAAATCATCACCAAATATGTTTGTTGGAGTATATTCAGCGTTTGAACGCAAACAAAATTTATTCTTGTGTTGATTGCGTATGAACGTTTTGCAATCAGCAAATGCAGTTTTCTGGTCGTGAGTTATAAAATCACAACACACTTGCAACAATTTTATATATATATATATATATATATATATAGATAAATTTATCTTGAATTTCTCTCAAACCCCAAAGAATCGTTAAATTATAGCGACTTCTAAATAATGAATGATGTGGCTTAAATTTAAACTAAGCATTATTGAAATAGGGATAGGCTTGTGAATTGGATACTTTATTATAGTATTTTGGGCGATCCTAATATACCTACACTATTGGACAAAATAAAGTAAAAATCGTAGCATAATTTAAACTGTTCAAAATTTGACTAACTAATCTAAAAACATGTAAATGGTACCATTCATTAATTATAGAACCCCACAGATTAAAAGTGTAATGTTTATTTTAATATAATGGGAATTCGAATACAGAATAGGAAAATACTGATAAGATTTAGAAATGATGTACACGTGAGATTAAACTTATAAAATTGTCTTTTAAATAATATTTAATTTAAGTCATAGGACTCAAAACTATCGACAATTGTATTAAACATTAAAATTTCATAATTTTGTATATAATGAATAAATCGTCAGAGTTGTTATCATGCAGCGAAAATTTATATCATGGATTAATTCTTAGATTTTTTCAATTTATAAAATAAGAAAAAAAAAATAAAATTGAAAGTAAACCAGTAAAATAATACGATTTTTTTTTGCTTACTTTAAAGCCCGGCAGTTATGAATCTTGTGATCCAGAGAAAAAGATTTCTATGTCATTCAAAAGAAAATTTATTTAGCTTTTTTTCATCTACTCATTACTTGAAGATTTGATCAATATTTCCTAATATGTAGACAAATTTCCAAAACAGTCATTATTGGCAGTTTCTATCTTAAATGCGGTTTTCCAAAGCAAATATTAAATTTTTTATCTGTCGATCTCTGTGATTAATAAATGGTGCCTGTTTAGTATTTTCAAATGAATTTAATCAAATTTTTTTCAGTTTAAGTTATAACACTTTTATACTTTTTTTACGATTTTTTACTTTAATTTGTCCGATAGTGTACACTCACCAAAAAAAGTCTGTAATGCCAACTGAAAATTTTGCTGTTATTGAGGAAAATTTTGCTAATTTGAGCACAGCGGTATTTTTTGCTAATCGTAGCAACACGTGTCTGTTGACGTGTAGTACAATGAAATTCGTAGAAAAGTTAGTAGCTGGTACTAAATTTTAGTAAACTTTTTGTTAAGTAGAATTTAAAATCTGTTTGCTAAAATCAGCAAAAAAAAATTTACTAAATATTATTAATAGTAGTACAAAATTTCAAATTTATTTATTTTTATTTAATTTATTTTTTTTTTAATATTTTACAAAATTAAAAAAAAATCAAAGTCTTAAAAATTTTAAAAACATAAACGAATTTATTATTTTGTTTTAATTTGGTAATTTCTGTTTTGAAAAACATTTTTAGTTAATTTTTTTTTTTTACTTTTAAGGTCAAATTTTAATTGTTTTTAGTGCTGTCTGTTAAAATTTAAATTTACTTCAGATCCCTTATTTAACCATTTTTACATCCCAGCAAAACTTTGGTAATGGGTGCGATATTCTCATGCGTTACCTTGTATTAATAGCTCGTTACCTATTTCATTATTTGCAAGCATAAAGTAATAAGTTACTCATTATTGATTACGTAATATATGATTTATAAATGTAAAGTAATAATTGAAATATTTTTGAAAATCTATTTTTAGATACATTACTTTGAGTTTTTTTTGTAAGCAAAAGGGTAATGTATGGTTGTTTTGACAACACTAGGGAAAAAACGAAGCGCAACAATTCATTTAAGTTTAAAGCAATCAAATAATATATGCGTCAATAGCTTAGTGGGTAGAGTTCTTCGCTGGCAACCAGATTTCCCCGGTTCAATTCCCATCTTGACCACATTATTTTTAATTACAAATATTTTAAATAAAATATTTGTAATAATTTTTTTTAATAAAAATTCCTCTTTTTAAAAATCTATTTTTAAACACATTACTTTTTCTATTCTCGTAACCATATGAGTAACCCCTTACATTATCACCTCTAAAGTATTGGGTATATACATTACTTTGAGGCTCATCGCCTATAAGATTCATCAATGAAGTAAGGTTTAAAGTAATCCATCGGCCGCTATGGCTATACATTACTTTACCCATTATTTGGTAATGTGTGGTTTTGCTGGGATATTTTAGGGCAATTTAAGTTTGTAGGTGTAAGTTTTAATTAGAAATAACATTTCCTTCAATATCCACTTTTTTAAAATTAGTACTTTTTGTTTGCTAATTTTAGCAAATCGGTTTCTAAAAATTTGTAAAATGATTTCTGAAATTAGCAATAAAAATTTGTAAATATTCTATAAAAATTCTGTAATTTGTAAAATGTAAATAACAAAAAAATTTGCTAAATAATAATTTTTTTACTAAAAATCTTTACAAAAATAGTAAAGTGGGATTTAAAACTGTTTACAAATTTTTCCACTAATTTTTTTTCTGAGTGTACGTATATATATATATATATATATATATATATATATATATATATATATATATATATATATATATATTTATATACATACATTGATGGAAGATTTTTTTCTTTGCAAAATTATTGATGGACAGTTTTCTACGTTTTATAAAAAAAATTTCATACTTTTGCATTGTTATCAATTTTGAAATGCGTACGGTCATAAAGTAAAAACGTATAAAGTACAAAATAGCAATGTTAAAATCCATAAAAAAAAAAACTGAAAGTACAATATTTTTTAATGAAATTTTTTTAAACAAACAATTTTTTTTAAAAAGAAACCAAAATGAAAAGGTTTTTAAAATTAGTATATTAAGCATACATGGGACTAATGCAATGAGTCGACTAATTAATTGATGATTTCATTGATAGCAATAATTTCATAGATTAATTTCAGAAATAAGTGTAATAATAACTGAAATTAAATTAATATTTGTGAAATTGAATTGATAGCATCTGAAATTAATAATTACTGAATTAGTAATAACTTCTGAAATTAACTGATGAATCTGAAATTAAATTGAAAATTTCTCAAATTGTTATTTTCTATAACTAAATTGACAAATTTCTGCAAATCTATATATATAAAAAATTGTTGCAAGTGTGTTGTGACTTTATAGCTCACTAACCGTCAAACTGAATTCGATTAAATTTTCAGGGTTTGTTCGTATAGTCGTGTAGATGGTTTATCTTAAAGTTTGCACGGTCGACGCGTTCGTGAGTTATGGCTTTTCATGTCAACATGTGACTTTGTCCATATAAAAAACAACAACAAATACGTAGGCGCCCATGAGCGTGTGCGGTATGTATAATGTGCGCTGACTTCATACACACAGTAAAAACAATTTGTAGCGCATACTCGCACACACATTGACAGCTGTCAGTGAGTAATCATTTTAAGGTTCTTTTTCATCGAACTCGAGGATCAAGAAACCAATGAACTAATGAATTTGAATTTTGCACGCCGGGATCCGCTAGTAATTAATAATTTCTGATATTAAATTGGAAATGGTGTATAAATAAATAATATATTATATATTTTTTTATAAAATTTATTTTATATTTATTATGATAAAAAAAACCTAAAATACAACGTATAAACATAAATTTTACAAAAAAAAAAAAAATAACTCATACTAATTCTTTCAAAATTGCAATTCAAAATGGTATTGGAAAAATTTCATTTTCAAATTAAAATCATTAAAAACCAGAAATATTTAAAACCAAAAAACTATTATTTATTATGTTTTAAATTTGTTTGTATTTATTTTTTATTTACTTTTAATTTGAATTGATTTTTGATAACAATTCGAAAACAAAATTTAAATAACAAAACAAAAAATAAATTTTAATTGCCAAAAATTATTACACTCACAATATATTATCCGTTACCGACTGTAGTTTTTTTAAAAAGTAATACGTAAAGTTTGTTTTAAAATGAAGAATCAATTGAAATTCATAGAAATATATTTTTTAACTATTTGAATCAGTCATTCAAAAAACAAGCCATAAAAATTTACAGACATTCAGTACGAGTTGAAATTTTCAGTTAAATGTAAAATTTTATGTTTTCTGCTTCAAAAAATAGAAATTCATATAATTCCTTTTTGTTTTTTTTTTTACCAAAATAGTTTGTATATATACAAAATTATTTTAATAAAAATTACAAGAAATTATTCAAATATACATAAACACAAAGCCAATAAAATATATACATCTGCATGTGTTGTGTTCTGTTTTGTAATTACATAAAAATAAAAAAACTTTCAATTTGAAAAACAAACCACAAAAGTAGTTTTTTCTAACTTTTTGTCAGTAAAAATTTGATGGTTATTTTAAACGACTTTCTATTGTTTTTACATTTGTCGATTATAAAACAATGATTAAAAATAAACAACAAAATGGGTTGAATATAATGGAACATCAGTAGTCCTCTTTTTGATTGTATTTTCAAATAATTAAATAATTATTTTAAGTAGTTTTTAATGAAATAATATTGTGAGTTTGGCATATCAATGGCTGTTAAACACATTATTAGTAACTCATTATTTGCACTTTAGAAGTAATGCAGTGGTAGGTTATTTTTGCTAATGCAAAAAGCAATGAACTGTTATTACTTAATTTTTCCTGGGTAATTCTTCTTTTTTATATGAATTTTTTGTACAATATATTGTAACAATTCTGACACAAAATATAATGTTTTTTTTTTTGTAAAATTTGTGTTTTGTTACTTATGCTTTTATACTTTATGATCGTAAAGCACTTTCAAAAGATGGAAATATATATTTAAAAGTTTATGTTTCCTTTGAATAAATAGTAGGTACAATATCAATTGAAAGTTTATAAGAAAGTTTTTTTTAAAAAAAAGTTATACAACAGTATCTGTACTTTGTTTCTTATTTTAGTGTTACGACCATTTAAATTTGTTCAACAACTTATGCAAAAGGGAGTCTTTGAAATGTTATTCTTTTCATTTTATATTTTTTTTGTAAAATGAGAATTTATTTATTATAAAAAAGAATATTGTTTTTATTTGAAAAAATTTGTAATGAAAAAGTTTTAAATTAAAAACTTATGCAATATGGGTATAAAATTTATTATTTAAACACTTAAATTAAATATATATTCTTAGGTATTTTTTGTGGTATGTGTTATGGTATTTGTGGCAACTACCTTCAGTAACAAAAAAAAAAAAAAAACTTAGAAAACCATACTGTAAGAAAATTATTACAGAGGCAATATTTAAACGGTTATCAAAAATTGTTTAAAACAATATTAGTTTTAGATTTCATCTACCACCACCGGCAAGGCTTTTCGCAACCCAGATAGCGCCGGAATTTTTTTTTTTTTTTGAAAACTTCAATTTTAATTACGAATCTTAAATTTGTATGGGTTTCTAAACATTTTTTATGCTATAACTTTTTTTCTTCAAACCTATAGTTTTCCCGGAATCAGGTGTCCTTTTGAAAGACCATTGCAATTTGCGCTTCAATATAAGATTACGCACGCTTTCCATTTATTTGTTGTTAAACTAAAATGTTACTCCTATTAATATTTTAACAAAAAATTACAATTAACTGGATGTAAATAATTTACTGAAATGTTTTTTTTTCCATTGCGCACTATTAAAAAAACACTTTTCGCAAAGCACTCAATGATCAATTAAAACACACGAAACTGCTTTCATCAACTGACGATTTGAAGATGCGAAGCTTCTAAACAAAGCATTATTATTAATAACACAGTTCAACACAAAAAAAAATATTACGGTTTTCCGACGATTGACTCTTGTTAAGGAGACAACAAAAAAAATATACGTGTGTCGGCGTTTTGATAGTTTACATCGGAATTTCAATTTAGAGGCGGTTTAAGTTTCCCAGCTCTGGCCCGTTCTTGCAGCATATCGGTATATAAAACTATGCTTTCTTTACATCTGAGGTGTAGGGTATGTTCAGCAACTTTGTAGATAACGGTATGCCAAATATTTTTGTTGAACATACTAACCCTCTAACTCCCCCTCATAACGGAATTTTTTCTATTCTATTCGAAAAAGATGAAGTTTTACAAAAATGTTGGACATATTATATTATGTATATATGTCCCAAAATTTAACACAAATACATAAAAAAAACCAGACAAATTCAAGATTTCTCATCAAATTTATAGTCAGATTTTAGGATGACCATAATATTATGTAGGTTATCCCAAAATCTCACTTATAACATGTTGGTCATCCCAAAATTTGATTAGAAATCTGATGAGCAATCTTGAATTTGATTAGTTTTTGGTGTTTGTGTTAAGTTTTGGGTTTTGGTGTGTTCTGACATATATAGTAGAATTTTATGGCCAACATTTTTGTAGAACATTTCATCCCCGCCCTTCCCCTTTTTCGGGGTGGTTTTTACAATTTGTTAGAATTTAGCCAAAAAATACCGTTATGTGGGAGAGTTAGAGGGTTAATATGTTCTACAAAAATATTTTCCATACCATTATCTACAAAATTGTTTAAGATACCCTACACCTCAGATGTAAAGAAAACATAGTTTTATATGCCGATATGCTGCAAGAACAGGCCAGAGCTGGGAAACATTAACCGCCTCTAAAATGAAATTCTGATGTAAACTATCAAAACGCCGACACACGTATATTTTTTTGGTCTCCCTAACAAGAATCAATCGACGGAACACCATAATTTTGAAAAAGTTTGAAATTGTTTTACAGTGTTGCCGATTTGCTAATTTTAGCAAATCGGCAACAAAAATTTGTAATAGCCTGTTTCTCTATTTCGTTCGCCTTCTAGTCGAAAGAAAACTGATTTGGGTTTCACTAACTCTATTTCTATGCGAACGATGACTCGAACGACAAGTCGAATGAAAACGTAACAAAATTTGGTTTCTCTATTTCGAACAGCTCGAAAGCAAATGTCAAAATCAGTCACTTGCTATTTTTTTGTCGAGTAAATATATATTTGATATTTTTAAAAGCAAAATGAAATAAAAAAAACAATGAATAACGAAAGGTAATGTGTAAGAAACAAAAATTGACACACGTAAGTCAAGTCGATCAAAGGCTTTCAAAATAGAGAAACCCAAATTGATTCGAATTCGAGTGACTTGCTTTCGTTCGACTAGTTTTTCGTTCGAGATCGAGGAACAGGCTATAAATATTCTGTAAAACTTCTGTAACTTGCAAAATGTAAATAGCAAAAAAGTTTACTTCATTAACATTTTATTTACTAAAAATCAGTATACAAATAGTAAAAAAGTAAAATGTGGATTAACTGCTAGTGGTGGCACTGCTCATTAAGCAGTTAATTCACTTTGTACTGGATTGACTTTCCAGTCTAACCGCAGTATAAATGTAGTGCTGCTAAGATTAAAAAAATGACCCCTATAGGGAATAGAAAATTTATAGGATTAAAAAATAAATAAAAGAAACCCAAATTGAAATCAGTTAAAACGCGCTTCTATTTCATACTACACTGGTTGGAACAAATATTTTTGATTGAAATTTTCATTTCTTTTAAAATGTCATTACTTTCCTTCTAACCAGAGAAAGTAATAAATTGTTTATGACTTGTAAAGGTTTTTACAATATATTTAATAAATAACTTTAAAAAATCAATTTATGAAACAAATAAGAGTATTCAATTTGGCTTTGGCACAACTTTCATTATTCTGCATTTGTTGTGGTGACAAAAAAAAAAAAAAACTATAAGTCAAGCAACTTATGGTAGACACTATATATTCTGGAATAATTAATGTTTAGCTAAATAAACATTTTTTAAGTTTAAAAATGTTCAAGACGAATATTTTTTTTAATATTTTTGATAAAAAATGATTACATTTTCTTTTTTTACTATGCTTTAATACAATGGGATTTGCTAAATACCATGCTTTTAACAGTTGAAATTTTATATAGAATTTTCACATTTAAGATATTTAATATAAAGATTCATAATTTTTTTTATAATCTTTTATATCTTGAAAATGGATGAAATTTTGGACCAGCCCTGAAATTAGTTTTTTCACAGAAACCTAAAGGTTAGTAAATTCGCCCTACATATTTTTTTTTAACTTAAAATTATTTTTTCATTCAAAAATTGTTTATTCCTTAAATTAAATTCGTGTCTCCCTTACGTTGTTTAACTTAAAATTTCTTTCTTATTTCTTCTTTTGTCACCATAACAAATGCAGAATATTAAAAGTTATGTCAAAGTTGAATATAATATTCTTGTTTTAAAAAATATACTTGCATTACAAAAGGTATAAAATTTATAAATTGATTTTTGAAGAATTAATTAATAAATATATTTAAAAACCTTTTCAAGTCATATATGGGAGATTCCATGGAGCTTAAATATTTATGAAAAAAAAAAAATAAACTTTTGACCACACTTCTTTATATTAAGTATTTACGGCTACTTAATAAGCTCCGTGGAATCTGCCATATATGACTTGAAAATATTTCTCCTACTCCTAGCACTTCTAGTGGATACTTTACAGAATTATTCCGGGATGATAAAAAGTAGACGGGCCTCGCTATAGGCAAGATAGTCCGCCTGTTATATACCCTCAAGCTCCTTATGAGATTTTCGTTACTCTTATCAAGTCGATTGAGAGGCTGAATGAATGTACAAATGATCAGTTCAGATGACACTCCATTGTTCATAAGAGCCCTAAGGGCAGCTTAACTGGCAGAGAGAATGTTAACGTAAGATCTAAAACAAAAATTCTCACATTCAGCATGGCTGCAATTGCATCCGTAGGGCACGATTTGCTGGTCCCACCATTTAAGAGCAGAATAGTTGATCATAAATTTTAAAATAGTATTGAACGACAGGTTGATCTAACCCTACAAGGTAAGGTTAACAAAATTTGTTAAGAGTTATCACCAGGTAATTCATACTATTTGAAAATCCCATTGAAAAGTACTTGCAGCATCAGTCATAGACAGGCTAACCTTTTGCCATCTCGTGAATTGCATGAGGCTCGTCTTTAAAGGATTGCTAAGAGATTTGATCGATCTCAATTACATTTGGCAATTATTCACTTCCCAGTAAAAAGTAAAAATCTAAAAAATAGATTACAGAACAACTTATATCGCATTACCATACACTTGTTTGCTGCATTTGGGTATGGTTGTCACAATCAAATTATTGGTTTATAAATATGTTCTATTCATCAATATGGTAGCTAACATCATTGTTATAGTAAATACCCAGCAAAACTTTGGAAATGGGTGCTTTGGAATGGTGCGTTACCTTGTAATGATAGCTCGTTACCTTTATCATTATTTGCAAGCATAAAGTAATAAGTTACTCTTTATTGATTACGTAATATATGATTTATAAATGTAAGGTATTAATTGAAATATTTTTAAAAATCAATTTTTAGATACATTACTATTTTTGTAAGCAAAAGGGTAATGTATGTTTGTTTTGATAACACTTGCGAAAAAACGAAGCGCAACAATTCATTTAAGTTTAAAGCAATCATTTACTATATGCGTCGATAGCTCTGTGGGTAGAGTTCTTGGCTGACAACCAGATTTCCCTGGTTCGATTGCCATCTTGACCACATTATTTTTAATAACAAATATTTTAAATAAAATATTTGTAATAATTTTTTTTAATAAACATTCCTCTTTTTTAAAAATCTATTTTTAGACACATTACTTTTTCCATTCTCACCTTACATTATCACCTCTAAAGTAATGGGTATATACATTACTTTGAGGCTCATCGCCTGTAAAAATCATTAATGAAGTAAGGTGTAAAGTAATTCATCGGCCCCTATGGCTATACATTATTTGGTAATGTGTGGTTTTGCTGGGTATATTATTATATCATAATTGCCACTTTCTATTTTATAACATGATTGGCTGTAACCATACTGTGGTAACAAAAAATTCTGACTATGAAAAAAATATGATAATTATGTAACTATAAAATGATGACAACAATCAATGAATAATTATAAGTCAATTAAAACATGACTTCGATATTTATAGTCATAATCTGTCTTGTTTTCTAAAAAAAAAAATTGTATCAGTTCAGTCACCATGTAAAAATTATAATATATTATCATTTTTACCTGCGGTGTTTTTATTTTGGAAATGCCCTATACAATGCCTTATATATAACATAATTTACACTAATCAAATCATTGTAGAAAACATTCATTATTCTCAAAATAATTCAATATAAATATTTTGTATTTTTTAATTATTTTCAATAATAACGATATTTTTTATGTAAATTTTGTATATTATATTATTCGATCTTTCTGTTTTAAGTATAAATTTTATGAAGGGAAAAATATTAGTATGCCAGATTCCCAATTTGTGCTTCGAAAATCCGAAGATGGTTGCCAAAGGGTATTTCAATAAATAGATGGAAAGAGCTCATTTGTACGGGTAATCATTCACTTACTGAAAAATGTAATTTTGCATAGTAATTTTTCTTAGAGTGTGTGATATAAAAGCCTGTTCAAAACCATGAGTTATTTGTGGGTTGGGTAGTTCATAAGGAGGCTGAAGATGACCTGGTCGCTCGGGTCGAAAGTGTGAACTCCCTCTAGCGCTGATCCTTACAATTTTTTTCCATTTAATAAAAAATTAGTGTTTACTATTCGTTAATAACATTAAATTATGATCTCGGGCATGATATTTTTTTATATTATGACTTTCTTGTGTAAAAAGTTCTCAAAATATTAAAAAAATAATTTTTTATATGAAAAAGTCTGCAGAACCCAAGAAATGTTTTGTACGTAGAGGTTTCTTATAAAAAATACTACATTTTTAAACTTTTTTTATAGAAACATTTTTAGATGCTATAGACAGACTTTTTCTTATATTTCTAAAAAAAACTTATATTCTTTGAATTAAAAATTCTTCGATTCTGAGGACTTTTCATCATTAAAATACTTAGATTCTAAGAACTTTTTCTAGTAGTAGAAATATTCTTAGATTCAAAGGACTAAATGAAAAATTCTGAGACTCTAAGGACTTTCTAAAAAAATCTTTAAAATTTTCTTTAGAATCTAAGAATTTTTCTATAAGGAAAAGTCTGAAGCAACGGTGGGCAAATGCAGCCCTTCGTCGATTTTATTGCCGCCCTTGAAGAAATTTAAATTTTTTTTTATATTTTTATTAGATTTTTTACAATTTTTTTTCGCAAAATTTTTCCAAATATATTTTTATAAAATTTTTGGTTTCGAAATTTATTCTTCACAATATTATTCCTCTTTGATTGTTAACATACAAGGTTTTAATATTTTTACTAGTTTTTACTCTTAAACTTGTTTTGACGTGAAATTTGAAATTTGTTAATGCAGTTGTTTTTATTTACTATTTTTTACCTGGAAATGTAAACAAATAGACCCATTAAATCAACTGAGTGTTACAACAGCACAATTTATTTTTTATTTTAAATTATGTGAAAAATTTTTTTTATTTTTTTAATTCATTAAACATCATTTATCTACTGCCAAAATCTCTAACTATATGCTCATCGATAATAATTGAGTAAATCAACAATTTAACAAACAAAAACTTTCTCATGACTTTAATTAACTTTATTTATTTTATTTTAATTTTTTTTTTTTTGGGCTGCTAAAATTAAATCAGTCATGCTCCACTGTTGCGAAATCTTACCCAAAAATACGGTTACATCTTAAATTGCTAGAAAATAGCTCAAATATTAAAAATTAAAAAAATTTGCAAAAAATTTCTAAATATTTTAATTTTTATTGAAAAATTTTTCTTAAAATTTTCCGAAAAATTGGTAATTTTTAAGATAAATTATTATCCTAAAAATTTTATTAAAAAACTCTACCAAAGTGTTTCAAATATTTAACAATAAAATAGTTTTATTTTAAATTACTACACTTAAAAAAGTTTGTAAGTTAAAATAACTGAAAATATCACTTAAAAGAAATGATATTTCATTTAAAAACCGGTCTACTTAATTTTCATTTAAATTAAATGCCATTTGTTATTTATTTTTAAATGTTGATTAATCAACTGACACATCCGTAAAAAACAAATGATATAATCAGTTAAAATAAATGTCAAAATCAGTTTAAAAAAATGTCCTTAAAAAATAAATGTTTTTTTCATTTATTTGAAATTATTTCCGTTTTTGTATTTTTTGTTTTTTTTTTTTAATATACTCGTACAATACAAAATGTATGTATGCATTAAGCTATAAACACTTTTTGTGTGAATGTATTTGTATATGTATGTGTGTTTATGAAGTTCTTGTAATTTGTATTGAAAAATTGTGTATATACAACCAATTTAAATAAAAAAACAAATTGAAATTTTTTGAATATTTTTTTTTGAAACAGACAGCAAACAAAATTTAAATTTGTAATAACTGTTACGGACACAAATAAACCACAAGTTTCCGTTTTGTGGGTAATTTTTTATTAAATTTCAAACAAATGAAAAAAAATAAATGAAACTGAAAAAAATCGGTAAATGATAGTAAATTATTTCGAATAAGTGTATAAAACAGTTAATATAGATATTTTTTTGAAAAATAAATGTATTTTCCTTTATTTTTAAATGGAACGGAAAACTTTTTTATAAAACTACAAACAGTTAACTACATAATATTCTGACAGAGAAGTTACATTTTTTTTTCTGTTCCTACACATTTAAATATTTAGTGCCACCCGAATTGTGAAGCATATTTTGGATGCTGCTACAAATAAATTTTTTTTAATACAACTATATTCAAGTGTGATACCTTATAATTTTAAGTGTTGCAACGACTGACTGTTGTATAGGGTCCGCCATCTAACGTTTTTTTTTTCAACTAGTGCTTATTTCGTGAATGGTAACACTTAGCTCATGTCTCATTTGACAGATTATTAGTTTTATCCTTCCGCTGAACGAATATGGTTGTGTATACGCTTGAACAACGCTGGGAAATATTGCGGCATTACTTTGAAAATCATGGTTATGTTGCAGAATGCCATCTTTTCAGATGAAGCTCAGTTTGATCTTGGCGGGTATGTAATCAAGGAAAATTGTCGCATTTGGGGCACAGAAAATCCGCACGCATACATTGAAAAGCCAATGCACCCAAAACGAGTCACTGTTTGGTGCGGATTTTGATCCAGAGGCATAATTGGGCCATTTTTCTTCGAAAATGTTTTTCTTCGAAAATGAGCAAGGAGTGGCCGTTACAGTCAATGGCGATCGTTATCGGGCCATGTTAAACGAATTTTTGTTCATAAAAATTGAAGAGGAGGAGGAAGCTACACTCTATGTTTTGCGCCCTGTTTTTGAAGATCGCATTATCAGCCGCAGAGCTGATGTCGTTTGGCCACCTCGGAGCTGTGATTTGACACCGTTGGACTATTATTTGTTGGGTCCCGTCAAAGATAAGTGTTACGCCGACAAGCCAGAGACAATTGATGCTTTAAAGGACAATATTCGTGAAGCCATTGGTGAAATACAGCTGCACACAATCGATAATGTGCTTAAAAATTAGACCGATCGTGTAGGCTACTGCATGGCCAGGCGAGGCAGCCATTTGAATGAAATTATTTTCCAATGTTGAGTAGTTTTTTATAGCATTTTCAAAAAAAAAAAAAGTTATTTGGCGGACCCTATATTAACCTAAATTTGCTGTGAAAACTAATATTGAGTTGAAGTAACCAAATGCAAAAATTTTCACTAAGTTTATACAAAAATCAAAAGGGTAAGTCAACTTTTCTTGTAGCTTCAATGACGATTTGACTTTTCTTAATATTATGCGGCCCTTTTTGTTTTCTGGAAAACCTCAATATGGCTCTTGGCGTTAAATTCGTGCCCACCCCTGTTCTACAGAATCTATGTTTTTTTTTTTATTAAACAACTCCTTAGAATTTAAATTGTTTTTGAAGTATTTTTCTTTAGAATAAAAGAAGTTTAATTAAATTTTAATAACTTTTTCATAGTTTCGAATCATACTATAACTAAAGGGACCATATTATTGTAAAACTACGGTTATTTTATTATCATAATATGATAACTTTATTAGAGTACGACTATGGTTGGCACAATCATAATCCCAAAAATATATGAATATGATTGTTCCAACCATATTTTTACTCTGCGTGTAGTAATAGCTACAAAAAGCTGCTGAATCTTAAATTAATTAAATTTGGCCTTTAAAGAAGAAAAATTGTTTCTTTTTTAATATTTTATTATTATTCTATTGAATCATCTCAAATTTGAAGTAAAAGCATTTCAATTTTATGATGTGATTAAAAAAGGAATTAAAAATTGTACATTATTTCTTGGTTAAGGTTCCTTCCTTTCCCTTTGCACATTGTACATAATTTAAAAATCATTTTATCTAATTTTGCTTAAATCTTATCTGTAGGACAGATTATGGCAACATTGTGAATGAAATTTTAAACATAAAAATATTTTCATTTATTATTTAATGAAATACCAATTTAAAGGAAAAAGAACATATTTAATTTAAAATATTTAACATATTACAGTACGTATTTCATATTAATTTGAGGTTAGTTTTACAATAATGAATTTTTGTTTAACATGAGTGTTGCATATTTTTTATTAATTTGCATATTTATTATTGTATAATTTGTCGTTAGTGGTGATGATATTGCGTTTATATTGTGGGTTCGTACATCAGCAACTTGGTATGTGTATAATACACAGAGAAAACAGATTTGTACTGACAACAAATATTTTTAGCCAATAGAATGGTGGTAACTGAATTTTTGGGTTGTGGCAACAGAAAATCAAAAAAAAAAAAATATGGGTAGTTTGAGTCTGACAATATAATTTTAATGGCCTTAGTAACAATTTGGTAGATGAAACAATAAAACTTGGTTACTTTCAGCACGCGCAATTTTTTTAAATTTGTTGGCCAAGTTAGTAGGAAGCATTATATTTTATTATTTTTTTTTTTTGGAAAAACCAAAATTTTTTTATTAAACTTACTTATTACATGTGCTTAAGTCCCAAAACATTATTCGACCAAATGTGAAAAATAATTTAGTACAGATTTTATTTCTGCTTAAGCGAATTTTGTTCAGTTTATTTTTTAAAATCTGTAAATTTTTGTAAATAAAAATTATATCCATCGTTAAGAGATAACAGATGAGAATTATTACTATCACTGGTAGTCATTAAAATGAACACATATGAATATCATTTTAAATATACTTATGTACAGTGAGGAGCAAATATTACAAAACTAAAAATTGACTCAAAAAACTACAATCATATTTAATAAGAAATAATTTCATTAAAGTAATTAAATGTGCTTAAATTCCACAAAACTTATAACAAATTGGGAAAATAATGTAATGAAGGCTGGTTTCCATTCGGATTTCATTCTTGCCTTAGGAAATTTCTAGAGATATTTGTTAGATTAAATTACAAACTTAATGAGCATTTTTTGTTCTCGTCTAGGAGCGTTATTCAAATAGCCAAATATCAAAAAGAAAAAATAAAAACAACAACGTTTTCGTTGGGTTAAAATCAATGAATTTTACGGAATTAACAGCAAATGACAATTGAAGCACCCAGTGCAACAACAAGATAACTCCACTTTTTTTTTTTGTGCACCGAACGACGCAGATTTTTTTTTTTGTTTTTTCTGCATTAAAAAAGCTATTTCGCAAAAAAGTGGAGTTATACGGTTGTTGCATTGGGTGCTTCAATTAAAATGACTGAATTTGCTGTTGAAAAGATTCAGATTACATTTGCATTTAAATCAACTACAATATGTACACTCACAATATTATTTGGTTAAAAGCAATTTAAAATACATATTAAATTAATCGAAAATTCAACAAAAAAGGGACTATTGATTTTTCATTATATTCAGCCCTTTTTGTTGTTAATTTTCAATCAGTGTTTAATAATTGACAAATATAATAAAAACAATCAAAAGTGGTTTCAAATAACCATCAATTTTTAACTGACAAACCGTTAAAAAAAAACGATTTTTGTGGTTTGTTTTTCAAATTGAAGGTTTTTTTATTTGTATGTAATTTTACAAAACACAACACACACAGGTATATACATTTTTTCATTTTCTATGTGTGTATGTATATTTGAATAATTTCTTGTAACTTTTATTTAAATAATTTTACATTTAAACGAACTATTTTAATAAAAAAATTGAAATAAAAAGGAATTATTTGAAATTCTATTTTTAGAAACAGAAAATATAAAATTTTATATATAACAGAAAATATCAACTCCTACTGAATGTCTGTAAATTTTTATAGTCTGTTAAAAAATATATTTCTATGATTCTTTTCAATTGATTCTTTAATTCAAAACAACCCAGTAAAACCACACATTACCAAATATTGTGTAGCCATAGACGCTCATGGATTACTTTACACCTTATTTGACTAATGAATTTTACAAGCGATGAGCCTCAAAGTGATGTATAGACCCATTACTATAGAGGCGATAATGTAAGAGGTTACTTGTATGGTTATGAGAATGAAAAAAGTAATGTGTCTAAAAATAGATTTTTAAAAAAGAGAAATTGTTATTGTTATTACAAATATTTTAAACGTTATTTAAAATAATGTGGTCATGATGGGAATCGAACCAGGGAACTCTGGTTGCCAACCAAGAACTCTACCCACTGAGCTATCGACGCATATAGTATTTGATTGCTTTAAAATTAAATGAATTAATGCGCTTCGTTTTTTCGTTAGTGTTGTTGTGAAAACATACATACATTACCCTTTTGCTTACAAAAAAACACAAAGTAATGTATCTATAAATAGATTTTCAAAAATATTTTAATTATTACGAAATTGGTATAATTAAGTCTGGGCAGGGCAGCGTATTGGGCCCTACTTTATACACCATATTTACTTCAGATATGCCAACTAGCAATGAGGTAATAATAGCCACTTACGCAGATGACACTGCAATATTGGCTTCCAAGCAGACTGCTTCTGAAGCCTCTCTCTAAAAGAAGGCAACTGTCCACCAGTCGCTTTGAATGGAGTTGCAATTCCCGAAGCTGACTGTGTAAAATACCTAGGTTTGAATATAGATAGACGATTAACTTGGAAAAATCAGATTAAATTAAAAAGAAATCAACTTGATAAGAAGACGAAGAAAATGTTATGGTTATTAGGTCCTAAATCACAATTATGCCTCAAAAACAAGGTTATTTTATATAAAGCCTATATGGACTTATGGGATCCAATTGTGGGGAACGGCTTCTTATTCCAATGTTGATATTTTACAAAAATATCAATCAAAAACTTTAAGACTTATTACAGATGCTCCTTGGTTTGTTAGAAATGATGTCATTCATAATGATCTAAATATTCCTAAAGTTAGAGATGAAATTAAAAAATACAGCGCTTACTACCTCAACAGGCTAAGTAATCACCCAAACGTATTAGCAATAAGTTTGCTAGATAAAAGTGATGAGATAAGAAGGTTAAAAAGACTGCATATATTAGATCTCCCCTTTTTACAATAAGTTTATATCTCAAATATGTATTTAAAGCACTTTACTTAATATCTAAAAAATAGAAATAGTATTTTTCTCTTTTTTTTTTGCTAAGTTCAATGGAACTTAGTGCCTCTGTTATTCTTTTTTCTCTTTAACTTAAAACATTTGCTTATTATTTTATTGTAAATAGATTGGAAATAAATAAAAGAATAAAAAAAAAAAAACATTTATAAATCATATATTACGTAATCAATAATCAGTAACATATTAATTTAGACTTGCAAATAATGAAAAAGGTAACGAGATATCATTACAAGGTAACGCGTACAAGTAAAATTTACAGTAAAAAATCTGATAAAAATTTCTATAAAATTACTATAACTATAATTAAAAATATCTACAAATGTAGTTAAAAATTTTACTAAAAATTTTCCAGCTGCCTTTTGCAATTTGACATTTTAATTCTTATCGCTCATTATATGACTTATTGACTGGACCTCGTGTAATCCATTTTAATTTATAAATGCTACGAGGGCGGATCAATAACTCAGTAAGTTGTTGAACTTATCTCGTAGTTATATGAAATGCAACACTGCTCCCATCAAGTATCACTTGTTAATAGACTTCTGTCAAATTTTGAGTAAGTTCCGTCATGTACTTTGCGTTTAACAGCTGTTCAAAACATACAACCTTGTGGATTTTTTTTTTAAATGGAAAAAGTGAATTTCGAGTGCTCATTAAACATTATTTTTTCCGAAAAAAAACTGTCAATCAAACTAAGGAAAAGCTTGATAAATATTATGAGGACTCTGCACCATCGATTTTAATGGTTTACTGACTTTCGTTGTGGTCGCCCAAGTACAAATGACGCTGAACGTTCTGGACGGCCAATTGAGGCCAATACACCCGAAAATGTCAAAAAAATCCACGATATGGTGTTGGCCGAGCGAAGAGTAAAAGTGCGTGAGATTGTTGATGCCATAGGCATTTCATATGGCAGTTTGGCTTCGATTTTAAATGATCAGTTTTATATAAGAAAGCTGTCTGCAAGATGGGTGCCGCGTTTGCTCTCAATTGAACAAAATGCATGGGTGCACAAGTGTGTAGTCTCAATAGCAAAATTCCATGAATTGGGCTACGAATTGGTACATCATCAGCCTTATTCTCCGGATTTAGCCCCCAGTGACTATTTCTTATTTCCAAACCTAAAGAAAAGTCTCGGTGGAAAGAGATTTAGCTCCAACAATAAAATTATTGATCAAACAAATGTCTATTTTATGGACCTCGAAAAATCCTGTTTTTTGGAAGGGAAACAAAAATTAAAGAAACGTTGGACTAAGTGTATTGAGCTAAAAGGAGATTATGTTGTAAAATAATTTTTTTTGCAGAAAAAACTGTGTTTCATTCAAAAAGTCACGGACTTAGTGATCCTTCCCTGTAATATTAAAATAATAAAATGATTTTCCCTGTAATATTAAAATAATAAAAACTATGTTACCCTATGCTATCAGGATATTCTGAATATCTTGAATGCAGAATCAAAAATGGACTTATGATCAATAAAATTACAATATTGAATTTAAGACAGCTTGTAACGTGCCGTTACGAATCTACTTATTCTCATACCCAGTATTACTACTTTTGCGCATACCCAATAGTGTACTTATAATTCTCATTAAGTTGGGAAAATTATTTACATATAGCGTGAAAGTTAAAGGCTGTAAGGCAAGCCAGAACCTAGTAAAGAATCGTGTAATACTTCGACCCGATAACGAAATATTACCTGATCTCTACCGATTCCTGCTTCCCTACACGAGAACCGTTGCTTATTCTCGTTATTAGCTAGTCCTAGTTAGTCGTATCATTTAAACACGAGAACCTAACAACGGTTCTCGTGTTCAAATGATACGACTATTATTAGCTAGTCGTATGCTTTAAACACGAGAACCGTTGTTTATTCTCGTTACTAGTTAATCGTATTATTCAGGTACGGGAACCACCATTTATCCCACAGTGTTCTATAGTAAATCTCGCTATTCGAACACCAAAACGTGGTTTCCTCTGAATCCGTGTCGTACTGTCGTTGTAAAGGGTTGGGTTATCGCGTACTATTTTATAAATACCTTAAAGGAAGCAGACCTTTGGCGAACCTGGACAGCTGAGCGATAACCCAGCTGGAAAATAAACTGCATCACAAGCTAAATAAACAAAATAAGATGGAAAACTATATTTAACTTACTCTTATAGTTGAAAATTTAAAGCAATATATCTTAATAAGGTGAACAACCTGTTACACTTATGCTCCCCACTGTCTTTAATAAAATTTATACCAGTTGTTATTTAAATATTTTATATAACTAATGCGCACAATAAATATGTATGATTAAGTGGGAGTAATAATACACAAAAACCCAATGCATAATAAATACACAGAATTAATTTTTCAACACAAAATTTTTGATTTTTTTTTTTTTAGAAAATATTTTGATAAACACAAAAGTCTATTTGTTGTGGTGTTGAATACGTTATACTTAATATCTTTTGATATGGTTGATATGAAAAGGTTTTGTTAGGGTCCCTTTAAACAGAAATTTGGAATAATAATAGCAACACAGTACAACAAAAAAAAAAATGCATCGAATATGCGATCCATAAATTCTGATCACGAATTTCAACACCAAATTTAAAATTTATCTCTACTTCTTTGAAATATTCGCAAATTTAACTTTAAAACAAGTTTTTTTTCTAATAAAATTCTTATTAATTCATATACCTGTAGGAACTAGAAATAATTTCTAATATTTTTTAAAACTATGGAGTTTGATCTTTAAAATCCATATTAATTCATTACGTGGATAATATATTTCAATTATATTTCAATATTCTTTCAATTACATATATTTTCTTTAATTTAAAACATAAAGTACATGACTTTTTTTCATAAATTCCCTAACCTGTGTGGTTTACTAAAGGTACAAATTAAAATTTTGGACAATATTTTCTTTATAGATTATTTATAAAAAAAAATCATGATTTTTCAATTTTGTAAATTTTTTTCGAAAAAGTTTTTTAAAAAAAAAATTAATTAACCTACAAAAACTGTTTTGCAAGACCACATTTGTGATCTCTGTCTCAAGGTCTATTAGAATTGATGGTTCGCCAACCCCAATGCAAGAAATTTTTTCTAATTTGTTGTACTGTGTAATTTATACTTCAGTGAATTTTTATTGAACGTTATGCCCAAACATTGGTTGTTTATTGTATGTTTTAATATTAAAACATGAGTTAAAATAATTAGAATTGAAGGGTAAATATTTGGTTTTTGCAATTTAAATTTTAAAGTTTCATAAACATTTATTTTTTTTAAAGGAAATATATATTTATGCATAATGCTATGCAACAACATGAGAGACTCTGATTGTCAATTCGTTGAATAGTGTTATAAAGGGTGGTTAAATTTTAAGGGCCGATGTTGATTTTGAATAAAACACAAATTAATATAGGAAATTATTGTCATTTCTTTTCATCATGAGAATATGGTATGGTTCAATTATGTATGGAACAAAATATCGGCCAAATGGTCACCGCAACCTTGGCGGCACGCCTCCATCCGTTGGTCCAAATTTTCGATGACGCTGAGGCATAATTGAGGTTCTATGCGGTTAATGTGCCAAATTATCTCATCCTTTAGCTTTTGAATTGTTACTGGCTTATCGAAGTACACCCTTTTATTTCAAATAACCCCAAAGAAAGAAGTCCAACGGTGTCAAATCACATGATCTTGGCGGCCAATTCACATCGCCACCACGTAAGATAACACGGCCATTGAATTTGTCGCGCAAAATGGCCATTGTTTCGTTAGCTGTGTGGAAAGTGGCACCGTCCTATTGAAACCACATATCGTGCACATCCATATCCTCAATTTCTAGCTTTAAGAATTCCTTTATGCTCTCGCGATAGCCAACCCCGACGGCGAGCGGAGGTTGACGGCTATTTTGCCACACTATCGCGAGCAATGTTTTCGACAGAACGAACTTGGCGAGCATGCACTGGTTTTTTTTCATTTCCTACAGACCCGATTTGCAGAAATATGTGTACAATTATCCCGATTATGGACATATTTGGTCGACTATGCTGACCAAAAATATCACAAAGTGCACTTTGATTTGAATGCACATTTTTATAATAAGCCTGAATAACTTTAACGTGTTGCTCTATTGTGTATCTTTTCATGGTTCAAATTGATTTAGTCTGAAATTGAGAAATGTCAAATGAAATGCAGAAAAAAACTTGACGTTTAGGTGTGGTGCACATTCAACATTGGTCCTTAAAATTTAACCACCCTTTACAATCCTCTGGGGAGGGACAAAAACGTGGAAAATTCCCACCCCCCCCGCCCTCTCCTTGACGGCCTGCTAAAACCACTGGAACTAGAAAGTTGAAATTTGGTATGAATGTTACAGATAAGACAGGATTTTTGGAAAAGCCTTTGGGAAGAGGGAAAACAGGGGAAAATTCTCCCCTCTGACGGCCTGTCAAAACTCCTGAAGCTAGGAAGTTGAAATTTGGTAACTCCTCCAATAAAGACATCAGCTAAGATGGAGTTTTTGATAAATCATACGAGAAGGGGGAAAAGGGGAAAAATTTGCCCCATTACGGCCTGCCAAAGCTGCTGGAACTAGGAACTTGATATTTTGAATATAGGTTCCTCTTGCTGCGTAGACATCTGATCAAATGGAATTTTTAGAAATTGTTATGGGGAGGAGCAAAAAGGGGAAAAGTCTCCATCTTGACGGCCTACCCGAACCTCTCTGGCTGGAAACCTAAAATTTGTTATACCTGTTTCTTGGAGTATGAGCTAACTACTGATTTTTGGAAATATCTAGAGGAGGGGAAAATTCGTACTTTATTATCCTGCCCAAACCCCTTTTGGTAAGAAATTTAAAACATGTGTACTCTGTAATATAAAGTATGTGTTTCCTTGCATGTGTGCTAATGCTCTAATAATATACTTTTAAAACCATTTTCATCTGGGGATTAAGGCAATTGTTTTTACGCTAACAACGTAGCGAACTTTGACCGCTAGTACAGTATAAATCAAAATTAAAAAAAAAAACCAGTTCCAAAATACTTCTGGGCTAAATTCAATCGATGGATGACTACAAAGAAATTTTGTGAGAACATTTTGACTCTACATCTGGCATTTTGGTTCACTCAAATCATTTTTTTTAAGAAATACTCAATCAGAAATGTTCTTTATAAGTTTTTAAATGTTTTGCAAATTTGTTCTGCTGAAATTATTTTTATTAAATATTTTGATCTTTTATATCTCATTTTAAGTTTTTTTTATGATAGAGTTATACTTTTATATTTTTTTTTAAAAAGGTATAAAATTATTTATATAAGTGGAAAAAAAAAGAATTAAAATTTTCAATGAAAAATATATTTTGCGAAATTTTAATTATATCGTTCAAGCAAAAAAAATCTTTGTAATGCATTTACATTGATATTTGGCTGCACTCAGTATAATGTACGAAGGTTTTCGCTTATATTAGTAAACACGCATTTTGATTTTGGCAAAAAAAAACACTTAATTTTTACCATATAAATTTGTTAAAACTAACTGGTTACTGCCTATACAAAGTCACAAACTATTATAAATTTTAAGCCCAAAACTTTAAATACCTTATCTTTTTTGAAAAATAAGATTAAACACTTTTTAAAAGTTCCAAGCGTTACCAGATACACGACATTCCCCTTTTAAATAAAATTTTTTTACCACTTATACAAATATTTGATATAACTAATGCGTGGTATAAATGTATGTACTCAAATAAGATAAATAACACAAAAAACGCCATACAGAATACATACACAGCATTAATTTTTCCACAAAAATTTTATATTTTTTTTATAAAGGGTGTCCCAAGAAGAACGCAATTTTTAAATTTTAAATAAAACACAGATATTAAAAAAAAAAATCGTGAAACTTTATTATATCGTAAAGAGACAGAATGAGGTTATGTATGGAACAATATATCGTGCAGATGGCCGCCGCGGCTTTGCTGGCATGCACGCGATCTTTTAATGAAATTTTCAATGACCGTTTTGCATGAATGCTGCGGTATTTCATTAATGCAGCGTCCAATTTCCTCTTTTAAGGCTTGAGTCGTCGTCGGCTTATTCGCGTAAACCATCGACTTCAAAAAACCCCCAAAAAAAAAATCTAATGGTGTTAAATCGCACGATCTAGGCGGCCAATTCTGATCTCTAAAACGCGAAATAACACGACCGGGAAATGACTGATGCAGCAATTGAAATGTTTCTCTGGCTGTATGACATGTGGCGCCGTCTTGTTGGAACCACATGCCCTCCACATTCATTTCTTCAATTCTAGGCAAGAAAAAACTGGTTATCATTTCACGATACCGAACACCATTGACTGTTTGCGCTTGAGCTGCCTCATTTTCATAAAAAAAAGGTCCAATGATTCCTCCAGCCCAAAAACCACACCACACAGTGACACGTTGAGGATGCATTTGCTTCTCGTGAATCATTCGAGGATTTTCCTCACCCCAAATGCGACAATTCTGCCTATTGACGAAGCCATCAAGATGAAAATGGGCCTCGTCACTGAAGATGATTTTATCGGCAAAATCAGCATTTTCATGTTGTCTCTCCAATACCCAATTAACGAACTTCCTTCGTTGTCCATGGTCAGCTGGCTTCAGTTCCTGAGTCAATTGAACTTTGTATGCATCAAGATGCAAATCTTTCGTCAAAATTCGCTGCAAAGTGGATTTGGAGACACCAATTTGCTGAGCTCGGTGTCGAATTGAGGTGGATGGAGTTTGAGCGACATCATCACGTACAGCTGCGACATTTTCGGTCGATCGGCCTGGTCGATGACGCGTTGTTGTCTTTACATCACTAACAGACCCAGTTTCGGCAAATTTATCCATTAATCTCTTTACAGTTGACTCTTTTGGAGCATTATTGTGACCCCAAATTGATCGCAATTTGCGAACTGTAGCCGCAAAACTTTCACCATTTTGGTAAAACAATTTCACAATGAGAATGCGTTGTTCATTCGTGTAGCGCTCCATTTTTACTAACCTCGTACCTTCTACTAGCAAACAATAACAATTGTTCAAATGTCAAACAATGACACTTCGAATGTTGCCAGATTTAAAAATTGCGTTCTTCTTGGGACACCCTTTAGTAGTAAAATTGTTAATGAAGTTTACTTGTTGTCGTGTTGAATTCGTTGGAATAAATTTTTATATGATTTAAGGTCCCCTTAAAATTTTTTAAATTTTGGTTTGAAGTAAACAAATTTTATGCAAACACTGATTGTTATGTTTTAATATATTGATGTTAGTTTACAGAGTTATAATTTAGGAGTAGAATTTGGTTTTTGCAATTTAAAGTGTAATGCTTTTTATTATTTTTAATGTTTTTCAAGAAATAAATTTATATATATAATCCGCTTTTTTAGAATTTTGCTTCGTGATAGCAAAATTATTGTTCTTTGTAAAAAAAAAAAAAAAATTTGGTAAAAAAAAAAAATTTTGGTTGATATCTCAGGCTCACCCAACCCGGTTAAAGATAAAAATTTAAAATTTTTTTTTTTCAACTATGTTGATTGGAAATTTAATTCTCTACAAAAAAAGTTAAATGTTAAATTTTTCTAATGTTGATAGTTACTAAGATAATGAAAATTTTTGGAAAAAAAAAAAAATTTATAATGGTTATAATACTTACCACAATAGTATATTATGCCGAAAATTGTTTTTAATTTAATAAAGTAATAACCCAACAAATAAAAATAAGATTTGTTAGTAAAAATATTCGAAATAATTAAATCATGTTAATTTTTAAACTTTAAAATTTATATACTGAAAATTAAACATTACATTGCTTTTTACAATCAAAGATGGGATTTTTCTGACAAGATTCCAAAGCTGACCGAATAAATCCATTTCACATTTCGAAACCACAAACTCTACTTGCTGCTTCTGTTACAATTTTCACCCTTCTACTGCTTGTGTGTGACAAGGAAAATTTTCAAACTTCCACATATATTTTGGTTCATTATCATTACTTGATAATATGTTTTTTAATTCATCCGTGCAAATAAAAACAAATAAAAACTCTCGATAAAGTTAAAGAAAGAACATCATACGGGCTTTATGAGAACAAATTGTAAGTTTTGTTACGGATAAAAAGGTTGAGAAAATAGGGCCACTATTTTCAAAATACATAATATTGGGAATTACGACTATATTTTAGAAAATTGAATTTACTTTAAAATTAATATGTTCAAAATCATTTTTCATCCTCAAAGAGTGATAACATAATAATAATAAATATTTTAATGACCAAAATTGTCATTATCTTAGTAACTATCAACTTTAGAAAAATTTGCCATTTAACTTTTTTTTGTAGAGAATTAAATTTCCAATCAACATAGTTGAAAAAAAAAAATTGTAGAACATTTTTATCTTTAACCGGGGTGGGCGAGCCTGAGATATCGAGCTATTTTTTTTTTACCAAAAAAATTTTTTTTTTACAAAGAACAATAATTTTGCTATTACTAATAAAAATTCTAAAAAAGCGGATATTTCAACACACCCTAATATACAATGTGGAACAATAAGTATCACCCTATTGGAAAGCAAATGTCAGTTTAGTTTTGATATTCGTGAAACAATATTTATAGTGAATTACAATGATTTGGTATATGCCAAAGCATTTCGGTCAGTTGGCTTGCCACCCAGATATCCCGATGTGTCTGATCCGGACTGTTTCGGGTATATGTATTTGAAGTCGTTTGTGTACACGATTAGCCCCCGCACCTTGAAAGAGTTAAAGAACAATATTCGAGCTGAAATTGACAACATGGCACCACAAATGTTGCTCATGGTTATGCAAAATGTCATCAAAAGAGACCACATTTGCATCAACGCCGATGGCGGCCATTTGTCGGATATGTATTTCCATAATTAATTTAAAAAAATGTAATAAGTGCGGTTAAACATAATGAGTTGAAACCCGAAGGAGTTTTGACTTTAAACAAAAGTTATAACGAAAGATAATCAGATGATTGTTTTTGCACAGCCCTGTGTATAAGTAATTCTCAATTACGAGTAATTTCTTCTGAATATGTTAACCACGGCGTATGAGTGATATTTAATTATCATCAATTATTGCTCATACGACATGGGACACAGAGTAAAGTGTTCATAGCAGGGAATGAAACCCTAAAAGAATTGGGTTCAGGTTCGTGTTAATCGAAATAAACAGTTCAGCACACCGTTTCTGTATTTCTCGCTTCGATAAAGTTTTCGCAAAAAAAAACATGTAAAATGCAATCTTGTTCTGCTTTCTATAGGGTGAGTCACAGGTAATTAAATATAAATTAATGTAAAGAAGATAAT
The DNA here is from genome assembly GCA_949748255.1 of Eustalomyia histrio. Taxonomy (NCBI): domain Eukaryota; kingdom Metazoa; phylum Arthropoda; class Insecta; order Diptera; family Anthomyiidae; genus Eustalomyia; species Eustalomyia histrio. The sequence continues at coordinate 17,808,529 of OX456523.1, forward strand.
AAGGCGCTGTATTTTTGCTATTTCTCTATCTATTAAGAAATTTTACAAAATTAAATGTGCCACAGAGAATATATCTTATATTGATAAACGTTTTATTTAATGTCGACATTTATGTAGGGAATACAATATCAGATAAATGTGCGCCTCTGTTAGCCTCACAAATGCGAGTCCTATTGAGCACATTTTTCATTACATTCTCACACATTTCACGCGGTATTTCATTAATTTCATCACGAATATTTTGTTTGAGTTGTGCAAGCGTTTCTGGTTTGATTGCATAAACCTTGCTTTTTAGATATCCCCACAAAAAGAAGTCTGGAGCAGTCAAATCAGGTGATCGTGGAGGCCAATCAACATCACCATTTCTTGAAATAACTTGTTGTGGAAAGAGGTCTTGCAGTAATTCCATTGTAATCCTGACTGTATGCGCTGTGGCACCGTCTTGTTGATACCATATGTTAATCAAGGCCTGCATGCTTTTCATTTTCAAAGAAGTAAGGTCCAATGATTCCTCTTGACCAAATCGCACACCAGACTGTCACTTTTAATTGATGCAAAGGTGACTGATGAATAATTTGAGGGTTTTTCATTGCTCAGAACCGACTATTCTGTTTATTCACATATACATTCAAATGAAAATGTGCCTCGTCACTCATTATGATTTTTTCATGAAAATCGGGGTTGTCATGGGCGAGCTGTAACATCCTAGTGGAATATGTACGGCGGCGTAAATGGTCCTGTGGAAGAAGCTCTTGTGTCAACTGAATCTTAAATGGAAACAAATGCAAATCCCTGTGCAAAATTGTGGCCAAAGTTGTTCTTTGAAGACCAAGCTCCTGAGCATGGCGTCGAATTGAGGATGATGAATTGTTTTGAACACCTTCTTGAGCAGCAGTAATGTTTTCAGCAGATCTTGCAGTACGTTGTGGTCTATGCTTGGGCCTTTTACCTACACTTAAAAAAGTTTGTAAGTTAAAATAACTGAAAATATCATTTAAAAAAAATGATATTTCATTTAAAAACCGGTCTACTTAATTTTCATTTAAATTAAATGCCATTTGTTATTTATTTTAAAATGTTGATTAATCAACTGACACATCCGTAAGAAACAACTGATATAATCAGTTAAAATAAATGTTAAAATTTTACCCACCAATACTTAAAAAATAAATGTTTTTTTCATTTATTTGAAATTATTTCCGTTTTTGTATTTTTTGTTTTTTTTTTTTTAATATACTCGTAGAATACAAAATGTATGTATGCATATGAAGCTATAAACACTTTTTGTGTGAATGTATTTGTATATGTATGTGTGTTTATGAAGTTCTTGTAAATTGTATTGAAAAATTTTGTATATATACAACCAATTTAAATAAAAAAACAAATTGAAATTTTTTGAATATTTTTTTTTGAAACAGACAGCAAACAAAATTTAAATTTGTAATAACTGTTACGGATACAAATAAACCACAAGTATGCGTTTTGTGGGTAAATTTTTATTAAATTTCAAACAAATGAAAAAAATAAATGAAACTGAAAAAAATCGGTAAATGATAGTAAATTATGTCGAATAAATGTATAAAAAAGTTAATATAGATATTCCCGGCGGACACCCTGTATTAAGTTACCTTATATAAAATAGGGTGACTATAAATTTATCGATGCAAAAACTTTTCGCATCCGATACAGAAACGGGGTGCAGGTTCGGTTCATAGTTTGGGTTCAACATTTAAAAGAGTATAAATGTTTTATTAATAGGAAATTTATTTATTTTTCAAAGAAATTTTCGTTTAATTTTATAATATATATTTTTTTTAGTTTTCTCTTCTCCTCTTTCCATTTGCTAATTTTTGAAAATTATAATTGTTTTTTTATATACGTTTATTAGCATTTTCAATATCTCCGGGACTTAGCATTTACTTAAGTCTACTATCTAGATATAATGCTGCAATCAAAAGTGGATTATTAATAAAGTTGTTTTTTTCTTTTTATGATATTTAAATATAATTCTTTATAAAAATGTTTTTGTTTTGTCATCATTTGTTAGGTCAAATTTAAAATTAAGCCGAATTCTATAAAAATCGCCTAAAGTCATCTGTTCTTCTTGTAGTTTCAGCGTTAATTTTTTAACAGGTGCAAAAACTTCTACGAATTCCTCACAAATATTCGAAATATTATCATTCATAGTTAATACAGCAGCCAGTAATTCCGAACAAAAACTTATGTATTCCAATAAGGCTTGAACCATGTCATAACTGGAATTTCATATAGTTTGACAGTCTAGTCTAGGGCTTTTTTCAAGTTTAGCTTTTTAACTAAATAAGAATTTTTTGGTGTTCGCAATTTTTTGCAAATAGCTCTGCATTGATCAAATATTTGCTTAAAAGAAGGACTAGATAAAGTGTCGAGTGATTTTTCTAAATTTTTGGGTTCAGCGGGTTCGGGTTCAAAGTTTTTTATAAACAGCAAACCTTAACCCGTTTGGGTTCGGTTTCATTCCCTGGTTTATAGTCAAATAAACATAAAAAATGTTTTTCGGGTTTAAATTAAAAAAACCCAACAAACAATACGTTCCGTTTACGTAAATACTATTTTCGGTCCGTCGTAAACGGAATCCAACTCCATTTTAAGGAACATCGAAACGAATTCGAATCCGTTTAAAAACCGTCAATGACGGACCGTTTACGGACCGGATATATCGGATAAAAAACGCAGTTGTCCGTTAAAAGTCCGTCAATGACGGACCGTTTACGGACCGGATATATCGGATGAAAAACAGAGCTGTCCGTTGAAAGTCCGTCAATGATGGATTGCTTACGGATCCGTATTCGGTCCGTATTGGTACCGTTTTTTCAACAAAAAACGGATTTGTGTAAATATCTATTATTTTAATTTTTGAAAGCAAAATTTATTTATTTTTTTTTTTTGTTTTAAATTTATTCACAAACATATTTAAAATAAAACTTACAAATTAAATACATCAAATACCAAATATTTATCTCCAGCACAATGAACATCAATCATTGCGATTGTGGCCCATTAAAAATCGTGAAAAAATAAAAAGAAAATTTAATTTTCGATTAAATGGTGGTATTACAATATGATGTAGCACACAATGTTAATTTGCAAATTTGTTCAAAAAATCTATTATAAACTATCAGGCAATATTTTAATTTGCAAATCTACATAAATTTGCACACATCATCGCAAAACTTGTTTTAAATTTCATAAATATTTACCTCATGGATATTTCAGTATTCGTTTTTGATAACTGATGAAAACCAATGGTCCGTATTTGACGGAACAGAAACGGATACACAAAAACGGAGTAAAAACGTATTGTTTTCGAAAATTTAATTATACGGTCCGTTAATGTTCCGTTCTCGTACAAGCTTTGACAGATACGTATTTTCGGACCGTAAACGTACAGTAAAAGCAGGATTCATGAATCCGTACGTACGTATGTTTCTTGGGAAAATTTAAATAAAATTAAATTGTAAATAAACTATAGTAAAAATGTAGTTAATAAACTAACATAGTTTCAAGAAGTGGTTAATTTTAAAGTTTTCTTTCTTTTTTCAGAACTAAAGAATAAAAAAATATACGAGGGCGGTTCACTAAGTCCGTGACTTTTCGAACTTTCCTCGTAGTTATATGAAATGCAACACTGCTGCCATCAAGCACCACCTGTTAATAGACTACTGTCAAATTTTGAGCAAGTTCCGTCATTTACTTTGCATTTAACAGCTGTTCAAAACATACAACCTCGTGGATTTTTTTAAAAATGGAAAAAAGTGAATATCGAGTGCTCATTAAACATTATTTTTTGCGAAAAAAAAACCGTCAATCAAACCAAAGAAAAGCTTGATAAATACTATGGGGACTCTGCACCATGCATTTCAATAGTAAAAAAGTGGTTTACTGACTTTCGTTGTGGCCTTACAAGCACGGAAGATGCCGAACTTTCTGGACGCCAAGTTGGGTCTCTACACCCAAAACAATTGATATGGTGTTGGCCGATCGGAGATTGAACGTGCGATAGATTGTTGAAGACATAGGCATCTCACATGGCTCAGTGGTTTCAATTTTGAAGGATCACTTGGGTATGAGAAAGCTTTCCGTAAGATGGCTCACAATCGACCACCAACGAAATCGTGTGACAGCTTATTTTCCATGGCAAAAATCCATGAAGTAGACTACGAATTGCCCCCTCATTCGCTTTGTTCTCTGGATTTAGCCCCCAGTGACCATTTCCTATTTCCAAACCTAAAGAAATGGATCAGTGGAAAGAGATTTTGCTCCAACGATAACATTTTTTTTGAAGGGATACAAAAATTGGAGAAATGTCGGACTAAGTGTATTGAGCTAAAAGGAGATTATGTTGAAAAATAATTTTGTTTCCGCACAAAAAAAAAACTGTATTTCATTCAAAAAGTCACAGACTTATTGACCCACCCTCGTATTTATAAGGTTATTGATGAACTTTTAGTGAGGAGCTTTTTTAAGATCAACTTTAAAAATATATATATAAAAAATATATCATCAGTTATTCACGTCCCGATCTGAATAAGTTTATTCTTAAAACCTTTATGAGAATTTAAACAGGATCTAGTACTAGAATTCTGGCATTTTCTATAACTTTTGTTTAAACAATTTTTTTACAATTAGAGCGATATGCTGACTTTAATCAACTTTTTACCAGATTGATAGGACATTTTGTAAATGGAAATGATTTTAAAAAAGACGTATATTTTTATCCATTGCCCAATATTCGGATATATCAGCCAAATGATTTTGATTTTACTTAAGTTCGATTATGTTGACATAAAATGTTTTTAAAACAAACAAATGGTATAAGCAGTTGAAAAAGGCGACACAGTTTTTTCTTTAAAATAATAAAAAATTAAGTTATTTTTAACTTAACAGAACAGCAAACAAATGCAGTTAAAAAAGCTAAAAATATCGTAAAAATAACTGACAAATTTTTGCTACAAACATTTTGACACAACTGAACAAATTGGCAAAAAATTAAAATTTTTACAGGTATTTTCTTTTACTTTAATATTATGGCAAAATTTATTGTCTACACGGACAAAATTTATTGTCTACTTCGCTTTTTCGGGTTGAATAAACATCATTTAACTCTCCATTGCCATTCGAATGGCAACAAATACGGTCGTCAGCACTAATCTGTTTTCTGGATGTACATGCGTTGATAGCTCAGTGGGTAGAGTTCAATAGCTTCGATTCCCAAAATTATTAATTTTTTTATACAAATCTATTTTTAGACACATTGCTTTTCATCCATCCTTCTAACCGTATAAGTGACCAAAGTAAGTTCTTTCAATTCCTCTTTCATAATGGTTATATGCATTGTGGGAACCTAATACTTGTATACTTTGTTCTTCATAATTTAGTTTTCATTGTGTTTTTATTATTTTTTGATTTTTATAAAAATGGATTCAGTCAATTTTGAATTTTCAACAAATAAACAATATATAAAATTTTGTATAAAAAAATAGACAAATTTGTATTTTAATTAACCACTACATGCATATTATGTAAATCTTGACTTAAACATCAGTATATTTAATGATGTAAAAAATGCGGCAACTTTGACATCATATTATCTTTTGCTAATTAAATAAATCAGAAACACAAGCATACTAATTGAAGCGTGTAGCCAATCCCGTGTAAAAAAAAGGATGTGGGACAACATTTAATTATATCCAATTTGATATTCTTTAATATCTTCTAGATTTAGATGGATCCAAATTGATCAGAAAAATGACAAATCAAATTTGATCCAACAATATATTTGGGAATTAGTAAGATTTAAATTTGTCTAAAAAATTACAGATCGTATGATATCAGATTAGATCAAATATTATAATATACAGAATCTAGTTTCTTCAAAAATGTGTAAAAACAAACTAAAAAAAAAATTAAATTAAAAAAAAACATTCAGCATTTTATGTCGTTTACTATTTATAGTTTAATAAAACTGTTTTCCGTTCCATTTAAAAATAAAGGTACATACATTTATTTTTCAAAGAAATATCTATTTTAACTTTTTATACATTTGTTCGAAATAATTTACTATCATTTACCGATTTTTTTCAGTTTCATTTATTTTTTTCATTCATTTGAAATTAAGTAAAAATTATACAGAGATAAAAATTCTTTAAAAATTAAAATTTAAGTTACAAAAAAATAACAAAAAGTTTTTTTTATTTACAAATTGCATTATTGATACCTTTATAATTTTTTATTTCTTTGTATTTACAAAAATATTCCATTAAATATGTTTAATATTACAAACAGTATTTTTTAATTTTATTCTGTGTATATAATAATATATAATTATAAAAATATATATTATTAGACAATGATTATATAAAAACTTTTTTACTTGGTTTGATATGTTTAAACTTTACAATTAAATCTTCATTAATTTGTTTATAAACAGACAGTTACTGTTATTGGCAATTTCAACATAAAGGTTACATTATCGGTTCATTAATTAAAATAACCATTAAATTTGAAATTGGTATAAGTGAAGTAGTTAAAAAGCAAACTTAAATATAAAACATTTATTTATTTTTTATATATTTTTTGCAAAGAATTACAAAATTGAAAGTGTTAAATATATTACACGCTGTAACAAAATAAAACGAATTTAAAATTTCAAAGGGTCTCATTTTGTCAGAATACAAGGTGGCGCAAAAGTAATCCTCCTATCAGAAAATGCTATAAATTTTGCGATTGGTCCCTAATGTCAGTTCTGTTTTGACATTTGTGTAGTAAACACATGCGAAATACACGTTAATAAACAATGTTACGCTACACTGCTCCAGAATGCGGAATATTGGTGACTATTGCAATTTGAACAATAATGAAGATGATTTTTCATCAAAAATAATCATGAGTGATGAGGCCCATTTCCATCTTAGCGGGTACGTAAATAAGCAAAATTTACGCTTCTAGGGAACTAAAAATCTGCGTGTAACCCACGAAGAGCCATTACACCCGCTCAAAGTCACTGTATGGTGTGCTGTTTTCGCTGGAGGAGTCACCGGACTTATTTTCTTCGAAGACGTCGCGGGCCAAACGGTTACTGTGAATGGTGAGCGCTACAGAGCAATGATCAACGAGTTCTTTTTGCCGCAACTTTATGAATTGGGATTGGAAAACATGTGGTTCCAACAGGACGGTGCAACGCCACACACTGCACGTGCCACAACCGATATGCTGAAGGATGCATTTCCCGGGCGCCTAATCTCCCGTTTTGGCAATTTGCACTGGCCAGCAAGAAAAGGTCTCAAATGACAATCAACTGTGGCGGCGGCCATTTACATGACATCATATTCTCGACTTGATGTAAAAAAAATTAAAAGACCAAATAAAAATAATCCACAAGAAGAATCAAAGTTTTTCATTTTTTTTTAAATTACATCCAAAAAACATCGGAAGGTTATTTTTGCGCCACCCTGTAAATAGCACTAAAGGTCCGATTTGACTACACAGAAAAAATTATCACAAAATTTTAAGTAATTAAAAATATCTGTTAAAATTAAAATTCGATTTCTAAAAATATTTTGTTTGAAATGTTTGTAAATTGTTATATTTCATATGGGGGACGGGGTCTTTCACAGAGGTTAAAAGCTCTCTGTCTGCTATCCACTTGGGGGTAGCAAGAAGCGATTCCTTTGTCCGGAATTCCCAAGCATCTCACAACTTCCGGTCTTAGACCAAGTGTTCCCTGGTAATGTCATTCAGGCACCCGTTTGATGACAGCTAAAGTGAGAAGGCGTACAGGACTGAGTATCCTGAGTGCAGGCTTATGCCGACGCGTCTCAGGAAACTAGGTGACAACCGTTGACATTTAGTCACTGAAACTCAATTGTATTTAGCCGGCCTAGCGGTGTTGGCAGCCCCAACTCTAGGATCGGAGGCTTTGGCCTAATCTGTCAATCTTCTTAAAATTCGTATGATTACAGAAACGTCAACAAATTCAAATTTCCCTATGTTCTCCGTGAACTTTTTATTTAAGTATATTATGTTATATTATTGTATTTAAATAAATAAAGGACATATATATATATATTTCATATAAAAATTATTTAAAAATTAAAAATTAAAGTTGCATTTAAAAAATTTTTTATTTGTAAATATATGTAAAGATTAGTTAAATTTTAAGGGCCGATGTTTAATGTGAACCACACCTAAACGTCAAGTTTTTTTTTTTGCATTTCATTTGATATTTCTCAATTTCAGACTGACTCCATTTGAACCATGGAAAGATACATAGTCGAGCAACGCTTTTAAGTTATTCAGGCTTATTATGAAAATGGGCGTTCAAATCAAAATGCATATCGTGCACTTCGTGATTTTATCGGTCAATTTAATCGTCCAAATGTGCATACGATCGGAAAAATCGTGCGAAAATTTTAGCAAACCGGGTCTGCTTGTATAGCTCGTACTGCAGAAAATATTGCTGCTGTTCGCGATAGTGTGGCTGAAGAGCCGTCCACCTCAACTCGTCGTCGTGCCCAACAATTGCACCTCTCACGCTCGTCGTTGATGAACATTAAGCATAAAGACTTGCATTTACATGCAAGGTGCAATTGACTCAAGAACTAAAGCCTCTTGACCATTCCAAACGTCGTCAATGGTCAGAATGGTGGCAAAAAATGGCAACAGTGGATGATCAATTTTCGAAGAAAATCATCTTCAGTGATGAGGCACATTTTCACCTCAGTGGATTCGTCAATAAGCAGAATTGCCGCATTTGGGCGAATGATAATTCAAAAGTGATTGTCGAAGAACCAATGCACCCACAAATAGTGACTGTTTGGTGCGGTTTATGGGCTGGCGGCATCATCATGCCGTAACGATAACGAACTTTTTATGGCCCGAATTGGAAGATATGGATGTGCACGATATGTGGTTTCAACAGGACGGTGCCACTTGCCACACAGCTACCGAAACAATGGCTCTTTTGCGCGACAAATTCAATGGCCGTGTTATCTCACGTAGTGGCGATGTCAATTGGCCGCCAAGATCATGTGATTTGACACCGTTGGACTTCTTTCTTTGGGGTTATTTGAAAGAAAGGTGTACGTCGATAAGCCAGCAACAATTCAAGAGCTAAAGGATGAGATAATTGACACATTAACGGCATAGAACCTCAATTATGCCTCAGCGTCATCGAAAATTTGGACCATCGGATGGACTTGTGCCGCCGAGGACGCGTTGTTGTTTTTGGAGTGTTATAGCGGTATTCATAAAAATTTTAAACAGTATTTCAAACCAATTCAAATCTAAATTTGCTAAAATTGTATTCATAAACGAATTTTAGCTTAAAATACCTTTTTTAAACCTTGTGTAAATAAACGAATTTTAAAATTGGTTCGACCCTATTTTAAACCTATTTTAAAATGACATTTTTGATTTGTGTTTAATTTCATTTTAAACACTCTGGCAAAAAATTGTCATTTAATCAAATGAATTTATTTTTGTTTAATAAATAATGAACATTCTATATTTGATCAAAAGAATTGGTAAGAACCATTTTTATTTAAAAAATGTGATATTTTTAATTGTATTTTGTTCATAATAAAAAATTTAAATAAATCGTCAGACGAAAATTTACAAAAAGAGGATCGACATGTTTTCAATTCCGGATAAAGAATTTAAGCAGAAATAATATTTTTTGATATTATTTATTGAAAGTAAACCAGTGGTGTGTTGTTTAATCAAAACAAAGAAAATATAACCGGATATTTGAATACTTTTTTATCTACAATAAAATCATTATCTATGTAACACTTTTACTGGGCATTTTGTTTTGACTCTTTTTCTCTTTTTATTTAATAAACAAGTTTATATAAAATTTTTATTTTATAAAAACAATATTTTTCTAAAAAATTACAAAAAAAAATACATAGAAACGAGTACCGTATGGTTAAGTAATCATTGAATTAATGTGACAAATAAAAAAAATACAGTGTTGCCATTCTCAAGTTAAAAAAGCATTAAATCGTTTTTTAGTTAAAATACTGATCATGATTTTTTAGGCTTAAAATGTTTCTTAACCAAAATGCATTTGAAACTTGAATTAATATTTTTTTATGAATATTAGGGTTTCTTCTTATTTCCATTTTAATCTTAATTTTTTTTTGTGTTTATTTGAACAGAAAATTAAAACCATATAACTTAAGAGCAATATAACGGAAGAGCATTTGCCTTTTTGTTTGATCGATTCCTATACTCATTCTATTTTAATTAATTAAATGACAGTCTATTTTTAAACATATCTTTACCTCAGTTCAGTGACTGTTTTTTTTTTCGTTAGTCTTGTGGCAGGATTTTTGTGTTAGTTCCGTAACAGGTTATTTTGTGTTAGTTCCTCGACAGGTTCTTCTGCATCAGTTCTGTGAGATATCTAAAGCACAATTGACGTCCTCCTATAACAGATCCATTATGAAGAGACTGGTCCCTTTCATAAAAAAAGCCCGCCCGAGAACAGGACCCCGTCACAATGTATCAGTCACGTGACGTTTCTTGTAACAGCTCTTTTTTCCACGGGGTAGTTTTAAGATTTGCTATAGTTCACGTTTGATTGTGGCTTAGAGTTCTATACTATTTGATGTAGATCATGTTTTATTGCAGCTCAAAGTTCAATATTTTTAGCAAAAGTAAGAGAAATAAAAAAAAATTACATAGAAACGAGTACCGTATGGTTAAGTAATCATTGATTTGCATCATTACGATAAATGTGACAAATAAAAAAAATACAGTGTTACAGTTAAAAAAATATTAAATCGTTTTTTTAGTTAAAATACTGATTATGATTTTTTAGGCTTAAAATGTTTTTTAACTAAAATGCATTTTAAACTTGAATTAATATTTTTTTTATGAATATTAGTGTTTCTTCTTATTTCCATTTTAATCTTAATTTTTTCTGTGTTTATTTGAACTGAAAATCAAAACAATATAACTTAAGAGCAATATAACGGAAGAAGCATTTGCCTTTTTGTTTGATCTATTTTAATTAATTAAATGACAGTCCATTTTTAAACATGTCCTTACCTCAGTTTAGTGACTGTTTTTTTCCATTAGTCTTGTGGCAGGATTTTTGTGTTAGTTCCGTAACAGGTTATTTTGTGTTAGTTCCTCGACAGGTTCTTCTGCATCAGTTCTGTGAGATATCTAAAGCACAATTGACGTCCTCCTATAACAGATCCATTATGAAGAGACTGGTCCCTTTCATAAAAAAAAACCCGCCCGAGAACAGGACCCCGTCACAATGTATCAGTCACGCGACGTTTCTTGTAACAGCTTTTTTTTCCACGGGGTAGTCTTAAGATTTGCTATAGTTCACGTTTGATTGTGGCTTAGAGTTCTATACTATTTGATTTAGATCATGTTTTATTGCAGCTCAAAGTTTAATATTTTTAGCAAAAGTAAGTGAAATAAAATAGAGCATGAAACTTGATAGATAAACTGATCCCGCTAAATTAATCCTTAACTAATCCTTATTTATATTTTTTAAAGTGACTTATGCTAATTTTAAAAATAACGCATAACAAGTGCATAACAAATATGTTCTTTTGTATTCATAAATATTAGGGCTCAGAAGTTCATGTATAAACAGGTTTGATGTCGTTAGCTGGAGAACAACATTAATCAAATATCTTTGTAAATCAACAAATTTGTTATAAATGCATATTTTAATGCATATTTGACTATAAATGCATATTTTGCTATGAATTCATGCTTTAAGAATATTTTTTGGGAAGCGAATTTTAAAAACCGACGAGGGTCATTTTATACTCTGTGGCGGCAAAATTGCACCATTTTGGAACTAAGAATTCACATGAGGTCCAGGAAATACCATTACAAGAACGAAAATTGGCAATTTAGGGCCGGCGTTTGTGCCAAAACTACACTCAGAATATTATGTAGTTAACTGTTTGTAGTTTAATAAAAAAGTTTTCCGTTCCATTTAAAAATAAAGGAACATACATTTATTTTTCAAAGAAATATCTATATTAACTTTTTTATACATTTATTCGAAATAATTTACTATCATTTACCATTTTTTCAGTTTCATTTATTTTTTTCATTTGTTTGAAATTTAATAAAAATTTACCCACAAAACGGAAACTTGTGGTTTATTTGTATCCGTAACAGTTATTACAAATTTAAATTTTGTTTGCTGTCTGTTTCAAAAAAAAAAATATTCAAAAAATTTCAATTTGTTTTTTATTTAAATTGGTTGTATATATACAAAATTTTTCAATACAAATTACAAGAACTTCATAAACACACATACATACACAAATACATTCACACAAAAAGTGTTTATAGCTTCATATACATACATACATTTTGTATTCTACGAGTATATTAAAAAACAATCAAAAAATACAAAAACGGAAATAATTTCAAATAAATGAAAAAACATTTATTTTTTAAGGATTGGTAGGTAAAATTTTGACATTTATTTTAACTGATTATATCACTTGTTTCTTACGGATGTGTCAGTTGATTAATCAACATTTAAAAATAAATAACAAATGGCATTTAATTTAAATGAAAATTAAGTAGACCGGTTTTTAAATGAAATATCATTTTTTTTAAATGATATTTTCAGTTATTTTAACTTACAAACTTTTTTAAGTGTACAATTATTCTTTCGAGAATGTGAAACTGTCGATCGGTGGATATGTTGGCTCATTATGTCTACCCGGAAATGCGTGAAAAAGGTCTGGACAGTGGTAATGATTTCAACAAGATGGTGCACTATGTCACCTTGAAAATCATTGATGATTGAGGCTTGTTGGCAAACTAAACGCCAACAAGCCTCAGATCATTGATGATTGCCGAAATCATCGCTATACCGAAAAAGTTGTGGAAAATGCAGCAAAAAAGGGCACATTTTGCTGAGGCCAATAGAGGTGCCCAATCAACCAAATAATGTTGTATTCAAAAAGTAGTCCAAATAAGTAGAAAAGGACCAAATTTAATAATAAATGTCATATATATATGGAAATTAATTGTTTTTTTTAAGAAATTCAATATTCACATACCGACATCAAAGTTAGCGAAACCAGTATTTTACTAAAAAATGGTTGTTGTTACGCAATTATATCTGTTATCAAAAAATACAAATTTTTTAAAATTTATAAATATTTTTATTTATTTTGTTTAACAATGAAAAAATAGAAAAATGTAATTACTTCTTTTATGACTATGATTAGTGGTAATTTTTTAAACCAACTTTAAAAACAAAAATCATTAAAATTTAATTGGTAATATTTAAAACGTTGAAAATATAAAAAAAATAATTTAATTAAAAATTCAATTACAAATTATATGTTAATACCCTAACCGAGCACTAGCAACAAAGGCTTTTGTCTCGTTGTAGCGAAAACAGACCAGAGCTTTTGGTGGGAATCGAACCCACGACCCCCGTACTGATAAGCTATCACGCTATCAACTAGCCTACCGGGGCGCATAATGCATAATTTAAGAATTTTAAATAAATATTTTTAAATTTTAAATACATATTTTATATATATTAAACACGATTATAAATGCATAAACTTCCTTACCCTAATAATTACATACGATACATGCATTGAAAGGTTTATTAAATGTTTTATCTATGTGCAGCATTTCTTTTGTATTCAAGAATATCAGGTTTAATAAAATCAAATGCACAATTAAAAAAAAAAAACTAACAATATATATTTCATTGTAGGTACATACTATCCCAGCAAATTTTTTTAGAACATGTTACACAGAGAAAACATATTTGTGCTGATAACCGAATTTGTAGCCAATCTAAGGGTCCAGTTGTGGTAACCGAATTTGTCGCTTGTGACAACAGAAAACTAATTGAGCGATTTGATCGTGACAACAGTATTTCGGTTGCCTCAATAACAATTCGGTAGTCACAACCAAAACATTCGGTTTGTTCAACTGAACCATTCGATTGGCAACAAATTCGGTTGTCAGCACGAATCTGTTTTCTGGGTGTACCTTTGAATCTTTTCTAGAACAGTTACCGATTCCATGGAACAGGTTATAGAACTGATTGCTGGGAATGAAGGGTTTCACTGTCCAAGAATCATTTCTATATCTTGTTCCAGAAACCTTTTTTAAATCAACCTGTTCTAGTTTGGCCTATTGCTAATGTGTCAAACCCCACAAAAAAAAACCCAACAAAAAAAACTGTTCTTTGGATTTATACTTTTTACTGGGTATATTTAAAAAAAAACTCTATAGATTTAATATAAACATTCTACAAAAATAAAAGATTTATGAAATTTAATAGCTTTACACAAATACTGTGCATTTTTGTTTTCTCTGGCAATGTAGTAAATTAAAATTAAAAATTAAAAAAAAAGTTCAAAATTGTTTTGAGTTTCGATTTTCACATGGGTACTTAGAACCTTGTGATATTTTTTTTGTGTAGTTCTAAGTTTGGCATTTCCATTAAAATAATTAAACATGTGCGTGCCATTGAAAGGAACCGATACCGTTGTAAATTCAACAAATTTTCAGTAAAAAAATAATTTTTATTCATCACGTTTCTATGTTGTTTTATTTTGTTTTTGAAGCCTCTCATTTCAAATGTAGAGAAAGTTATGCCTAAATGGATGTAAGTAGAATAATTATGATGTTGATTGTACAGGTGTACTAATTGATTATGGATTTTGATTGAATCTTTAAGGGGGGTTAAGATATTTAATTAATTTTTTTTAATAAATTCTTGAATATTGTGTTAAGAATATTGTGTTAAAATTTCAAGTCGATTGGAGCAAAATTGACGAAATTAGGAGTATTTTTATGTCAAGTATGTCAGTGTAGAGTATAAAATTTAGTGTTAGGTTAGGTTAGGTCAAAAGGAGGAAGAAGCATCAAAATGCAACCTCATATCGCTACGATATACCCCTAGGCCTCTGCTGAGCCTATTATGCGCTCCCTAAGAACATGGAGATTGTTAACGTCCGGTTTTCAGAAACCTGTTTTCCCGGACGTAACTCCTCAAGGTTTTCCAGTCGACGTTCCTCTGGTATTCCAAGTGCGATATAACATCGCCCCCGAGGTGCCTGGATCTTAATTCTGCAAATGCCTGACAGTGGCAAAGAAAGTGCTCCAGCGTTTCGCTCTCCTCGCCACACGCTCTACACTCGTCAGAATCTGCCCGTCCAATCCGGTACAGTTGTGCCCGTAATCCTGCATGACCAGTCAGGATACGTACCTTCACACTGACTCGGACTTACTTCCATTAAGGAGGCCTCTTGTCCTCTTCTCGTCTGGGCAACCCCACAAAATCCTAGTGGTCCTGGCCACCGTCCCGTTGTTCCAACAGGCCGTGTGGGTTTCTCTTGCCCACGACTTTAATTCCGCTTTCGTTGCCTCAAACGCTTTTGCGTCAAGTTAACTGCCTCGAGTTCTCTTCCCCCGACGGCTAGTGTATTGGCCCTCTCGTTCCCGGCTATCCCCGAGTGCCCTGGTACCCATATAATATGGATCCTGCCCCCTGAGGAAAACTCAGTAATGACTCTTATACAGTCCAGCAAGGTTCTGGACTTAACCCTACTAGCTGACATCGCCCTAATCGCCCATTGGCTATCGGTGAATATGTTAGCGTCTACTCGCCCCATATTCGATTCAATCCATCTCACACACTCCGTAATAGAACGTACTTCCGTTGGAAGCTGGTGTTGTAATCAGGAAGCCGGTAGGATATCTCGGTCCACGGGTTCTCAATATAGACCCCCGTTCTATTCCTCAACTTAGATCCGTCTGTGTAGCAACAGATCCCCACGGGCATTCGCCCCAGAGTTCCGATCGACCATTCTCCCCTATCAGGGATCATAATCTGGCAGTTTCCAACAATTTCCGTCTCCGGTATGCGGTCGGGCATGTCAGATGAGTTTGTGTAACCGGGCAACGTGCCCAGTACACACTGATGATCTGCTCTGAAATCACCTATATATAGCTCGCCAAGAGATAAGAGGCGTTCGGCCGCGAGTGCCGCCTCGTACATCACCTGTGTTTCGATTGGTGGTATATCCAGTAGTGTCTCCAGAGCCTTGGTTGACGTGGTGCACATTGCCCCACTTATACCCAAGCAACACGTACGCTGGACCCCCTGAAGAGGTCTTATGTTGCACCTTTTGTCCAAAGAAGTCCACCAGATTACAGAGGCATACGTTAAGATCAGTATTATTACGCTCCTGTAAAGCCAGTGTATCATACTCGGACTTAGGCCCCATTTCGGGCCTATGGTCCTCCTACATAGTGCTCAACACCGGCTCGCCTTGTTGGTTCTATCCTCTATATGGTGTTTCCATTTTAGTGCCTGATCAAGGATTACGCCTAAGTAAAATTTTCGTATCATTTTAGCTCCGCTTGCATTAAGTTTTGTGTTTAACTATTACTAAAATGCCTAAAGAATTACAAGATCTGATAGATAATCAGCTGGTTCGAAATTATATCGACCTTATTTGGAAAATCTCACCAAAGCACTTGAGTGGAACCCCTGTCATCGTTGAAATTGCAGCTTATGTGGCAGCTAGTGTCTTCAATGAAAGTTTATTTTGCTTTACTAACCTTCATGCAAGACATGTGAATCAATAGTGGATCAAGTGCTCATAGCTGGGCGCTATCAACTGACTCCATACGTATAAGCAAATCAGAGCAGGAAGCTGAGAGACAAACTAAAGAAGGCAGGATTCGTCGAAGACAGGAGCAAAAAGGTGCTTTAGACACCATGGATGATAGCAACATCCTTTATGGACCTGGCATTGATGATTCAGTTGTGAGGTAAGCCGATAAAATTTGCTTATAAACGTTTAGTACCAAAATTTTTATTGTTCAAAACTTTAAAGCGTTTTTTCCAAAACTAACGTTTTCAAAGTCGGTGCCCCTCATAACTTCAAAACTAATAGCGTTTTTCCCTATAAAGTGTTCCAAAAAAGTGAAAAATTAAAATTTCGAAAAACCCTCCCAGCGTTACCTGGGGAAAACTATTATCTAACGAATGAATTTTGATTTTTTGATTTCAGATGACTCAGCACCAAGTTATGAGGGGCACCACAGTTCTACGTTTTTTTTTTAATATTTCTTCGTGAAAATTGTATACAACATTCTTCAAATGTCATACTTCGAATTTTTCGAATATCTATATCTATAACTAGTTGTAAAGAAAACGACAATTCCTACTTTCCTGACTTTTCATTGTTTTTTGTAAAGAAATACAATTTAAATATTAGGGGCAGCCTTTGTACGAAAGCTGTTTTCGTATATGGACTTCGCGAGAACGCGATCTCTTTACTAACAACCACATAATTCATTTGTTAACTTTTGTTGTTTTTAATATTTTATCAAATTAAAAATACAAAAATTTCGAATATTTTTATGACAAATATTGTTTGTTTACATTTAAAAGAGAAAAGCCAATAATTTCTAAGACTTGGCAGCATTTTTATACATCCTTAATTTTTAAGTAGCTATATATATAACTACTTAGAATGTCTATATCAACTTAAATTTTTATGAAATATTTATATAAAATTAAAAAAAAAAAACAAACCTACTGTTGTAATTATTAAAATAATTATTAACAAATTCCGAATTTTTACTGTTATATTTGATTACTTTTCTATTGATAGATTATAATATTCTATTAATAGATATTCTACTAATTAAAATGCGTTCACAAAATTTATTTAAAAATAAATTTTTTTTTTTTTGCCGCGAACTGGGCTAGAACCGACTAAAATGAATATTCTTCAGGTTTTAAATTTGAATATTTTTCTTAAAAAAAAACAATGTAGCCACAACAAAAAATAAATTGTGTCTTTTAATTTTATTAAAAAAAATAAATATTTAAAAAAGATTTAAAAATTTCTTAGGGTTTAAACTCAGAACCCTTGGGCTAGCAGGTTGTATTTCTACCCACTGAACTACAGACACTTACATTAAGTTGTTGCTTAATTTTGAATATAAATACACTGCGCGTCATCAGGTTAGCGCCCCCCTTTCGATCATATGTTTTTGCTTTTTTATATTTTACATTTACGTGTAAATTTGTTATTTTTGTTTTGGTTTTGCAATCATTATGTGTGATCTCTTTCTCCAAAAATTAAAGGTCGATACTAGAACCGTTATATATTATATGCTATTTTGTTTTATTTTTGACGAAAATGCTTGTACTTATTTTGCGTCATCAGATTAGCGCCCCCAAATACATTTTTAGTTATCTCGCTTGTTTTTGCAATCACGTTTACCAAACTTTTTGTACAGACTAAACTAGTATTTGTCTTTAAATAAACGCATAAAATGGGAAGAGGAACAGTTTTATCTTTGTAAGAAAGAGCAAAGATTGAAGCCTACTATGATTCCGGACTATCCTTCCATAAAATTGCAGAAAAAAACTGGAAAGCACAGAAAAACGATTGCCAGTTTTATTCAAAATAAAGAAAACTATTGAAAAAACTTCAAGGGCGGTAATAATCGAGTGGTTTCCCATTTAGACAAGCAAGCCATACTGAGGCAAGCATCGAATTCGCACTACTCGTCTACCAAAATCAAAGAAAAAACTGGTGTTAAGGCGAGCTTGTCAACGGTTCAAAGAGTGATTAGGAAAGCTACATACCTACAGAGGCAAAAATTAAAAAAAGCCACCACTTTATATGCTTAGAAAGAAAATGTGCTTAAATTTTCCTCGAACCACATGACGTGGTCTACTCTGTGGCATTACGTTTTCTTTTCAGATGAAAAGAAGTTTAATATAGAAGGGCCGGATGGGTATAAATATTCTTTTCATGACCTACGTAAGGAGGAGCATTATTTGGACCGCCTCCACAGCCGGGGGGGGGGGTGTGATGGTGTGGGGAGCAATATCCTACTATGGCACCTTCGAGTTGCAATTTTTAACATCGCGTATAAATGCGGAAAACTACAACAGCGTTTTGAAAACGGCTTTTCCCCACTTTCAAAACTTTTTCGAAAATCTGAAGTGGCATTTCCAGCACGATAATGCTCCAATCCACACTGCCCGATCGGTGAAATCGTGGATTCAAAGCCAAAAAGTTGACGTCCTTAACTGGGCCCCATACTCGCCCGACCATACTCGCCCGACCAAAATATCATCGAGAACGTCTGGGGGTCTGGGGATGGTTGACTAGGAAAGTGTACGAGTCTGGAAAACAATACAGCACAAAAGCCGAATTAATCGAAAGCATCAAACAAGTTTGGTCCACCAATTCGTTGAACTACATTGAACAACTTTACCTTTCAATTCCCAATTGAATTTTCGAAGTAATTTCAAACACAGGCGGCACCACGCATTACTAATTATCCTTAAAACTGTTTAAAATATAGTCTATAAGTATTAAAATGCTATATAGTTGCTAAAAATACTAATTATATTGAAATTATTGTAAATGGCGCTATCCTGTTGACCAATTTTTACTACGTTTTTTATACATAGATTTTCTAATAAATATATTAAAATATCGACTTGAACGTTAAAGTCGTAATTGTTGATTTATTTTAAAGAGAATTGATAGGGATCTACGATATAAAAACTGTAAGGTTATATCTAAATTGGTTCAGATAATATTTGACATTATTGATTACTGAAAGGGGGGGGGGGGGGCGCTAACCTGATGACGCGCAGTGTATGTATGTGAATAAAAAGCAACAATATAATACATTTCAACATTTATTTATAATAATAACAATTTCGTTTGCTAATCTTAACATTTTATTGCAATTTCCAAAATTGTGGAAATTAATGGTTGATTTCACTAATGTTGATCAAAAATTGACATTATACTAAAATTGATTGGGAAAACGTACTGACGAACGAATTTTTTGCCAATGATATTGTTCCCTTGCTTCAACAGATTTTTTGGTTCTGTCTACTGAATTTTAATAAGACCAACCACAATTCTGTTACAACAGTGAAATTACTATTGTCTCAACTCATTCTCTGTTGTTAACATATTTGTTGGCTACATATACGTTTGGCAGCACAAATCTGTGTATCTGAAAAAGAATAATTTCATTCAATTTTGTCTGATTAAGTTTCTCGAACAAAACAAAACCACATATCTTTAAAACCATACACATTTGGTGAGATTTCCACCTGAATTGAATAAGCACAATATCAATTTTCAAATTGTCTCTGTACGTTTTTATTGAATTTTACTCTAACAAAGCAAAACTATCGTAACGACTTGTATTGTTTTGTAAAATATTTGCTTTTCTTTCGTGATTTAGTATTTCTTTTTTATTGGTATTTTTTTTTTTTTCTTCTGATAAATATCAATTGAAATTTTTTAAACTTTTCAATACATTTACCACGATTTTTTGTTCGAAACTTGTGTTGTGTCAGTGACTAATTTAATTCAATATAATGAACAAATGTGGGGAAAAATGAAAAGTAAAAGTGGTTGATAAAACAAAACAATTTATTTTATAAATTCAATTGATCAAATATTTAAGGATACAAATTAATAAAAGAAAATTATTTACTTTAATTAAATAGTTTTTCAAGATGGAAATATTAATTGGGCAGGTATTATGTATTATTTTAGGTATTATTTATTATTATTCATTATATAATATAATTTATGTTTATTTGCTAAACAGAACATATAGATGGCTTAATATAAAAAGGCCCTAACACGATTTTTTGTTACTTGACTGGAGAAGGAAAAAACTTAATAAAATACGTACAATTTTAGAAACAAAAAAAACTTTAAATACAATTTTTAATAAAAAGAGGCAAAACATTTTTGGAAATTGCATTAAAACTTTTTTTTTGCCTAAAATTTTACGGATTTTATTAAGTTTTTTCCTTCTCCTATCAAGTAACAAAAAATCGAGTTAGGACCTTTTTTTATTAAGCCATCGATATATAAAGTTTTTTTATATGTTGAGGGGATTCAGGTAAAGATTGAATAACACATATATTATGTTAACTTTGTAAAGTCGATGTAGTTTGCTATAAGATTCAAAAATTAAGATGGTTTTCATAGAAAACACGGTATACGAGGTGGAAAGTGGCAACCTCAAAAAATATATGATTTAAGTTTCAAGGAGACACGTTGTTTAGCATTTTTGGGAACCATCAAAACTAAACGAACTCAATGATCTCAATGAATTTGTAAAGATGTAAAAAATTGGTCACATGGCCAAATCTGGACAAAATCAATGAATTAAAGTTCAAATTGCTTCATTCGCCAGATTTAGCTTTCTCGGGATTATTTTCTATTTCTGTCTGCTGTTTCTGATGGCTGTTTAAAGTGGTTAGACAGTTCTTACTATAAACAGGGTATCGAAGCTATTGAATATCGCAAAAAAAAAGTGTAGGAACTAAAAAAAAGACTATGTGAAGAAATAAATAATTTTTTTTCCAAATTTGTTTTGTTTTCTTTGTTAGGTCGGCTCCACTAAAGTTTTGTAAATTTTGGGTTTTCAACAAAACAAAATGTGTAAATTAAAGCCACAAAAACAATTTTAAAAGTTTTATTAATTAATTTTTAATTTTTTTTTTTGTGTTTAACTATTTTTGCTTCAAATTCTCTAAGTTTAGCGCCCTCTCGTGGCTCCAAAAAAGGGTAAAACCAAAAGATTGTCTTACACGATTTTAAGCTACTTTAAAATCTTTTCAAAAATATATTTTTCAACCAATTTATAGTAAATATTTATTAATTTTGTTCATCATTTCAAATTTTGACACTTTAAAAGTGGAACAAATTTTAGTATAAATTAAGAAAATAGACATATTTAGAATTTTTTTTTTTGAAATTTGTGACAAAAACTTGGTTATATATTTCTTATAATCTTTGAGAGAATAGTATTAACTTTGAAAAACGTCAAAAAAAATCCCCTTTTTTCTAATTTTTTTTTACTCCATCAAAGTTTTGTAAATTTCGATTAATTAGCACAAAAAAAAATTAATTTTCAGATCGATAAAAAATAATTGTCCTAAGGATTTATACTGCAGAGTATATTTTTAGTCGATTACAAATATATTGAGACAAAACAAAAATCAAATTTCAAATTAATTTTTTAAAAAATTTATTTTATATATTTTTTTTTTCGTAAAGCAACTAAAAACAATATTTTTGTTATACCATTATTGCTTAAAGTTGTCCAAGTTTAGAGCCTTCCATGGCGCCAAAAAGAATCAAACCAAAATTTTTTTCATATCTTTTAGTTGCTTTATAATTTTTCCAAAAATACAGTATTTATCAATATGCATGACCAACATTTTATTTTTGATTTTTATCTATGGAACAAAGCACTGTGCGCCCCCGTAAATAATTTTTTAAAAAAGTTATTTTATTTTAGCTAAGACTTTCGACTATCACATGCTTTCTATTGCATAGTAATACACTTAAAATAGTTTGTAAGTTAAAATAACAGAAAATGTCACAAGAAATTATATTTCATATACAAAAAAAAACACGGTCTACTTACTTTTTATTAAAATCAAATGGTTTTTGTTATTTATTTTTAGATGTTGTTTACATTACTGGCACATCAGTAAAAACAAATGATTTATCAGTTAAAAATAAATGTTAAAATTTAAACTATCGAATCCGTAAAAAATTGGCAATAATTTCTTTTTTTTGTATTTTTGTTTGTTTTCTAATCTACAAAATGTATACTCACGCTGTCTATGGTCACATTTTGTGTAAATGAACACATGTGTGTTTGTTTATAAAGTTCTTATAATTTAATTTGTATTAATTTTGTATATAAACAAACAATTTAAATAAAAATCAAATTGGAATTTTGGAATATTTTTTTAAACAAAAAAAAAAAAATCAAAATCAAAATATAAATTTGTAATAACTGTAAGGGAAAAGATAAAACACAAATTTCGGTTTTGTGGATGAATTTTTATTTTTTTGTGGATGAAAAAAAAAATCAATAAATTACAGTAAATCATTTTGAACAAATGTATAAAAAACTTATAATAAATATTTGTTTGAAAAATAAGTGCATGTATGTTTCTTTATTGTTTACTGAACTGAAAACGTTTTTATTAAACTACAAACAGTAAACTACATAATATTATTAAGTCTTCAAAATAGCGGTTGATTTATAGCAAAGATAGTGTAAAATGGGTTAAAATTTTGGGGATCAGTGTATATGGGGTTTTAGAAGTACTGTATAAATAAATCAAATTTTTTAAAACTTTTGTTGTATTTAAAAAAAATTTATTTTTAAATTTGAATTTAAACAAAAAATTTTGAATGCCCCAGTAGCTCAAGTGGTAGAGCTGTTGTATACAAAAATGTTGTACTTTACAGTCTTGGGTCCAAAACCTGTTGAAGGCTAAGACAATTTAATTTTTTTAATTTCTTGAACAATATTTGATATATCCCATAACAAATAAAAGGGTGGTTAAATTTTAAGGCCCGATGTTGATTTTGAATAAAACACAAATTTTTTAGGAAATTATTGTCATTTCTTTTTATTATGATAATATGGTATGGTTCAATTATGTATAAAACAAAATATCGTCCAAATGGCCGCCGCGACCTCGGCGGCACACCTTCATCCGATGGTTCAAATTTTCGATGACACTCAGGCATAATTGAGGTTCTATGCCGTTAATGTGCCGAATTATCTCATCCTTTAGCTTTTGAATTGTTGCTGGCTTATAGACGTACACCTTTTATTTCAAATAACCCAAAAGAAAGAAGTTCAACGGTGTCAAATCACATGATCTTGGCGGCCAATTGACATCGCCACCACGTGAGATAACACGGCCATTGAAATTGTCGCGCAAAAGAGCCATAGTTTCGTTAGCTGTGTGGCAAGTGGCACCGTCCTGTTGAAACCACATATCGTCCAGGGTCATATACTCAATTCCTGCCCACAATAAGTTCGTTATAATCTCGCGATAGCGAACACCATTCACGGTAAATGCTTGGCCGACCTCATGACACACTATCGCGAACAACAGCAATGTTTTCCGTAGAACGAACTGGCAAGCATGCACAGGTGTTTTCACAGACCCGGTTTGCTGAAATTTACCCACAATTCTCCCGATTGTGGACACATTTGGTCGATTATGCTAACCAAAAAAATCCCGAAATGCACGAAATGCATTTTGATTTGAACGCCCATTTTCATAATAAGCCTGAATAACTTTAACGCGTTGCTCGATTGTGTATCTTTCCATGGTTCAAATTGAGTTAGTCTGAAATTGAGAAATGTCAAATGAAATGCAGAAAAAAAACTTGACTTTTAGATGTGGTTCACATTTAACATCGGCCCTTAAAATTCAACAACCCTTTAGTAAAAGTTTAACTAGGAAGAGTGTACGATTGTCGTTTATTGCTTATTGTCATATGGAATGAATAATGAATAGCCAGATAGATGGCCGTTCATCAATGAAATTTCTGCATCATCGTTAATTTAAGATTATATTTAAAAATTCTATGTTACGACTCCAAAACTCCTCTTAAAAGCGGTGTGTGCTTACATCATGCCAATCTTAAAATTTGTCATTTAAAAGTGATCAATTTTAATTTATTTGCACTGCTACATAACGCTTTTAAATTAATAATAAAAAAAAATTAAAACACATGCTGATATTTTTTAAATCCATAGGGTGTCCTCTTTCATAAGTAAATTATAAATAATAATGATAATCATATATCGTATGTATGTAGGTAGTATAAGTTCCTTTCAATTCAAATTTATTTATTATTTCTTTTGTGTTTTAAAACTACGTTTATACTGAATCTCTTCAAGTTTTCGACTTTCAAATACGATGGAAATTTTAAATCGTAAAAATTAACAAAACAAAATTATCTACGCATTTTGGTATTTAGTATGAACGTTCTTTAATACTCCATATAATTTTTCAATCATCTTTTCTATTATTAAAATTTCTTTTAAACATTTTTGATATTTCATTAATCTGACTTAAGGCAGTATTATGTCTTTTTTTTGAAATAAAATAGATTTTTTATATTTTATTTTGATATACACTACAAAAATTGCAATAAAAATAATCGCAAAAAAATAGTATTAATTAATGGGGCCAAACCAGTGTAAAACAAAATATAAACTTCAAACTCATTTTTTCAATCATAAACTCAAAATCGACTGTAGTGTGGGGATAAATTTTCGATTCTGATATTGTAACACCTCTGAACAGTTGGAAAAAAATATTCTAAAACGGAGAAAATTAAATATTGAAAATAGATTGATGTGCTCCATCTACGATAAGAAGATTCTGCCTCTGTCAAGGAACAAAGAAATTCGACTAGCTTATATTTATTTCTACAGTAACGTTTAAATACACAGTTTTCATAAAAAAAAAATGTTCCCATATTTCGAAAAATTTCAAACGATTTCATAAATTTAGGAATATTCCTGATCAGTGTAGTAAAATTAACTTAAAGCGATCCAGCAAAAAAAAAGGTGTTGTGAAAATTTGAATCGGAAACAATGATTTTTACATAGGGGTGTCATAGGGTGGAAGTTTTCTTTTATGATCCTTTTTCATTGCATCTAAAACACTTCTTATGGTTTAGTGAAAAATGAAATCTTTTGTTCTTCCCAAATAAATTTTGAATTTGTAATTTAGATTTCTACAAGACATCAGTAATCGAGCCTTAGCCTCAGTTTCACAATCTCCCGTTAGCTTCTACCTGGGAATTTAACTGACACATTTGTTGTTGTTTCCTATATAAAGTTTGAGTTTTACTGTTCGTTAAAGTTTAGCGGGAAATTCAGCAATCGGGCCTTATTTATCTCTATTCGAAATTCTTGCGATTTTTACTATAATAATTTTTTTACTTTTTGTAGCGTCATAGATTTGAAAAGTGTTAAATTTCATTAAAAATCACATTTTTATATGTTGTGAAAAAGAACTGCCTTAGAAGAGAAAAATCAGAACTTAACGATACTTTAGAATCAATGAAAAATTAATTCCTTAAGAATCACTTCCATTTATTTTTGCTGGGGATGTATAAAACGATTTAAATTATCTATTAGAAATATAGAAGATTTTTCAAAATCCGGAGTCGGAAGACATTAAACTATTTTCAAAATTAAATTTTTCCCCAATTTGGAATATTTTTCCATAACTTGTCAATTTCGACCCACTTTACTCTACAGTGGTAGCCGATTTTAAGCTTAAAATGTATCTTTTCTTTTACACTGGTTTGAACACATTCAGATTTTTTTTCTTTTTATTTTTGGAGTGTATAATTTTTAGAGAAAAAAAAAACAAACCATCGATATAAAATACATAATAAAATTAATTTTTTATATTATAGCATTAAGCTAGATTAAAAAAAAATTAGCAATATGTTAAAGAAATTCTAATAATATAAAAGATGAATATAAAATAAAATTTAGTATTAAACACAAAAGGGAGATTAAGTAAAATTGAATTAAAAAGAACTTATAGCGTGGAGCAAAAATAATCATCCGATTTTCTTTTGCTATAACTTTTGTTTAAATTGAAAACTGATTTGGTTTTTAACTGATTATGTTTGTTTGCACTCATAAATTTTTGTGTTAATTAATTTTGGAAAATGCAAGTTTGGTCTTTTTTAATTATATTTTTCATAATTATGCACAGCATTTGTGGTGCCACATTATAAATTTCTGCTCGAATGTTTTTCTTTAAGTCCGGGGCTTGTCGGGGTACACCAAAGACTGCAAATATCCCCAGAGAAAGTCCGGGTAAGTAAAATGGGAGATCTGTCAGCACAAGCAAATCACCAAAACGCGAGATTACACTAGGAAGGCACCCTTTAAAATACGTATTGTGTTCCCATCCTAATGGATCATATGTCCTCCAAAGCCAGCGTTACCGTCAGAACCTTCCAAAAAATAAGGTCCAATCACCTTTTCGACGTAACTGCACACCAGTGACGTTCCATCTAATGTGTGGAGGTTGTTCTCTGAACACGCTAAAATATTTCAAATATTTAAAATTTAACATTTTTAAACTTATAGACACAAACTATTTTAAAATACGGACTTTCAGTACAAGCCCAATATACATTTTTGCTGGAATTAAATCTAAAATCAAGTGTGTTATTCAAGTCAGGTTTTCGAATTTCAAGCCTTGATTTATACTTTAATTACACTTTAATTCAATGGCATATTCCAGCAAAACGGACACCGGAATTCAAGTCGAACATTACAGTGAGAATATACTTTAATTCAAGCCTTGAATCAGAGTTCAATTCAAGTTCAAACAACTTCAAGTTTAAACAAAGCCATAATAATTATTATTGTAGGTAACTACTTATTTCTTCATAATGAGTAACCATGCAGGTAATTCATTGCACTCACTTTGTGGTAAGCGAGAGGATAGTGACCACCCATGAATTTTGTAACATCGCCAACAAAAGTTATTAAGCGAGAAAATAGCCTGGTAACTAGTGAAACCCTTTGTGTGCTACTTACTCTCTGAATTACTTGGTAATGTCTTTTTTGCTGGGTATCTGGGAATCTGGTCTTTTTTTCAATATTCATAACCGTTCGGCTTTTAGGTGGCTTTTCCGGAAGTGCTTTTTCACATATATTAAAAAAAAAACAAAAATTTGTTAATCTTAGATGGAAAATATGCGCAATATTTCAAAATTACTGAATCAAAATTTTTGTTTTCTTGAGCTTTTTAGCCGTGTAACAAAAAAAAATTTGTATTTTATTCAATTTTAATTTATAAAAATTAAAATTGCTTTTTTTGATCTTTCAATATTGCAATTAACATTATTCTATTCATGTTTTAGGTCATTAAAACACTATTTTTCTTTATCGGGATATTCTCCAAATAAATACTTCATAGAGTTTTATTAGCCAAAACATTGATCTATTACTTTCAAGAATGAGATGACGCGTTTCGGGGATAATAATAATGTAAGAATAATGTTAATTAAAAAAAAAAAAAAAAACAAAATTTCATACAAAAACTGTGTAATTTTTGACTTCCCTTTAACTGGAATTAAAAAACGAAAACTTATCGTCTTAAATAACCTGTGAAAACTTCTCAGCTAAAATCTCAAACCTGAAATAGAAATTAACATTAAAAGAAGGTTAGCCTAATTTATTGCAAGAAAAAAACTCTTCGAAAATAATTAATTTTGGATATTTAAAACTATCGGTAACAAAGTTAGCAGCTAACTGGAGATTGTGAAAATGCGCCTTAGTCAAATAACACCTTATAAGACGGTTGCGACCTGTTGTCCATTACTGGTAATATATGAACGATCAATAGGTATTAACCAAAGTTTTGCTGGGCTCTTTATATTAATCTTTGCTATAAAGTAAACATTAAAATTTTCTCAAAATTAATGAAAATTTCTTTGCTTACCCTGGCAACATACATACGAGGGCAAAACAATATGTCTTAAAAAAAACGTAAAAAATACTTTTTTTTAATTTGAATCTATTGTATTTTTTTCCAATTTTTATGATTCTCTAAATTTTTAAGCCCTACGCAAAGTATACTCACAGTTTCGGAAGGGCCTCAAAATAGGATTCTATTGCAGAGATGATTTACCGAATCTTTTTTCGCCAAGGCATTTCTTAAAATGTGGAAACAGGAAAAAGTCACTGAAAGCCAAATCTGAGGAATAAGGCAGCAAAAATTTGAAACTCAACTCGTGAATTTTTGCCATGGAACCGGACAAGTAAGCACCCGAGTAATAAAGAGTTTTTCAATAAGAGCGCTACAAAAGTTTTTTTAAGTAAAACAAAAATGGTTTTGGATATCAATGAAATTCTTTATTCCTGTAAAAGTACGTTCGATGCCATTATGTATGGAACTAGATTTCTTTTGCATGGCCACCACGGGCACGCTTGCAGAAGTCCAGACGCTGAACCCAATTTTCAACAGTTTTCAAGCATAAATCTGCCGATATTGCTGCAATTTCACGTTCGATATTTGTACGAAGTTTATCAATCGTCGCTGGCTTGTTGGCATAGACCATAGACTTGACGTAGCCCCACAGAAAATAGTCTAACGGCGTCAAATCGCACGACCGAGGCGGCCAATCGACCCGACCATTTCGTGAGATAACACCTTCTCCAAACTTCGTTTCCAATAAATTGATTGTGACATTCGCTGTGTGGCTTGTGGCGCCGTACTGTTGGAACCACATGTCCTCCAAGTCCATATCATCCAATTGGGGCCAAAAATATTCGGTTATGCCGGTCTTGATCATCATCGAAGAAGTACGGCCCAATGACGCCGCCGGCCCATAAACCGCACCAAACCGTAATTTTTTCGGGATGCAATAATGACTCATGGAGTACGTGTGGATTACTGTCTGACCAATGACGCATATTTTGTTTGTTTGTTGACGAAGCCATTCAGCCAGAAATGAGCCTCATCGCTGAAGATGATTTTTCGATGAAAATCCGAATCATTTTAAAGTTGTTGCTCAGCCCAATTCACGAACATACGACGCTTCTGGTGGTCAAGCGGCTTCAGTTCTTGCGTCAATTTAATTTTGTAAGGATGTAGGCCAAGATCTTTCCGCGAAATTCGCCACAACGACGTCACAAAGATGCCCAACGCTTGAGAGCGACGTGTGAGAGACACATTTGGGCCTTCTTCAACTGAAGCCTCAGCGGCAGCAATATTCTCGACACTGGCACGGAAACATTTTGTACTGTGCCTGTGGATTCAAGTTTTTCCACTAGACGCTCAATTGTAGATCTGATAGGACGATTATGACGACCATAAATTGGACGTAGCGCTCTTAACGTTGAGGCCACTGACTCCGAATTTCGGTAGTAAATTTTAATAATTTCAACACGTTGTTGGCTCGTATATCTTTCCATCATGAAATGGCAAACCTTACTGAAGAGAAATGTCAAAAGAGCGGCAAGAAATATGGCGTCGTTTGCTGTCCCTGTCGCTCTACTTTTGTAGCGTCCCTGTTGAAAAACCCTTTATTTTGACGGCGGATTAATATTTTTTTTTTTTTTTTGCTAAATGTGGTAAACGGCTTACCCATCTGGCCGATTTTTTATATCCAATTTTCCGTGCAAAATTTAAATCGTAGAACCATGTGATATGCCCGTGTCCTCAACTACACACTTTAACTCGTCGGTCACTAAAAAACTATATCGTGGATTTCCAAAGTAACTTCCTCAACTGTGCTGAACGATATTCATTGTTTGTGACGGGATGGCCTCTTTTTAATTCATTTAGATGTGCCATGGATTTTGTGTCACTCATCTATGATTTTCTTATATGTTTTGCCTGTCAAGTAGAATCATTTGATGACAGTACGAATTTTATTTATTTTTTTATATGTCAAACCAGCAAAAGTTGGTTCAAACCATAGATTTAAAAAAAAAAAAAACTGAATCACGTAACATATATTCCTAAAAATTTGTCATTCATCTTAAATAACTTAACATTTTTCAAAAACTGACTCTGTTTTCAATATTTAATGCTTTTTATATAATTTTGTAATGACTTATTTATTTTCCCTCGTATTTTCACAAGAAATGTCAATATTGTTTAAATATGCTTTGTGGAATTAATAATAGAATGTTCGTCTAAAAAATAACGCAAAAATATATTATTTTCTATATTTAAAATACTAATTTTATTTTTGTACTGAAGGTACGTTCATATACACAGATTTTAATATGTTTTGATTAGGTTTAATAAAAAAAAAATAATTCATAAATATATTACAAAATAAATTTTACATTTAATTTAATAAAATTTTTTAATTGCTAAAAATAATGCAGACGTAACAAAATAATTATTAATGCTTTTTGTGTATAATTTAATTTGATTTAAATCAAAATTTTAAACAAAAGAAACTATTTAAATGATAAAAAAAAATTAATTTATAAAACATTTATTTAATTTTAAAATTTGTTATGCCTTAAAAATTTTCAAATAGAACTGAGACAATCTTTAATCATGCATTTAACTTTGTACATCCTGAAAGTTTCAGAGTCCTTGCTAAAATCAACATATTAAAAGTTTCGCAACTCGTGCACTTAAACAGAAGTTTCTGTTAATCATTTTTTCTAAACTTTACTTGCCATTTTTTTATACAAATTTAAAAAAAAATTAGTTTTAAGAAGAAAATAACGGAAAAATCCGTATTAAAAATGTAATGCCTGGTTTTCATTATGTCATATGAAC
The DNA here is from genome assembly GCA_949748255.1 of Eustalomyia histrio. NCBI lineage: Eukaryota > Metazoa > Arthropoda > Insecta > Diptera > Anthomyiidae > Eustalomyia > Eustalomyia histrio. The sequence continues at coordinate 17,839,733 of OX456523.1, forward strand.
TGACAACAAAAATTGACTCAAATGAATTCTCGTCATTTTGTGTCAAATGCATTTTCATTACATCTTAAAAACTGACAATAAGACGATAAAGCAGAGCGTGTCAAAGATTTAAGTCAAATTTTGGTGTCAGTAGATTGACACGCCGTTTTCATTACAAAGGTCAAATGTGATGCATAAACTTTTGGCGAGCGAACAGCTGATTAGAAAATATTAATTTGAGGTAAATAAAAAGTGGAAAAAAATTAAAAATAATAAAAAAGAAACAAATGGCTGTAGATAGTGCGGCGCTTTGAGTTATTAAAACACTAAAGGTCTTGGAAAAATAAAAGAAAGCATTGAAATTTATTTTTCCAGGAAAAAAAAAAAAAATAACAGCTTTGCGCTCGCCAAACAAAAAAAAAAATTGACAACTTGTTGTCAATTTTATTTTAGATAAAAAATGCTGCCATATCTGCTGACAAACTGAAATTTGACATTTTCACTTGTACAGGGTGACGCAAAAATAACCTTCCGATGTTTTTTGGCTGTAATTTAAAAAAAAAATGAAAAATTTTGATTCTTCTTGTGGATTATTTTTATTTGGTCTTTTAATTTTTTTTACATCAAGTCGAGAATATGATGTCATATAAATGGCCGCCGCCACAGTTGATTGTCATTTGAGCCCTTTTTATGGCATTTTCCATCACTTTGGCCAAAACTTCCGGCGATAGGTCCTCACATTCTTGACGTATATTGTCTTTAAGAGCTGCAAGAGTCTGAGGCTTGTTGATATAAACCCGCGACTTCAAAAAGCCCCACAAAAAGAAGTCTGGAGCGGTCAAATCAGGCGATCTTGCTGGTCAGTGCAAATCGCCAAAACGGGAGATTAGGCGCCCGGGAAATGCATCCTTCAGCATATCGGTTGTGGCACGTGCAGTGTGTGGCGTTGCACCGTCCTGTTGGAACCACATGCTTTCCAATCCCAATTCATCAAGTTGCGGCAAAAAGAACTCGTTGATCATTGCTCTGTAGCGCTCACCATTCACAGTAACCGTTTGGCCCGCGACGTCTTCGAAGAAAAAAGGTCCGATGACTCCTCCAGCGAAAACAGCACACCATACAGTGACTTTGAGCGGGTGTAATGGCTCTTCGTGGGTTACACGCGGATTTTGAGTGCCCCAGAAGCGTTAATTTTGCTTATTTACGTACCCGCTAAGATGGAAATGGGCCTCATCACTCATGATTATTTTAGATGAAAAATCATCTTCATTATTGCTCAAATAAATAGTCACCAATATTCAGCGTTCTGGAGCAGTGTAGCGTAACATTGTTTATTAACGTGTATTTCGCATGTGTTTACTACACAAATGTCAAAACAGAACTGACATTAGGGACCAATCGCAAAATTTATAGCATTTTCTGATAGGAGAATTGCTTTTGCGCCACCTTGTATGTCATTTTAGAAGGCATACAATTGCCAACAATTTGGACAAATTGACATTAAAAATTACATAGTAAAAACCATGCATAACCGGTTAATTAACATATAGACCGAAATAGAGACGATTAATCGAGGAATCCCTTAAACGACACTTGTAAATATCTTTGTCGCCCTTGTGTCTGCATATAACATTGTTTTAAATGTAATTTTCAGTGTATTTTACGGACAAACTTTTTTAAGTATGTGTTTTTTTTTTTGATTATTTTTTTTCATTATGAAAATTAGTCTCCATAAAAAAAGAGTTGTCATTTATGTAAAAAAAAGTGCATATGAATAATTTTGTAATTCAAATGAAATGTTTATGTCTCCCCTTAAGTACTACTACTACTTTGTCAAATATGTTCAGAAAAATAAAGTAATAATAAAAATAAGTAATATTATCCTGAAGTTTATGGCCAATTACTATTATTACAAAAATTTGTTTGCCAGAAAACTTTTGATTTTATTACTGATTTAAAGACAAAAGCTTATATGAGTTGAAATTTTGTAAATAGTTTTTTAATTTTAATGCAAAATATATGTTTAAGCCAGGGACATGAGATTAATAATTTTTATTTAAAAGATTTCAGTAATACTGATTATTATTAAAATTATTTTTGTTTTTATTTTAAAATACAACTTTTATTTTTCTTAGAAAATAATACCAGTAATTTGTTTGATTTTGTCTTTTTTTCAGCCAAAATAAACTATTCTAAATAAAAAGTAAACCTCCTTAAACAAACAGACTGGGCCGTTAAAGTATAATGCCATTGCTAACAAATTTATCGCCTTTAATGTAAAGTCAAAACCTTCCAGCAAAACTTTGGTAATGGGTGCGATATTCTCATGCGTTATCTTGTAATGATAGCTCGTTACCTTTTTCATTCATTTAAGTTTAAACCAATCAAATACTGTATGCGTCGATAGCTCAGTGGGTAGAGTTCTTGCCTGGCAACCACATTTCCCTGGTTCGATTCCCATCTTCACCACATAATTTTTAATTACAAATAATTTAAATAAAATATTTGAAACAATTTTTTTTAATAAAAATTCCTTTTTTTTTTAAATCTATTTTTAGACACATTACTTTTTTCATTCTCGTAACCATGTAAGTAACCCCTTACATTATCCCCTCTAAGGTAATGGGTATATACATTACTTTGAGGCTCATCGCCTGTAAAATTCATCAATGAAGTATGTATTACTTTACAAATTATGTGCAATTACTGTGCATATTCCATTAGTTTTTAAAATTAAATACACTAGTTGTTAAAGTTCTTTTTTTAATAATCAATAAAAATTTTAATAAACTGTTTTCAGAAAAAAATCCAAAAATATCAATAATAAAAAGATTGCATCAAAAAATTTTATTTTTTTTTTTTACAAAAAAAAAAATATTTTTTTTGGATCTTTGAGTTAAAAAAATGATTATGCGTTTGGCCAGACCACTGTTTTTAAACATGTCATATTAATGTTAAAACATATAATTTAAAATTATTAATATTAAACTACTAGCTTAAAAGATCGATGGTTCGTTACCGGTAGTTTTCATGTTGGAAGAAATTTAAATAAGTTTGCTTAGACTTTTGTGTTTTAATTTTTAGAATTTCATTCAAGGGAAAATTTTCCCTTTTTTTAAAAGTTAGTTTTTACAACACTATAATTGCAATTTTCAAGATCAATATCTTCATTGAATTAGCGCATACCTCAGGCATGACATGTAGTAGTATTATTATTATTATTTTTTTTTTTATGTGTGTTGTTTATGAACCATATTTGGCCTAAGGGCTTGGTTTGAAATTGTACAATAATAAAAAAAAAAAAATGGGAAAAAGATTTGCCGCAAGGTGACTAAGGGGGACATTTTTACCTTTAACCTGATTTTAATCACCTTCTTATTGAATATTCGAAAAGCAAACTTATCAGTGAATTTATCCATACCAACAGAAAAAAAAATTAGGTTTTTATCAGAAGTTGTTCAGGCAGGAAGAGAGTCTGTCCTGTTCTCATATTTGCCTCTCCTAGTTATAATTTTCAAAAATTCTATCACCGGAGAAGCGTGATTAAGGGGGAACTTTTTCTCATTTTTGACCCCATTTTTACAAAGTTTTTATTGAACAACCATTTTGAATAACCTTTTTACTACGTTCCTACCAAAAGTTCCTCAAAGTGCCTTATCAGTGTAATACTCCACCGAACACACTCATTTAAAATTTCAGGTTTCTAGACACTGCATTTCGTTCCGGTTTCCGTTTCATTCCCTTGTCTAGTGTTTCAATTTCACTCGTTCCCCATTTCATTTCATTCCATTTCATTTTTGTTGTCTAGTGTTTCAATTCCACTCGTTCACCGTTTCATCCTATTTCATTCCCTTTGAATAGTGTTTACATTCGACTCGTTCCCATTTCATTTCATTCCATTTCGTTTTTCTTGTTCAGTACTTTAATTTTCCTCGTTCGCTGTTCCATTCCATTTCATTCCACATGTCTAATATTTCAATTTTACTCGTTCACAGTATCATTCAATTCCACTCGTTTCCATTTCATTACGCTGTTCCATTCCGTTTCCTAATGTTTCAATTTTACTCGTTCCCATTTTCATTCCATTTTGTTCCCTCTGTATAGTGTTTCAACTCCACTTGTCATTTCATTTCATTTCGTTCTTATTATCTATTGTTTCAATTCCACTCGTTCCCCTTACCATTCCATTTCATTTCCTTTGAATAGTGTTTTAATTCGACTCGTTCCCATATCATTCCATTTCGTTCTACTTGTTAAGTGTTTCAGTTCTATTCGTTCCCTGTTTCATTCCAAATCATATCTCTTGTATAGGGTTTCAATTTCACTAATTCCCTTTTCATTCCATTCTGTTCCCCCTGTCAATTCGACTCGTTCCCATTTCATTCCATATTTTTTTTATAACCTAGTGTTTCAATTCTACTCATTCCCTTTGTATAGTGTTTTAATTCGTCTCGTTCCCATTTCATTTCATTCCATTTAGTTTTTCTAGTCTGATATTTCACTTCCCAATCCCCCCTTTATGTTCCATTTCGTTCTTCTTGTCTAGTGTTTCAGTTCCACTTGTTCCATTTAATTGCCCCTTTCTGGTCTTTCACCCATAGCGGCATGTTTCAATTCCACTTATTCCATTCCATTATCATGACAAACCATTACTATGGAATTATCATGAGTGTAGGTCAGCGGTTCCCAAATGGGGGGTCGCCACCCCCTGGGGTCCGTAGCTGAATCCAAAGGGGTCCGAGAAGAGTTCGAAAAAATTCATTAAATAAACCAGTTTGAGCAATCTGTTAAAGGGGAGTCTTTTCCCTTTATTCCTGGTGAAAATTAAAAAAAAACATTTAAGTTTTCATGGTTCTATCCAAATCGGTCGGCCGTCAAGGCGGAACCTTTTGACGTTCTTGAACTTTTTACTCTTTCCCCTAGAAATTAACAAAAATTCCATACTCTCAGTTGAATTTTACCATCTCCAAGAAACATATTTAAATTTTTGCCGCATCCCATAGAAAATTTGCAAAAACCAGTCTTCTGAATGGTTCACCAATACCTCAAGAAACATGTATATCAAATTTTACATTCCTAGCCAATGGGGTTATTGCAGGAAATCAACTTCTTAGCTCTAGCGGTTTGGACTGGGCGATTTTGAGTCAGTCAGTAACGTTATATACCGCTTTTTATGTTAACTAGTGTAATTGATTATATTCAATATAACTATTTATCTTTTAATAAAGGATACATTATTATTTAATAACTGTCATTATCACTGCTTCATGTGACATTTGTCATTAATTTTGTAAAATAAAACAAAAATCCCACAAATATAGCAATAAAAATAGCTTAGTGATTTATTATAGCCAACTAAGAGACAAAAACCAAAAATTGACATTATAATGCACTTTAGAGATTTTGTAACCTCTCAATCATGTTTTCTCTTTTTATATAAAATACACAACATGCAGAAGGGTATTATAACGAACATATTTTCGTATAGCAAACACAAACATGCAGCAAATGATATTTGTGGGTAGCTGAGTTTAAAAAATATATAATTTTCTAACTGTCCCTTTTAGTTTTTTCGAGGGAAAAAATTTAAAACTATGTTTGTAATCGTTATATCGATGGCTTAATATAAAAAGACCCTAACTCGATTTTGTGTTACTTGACAGAAGAAGGAAAATAATCCGTAATAAAATCCGTAAAATTTTAGATAAAAAAAGTTTTAATGCAATTTCCAAAAATGTGTTGCCTCTTTTTATTAAAAATTGCATTGAAACTTTTTTGTATCTAAAATTTTACGTTTTTTATGAAGTTTTTTCCTTCTCCTGTCAAGTAACAAAAAATCGAGTTAGGGCCTTTTTATATTAAGCCATCGATATACATGCAATCAAATATATAAATATTTTAGTTAGCAAATAAAATGTAATTATGTCACAAGGGATTATTACATTCATTGTGTGTGTGTGTTTATTTTTTACAAATTACATTATAATTTGTTTGAAAATTATTAATAGAATTTTTGTTAAATTTTGAATAAATTTAATTAAATAATAAAATAGCTAAAATAAAATGAAAATACTCAGAATTGATTTTGTTTATGTTGGTATTTATAATAAAACCCCCCTTAATTTTGATAAGGATATTCTTAAAAGAGTCATCATATGGGTGAAATCAAAACAAAAAAAAAATAATATAAAATGTTGGTCCTAGTTTGTGTTAATATTTCTTGCAATTGATTTGTTTAATTATTAATAACGTTATTCCAAAAACCTTTTCTACAATATTATTTTTCTTTGAGATCCTGCGGGTCTCTTTTGAGGTTCTATGAAGATCCGTTAAGGTCCTGTGAATATTATTTAAGGTTCTGCAAATACTTTTTGAGTTTATAAGAATATCCTTTAAGGTCTTTGAGGTCCTGTGAATGTGCTTAAAGCTCCTGCAAATATCCTTCGTGTTCGTGTGAATATTCTTTGAGGTCTGTGAATATCTTTTAAGCTTCTGCAAATAACTTTTGAGATCCTGTCAATATCTTTTGAGATCTTCTGAATATCCTTTGAGGTCTTGCGTATATTCTTTGAGGTCTTTTGGATATCCTTCTAGGTCATTCTTAGAGAAAGTCGCGTTCCGTTTGTAGACAACCTAATAACTGATTAACCCATTCAAGCTTACAAGCTTAAACTGGGTTTCCTCCGATCTTAATAAAATTCGGAGGAAAAAAAGTATGAGTATCCTTAGGTCTAATTATCTAATATCAAACTTGATTTCAACCAGAACGTGTGCCGTAAATAGGTCACGTACTTTCTAATTATCGAGAGTCCTGAAATGTTCTTCGTAGTTTCTACGAGTTCCCATCCTTTGGGTGTCCTTCAAGAAACCGTGAATATCTTATGTTTGTCCTAGAATGAGATTTCCACCAGGAGGTGTGCCATACACTTTCGGAAGCCCTTAGGTCTAATTAATTAATATCGTAGATCAGGTCATTTGAGTGTCCCTCGCGAATACCCTATCAAAGTCTTGGAACGTGATTTCAACAAGAAAGTTTGCGGTAAAGAGGTCACACCCTTTGAATATCCTTGAAGAATACTGATATCCTGCGAGTGGTCGGGAACTACGCTTAAAGCAAAAAATGTGCCGTGCATAGGTCCCTTCCTTTAAAGACGCAGTACGAGCTCCCCACGAAGGACCAGGAAGCAGCTCTGTACCTTTACTTTGGTTAGGTGGCGTACCAAGAGTTCCCTTCTTTCTCTATCAATACACCTTCAATTTTTCTTAAAGTATTCTTGTAATTACATAAAAGGATTAAGACTTATAACGTTTGAAAAACATCTCTGCGTTTTAAAATTCTTTGACGAACCCTCCCCCCTGCCCAGCCAACGGAGGAAAACTAGTCATTGACTCATACATTAGATATTTGTCAATTTCATGGTTTTTATCATAGTTTTTTTTTTATATATCGCCCATATAAATACAAACGAAATTACTCAATAAACTCATTCATCTTATTTAACTTATTAATAACTATATAAACAAATTGTCGTTCTTTAGAAGCAAACCAATACAATGCCATGAATTTGTGGTTTTCAAAAGTTTCTTGATTGCTTTTGCAATTTATTTATATGTATACATAAATCATTTGAAGAGAATACAAATTAAAAAAAATATATTTATATATATATATTTTATAGTTTAGTATTTTGTAGTACTTGTTATGTAACAAAAATAGTATTAAATTCTTTAGGTTAAAAGTTTATTAACAAATACTTTTATATTAATATTGCGTAAAAACTTGTGCTCCCATTTACAAAAGTGTCAGCGACCTATAAACTACACACACATATGTGAGGCTTTCCATATCAACTGTCCTGCTACAAAAGGAATATATATTTTACCAAAGTCCAAGTTATAGTATTTGTTGCCCAACATGATACAAGTAAAAAATGAAAAAAGCTTTTCAATTTTTTTTACAGTGTTTGGTAAATATTGACAAATTTAGAACATATTTTTGGTATATTACACTTAGAAAAAGAAGTAATTAGAAAAGTTTGGACATCTACTTAAAATTAGAAAATTAAAACAAAATGATAAATTCGTTTGCGCTTTAAGCCTATGAATTTTTTTTTTTTAATTTGTCTTAAACATTTTTTGAAAAAATAAATCAAAAAATGTTTGGTAAAAAAATATAAATTTATATATTCGAATTCATTTTCAAAAGAAATTAGCAGCTTTAAAATGTAACAAGTGTATCTAAAAATAATTGAGTTAATTTGCGCATTTTAATAATATTTTTTTTTATTAAAATTTCATTGAGTTCACAGCAATTTACTAAAATTTAGTAACGCTTACTAATTTTTATACTAATTTAATTGTACTAATATTAATAATATTTAGTATTTTTTTCTAATTTAAGCACTTTACAAAAAGTTTACTAAAATTTAGTAGCAGCTACTAATATTTTCTACTATTTTTAATTGTACTACAAGTCAGCAGACATGTGTTGCTAAGATTTGCAAATTGCTGGGCTCAAATTTTCAGTTACTAATACAGACTTTTTTTGGTGAGTGTATACATTATAATTTAATGAAATTCGGAAAATGCTGAAAAATTGTATGTAGAGTTAATAAAAAACAAGTAAGAGCGGCTAAATTCGGCTATGCCAAATCTTATATACCCTTCACCATGGTTGGGAAAATAGTGAAGTTTATATATGGACATATATGGAATGGACAGATTTATATACGGACATCTTAAAGTGGAAATTTACCATTTAGTTTAGTGATAAAACTTGGACTCTGAAAGATTTATGGTTCCCGAAAATAGGTATATTTTAGGTTTTGGTCATAACTACTTTCAGCAAATATGTTCTACTAAAGATTTTCGATCTTTGGATATTTTTTAATTCTAAAAAAAGCTTTTTTCGACCAAAAAATATTTTTTTACAAATCGTTAAAAGAAATCACTAGAACTGCATGTGTTTTATTTCTAAAAAAAAAGTTTGATTTAGCTGGCAAACTTGTATTTGGGATTTTATTTCGCTTTTTTATCACAAAATATTTTTAATTTATTTAGCTTAATTTTTAAAAATTTGAAAGAAAATAGTTTATAATTTTTTTTATAAATTATTATAAGTTATGACCTAAAATAGTTGCACTCAAAGGGAAATTATGTATAAAATTTTCTTAATATACGAGAAAATGGTTTAAAAACCTGTTTATAAATTCTTTTAAATCGGAGCAAAACATAGAAATAAAACCGTTTGTATTTTGTTTGTATCAGATGTTTTTAGCCTATTTATGGATTATTTAATTATTAATATAAAATTTTATTTAAATTAATTATTTAATGTTAAAAAAAAATAAAAAAAAGTCACACGAAAATATAATATATATAATATCTCAGCCATTTGTCAACCGATCTGGCTGATTTTTAATAGCAAACAGAAATGGATCACATGTAACAGAAATAAATAACAATCAAGTCCTCATCATGTCTGGGGTCTTCGGAAAACCCATTTCAACACACAGACGGACAGACGGACATCGTTAAATCAACTTCGCTCTTCATAAGGACCCAGAATATATATACTTTATAGGGTCTAAGATCAATATTGTAGAAATTACAAACGGAATGATAAACTTATATATACTCTTCCACCTGTGGTGAAGGGTATAAAAATGTATAAAATTCAGAACAAGTAAGAAATTTCTAGTGTAATAAATAAGTAATTCAGTTTCTTTAGAAATCGGGCAAATTTTTTTTATATACTTTTGAATTTCTAAAAAAAATTTGGATGTTTTTCTATTTATTAAATGATCAATTTAAAATCATAATTGATTTAACCTTAAATGAAACTAAAAGAATTTGAGAAAAAAAAATATGAAATTTCAACTTTTACCTAAAAGTGAAATACAGAATATGCCCGAATAAATTTAAAATGAGCTGTCAATATTTTTAAACAAAATTGGAAAAGGTTTTTTAAATTTTTATTTGCATCAGTTAGGACAATAAATACTTAAGTTTGATATTAGGCCTGTTTTTTAATTGGCGGATTTATTTTTTGATTTATTTTATTTCGTTGAAATTTCCATACTTTATTTTTTAATTTGAAAAAATTTATATTTTTCTCTAAATCCAACACATACTCTCTGATATAAATTAAGCTAAACCAAAAAGGATTAATAAATAGATAAATCATTTAGGATTAAGTTTTATTTAATTTTGCAAAATTTTAGTTTTTTTTCATTTACATTTATTAGCGAGTAAGTATTAGATGTAGATATATATATAATTTATTTCAAATTAAAAGAACAAAATATGGAATTTCAATGAAATGAAATAAATACAAAAATAAATCCGGTAATTAAAAAACAGGCCTATTAATACAGCCCAGCAAAAAATTGTGGAACCTGTTGCTATAGCTATCTGTTCTAGAACAGGTTCTCTGGTAACGAGGCCCCGTTCTATTAATTGTTCTTCTAAATCGGTGGCACTAAACATGTTGTAGAACGCGTTGTAGAACTAGTTCTTCAGAATTAGAACACATCGAGTTTAGAAACATAGCTCCAAAAACACGAAGTTAGGGGTAAAATAGATGCCCATATTTTTCCAAGTTCTTGTTAAGCTTTACGTAATCTATTCCTTTTTTAAAATTCCCATATAAAATTCACCAATGGAACAACATATTCCAGAACAGGTTCCAAAGAACGGGTATATGTTCTACTTTTGCGTTAAAGAACCAGTTGCTTTTGGGACAAACTCAAACAAAAATCATTGATGATAGAACCTAAAGTAGAACAGGTTGCATGCAAGAACAAGTTGTTCTACAACCGGTTCTTTGCAGCCGATATTTTTGCTGGGTAGTTCCCATATAAACCCACATTTCCGGTATAAGCATATACGAAATTTTATTGCAGCTGCTAAAAAAAAAAAGGATCAGGACTCATCCCGGAATCATAAGCGCTTCCCGATAATATTTTACATTTTGTTACCCCACATTTTACTAGTGTTTTTAATTTAGTTTTATTTGAAAGTGGGATAAAGGTGCTTTAAATCCACTCAAAACTTGTTAATTGCTTATTTTTATGAAATTTTATTTTTTGACAATTCAAAATTTCAGACCACATATGGAGCTTTAAATAACTGTCTCTGCTAGTTTTTGTTAAGAACATTTTTGCTTTGCAATTTATGTTTTCTTACTATTATATCTGTGTCCTTAAATTACCGACTTAGATAAAGTAAAAACAACTGAAAAATATATTAAAAACAAAAATAAAAATAAATTGTTCTCATTTTTACTGCCAAAACAAACAAACAACAAAATGTAATATATTTTCATTTGTAAATAACTAATTTGCTTTATGTATATTAAAAAAATATATAAAAAGCAGACAAAAAACATATTTTGTTATTTAAAAGGGAATATTAATATAAAATATATTTACATTTACATGCAAACGATTAGAGATTCGTTCAATTAGATTAGAAAACAATTAATGTGTATCTTAATAAACATTATAAACAGATACAACGAACATTGGATATTCATAGTAAAATGTCTGTGAATAACATGTTTTTATGTAAATGTTTCAAATATTTATTGCTTATTAAATTTATTTGTAATGTAAATGTTCATTAATGCATGTGACATGATATTTGCTGTTATGTAATATACACGCAGTTAGTTAGTTAGTTAGATTTAATAAATTCTTATTAAAGCAATTTTTCTTTATAAAACAAATATAATGAAAAAATATTTAAGATAAATTAAAATTGATTTTATATTAAATATAGAGTCGGCCAAATAACTTTTTTTTTTTTTTTTTTGAAAATGCTATAAAAAAAACTACTGAATATTTTCTCAAATTTCTTTTTTAATTTGAAAGTACAATCCTTCCGGTTAAAAATGGAAAATTATTTCATTCAAATGGCTGCCTCGGCTGGCCGTTACAGTCAATGGCGATTGTTATCGGGCCATGTTGAACGAATTTTTGTTCACAAAAATTTAAGAGGAGGATATTGGCAACAATTTGGTTTCAACAGGACGGCGCTACGTGCCACACAGCCGAAGCTACACTCGATGTTTTGCGCCCTGTTTTTGAAGATCGCATTATCAGCCGCAGAGCTGATGTCGTTTGGCCACCGTGGGGTGCCGTCAAAGATAAGAGTTACTCCGACAAGCCAGAGACAATTGACGCTTTAAAGGACAATATTCATTGGTGAAATACAGCAGCATACAATCGATAATGTGCTTAAAAATTGGACCGATCGTGTAGGCTACTGCATGGCCAGCCGAGGCAGCCATTTGAATGAAATTATTTTTCATTATTAACCGGAAGGATTGTACTTTCAAATAAAAAAAAAAATTTGAGAAAATATTCAGTAGTTTTTTTTTATAGCATTTTCAAAAAAAAAGTTATTTGGCGGACTCTATAATAAATAAATATATTCTATATACTCCTTGTAGGACAAATATTTATAAAAACTTAAATGTATATTAATTTAGGTAATATTTTTATACTTTTCACTCCCTAGTTATTCAGGGCATTAATTTGCGCTAATGGTAGGTAGTAAGTAACAAAAATATCGGACACTCATTATCTCTATATATAAAGGAATAATGTTACTGTTAGATCTTAAATTTGAAATATGCCTTCCTGGATGTATGTGCTAACTCCTTGATAAGGTACATTTTAGTATTTTAGCAAGGGACGTGGTAATAAAGGGGTTTAAAAGGGTGAAGTGTCTCCCTTTTAACGGCCTGCCCAAGCCGCTGGACCTAGGGAGTTGAAATTTGGTATGCAGGTTCATTACCCAGTGTAGCCAACAGTTAAGACGCGATTTTTGGAAAATCCAACGGGAAGGGCAACAAGAGGAAAATTCTCCCCCTTGACAACTTGCCAAAACCGCTGCAGCTAGAAAGTTAAAATTTGGTATATAGGTTCCCCTCCGGCGTAGACATTCAACCAAGAGGAATTTTTGTAAATTCCTACGGGAAAGGGGGAAAAGGTCTCCCCCTGAACGGCTTGCCCAAACCGCTGAAACTAGAAAGTTTAAATTTGGTATGCAGGTTCCTTCTCTAGTGTACATAAAAGCTAAGGCGTGACTTTTGGAAAATTCTCCCCCTTAACGGCCTGCCAAAACCGCTGGAGCTGATAAGTCAAAATTGGGTTCCTCCTCCAATGTAAATGTGCAAATGTGCAAATTTGAAAATACCTTCGGGGAAGAGCAAAAGGGGGGGGGAACTCCCTTTTCACGCCCTGTTCAAAACCCTTTAGCTAGAAACCTGAAATTGGAAATATGCTTTTCTTGGAGTATGTGCTAACTCATCGATAAAGTCTCCCCTTAGCGGCCCGCCCAAGCCGTTGAACCTAGGAAGTTGAAACAAGGACCCCATAAACCAGGATGAACAAACTAAATTTAACTAAATTTTTAGTCACCCATGATGCCAAATGGTGCGACTACAAAAAAATTCTTAGACGAGACCACGAAATTCTTAGCCGATTTTCAGAAAAACTTAGTCTCTAGCCCTGCTATGTATACATTCACATCACAATCACTGTACTTGCGCTACAACCCTTGCTAGCGGCTTAATGTTTCTGTACATCGGCTAAGAATTTCATGGTCTCGGCTAAGAATTTTTTTGTAGTCGCACCATTTGGCATCATGGCATCATGAGTGGCTTAAAATTTGGTAGTTTGTTCATCCTGGTTTATAGGGTTCTTGGTTGTAGTAGGCGCCTTCTCCAGTGTAGATAACAGTTAAGACGTAATTTTTGGATAACCCAACGGAGAGGCGCAGAAAAGGGAAAAATTCTCACCCTCGACAACATGCCAAAACCGCTAGAGCTGGGAAAGTTAAAATTTTATGCATAGGTTCCTCCTCCGTTGTAGATATTCACCTAGGTCGGATTTTTGGAAATGTCTACGGGAAGGGGCGAAAACGGGCTGCCCACACCGATTTAGCTAGAAACCTGACATTTTAAATAGGTGTTAACTGGGCTAACTCATTTTTGAGGTACATCTCAGAATTTTAGTCAGGTGCATGGTAAAAATTGGGGACTCTAGGTAATTATATGGGGACTCCTTATACTCCCGGGCATCGGGAGTATAAGGATATTATATGCTTTTTAACACACAAAACTATAGATATCTGGTTGAAATTTGAGCGTATGACACCATATACCTCTAAATTTAAGAAAATTGGAAAATGTTTGGATCTAGTCCCCATATACCTTTCCCATATTTGCTTAATTTCCATAATTTCATCTAGATTTTTCTCTACATTTCGTGACCCGACCATAATATAAGAATAAGGTTTCTTTCCACAATTTGATCCAAATTATGTTTAGTGTAGGGTATTATATAGTTGGCATGGTTGAGTTTAATTTTGTACTAGTATTATTTTTAAATATATTCTCTTTTTATTATATAAATGATACTTTTGATCATTCATAGATTAGTTTCAACAAATTAATGTAAAAATAATACAAACTTTCGTAGAATAAACGAAAATTTGTTTATTTTACGAAAGTTTTTGTTAATTTTACATTTTTTCATCTTTTTCTTCATGGATTATTATCGGCAAAATTATTATTTGTGTGAACATTGGAAAACAATAATACACAATTTAATATTAAAGGAAAGGGTTGCTGATGACCTGTATTCGCAGTTTAACTTTCCTATAGTGAATTTTTTCGATTCAAAATTTACTACAAGGGCTACACGTTTTCTACACTCAGAAAAAAAAGTTAGTAGAAAAATTTGTAAACGGTTTTCAATCCCAATTTACTATTTTTGTACTGATTTTTAGTAAAAATATTATTATTTAGCAAATCTTTTTGCTATTTACATTTTACAAATTACAGAGTTTTTACAGAATATCTACAAATTTTCGTTGCTAATTTCAGAAATCATTTTACAAATTTTTGAAAACCGATTTGCTAAAATTAGCAAAAAAAATTACTAATTTTAAAAAAGTCGATATTGATGGAAATGTTATTTCTAATAATTTAAACTTATACATACAAACTTAAATTGCCCTAAAATGTTACATAGAATTAAAAAAGGGATCGGAAGTGAAGATACCGACTCATGTCTAAAAATAGGACATCCACTTAAAATAGCACTAAAAAGTTTTTTATTTCTAAAAATCAGCCCTAACAACAATTTAAATTTCACCTTAAAAGTAAAAAAAAATTTTTCTAAAATATTTTTCAAAACAGAAATTACCAAATTAAAACAAAATGATAAATTCGTTTATGTTTTAAGAATTTTTAAGATTTTGTATAAAACATCTTTTAAAAAATATAATTAAAATTTTTGATGCTCGATAAAAAAAATAAATCTAAAACTTTGTACTAATATTAATAGCATTTAGTAATTTTTTTTGATGATTTTAGCAAAGGGATTTTAAATTCCACTTTACAAAAAGTCTACTAAAATTTAGTAGCGGCTACTAATTTTTCTACTAATTTTCAGCAGACATGTGTTGCTAAGATTAGCAAAAAATACCGCTGGGCTCAAATTAGCAGAATTTCCCGTAATAACAGCAAAATTTTCAGTTGCCATTACAGACTTTTTTTGGTGAGTGTAAGAAGAGTAAGAGGAGGACTATTAGATATAAATGCCAGGCCGTTTCGTAGTACCTCAATAGGTCTGTGTACATAATGCAAACTAGACGCTACGAAAAACACATTACACCTCATTGGAGTCTGTCCTATATATAAGGAATAGAAAATGAACTATTTTGGAAATTCTATTCTAAATCTGAATGAAGTGCTTTATATATAGGGTCCGCCAAATAACTTTTTTTTTTGAAAATGCTATAAAAAAAACTACTGAATATTTTCTCAAATTTATTTTTTTATTTGAAAGTACAAGCCTTCCGGTTAATAATGGAAAATAATTTCATTCAAATGGCTGCCTCGGCTGGCCATGCAGTAGCCTACACGATCGGTCCAATTTTTAAGCACATTATCGATTATGTGCCGCTGTATTTCACCAATGGCTTCACGAATATTGTCCTTTAAAGCGTCAATTGTCTCTGGCTTGTCAGCGTAACACTTATCTTTGACGGCACCCCACAAATAACACTAGGTCACAAATAACAAACTTTTGTCTGTTATTTGTTTCTAGCATACTTTTTCTCATGGATTTGGACCTACTGAACACGAAAATGAATTTTAAAAATTTTTCTGTCGATTGGTTTGCGAGATACAAATTTTTTAATTTTTTTTTTTTAATTTTTGGAGGTACACTTACTATTTTGAGCATATCTTTAGTCTTCTTTGACCTATTTTATCCTACTACTACTCAAATTAAAGACAATTGAGCCGTCTACAACTTATTCTCAGAAAATTTTCAAATCGGGTTAGTAGTTTTGATGTTGGCGGCTTAAAAAGGTTAAAAAACTGCGTTTTTTTAGTAAAAATGTGGCTGAAAAATTCATATAAAAATTCATATAAAATGTAAAACGCGATGTTAACAGCGATTTTAATTTTTTTACGTATAGCTGACACTTTTCCAAAGAAAATAAGCCCTTACTTAACAAAATCTGATGACAAATGGCCGACTTATTATTTTTTTGGTAAACGACCGAAATTCCGCTATTTCACGATTTTTTGATTTTCATTATTTGCACAGCTTACCTACCCAACGCAAACGAATAAATACATTTGAACTTAATTTAAAATAAACAAAGTAGTCTTCGTATATTTTTTTTTAATTTATTTACAGCACTACATGCTCAATGTATCGCACAATTAGCTAAACTAACGAAATTAAACTAACTAATTAAATTAAGCAAATCAACGCACAAAAAAATGAGTAAAAACAAAGATATAAGTGTACATTTTATGCCATGTGGAAAAACTGCTGACTTCTTCTTTGTTTTTTGTATTCGCTGCAATCGGTCTCACGTATTAGGGTCCAAATATAGTCACCCATCATAGCCGTGTCATAGTTGCCCTGATAGCGTCGTTCCATAGCCTTCAATTCCTGATGAAAGCGCTCGCCGTGTACGTCGCTCACGTCTCCTAAATTCTCAGGGAAAAAATCCAAATGAGAATCCAGAAAGTGTATTTTAAGTGACATGTGCACTCCCATGGCTTCATAGTTCTTTACCAGATCCTCAACTATGTCCTTATAATTCGGGCTTTTGTTGTTTCCTAAAAAGTTTTCCACAACAAGCCTGAAGGAATTCCATGCTGCGGCTTCGATGGGTGATAACAGCTTTGGGAATTTTTCATCTTTCAACATTTTTTTATCTCGGGTCCTGCGAAGACTCCTTCTTTAATTTTTGCCAGCGAAAGGTAAGGGAAAATTGACCGTAAATAGGCAAAAGCTTCACCTTCTTTGTCTAATTTTTTGGCAAAATTTTTAATCAAACCCAATTTTATGTGCAGCGGCGGAAGTATTATATTTTCACGGTTCTCTATTAGTGGTTTGCGCTGAACATTCGCTTCTCCAACTACAGGTTTCGTTCGTACCGGCCATTTTTTTTTATATAATGCTGATCATCAGCGCGGCTATTCCAAAGGCACAGAAAACAGCAATGTCGCGTATAGCCTCCTTGGAGTCCACACAGAATGGCCACAACTTTAAGGTCGGCGCATATTTTCCAATTGTATTTCCTATACTCTATGCATTTCAGCAAAATGTCCATAGTTTCATAGTTCTCCTTTGAATGAACCGCATGAGCAATAGGAACAGATGGCTTTTCATTCCCATTATGTAAGAGAACTGCCTTCAAGCTCTCTTTGTTGCTGTCAATAAACAACCTCCATTCGTTGGGGTTGTGAATTTGGTGAAGCTCTTGGAACAAGCCTGAAATGTCGCTGCAAAAACATATTTGGTCTTTCTTTGTATAAAATTTTGCATAGTCCTTGTGACGGTTTCTGTACGCTGATACTTTCACTTCTGAAGCCGCAAATCCACACTGTATCATCCGAGACGCAAAAAGTTCGGATTTCTCCTTAGTGAGACCAAAATCGCGCACCCAATCGTTTAGTTCGGCCTGTGACAGTAATTTTCGCTTTGCACCCGGCTCAAATTCGCTTGCATTTGACTCAGACTCTTCTTCTGACGATTCTGCTTTTTGAAGAGATGCACCAGGGCACACTGGATATGGCACATCATGCGAATGTGGTACTGGAAGCGCAAACGATCCCACTTGAGCGTAGTTCCATTTAAAAAATCTTCCTACCCCACTGTTTGTGGTGAGGCAAAAATAACAGTCTGTGGAATGGCATAGCGGCTTTTTCCACATCATTGGTGTATCGAATTTCATATGGCGGCTAAAATTAAAATAAATTACTATATTCGCTATGTATAATGTGTTTAAATAAAAATTCTTACCTTCCGCCAGCTGCCCAGTTGGTTAAGATTATATAGCAAAGATCACACAGCGACTTAGGTGTCCATGGTTCTGTGATATTTGGTGAAATACCAAAATAATTCAAATAGTGCAATTGTACTGCTGGAGTAAACTTGTGTGCGTGATTTTTTTTTATAAACTGGCCACAAACATTGCAGAAATTGTCTGGATCGTTCAAACACTCGAACACACGTAGTCTTTTACTCATTGTCTTCCTTGCGTTTTCTAAATATTAACTTCTTTACACTTTCACAGACAGTTTTGAAATGCAATTGATAACCGTGTCTCCTTATGTTTAAATATGTATGAGCATGTAGTGCTGTAAATAAATTAAAAAAAAATATACGAAGACTACTTTGTTTATTTTAAATTAAGTTCAAATGTATTTATTCGTTTGCGTTGGGTAGGTAAGCTGTGCAAATAATGAAAATCAAAAAATCGTGAAATAGCGGAATTTCGGTCGTTTACCAAAAAAATAATAAGTCGGCCATTTGTCATCAGATTTTGTTAAGTAAGGGCTTATTTTCTTTGGAAAAGTGTCAGCTATACGTAAAAAAATTAAAATCGCTGTTAACATCGCGTTTTACATTTTATATGAATTTTTATATGAATTTTTCAGCCACATTTTTACTAAAAAAACGCAGTTTTTTAACCTTTTTAAGCCGCCAACATCAAAACTACTAACCCGATTTGAAAATTTTCTGAGAATAAGTTGTAGACGGCTCAATTGTCTTTAATTTGAGTAGTAGTAGGATAAAATAGGTCAAAGAAGACTAAAGATATGCTCAAAATAGTAAGTGTACCT
Source organism: Eustalomyia histrio (assembly GCA_949748255.1). Classification (NCBI taxonomy): domain Eukaryota; kingdom Metazoa; phylum Arthropoda; class Insecta; order Diptera; family Anthomyiidae; genus Eustalomyia; species Eustalomyia histrio. Next base: position 17,858,880 of record OX456523.1, read on the forward strand.
CCAAAAATTAAAAAAAAAAAATTAAAAAATTTGTATCTCGCAAACCAATCGACAGAAAAATTTTTAAAATTCATTTTCGTGTTCAGTAGGTCCAAATCCATGAGAAAAAGTATGCTAGAACCAAATAACAAAATGGCTGTTGCCTAGTGTAATAGTCCAACGGTGTCAAATCGCAGCTCCGAGGTGGCCAAACGACATCAGCTCTGCGGCTAATAATGCGATCTTCAAAAACAAGGCGTAAAACATCGAGTGTAGCTTCGGCTGTGTGGCACGTAGCGCCGTCCTGTTGAAACTAAATGTTGCCAATATCCTCCTCTTCAATTTTTGTGAACAAAAAAATTGTTCAACATGGCCCGATAACGATCGTCATTGACTGTAACGGCCACTCCTTGCTCATTTTCGAAGAAAAATGGCCCAATTATGCCTCTGGACACCATATTCACAACCATATTCGTTCAGCGGAAGGATAAAACTAATTATCTGTCAAATCAGACATGAGCTAAGTGCTACCATTCACGAAATAAGCACTAGTTGAAAAAAAAAACGTTAGATGGCGGACCCTATACTAAATGGCTACGACTTCTATAACTTATAAAATTTTCTGGAAGTCTGCTTAAAATATTGAAAATTATTAATAAATTAATTCGTTTTGATTTAACTATTAGCATACATAATAAATATGATATGTTAACCGTATAAAACATAAATTAATTTAAATTTATTAATGAATACTATTTAAAATAAATTTATAATCAGCAATATAATTGTCAATCTGGCTCACAACTATCATGTTATGCCAATTATAGATAATAATATTATGTTATTTTTATTTGTAATCTTAAAATCTGCAAGCACAAAATTTTTATCTATTAAATAAATAAATAAATAAATAAATAAATAAATAATATAAAAAATAAAATTATTATTTGGCGAAGTGATTATGAACATATTTCATATATATTTTAAATATATTTTATATTTATGTCTGCGATTCAAGAGAAATTATTTTTGACTTATAGTTTAAAACAAATTCATTAAAATCTAAAAAAAATTTAAGTCAACAATTTGTAAAAAAAAAATTTAATACAGATTTAAAATACAGTAAAGATTTTTTTCAGTGTAGAATTATTTTTATTTAAAGGTACTATTTACTTTTCCTACTAACCGCCTTGTAATGGTTTATTGATTTTTTAACTAAAAAACCATAATAATCCACAAGTTGTGTATTTTTTTTTTCTTTTTTTGAAATGTGTTAGCTCTAATGAATTTTGTGTCAAAACCAAATGTCAAAAGTTATTAAGTTGGTGGTTAAAATTAAACAACATAATTATATTAAAATATCTATGCATACATTGGTGGCTTTTAATATATAAATTTATATGTATAACCTACACCATTACGTGGTCAGGGTATCATGAGTTTGTGCTGATGGTTTATAACTACCAAAATCGACTTAGAAGGAATTTTCTTTTTTTTTATCACAACTTTTTTTTAAAAGGCAATACGCAGTGAAAATTTTTCCAATCCCATGTAAAAATCGAAATATATATGAACATACATGATCATACATGGGCTTGTATATGATCATACATGGGCATACATGGTCATATACGTCCATACATGATCTCATATATGACCATATATCTTTGGATCCGAAATTTGAGGGTATATGGTGATATATGTGCATATATTATCATACATGCTCATATATTATTCATGTATGCTCGTATATGATCATATACGTCCATATACCCTCAAATTTCAGATATATGACCATATATGAGATCATGTATGGTCATATATTGAACAATGTATGGACGTATATGACCATGTATGCCCATTTATGATCATATACAGGCCCATGTATGATCATGTATGCTCATATATATTTCGATTTTTACATGGGATATAAAGAACTTTTTGTTCACAATTTCGCGAAGAATTCTAATTACAATATTTTTTGTTTTCCCTCGTTCAAGCACGAGCTTTATATATCTGCTAACAGAAAAGAATTGTTTTTTTTTAATTCAAATGAACTAGTCAAGATTAATTCTGACTACGCCGAGAGTAATTTTTTCGAGAGGTCAAGGAAAAGGAGGTCTCAAAGACTTATTTTCAAAATGTTTAAATGATCTAAATGATGCTCTGCAACAAGTATATTTTCGGTCCTATTTCGGAAAACAGTTCAAATTCCAGGAATGGGCCAGATTCTTATTTTATGGTCAAGGCACAAAATATAGAGAATAATTTAAAAAAAATAACCTAAAAAGTGCATTTAAGGAACTATCGGGCAGATGGTTGATATGAGGAATAAGTCCAAAATGGTCCGATTTTCCTAAAATTTTTAAGACATAATTTACTGATTAATCAAATAACATAAATAAGAAGAAATTTCATTATAAATATGAGAAAGTATTTCATAAATTATACACGCTGAGAAAAAACATTTTTGCAACATGATCACTGCTACAATATTATGCTTGCTGCATTCGGGTTTGGTTGTCACAATCAATTATTGGTTTATAAATAGGTTCTAACCATCAATATGATCGTTACCATCATTTCATAATTGCCACTTTCTATTTGATAACATGATTGGCTGTAACCATACAGTGGTAAGAAAAACTGCTGATAACAATCAATTCATAATTGCAAATCAAAAAAATCATTGTCTAAATATTTAAAATTTTTAATTCTTTTCAATAAAAAGAATAATAAATGTTTTATAAAAAAATGTTGAATTAATTTTTGTGAAATTACGACTTTCTTGTGGAAAAAGTAATCAGAATATTAACAAAATAATTTTTTTATAAGAAAAAGTCTTTAGAAGATTTGTCTTGTACGAAAATGTTTCATATACAAAATACTAGATTTTTAAAAATTTGTCTGATAGAAACATTATTAGATTCTATGGACTTTTCCCTAAAGTAAAATTCTCAAATTCTACAAATTGTTTCTTAGATATCTATATATTCTTAAAAAAAACTTAGATTCTAAAAAATTCTGTGGACTTTCATCATGAAAAATCCTTAGATTTAAGAACTTTTTTCTAGTAGAAATATTCAAAAGAAAATATCTGAGACTCTGAGGACTATCGAAAAAAAAATATAAAAAATGTCCTAAGAATCTAAGAATTTTTCTATTAGAAGAACTCCATAGAATCTATGTTTTTCTACCCTCCACCATATATGGTAAGGGTATATATCAGTTTGTCATTCAGTTTGTAACATCTCTAAAGTATATATATTCGTGATCCTTATGCAATTTTAAGTCGATCTAGCGATGTCCGTCTGTCTGTCCATCTGTCTGTTGAAATGGCGATCACGACGCGAAGACCAAAGCGGGGGTGCCTATTTTTACCTGAATTGTTGGACATCCTCCCGAGCAGTTTGGTATTGAAAATGAGCACAATCGGTCCAGCGGTTAAAAAATTAGGAGTGAAAATGTGAAGATGCTTCTTAGTACAATTTCATAAAAGCGACAGGTACAAAATATATTTCCGCATATTTTTTAGAAATTAATAATATTTTGTATTCACCTCAAATATTTTTCACCTCAAAAAATTTTTATCACCACTAAAATTTTTTTTCACTACAAAAAAATTTATTCACCTCCATAATTTTACTTCAAAAGTTTTTTACATTATTTGTATTAAAAACACTAGAGACCATTTTTTAGGATTTTGGTGGAGGGTATTCAAAGCCTGTTTTTGCTTGTTTTATTTTAAAAAAAGTGCTTAGAATTTAAAAACTTTTGGGAGTATTTTTCTTTAAAATAAGTCCATAGAATCCAAAAAGTTTTCTTGAGAAAGTCCATAATATCAAATTTTTTCTTTAGAAAAAACATTTCTTAAAGAAATGTTCTTAAATTTAAAGAACTTTTACATAGTTTTGAATCATAATATAACAGTAGGAAATATATTATGGTAAAACTATGGTGATTTTATTATGATTGGCACAATCATAATCCCAGAAATATATGATGTTCTTCGAATATTATTGTAGCAACGATGTTTTTTCTCTGAATGTACTTGATATTTTTTAAAATACTCTTCTTCATATTTAAGAGAGGTTTCATAAATATGAAGAAACATATCAGTAATTTGCAGTTTTAATTAAACTGCTTCATCATACTTATGAAGTGTTACATTGGAGGAAAACCTATGAAGTTATATGAAAAACTTTATAAATATGATGAAGCCTTTTTTGCTTAGTGTACAAACTATTGAAATATGAAATTATAAACAAATCAATAAATACAAAAATCTAAGGGTACTCCTTAAAAAAAAGGTAATCATTTTTAAAGCCGTGCATTTTTTCACTGATTAAAATTTACATTATTTAAGTCTGCAATTGTAAAAAAAAAAAAAAGCAAGACCACATTTTCAGATCGACTTTACTATTTTTTTTATATCCTGTTATTTTTTGAGAAAAAGAATAAAATATATTTTATAGCGAAAAATTATTTTTCAATAAAACATTGAACATGAAATTCATCTAAATTAGCGGTTTAAACAATATTTATATGTATTACAAACGGAATAACAATTTTGATCATCGTACATTGTATACCCTTCTGACACAGTGTGTTGGTGAAGGGTATAAAAATTGTTTTTGCAGAATTAAATGATGTTATTTCATAATGTCTTTTTATTCTCTTCACATTTCTTATTTTTTGAAATAATTTCGACACGTACCATATTATTTTTTTATTAACGAATTACAAACATACAAAATTTAACCTCTGGTGAGAACTAAACCTAATAAAATTTCCGCATAAATCCTATTCATATTTTAGCAATATAAAAAGTATTACACTAATATACGAGTACTACACATGTACATTTTGCTTATAAAGTATCGAACTTTTTATGGGAAAAAAAGAACGATTTTTCATTTCAATTATTTTTCTTTTCGGTTAATAAATATTATTTTTTTAAACTTTGTTGGCTTAATAATTAAATATACATACACTAGAAAGAAAATCCATTGTAATGTAAACGAAAATATATTGATATGAGTACTATGTATTTTAATTGGATATTATTTCAATTAATCGTATACAATTTTCATTTGCGTGGTAGTTGCAAAAAAAAAAAACAAAAATAAAATCAATTTCGTAATTAAAACTTATTTCTAAATTTTTGGAAGGCAATATGCGAGAGCGAGTCAATAATTTTCAATAAAATAAGTTGTGGTAAAAAAAAAACTCTAAGTTCAATCACTAGTAAATGTTATTTTGAAGAAGTATGCAACATTTTAACAAGATCGCTTCATAAAGTTTTGAGATATCATGACTAACGACTTCAAAAATAGAATTTCAAGAAAAACGAGACTGAAGTTTTAATTTTTTGTTTAACTTATATAACATCATTGATTAAGGCATCAATCCAGAGCATCCTTTCGATTTTGCGTGTGACGATTTTGAATTTTCAAACCCACCTAACCCCTTAAATATGGTGACTCATTTTCCTAAATTTCTCGTTTTTGGTGTGGCTTATACCCCATTCATACTGAGCCCCAAAAATACGTATTTTCGTCATTTTCAAGTTTTCGATTTAAAATTTGTATGGAATTTGAAAGTTAAAAGCTTGAAAAAAAAAACGAAAATACGTATTTTCAGGATCAGTGTGTATTGAGTTTAACTGTTCTTTAAAAGCCTTAATAAATTTATTTCTTAAATCTTAAGAATTTATAAACTAAGAAATAAGGAAATTTAAAATTGTATGAAAAGACAAATTCTAAATATGGAACTTATTTTAGTTAACTTCTTTAATTTAAGAAAATATTTTCTTTAGAATTTTGTGTGTACCGTAATAAGTTTAAATCAGTCATTAGAAGGATTCGAAGGCAAAAATGTATAAGTTTTTTTTCCAACTGTGATCAAAAACAGTTGTGGTGCAAGTTACGTTCTATCGGAGTGCTAAAGGAGAATGAATTGGATTTCCCATTAAATTTAAATGAATTTAATGAATCCTCCCGATTACCTCATTTGTCAAATTGGGATTCTTCGTTTAATCCTATGTGTCTCTAAACAATGTTGATGGTTTCTCCTTCAGTAACGTGACTGAGGAAGAAGTATTCACTGCAATATCAAATATTAAATCTCAAGCAATTGGAGCAGATGGGATTCATCTCAAGTTTTTGAAGTTAATTTTTCCAGCAATATCATGCCATTTTACACATCTTATAAATACAATTAATACCACTTCTGTAGTACCAGATATTTGGAAAATTGGTAAAATTATTCCAATTCCGAAGGTAAAATTTCCAAAAGTTTTATCGGATTATCGACCTATAACTATTCTTCCTGTATGCTCTAAGATCTTAGAAGTTATATTAAGACAGCAAATGTTGTCTCATTTGAACGCTTCTAATAGAATATGTGACTTTCAGTCAGGTTTTAGAAAGGGCCATAATACTACCGGTTTACTGTTGGACATTACTGAAACTATTAGAATTAATCTTGATAGAGGTAATATTTGTGGTTTAATTTTTCTGGATTTCCGTAAGGCATTTGACTCAATTAATCATAGAGTCTTGGTAGAAAAACTTCTTAATCAATATGAATTTAGCTCGAGTGGATGTAAATTGATATGGTCTTTTTTATCTAGTCGTAGTCAGTTTGTGCAAGTAGGCGAATTGAGGTCAGAGTCTGTTGTAGTATATAGAGACATTCCTCAAGGTTCTATACTTTGGCCCTTGCTATTTCTATTGTATATAAATGACATTTTTCAGAATTTATCTTTTTTGACGTGTTATACGTATGCTGATGATATTCAACTTTTAGCAACTTGGGAGTTTTCTAATTTACATCGGTTTGAAAATCGTGTTAATAGTAATCTTGGTCGTATAGTGGATTGGTCTAAGGCAAATTTTCTAGAACTTAACCCATTAAAGTGTAAAATCATGATTTTTTCGAAATATTCTGATATAAATTTAAATATTTTGCTAAATAATGAGCCTTTGGAAATTGTCTCACAATATAAATCATTGGGTCTTATTTTGGACAATAGTCTTTCCTTTGATCAACATGTAAATTTGGTAATATCTAGAGTCTGTTGGACACTGCGTAGACTTTATAATGCTTTATAATGTCACTTGACGTTCGCTGTACGATATCGTGTCGCACTATCGTTGTGTCTTCCACATTTTCTTTATTGTATTGAGGTTTACTCATGTACATCTGCTAGAAATATTGATCGGTTGGAAAAATGCTTCAATAGAGTTATTCGTTACATATATGGACTTCGTTTTAGAGATCATGTTGCTGAATATCGAAGACAGGTATTGGGATGTGAATTTAGTCAATATATAGGCAAATTTATTTTTTCTATAAAGCTGTAAAATATAGTAATCCGCCATACTTGTTAGACAAGTTCTATTTTAGTGCTTCTACTAGAACGCATAGTTTAATTTTCCCCAGACATTTCTCACTCATTATGAGACGATCATTTTGTGTTAATACCACTAGATTGTGGAATTCTACGATACCTTACCAGGATCGTAAATTTTCACACTCTTTATCGACTTTTAAAGCCATTTTCTTGTCGAGTTTGTAGATTTTGTAAATTTTCACACTCTTTATCGACTTTTAAAGCCATTGTCTTGTCGAGTTTGTAGATTTGCTATTGCAGGCTGGTATCATTCAATTCTTTTTTTTTTTTGCAATATTAGGGTATGGTTTGTGCAAATATCAGGGACTTCATACATGTGTTTTTTATAATAATTATGATTTTAAGTTATTTTATAAATTGTATTGTAGTACTGCCAACTTTGGCCCTATGGGTTTGCGGCATTTTATTATAAATAAATATAAATAAATAAATAAATAAAATGTTTTAAGCTATACAACTCTCGTTTGGTTTATAGTTTATATTGTATTACTAATATAGTTTAGTCCATCAAATTTTAAATAATAAATTTAAAATATTTATATTTATTCAAAACAGAATTTTACACTTCTGTTCGAATAACAGAAAATACCATTTACTCACTTTTCATTTAAAGCAAATGATTTTTGTTACTTAATTTTAAATATTGTTTAAACAACTGACGCATCAGTAAAAACAAATGATAAATCAGTAAAAAAGAAGTGGTAAAATTTTATATACCAATTCCAAATCATTCATTTATTTTTTGTATTTTTGTTTGTTTTTTTAGTCTACAAAATGTATACTCACACAGTCCATAGATACATTTTGTGTGAATGACCATATGTGTGTGTGTTTAAGAAGTTCTTGTAATTTGAACTGAAATAATTTTGTATATAAGCAACCAATCAATATAAAAACAAAATTGAAATTCTTTAATATTTTTTTTTTAAATAGACATCAAACAAAATTTAAATTTTTAATAACTGCAACGGCAACAAAAAAAAAACTACAAATTTTCCTTTTGTGGATAAATTTTTATTAAACAAAAAAATGAAATTGAAAAAAATCGGTAACGGACAGTAAATCATTTTGAACAAGTGAAAAAAAAAAAGTTAAAATAAATATTTCTTCGAAAAATATACTTCCTTTATTTTTAACTGAACTGAAACCCTTTTTATTATATTACAAATATTAAACTACAATTATTTCGATTTTGTGAGGTAAACTAAAATATTTTTATATATTTTACAGTTTGCACTTAATGAGAATAAAAAATTAATAAATATTAATAAGCGAAATTTGTGTGTTTGAATGTTTTTAATATATCTTACATAAGTATAATTTATATATTAAAAATAAAGTTTATTCCGCATTAGTTTTAAAATTTAAAAAAAAATTTACTTATTTAAAAGAAATTTTTACTTAATTTTGGAACAAATTTGTACTAAACTTAGGTGAAAATTTTTTGAGCTTAATTTTGGTTTTATTTATAAAGAAAAATATTATATTATAATTATTATTATTATTTCCTGAAGATGCTACACAATGGAGCAGTGAAATATTGACACATAAATAATATTTTTTTTTTTTTTCATAAAAAAACCAACCTTAAGTTTAAAAAATTTAAGAAATTAAAAATAAAAGAAAAAGGTTAAATAAAAGTTAAAAATAATATACTAAATTTTAGATAAATCTAAAAAATTAAAATTAAAAAAAAAATTACTGAATTTGAGTAAATTGTTTTTTAGTTTATGCTATGCTTCAATTTAAAATTTCTTTGGAGCCAATTCATTCCCAATTTTTTTTTTAAAAGTAGTTAAATTAGTAAATATTTATTTGAGTACTATCTTTTTTGTTAAAAATACACTCAGAATATTATGTAGTTTACTGTTTGTAAAAATAAAGGAAATAAATGTATGTATTTTTCGAAGAAATATCTATATTAATTTTTAATACATTTATTCGAAATTATTTACTATAATTTGCCATTTATTTTTAGTTTCATTTAATTTTTTTTATTTGTTTGAAATTTAATAAAATTTACTCGCAGAACAGAAATTTGTGGTTTATTTGTGTCCGTAATAAGTATTACAAATTTAAATTTTGTTTGCTGTCTGTTTCAAAAAAAAAAAAAAAATATTCAAAACATTTAAATTTGTTTTTTTATTTAAATTAATTGTATATATACAAAATTTTTCAATTTAAATTACAAGAACTTCATAAGCACACAGACATACACAAACACATTCACACAAAAAGTATCTATAGCTATGCATACATACATTTTGTATTGTACGGGTATATTAAAAAAAAAAAAAAAATACAAAAAGGAAAACAATTTCAAATAAATAATAAAAACATTTATTTTTTAAGGAATTGGTAGGTAAAATTCTGACATTTATTTTAACTGATTATATCATTTGTTTCTTACGGATGTGTCAGTTATTTAATCAACATTTAAAAATGTATAACAAAAGGCATATAATTTAAATGAAAATTAAGTAGACCGGTTTTTAAATGAAATATCATTTCTTGTATATGACATTTTTTTTTTATTTTAACTTACAAACTTTTTTAAGTGTATAACTAAACATATAAAAACAAAAAAAAATAAAAATTCGAAAGGTTTTCGCTTCATTTCGTAAAATTATTCAATTATTGACTAAACAGAATTTCGTTTATTATACGAAAGCTTCGTAGATTCTACGAAAAAAAAAATAAATACAATTTTTTTTTTTCATAAATGTCGCTTGAATTTTATGAAGTGAATATATTCACAACAGTTAACGTGCATAATCTTACTTGTGACAAGTTGTGACTGTCATAAAAAAATTTTTAAGACCGAAAGTCTTAACTTTCCATACAAAAGAACAATAAAGTTCTTAAAATTCAAATTTTATTTGTCAATATTGTGATGGTGCCCAATATCAGGTCTTAACTTTTTTGTTTTATTAAAATAAAAATTTTAAAAATTTTAATTTATTGTGACAACTATAGTCAAAGGCTTCTTCGTAGGAATATGCAAGTAAACATTTGGCAACCCTGATAGGAAACTTTGTAAAATTAACAATAATAGCAATAATACGACAATAATCCATAGTTTCATACAGTTTTTAAATTATGCTTTTATTTTGTTCCATTTATAATCCATTTTAATAGTTAATTTGTTTTATTTTCGAAGAAAGTTTCCAAATAATCTTAGAGCACAGTTTAGATGAAACCTTTTGACATTAACATACCATAAATTCATTCGAAACTCACTCACACATGTGTTTTTAACATACTTTATGTGTTAAAAACAAATGTGCCTAAAATATTATATATTACCCCATTTTGATAGATAGAGTACCTAGAAATGGCTGAAAATAAATATAATTTACCCAGCGATACTCGTAGCTCATACCATAATAAATTCATATTAATATCAACACATCCGTATTTGTAATGACAGTGTAAAAGAAAAGAAAAAAAAACTTCAGGACTAGAATATGTTAAATACTTTTACAAATTTTATTTGTATGTTGAAAGGCAATAAAAATTATATTAAATTATATTAAATTTTGTTTAATCTTCAAAATTTTCAACATATAAAATTTTCATAAGCAAATTTAATGTAATGCAAAATACTTTTAGCGATACTATGCGGAAATGTAAAAATAAAGCCTTATTTTTAATTTAACTAACATTTTGGTTGGTATCTGACATGTTTTGACTTCGTTTGCATTTAAAAGTTTTTTGATTGGTTAATTTTATTTAGTTAATTAGCTAAAAGTTTTAATAAAGAAATTCTTTCAGTCTTACTTAAATTGAGATTGTCATTAATGCTTTTTAAGATCCAGAGTAAAAAGTGTATATATGTGATTTTATCTAATAATATATTACTACATATACATACATATGTCGTTGTGCATTATCATATATAATTACATGTTAAATTATTTTAATTATGTTACATTGTACCATATATATAAAATTAGATATGCTTTATAGGATAAGATATGGTATGGTATAAAATTATATATAATTATATACCACTTTTACAGAATCATATATGTGACTTGCTCCACGAAAGGGGACCTCTGCGCCGAAAAGAAGTTATTGAGTTGCGCATGGTTATGCAACTCTTCCTTCAACCTGATCATCTGGCGATGTATTTCGACTCTCTGGTAGTTTGTACGATGTTTACTATGCAGTGTTGCCTCTATGAAAAATATTTCTAACAGTTAAAAACCTGTGTTTGCTAATTTTGTTTTCAAAATTACTAGAGCTGTTTTATTCCTTATCAAATTATCAATGTTTTGGATTTAAGCCAATAGAATTGAATCTATTATTTATTATTATTTAATTTATTATTATTTAATTAATTTCAGGTTAAAATAAATCTTAATTAACGTAAGAAAATGTGTCTGGAAGACGAATTTAAGAGTGTTGAAGAACAATACTTCAGCAATTGTTTGGAAGAATGTTTACCTATAGTCAGTGATGAGTCGGATGCATTTTCATCGCCAGAAGTTTCAGAAGCGCTGCAATTATCTCTTCAAGATATTCAGGAAGAGCTAACTTTATCGCAGTTTTTAGAACGTACGAATGGATGCAATACTGTAATTCCGGAAGAACGAATGGTTTTTGCAAGAAATCACTTTTTGGAATTACAGAAAGATGAACAAGATTTAGTTATTCTAAGCCAAATTCAGTCTGGTAAAGGGCATGACGATTTCAATGACGCCTATAAAGATATATTGGCGAAAATCAAGTATGGACGTAAGTCAACTCAAGACAGCTCAAAAGGTCACGTACTTTTTTACTTTCATCAGTTGCCGCAAAATGTTTCTATTTCTACACATTTGTGGACTGAAGAGGTATAAGAGTTTATTCGCACATTTCGATCGCCATGGTGTTGTGATGCGAATTCACGCATCGATGAACAAACTCTGCACTAATCCGGCCGCACTGCACCAGGAAGAAATCACTAAAGTAGTAGATTTTATAAAAAGTACGGCATATCAATTAGCGATTCCATTACCCGGACGTATGCCTCGTTTCAAAGATTATAAAGTAATGAAACTCCCCTCATCTGAAACAAAATCCTCTTTGTATCGAACGTACATATCTTCACTTCAACCAGAAGATAGAAAATTGAGTAGTCATTCAGGAAAATCTGGAACCTTTATGTACCATATATCACCATTATGAAACCGACGTTTGCAGAGGTATTTTTAAAATAATGTATTATTATGAGTAAAAAACAAGTAAGAGCGGCTAAATTCGGCTATGCCGAATCTTATATACCCTTCACCATGGTATTCTGAAGGAGATGAATACATCGTTGGAATCTACTACCTCATAGCTCTCCACAAACAAGCGGTATCCCCATTTATTTTTTCTTAAATGTCCAAAAATTTTAATCCAAAATAATATGTCATGTAAAATCTCAAATTTATATTTTTCCATATGTTTCAGCGCTTTTCTTGTCAAATTTGGCATTTTCTAGGCAAAAAAAAGTTGGCGACACTACTATTTATTTTTTATTTATATCATTCACAATAGTTGTGAAACGTATTTAACCTACGTATTTATCTTCACACTCTTATTAAACAAAGGGATTTTACTGGAAAAATTAGAGGTAGTCCTGGTTTTTTGCTAATATCTCAGCCATTTATTAACCGATCTGTCTGATTTTTAATAGCAAACAGAAATGGATCACATGTAACAGAAATAAAAAAGAATCAAGTCCTCATCATGTCTGGGTTCTTCGGAAAACCCATTTCAACACACAGACGGACAGACGGACAGACGGACAGACGGACATCGTTAAATCAACTTCGCTCTTCATAAGGACCGAGAATATATCATCTTTATAGGGTCTAAGATCAATATTGTAGAAATTACAAACGGAATGACAAACTTATATATACCCTTCCACCTATGGTGAAGGGTATAATGAACAATGTGTAACTAATCATTGCATACGTTGGTGATTTCTCAGCTGAAAAATTGCGGAGATGAAGAAAAAGAAAAACGAATTTCTTCTTTCATGGATCATATCCAAAAAGCAAAGAGTCAACTACAACAAATTTTGCACAGAAACCAATGAAGATGCCGATGTACGGTCTTTTGATTTTGCACAAAACGTCAATTACCCCGTCAGTCCTCAGCAGCCGGGCAGTGCATATTTTAAGGCTGGTAGAAAGTGCTCAGTGTTCGGCATTGCTAATGAATTATTGAAGAAGCAGGTACCTTTTCATTCATTATTGAATTTTTTAATTCCATCACAGAATGTGACCTTTTTGAACATTCTGTGAACATTTTTTTTTTCTTTTCAGTTCTTCTACTTGATTGATGAACAAAACGAAATAGGAAAAGGCCCTAATTGTACCATCAGCTTATTGCATCACCATCTTTCAACCTCATCTGTACCTGGCAAAACCTTGATAATATTTAGTGACAACTGCGTTACGCAAAATAAAAATAATGCGGTTCTTGGATACCTTATTAAACAAACAGATATATTTCAACTTTCTTCTAACGGGGCACACCAAATTTTCGCCAGATAGATACTTTGGAATTTTTAAAGCCAAGTACGCCATCAGTAATATTGATACTTTCGAAGATATCAAAAACTGCGTGACTGCGTCTTCTCCCTCCGGCTGTAATAAACCAGTGACATGGTATGATTGTGTTGAATATTTAAAGAAGTTTTTCAAGCCATTAGTTGTAATTACGACCTTTCACCACTTCACCATTAGTAAGGATGGCGTGGAAGCGAAATTTTTCGCAGATATCCAGGATACAATTAAATTTGAGCTACGTATCTGCACCAATGATTTATCCTATCCTAACGTTATTACTCCGGATGGATTAAACTTAGAAATACAATGGTATATTTACAAAAATATAAGAGAGCTTGTTTTCGATAAGAAAAAGTGCGATGATGTGACTCCGAAGCCACAAAAACCGATGAAGAAGAAGGCAGCGAAATCCGAAGAATTTACATCAACCGAAAACAAGGCAGCCACCAAAAAAAAAGAACAAAAAAAAACTGAGACTCCTAAATAATCGGTAGCAAAAGTGGAAAAACTTCCTAAGAAAACAGCTGCAGTTGAAAAAGCTCAAGCTGATGTGAAAACCAGAAACAAAGACGGAGATAAACAATCTATAAAGAAACGCGCTACAATGGTGAATAAATCGGAGATGAAAATAACAAAAAAAAACAGGAAGAACTTCCTAAAAAAAATCAGACAAAGGTGAAAAGCAGCAAAATACAGAAGAACCACCAAAAAAGCGTGTTAGGAGTAAAAAGAGTAAAATTTTGATATTTATGTAATTTTGTACCTTTGTATTGAACTTTTTTTAAATTTTAAATTTCAAATATTATATATATTATCTTTTTATATCACATTTTTCAATTTTTTCATTAATTATGTTCATCTTTACAGGTGATTTGTAAAAAATCTAAAAGACATAGAAACTTGCGGTTTGCGGCATTTGAAAGAGCGTTTTTTCCTATAAGAATCACTCAAAAAGTAAAAAAAAATTTTTCGGCGCAGAGGTCCCTTTTCGTGGAGCAGGTCACATACACTTATATATGGCTTATACAAAACATATGTTTGTATTTATATATGCTACCACATATTTCAGATATAATAATATATCGTCTCAAATCAAAAAATATCTTTTAATTTGGTATGATATATAATTATATATGGCACAATATTTCCAAACAAATTTCATATATTGTTATATAGGGTTCCATATCTACACCTTTTCCAATTATATTTCAGAGTCTTGGAGTTGTTATATTTAGTTTCGTTATTGTCTTGTATTTTAATAATTTTTGTATTTTCAAATGCTTTGTGTTTTAACAAAAATCATAGGTTTATATAATTATTATTATTTTTTAAAATTAAAAATATTTATTTTAGGGAAGCCAAATGAAACATTACAATATCCCATAATATTAAAATATCACTCCCAACTGGAACTTCTAATACGTTTTATAGAGTGGATCAAAACTCAAATATTTGATATTTGAGAAATGAAACAAATGTGTAATATAACATAATATATATTCTTACAATGTAAGGTGTAGTATTTTTGATATGATATAAGATATAATTATATGTGGTTCCATTTCAAAGGTTTCGAATCGCAGTTAGGGAGATCAAAAAAATATTTTGTTTGTGTTCTTACATTTATTTTTATTTTCTTATTGACATTTTTTAAATAAATTTTAAAATTTTAATCAATTTCGGGACAAAAATACCTAAAAAAAATTCTATATGACTAAACATGTATGTATCAGAATATAATGCAGTTTATTGTTTGTAGTTTAATATAAATAGTTTTCAGTTCATTTAAAAATTTTTCAAGAAATATTTATTTTAGTTTTTTTTATACATTTGTTCATAATTATTTTCTGGCATTTACTGACTTTTTTCAGTTTCATTAATTTTTTTGAAATTTAATAAAAAATCAAAAATTTGTGGTTTACTTGTTTCCATTACAGTTATAACAAATATACATTTATTTTGCTCTATGTTTTAGAAAAATATTCAAAAAATTCCAATTTTGTTTTTTATTTAAATTATTTGTTTAAATAAAAAATTATTTTAATTCAAATTCACAGATACATATAGTCATTCACACAAAATATATCAATAGACTGTGTGAGTATATATTTTGTAGATTAAAAAACAAACAAAAATACAAAAATTGTAAACAATTTCAAATAAGTGAATAATCAGTTATATTTTACGGAATTGGTAGGTAAAATTTTTAATATTTATTTTGAACTGATTCATTTGTGTTTTTTTTACTGATATATCAGTTTTTTAAACAATTAAAAAAAAATAATAAAAACCATTTGATTTAAATGAAAAGTAAGTACACCGGTTTTTAAATGACATATCATTTCTTTTAAATGGTATTGCATATTATTTTAACTTGCAACCTATTTCAACTGTACCTACATATTTTGTTCTTATATATAATTGTACATAGTTAAGGTACAGGTACAGGGTGGCGCAAAAATAACCTTCTGATGTTTTTTGGCTGTAATTTAAAAAAAAAAATGAAAAACTTTGATTCTTCTTGTGGATTATTTTTATTTGGTCTTTTAATTTTTTTTACATCAAGTCGAGAATATGATGTCATGTAAATGGCCGCCGCCACAGTTGATTGTCATTTGAGCCCTTTTTATGGCATTTTCCATCACTTTGGCCAAAACTTCCGGCGATAGGTCCTCACATTCTTGACGGATATTGTCTTTAAGAGCTGCAAGAGTCTGAGGCTTGTTGACATAAACCCGCGACTTCCAAAAACCCCACAAAAAGAAGTCTGGAGCGGTCAAATCAGGCGATCTTGCTGGCCAGTGCCAATCGCCAAAACGGGAGATTAGGCGCCCGGGAAATGCATCCTTCAGCATATCGGTTGTGGCACGTGCAGTGTGTGGCGTTGCACCGTCCTGTTGGAACCACGTGTTTTGCAATCCCAATTCATCAAGTTGCGGCAAAAAGAACTCGTTGATCATTGCTTTGTAGCGCTCACCATTCACAGTAACCGTTTGGCCCGCGACGTCTTCGAAGAAAAAAGGTCCGATGACTCCTCCAGCGAAAACAGCATACCTTACAGTGACTTTGAGCGGGTGTAATGGCTCTTCGTTGATTACACGCGGATTTTCAGTGCCCCAGAAGCGTAAATTTTGCTTATTTACGTACCCGCTAAGATGGAAATGGGCCTCATCACTCATGATTATTTTTGATGAAAAATCATCTTCATTATTGCTCAAATAAATAGTCACCAATATTCCGCGTTCTGGAGCAGTGTAGCGTAACATTGTTTATTAACGTGTATTTCGCATGTGTTTACTACACAAATGTCAAAACAGAACTGACATTAGGGGCCAATCGCAAAATTTATAGCATTTTCTGATAGTAGGATTACTTTTGCGCCACCTTGTACAGTTTATTCTCATCAATTTAGGCATTATATGTAGCATTTTTAAAAATGACCCAAAATATAATTATACATAATTATATATAACTCAAGTATGCGAACAATGTAGTTTAACGAAGTCAGCCATTATGAATAGCAGTGAGTTAAGCGGTCGACTACAACTCTTACAGATTGAGTTCAAATCCTGTCGAAGGCTTTGTTTTTTAATTTTTAGAATTTTAATTTAAATTTAACGTTTTTCTTTACTTTTTTACACGTTTGTAAATAAACTAGATTCCCTAACATATAAGTTAATATATTTTTGGATATAATCTGCATATAATTTGCATTTTTCCTAATCTTCAAATATATTGCTGGATCTGGATATGACATTTTTCTGATCAATTAATATCAGCTAGATATTACATTGGATATTAAATAATATCAAATTGGATATGATTTAATATTGCACGAGATCAAATTTGTACTAGGATTTTTATATTAACCCAAAATTTTCAATTTAAATGTATATACGTATGAGGAACATTTAATTTATAAAAAACACTCATACGCAACCATGTACTTAAAATTGTTTATATCAGAGGTGCCCAAACGTTCCTTATGGAAGAGCAAACACCAAGGCATTTAAAGAATAACTAATTTTGATTCAATATTTTTTATTGTAAAAACTAATACATACTAAGAAAAAAGAAAAAAAAAATTTCATATCATACGTTAAACAAAATCTACATTGATGATAGCTGTCGTCAATATTTACCAGCAAAGCATACAAAAGTGTTGTTGCTTTGCACTTGCGAGTATACAATGAAGAACGACAAAAAAACGTATAAGGCAAAGTTGTTTGTATGTTTCGTATTGCTATTGTTGAGTGCTTTGTGTGTATTAAAACACACAGCCTATAGCTAAGCGATTTTACAAAAACAAATGAGCATTAAGCACATAGGGCTTGGACACCCTTGGTTTATATGATAACTGTTGACACAAGGTGGTGTTTCGAGATCACGTTTTTCTTAAAACGAACGAAAATACAGTAATCAATTACATGCAGTTACTTATTCGCGGAGAACGTCTTGTGGAAGCCGCATATAAGTGTAGAATAATTTTGGAAATCGATAAATAAGTAGATTTTTTTATTTTATTTGTTTAAAAGAAAATGTATAAAAACTTAAGAAAAAACTTCTTCTTAGATCTCAGGATTAAATGTGAGATTTTCCAAGAAAAAACCTACCAACCGCCTCATAAATTTTTCACAAAATATATTTTCTTTTACTTTCAAACCATTTACAACTTTAACATATTATAAAATTTCAATTTGTATAAACACTTGTTAAATAAAAACTTAATTGCAATTAGTGTATTCCTTTACAATTCAACGCCCTCAGATAATATTAATATTTAATGATTAAGCATACATAGCAACAGAATTTATAAAAGAAAATAAATGCAAAATGAAATATGTAAATATCATACAAAACATGTTATGTAAATGCACTCAGAAAAATGTTTATCAAATATTAAAAAAATCAATCAAATTTAAGGAAAGTAACTAAATAAACAGAAATACTTTTTATTCCCCATGTCTGGTATTAAAATTTTTTTTTAATTTTCCAAGGAAAGGCTTAATCCCACAAGTGAAAAATAGCAAGATGTTATTGAGATCCCATTTTTATAAATTTAAGGATAACACTCATAGATTTTATTTAACCCTAGTCGAACGGAAGAATTTTACAACGTTAAAAGACGATAAAGGTACAATTGTACCTACACATTCCTATCATTATAAATTATACTTTTCGTGGTTAGTGATTTAAATTGTTGTTCCCAAAAATTCTGAAATAACAGATAATTAGTTAAAATGAAGTCATTAATTAGTTTAAATAATCACAAGTTTTTAATCTTACATTTTACCAGTACCTGTAAGTTTAAATTTAGTAACGTATCTGCTGCTTAAAACATAAGTCGGGGAATCCCTTTAATAATTTCATGACACACAGAAATTATATTTGTTTCTACAACTCACTTTCTAAAAAGGGGAATGCACAAAAATTCCTCAGTCGTTGTCAAAAAAAAATCGAACGCACAAAGCTTATGTATGTATGTGAAGTTGTGGTGCATTTTCTTATTTTGCGTGCGCTAAAACAATAGTATTTGCGAAAGAAATAATTTATAAAAATATATAATATTGTGATTAATTTACTAAGCCATTATAAAGTGTGACTGATTCAATAAGTCGTTATGAGTGGTATCGAAAGTGGAGCTAGTACAAGTCGTCATCGTGTTTGTCGGTAAGTATAATTTCGTTAAAAATATGACTTTGGAAGTTACGTAAGGTAAATAATTTTGTATCTAGATTTACATCCGATGAAATAAGGCAAATGGTTGAATGTTCCGAAGATGAAGAAGAACCCTTTGTTGCTTCTGATGAAGATTCCTTTTTGCCACAGATTGCTGATGCATCTAATGAAGATTGAGATATTGAAAATAAAATTGTCATAGAGAGTGATGAAGAATACGACTCAGATGAAAGTGCTGAAGATGACCCTGCGATTCAAAGTGTCGACAGAATTTTGACCAGTAAAGATGGAACACAATGGTATAGTGCACCAATGCCAAATTCACAAACCAAATCACGTAACGTTTTACGCCAAAGAGGTGGTCCGTCAGCAAAAAGTATTTCATTAACAGAAAAAGAACTTTTCAAATCAATTATAACTCCAGAAATATGTGCATTATATTGAGGCAAACAAATCGAAAAGCTAAAAGAGTTTGTGAAGATTTTAACAATAAGTAAGCACAAACGTTTCCAAATTCTTCTGAAAGAGTATCCAAAAAATCGTTTTAGCCATTTACTGCAACTGAATTTTGTGCATTTTTGGGTATTCTTATTGCATCCGGTGTACATAGAGACAATAGAACTAATCTGGCTGATATGTGGAATGCTGATTCACTGCCTCTTGTACGTGCAGCAATGTCACGGGACCGCTTCAAGATGATGCTGAGATTCATCCGATTTGACAATAAAGCTGCACCAATTCGGGACATATGGACCATGATGAATAAAAATTTAGAGAAATCATACAAGCCACATGAATGCATAACTGTTGACGAGCAACTGTTTCCATTCATAAAAATTTTCTGGGCTTGTGATGCATTAAATTCTTACCCGTTAAAAGGTCACATTTATAAGAAAGAACTGTACTTGACCTAGTTGAATTGTATAAAGGTTCTGGAAGAAACGTTGTGACAGATAATTTTTTTACGTCCTTAGAATTATCCAAGAAATTAAATTCATCTAATATGACATTAGTTGGTACGGTAAGAAAAAACAAAAAGTTCCTTCCAAGTAATATGCAGCCTACAAATGACCGGCCTATTTATTCGATCAACTTTGTCTATAACAGTGACGCTACAATCTGTGCATATGTTCAAAAAAAAGAACAAAGCAGTCGTACTACTCTCAACTATGCATACGACAGTAGAAGTTGAAAAACACAATTAGCAAAGCCAGAAATAATTAAATACTATCACAAAACTAAAGGTGGAGTTGATGTAATGGACAAAATGTTGAGTGAGTATACTGTGAAGCGACGAAGATTGCGCTGGCCCCTTGCAATGTTCTATAATATGATAGACGTCGCTGCTTTAGCATCTTACGTAATATATAGAGAACATCATCCAAGGTGCAAAACAAAGGATCAGCGAAGAAAGTTTTTGAAAGATCTTTCCAAACAGCTATGCATGCCAGCAGTCGAAGAACGTAGTAGCAACAAATTAACTATAAGTAAATATTTTATACGAAGTGCTATAGACATGGTACTTGGACGACAGATTTTGCCAACGCCAAATCTTGAAGCTGGTTCCAAAGTACCTCATGGCAGACGTGGAGCCTCTCCTGTCGTCGGAAGCTGTTATGTTTGCCAACGTGAAAAACGAAAACAACGTAAGACCAGAAAGTCATGTATAGTCTGCGTGAAACCTATTTGTGATGAACAATCAATACAAAGAACAACATGCATTTCATGCAACTAAATTCAAAATAATTTTTAATGTATCATGTAAATTCATATTTATGTATGTATGTTGAAGCGTTCTTATAAATAAATATAATAAAATTGATTTTATTTTGTTTCTATTTCATACAAAATATATGAAGGTACAATTGTACCTTTTCAGCCTTTTAAGGGTGTCTAAACAATTAGGTCTTATTAAACAGGTAAGAAATGGACATATTTTTCTGAAATTTCAAAAATTTAATCGTAATTAAAAGTTTGGAGATGTCACAGAATTTCAGATATTTATTACTTATGGAAAAAAAAAGTTATAGCAATTTAAAAACGCAAAAGGTACAATTGTACCTGTTCCGTTCGACTAGGGTTAAGTAAGGTTTTAACTCAATTTTATTTTACACATTTTTCTCAGTGTATATTTTACAACGATTAGACTTAGTAACATACTACACACAAATGGTAATGCTAAATTAATGTTGATGTATTAAAAAAGCATAAAAACCTATTTTAAACATATTAAAGAGATTTCCGGTGTTCATTTTATACTTATGTCGACTAAAAATACAAATCTATTCTAATCTATTCGGGTTAACTTATACACGTAATTATTAAACAATAATATGCAAGAGAATTATGGTCATGGCAAGGGGAAAGAGGTGAATTCGTCAAAAATACAATAAAAATAAAATGAATCATAACACGTACAAGTATCCTGCGCTTATCACGGATTTATAGTGTAATAAAAAAAATAAAATTGAGCAGTAAAAAAACATGGTTGGGGCAATCATATTTGAAGAGCATCATATATTTTTGGAATATATGAATTATTGTGCCAACCATAGTCGTACTATAATTTAGTTTTCATATTATGATAATAAAATAACCATAATTTTACCATAATATTGTCCCTACAATTATATTATGATTCGAAACTATGTAAAAGTTCTTTAAATTTATAAACATTTCTTTAAGAAATGTTTTTCCTAAAGAAAAAATTTGATATTAATTACTTTTTCAAGAAAACTTTTTTGATTCTATGGAAAGAAAATGAACACTACTTCAAAAAAACAACTTAAATTCTTAGAATTTTTTAAATAAAAAAAATTATATTCAATGGACTTTTCTTATAGAAAAATTCTTAGATTCTAAGGAAATCTTAAAAATTTTTTAGATAGTCTTTAGAGTCACAGAATTTTTCTTTTGAAAAAAAGTTCTTAGAATCTAAGAATATTTCTATTAGAAAAAGTCCTTAGGATCTAAGTATTTTTCATGATGAAAAGTCATCAGACTCTAAGAATTTTTTATTTAAAGAAAGGCCTTAGAATCGAAGTTTTCTAAGATTTTTAAGAAACATTTTAAGGTAAAATCCATACAAATGTTTCTATTAGAAAAATCTAGTAATTTGTTTAAGAAACCTTTTCGTTCTGACTTTTTCTTATGAACAATTATTTTATTAATATTTTAACAATAATAAAGTCATTATTATTCAATAAATAAATTAATAAACATATTTTTTAAACAAAAATTACACTTAATATAGTTTGTAAATTAAAATAACAGAAAATGCCAATTACAAGAAATGATATTTCATTTAAAATCCGGTCTACTTACATAAAAATCAAATGGTTTTTGTTATTTATTTTTAAATGTTATTTAAACAACTGACACATCCGTAAGAAATAAATGATTAATCAATAAAAATAAATATAAAAATTTTACCTACCAATTACTTAAAAAATAAATGATTTTACAATTTATTTCAAATTGTTTCTGTTGTTGTATTTTTTGTTTGTTTTTTATGCTATATGTATGTATATCTATAGACACTTTTTGTGTAAATGTGTTTGTGTAAGTATGAGTGTTTATGAAGTTCTTGTAATTTGAATTGAAATAATTTTTTATATAAACAAACAATTTAAATAAAAAAACAAATTGGAATTTTTTGAATATTTTTTTTTTTTTTTTGAAACAAACAGCAAACAAAGTTTAAATTTGTAATAACTGTTACGGACACAAAAAACACAAATTTCCGTTTTGTGGGTAAATTTTAATTAAATTTTAAACAAATGAAAAAAATAAATAAAACTAAACAAAAGTCCGTAAATGACAGTAAATCATTTTTAACAAACGTATAAAAAAGTTAAAATAAATGCATTTTACTTTATTTTTAAATGGAAGGGAAAACTTTTGTATTAAACTATATAATAGTCTGAGTGTATTGTTGTTTTTTTTTTTTGAATCCTTTTAAATCTTTATATAGAATCTTTTTCACAAGGATTTTGTTTCGACAATGAATTGAGAAGTGTAAATTATAATCTTATATGTATGACATTTTCGAGAAAAAACAACCAGGTGACTGAGCTGATACAATTTTTGTTATGAAAACAAGACTGTATTATGACTGTAAATGTCAAAGTCATATGTTATTTTATTTATTATTCTTCATTGATTGTTGACAGCATTTTATAGTTCCATAATTATCATATATTTTTCATAGTCAGAATTTGTGTTACCACAGTATGGTTACAGCCAATCATGTTATAAAATAGAAAGTATCAATCATAAAATAATAAAATATTTACTATAATAATGATGCAAGCGATCATATTGATGGTTAGAACCTATTTATAAACCAATAACTTGATTGTGACAACCATACCCGAATGCCGGAAGTATAATATAGTGGCAGTGATCATGTTCCGAACATGTTTTTTCTCTGCGTGAAAATATGTAAATTATGTGAAAAATGTAATGTAGAGAATCTTATCAAAGTAAGCAATGAAAGGTATGTAATGTAAATAATGTAAACAATGTAAAGTATGTAATGTACATAATGTAACAATTGTAAAGTATGTAATGTTAATAATGTAAACATGTAATATAAATAATGCAAATATTATAAATAATGTTAATTATGTATGAAATACAATTTTTGTTTTCACTTGAAGACTTTCTCGTTCTACTTGTGTGAACCGCAGCACCCGACCCTGACTTGGAAATATTTGTGCTGTGTTTGACAGGTTCTAGGACTCGTCTTATATACATTTCTTGGTCATAGTTTCAGATATCGACGATTCTTACACAGTAAAATATATGGTGAAATTCATAAAGGACTTGGCGATGAGTGGGTACAGTAAATTTTATAACTTGAAATAATTTTTTTTTTTGGACAAAACTGTATGGACTTTTACTTAAAAACCTGTGTAAAAGTGTGTCTGAGCAAAATTCATTCTCGAAATTATTTCGTAATAACTAAAACCATTTGATTAAAATGAAAAGCAAATATACGGTTTTTTTAATAAAATATCATTTCTCTAAAATTGTTTTTTTATTATTTTAACTTACAATCTATTTTAAGTGTATTTTTCCAAATTTAGACCTTAAACCGGACGATTTTTTTGTAATAAAATTTATAATATATGCATAACAATTTTTTTTTTGCGGTTTTTGCAATTTTCAAAAAGCACAATTCAGTGAAAACGAAACTAAAAATATGAACGCTATTATCTCTGAAAACAACATCATATTCCTGCAAAATTATGATATAATTTTCGATACGGTTGAAACGAATAAAATTACTGAAAATTCGTTTAGTTTTCTTCGATCTTCTTGATTTGTGTATTATTTTAAATCGAGCTTAAGATCTTTTTATTTATAAAAATTAATAAATTATTCAGTTCAATTTCTTCGACCTTTTTAATATAAATTCCAGGTAATAAGTATTCAAGCTTAAGGTCTTTTTTTACAAAATTATTTATTTTTTATCCAATATTTCGCTATCTCAATGGATAGCTTCTTCAGGGATATTTTGTTTTTTAATTTTAAACAAATTTTTTAACAAATCAAAATTAATGAAACAACAAAATTGTCAATTTTAAAAAAAATTTAATTTTAAATATTTTTTATTTAAAATTTAATTCTAAATATTTTTTAAAATTGACAATTTTGTTGTTTCGTTAATTTTGATTTGTTAAAAAATTTGTTTAAAATTAAAAAAACAAAATATCCCTGAAGAAGCTATCCATTGAGATAGCGAAATATTGGATAAAAAATAAATAATTTTGTAAAAAAAGACCTTAAGCTTGAATACTTATTACCTGGAATTTATAAAAATTAATTATAAATATTTATTTATCCTAATATTTCGTCACCGCATTGGATGACTTCTTCAGGGGAAATTGTTTTTTTTTTTATTTTTTTAATTAATAATAATTAATTATATATTATATTTTATAAAATTATATTAAAAAAAATAAAAAAAACAATATCCCCTAAAGAAGTCACCCAATGTGGTGACGAAATATTGGAATAAATAAATATTTATAATCAATTTTTATAAATAAAAAGACATTAAGCTCGATTTAAAATAATACACGAATAAAATAACTTAAAAAGGCCCAAAATCAATTAATAAAATTAAGACAAAAAGTAAGGAGTTTATGAATAGAGTGGTAAGAATACTAATATGATTTGTAAAATTACTTCTGTTAGTCAAAAAGGTTAAAAATCTTTGTATAATTTGTTGTTTGCTAATAGACAAATTGTAAAATTAACATTAATATAAATTAGGGAAGTGGGGATTTTTCATTTAACAACCCTAGGAATTTCAACTATGGTGTTTACAGGTTATTTCACAGCATGTTAAAAAGTTCATACAACTTTTACTTAATTTCATTTTATTATTCATTCAAGTTCTCTAGACAGACAGATGTATTAAAAATAACTCCATAATTTTCAAATTAAGGAGAAAGTCGAATTTGCATTAAACAAAAAAAAAAAAAAGTTATCAACAATCTGCACAATTTGTAGGTGTTAAAAACCATAAGTTTAAAGTTACCAGCATATATTCATATTTCTATCAGGGATGGGAAATTAATTTTTCAATTCAGCATTAAAATTTTAATTTTACAGTACACTCACAATATATTTTCCGTTGCCGACTGTAGTTTATTAAAAAACTAATACGTAAAGTTTGTTTTTAAAAGAAGAATCAATTGAAATTCATAGAAATATATTTTTTAACTATTTGAATCAATCATTAAAAAAACATACTATAAAAATTTACAGACATTCGGTAGGAGTTGATATTTTCTGTTAAATGTAAAATTTTATGTTTTATGTTTTTAAAAATAGAAATTCATATAATTCCTTTTTGCTTTTTACCAAAATAGTTTGTTTATATACAAAATTATTTCAATAAAAATTACATGAAATTATTCAAATATAGATAAACACATAGAAAATAAAAATATATACATCAGTGTGTGTTGTGTTTTGTAAAATTTCATATAAATAAAAAAAATTCAATTTGAAAAACAATTTGATTAATTAAATATGTATTTGAGACTATGTTCAACGAATTAATATTGTGAGCGTACTTTTGTGACCAGAAAATTTTTGAACAAATTTCCTATGAAAAAGAGTATCATATATGACGCAAACGTACTTCAGCACTTGTTTTAATCAAATAGTATTAAAAAAACAGGACGATAGCATCAACTTTTCCATCCCTGATGTGTACTTCTAATACTAAATTAAACCAGCAGTTGAATCACCATGTGTAAAATATACCAAATATTTTTTTTTATAAACCATAAACAAGTCAGTAATAACTTTTTCTCATGACAAACATGAAAAAATATCATTGATTTTTTTTTTCTTTTTTTTTATTTTTAGAATAAGAAAGTTCAGTTTGTTAAATGGCAATAAATAGAAAAACATATTAAACTTAAATTGGGACAGTGCCACTCTAGGGTGCTTCAAAAAAAATATGAGTTGTTAGAAGACTGCGTCTCCCAAAAAAAAAAAAAAAAACAATCGTCCCGGAAGTTTAAAAAACGGATTATATATGATAAATATAAGTTTTAGTTAATTTTCTCTAAAATTATAATATTTTAAATTAAATTTTTATAAAAAGTTTAAAAAAACGTGATTTTCAGAACTTAAATCGGTTGAAAGACGGCCAAGTAATTACCATTCCCCCCGGCAGCTGCGTAGTCAGAGACCATTTAATTAAAAAATTCGAAATCGAATTTTTCAGTTTATTGAAATAATCTATTGAAAAACTATTTTTGTACTCTATTAGTTCCGAAATACTCAGGATAGAAATTTAAAAAAAATCAACGATTGGACTTTAGAGTTTTATTAAGCTTATACATATTAGGTTCCAAAAAAAAAATTTTTTTTTGCAGCAAATTTCCAGCCTCGGCTGGCCATGCAGTAGCCTACACGATCGGTCCAATTTTTAAGCACATTATCGATTGTGTGCAGCAGTATTTCACCAATGGCTTCGCGAATATTGTCCTTTAAAGCGTCAATAGTCTCTGGCTTGTCGGCGTAACACTTATCTTTGACGGCACCCCACAAATAACTTATCAGTTCTGCGGCTGATAATGCGATCTTCAAAAACAGGGCGCAAAACATCGAGTGTAGCTTCGGCTGTGTGGCACGTAGCGCCGTCCTGTTTAAACCAAATATTGCCAATATCCTCCTCTTCAATTTTTGTGAACAAAAATTCGTTCAACATGGCCCGATAATTATCGCCATTGACTGTAAGTGGCCGTTTGCGAAGAAAAATGGCCCAATTATGCCTCTGGACCAAAATCCGCACCAAACAGTGACTCGTTTTGGGTGCATCGGCTTTTTTTTTGTGCCCCAAATGAGACAATTTTGCTTGTTTACATACCCGCCAAGATCAAAATGAGCTTCATCTGAAAAGATGATTTTTTTTGGTAAAATCGGCATCTTCTGTAAGTCGATCGCAGGCCCACTTAGCGAAGCGAAAACACATTGGATGGTCAGTTGGCTTCAACTCCTGAACCATTTGGACTTTTTATGGCGTCATACCAAGGTCTTTATGCAAAATTCGTCTCAATGATGTCTCCGAAATGTTTAATTGTTGAGAACGACGGTGAATTGATGTTGATGGCGCTTCACGCACACTTTCTGCCACAGCAGCAATATTCTCGGGTGTACGCACTGTTTTTGGTTTTTTACGCTTTGGTTTATCGATGAGGATGCCAGTTTCTTTCACTTTTTTCACAAGATAACGAACATACGGAGCTGACGGTGCTTCTCTTCTTCCAAAATCCGTACGGAATTTTCGCACACATTCTGCAACATTACCATGATTTTTAAAGTAATGTCGCAATTTTCCCAGCGTTGTTCAAGCGTATACACAACCATATTCGTTCAGCGGAAGGATAAAACTAATTATCTGTCAAATCAGACATGAGATAAGTGTTACCATTCACGAAATAAGCACTAGTTCAAAAAAAAAACGGTAGATGGCGGACCCTATATATGGTGCTGCACACCGACAAATTTATTTATTTATGTATTTTTACGGACTCTCCGATACGTACGGATTCATGAATCCTGCTTCTACTGTACGTTTACGATCCGAAAATACGTATCCTTAAAAGCTTGTAGGTAAACGAAACATTAACGGACCGTATAATTAAATTGTCGAAAACAATACGTTTTGACTCCGTTTTGGTGTATTCTTTTCTGTACCATCAAATACGGACCACTGTTTTCATCAGCTTTTCTTCTGTTGCTTTTGGATTTGTTTAGTTATCAAAAAGGAATACTGAAATATTCATGAGGTAAATATTTATGAAATTTAAAACAAGTTTTACGAAAATGTGTGCAAATTTATGTAGATTTGCAAATAAAAATATTGCTTGACAGTACTTGTGAAAAAAATTTGCAAATTTGTGAAAAAAATTGCAAATTTGCATTGTGTGCTACATCATAAAGTAAGTACCACCATTTAAACCAAAATTAAATTTTTGTTTTATTTTTTTCATGATTTTTAATGTGCCACAATCGCAGTGATTGATGGATGCTAATTGTGCTAGAGATACAATATAGAATTTGTTTGTAATTTTATTTGGTATTTGTTGTATTTAGTTTGTAAAAATTTTATTTTAAATATCTTTGTAAATAAATTTATCACAAAAAAATAATTAAATTTGCTATTTAAAATCAAAATAATAGATATTTATACAACTCGGTTTTTTGTTGAAAAAACGGTACCAATACGCACCGAATACGAATCCGTAAACGATCCGTTTTTGACGGATTTTCAACAGACAACTCCGTTTTTCGTCAGATATATTAGTCTATAAACGGTCCATCATTGACGGACTTTTAACGGACAACTCCGGTTTTCATCCGGTATATCGGTCCGTTAACGGTCCGTCATTGACGGTATTTCAACGGATTCGAATCAGTTTCGATGTTCTTTAAAATCCGTTTCTGGTCCGTTTACGGATCCAGTACGGTATGTAAACGGAGTTGGATTCCGTTTATGACGCCCCGAAAACGGTACGTAAACGGAACGTATTGTTTGTTGGCTATTATTAGGTAAGGCCACATATGATCACATATAAACTTTTTTAGGAGGATGAGTTCGGCCCGGTCAAGAACTTACAATTTTTTTTTCTTATAAGAGTGCGTGGGGCACCAACGTATTTATATTTATTTAAATATAATGTTTAATCGATATTTTTAGTTAAGTTACTACACATTTTAATATTGTATTAAATACCTTAACAACACCACATAAATAAATATATTAACGATTATGTCATAAAATGTAATACCAACGACATTCTTGTCAATGTACAAGAATCTATAACAACTTCTATAATACACTATTTACAGGTTTATTTTAGTGATTTGTAGTTTTATTAAAAATATTTATAATCAATTCTAAATTCGTATTAGGTTCAAGCTGATAAAACAACCTATATTTGACATATTTCTAACACAATATATTTGCCTGCAAATATAACATGTTCGCAAACATATATATATCCCACAACAACCAGCTATCGTATATATATGTTTATCATTATTATAAACATAAATTAAAATGGCAAATATATATTAATTTAGGAGGAAAAATTCAAGCATTGCAATAATTGGTTGAAATAATGGTAAAAATAAAATATTTAGAAGCCTGTAAAAATATTCAACTATGTTTTTCTTCTACACTTAAAATAGTTTATAAAATAGTTTAAAAGAAATGATATTTCACTTAACTTAC
Organism: Eustalomyia histrio; assembly: GCA_949748255.1. Classification (NCBI taxonomy): domain Eukaryota; kingdom Metazoa; phylum Arthropoda; class Insecta; order Diptera; family Anthomyiidae; genus Eustalomyia; species Eustalomyia histrio. The sequence goes on from OX456523.1 coordinate 17,889,271, forward strand.
TTTTTATTAAAATCAAATGGTTTTTGTTATTTATTTTTAAATGTTGTTTAAACAACTGGTACATCAGTAAAAACAAATGATTAATTAAGTTTAAAATAAATGGTAAAATTTGACCTACCAATTCCGAAAAAAATAACTGATTATTCATTTGTTTGCAATTGTTTCAGTTTTTTATATTTTTGTTTAATTTTTAATCTACAAAATGTATACTTACACAGTCTATAGACACATTTTGTGTGAATGTCATTATGTGTGTATGTATTTCATGAAGTTCTTGTAATTTCAATTGCAATAATTTTGCAAACAATTTAAATAAAAAAATGGAATTTTTTGAATTTTTTATTTGTTTTTTTTTTCTAACAAACAGCAAACAAAATTTAAATTGGCAACATCAGTAACGAAAACAAATAAACCGCAAATTTGCGTTTTGTTGGTAAATTTTTAATAAATTTCAAACAAATGAAAAAAATAAATGAAACTGAAAAAAATCCGTAAATGGCAGTAAATCATTTTGAACAAATGTATAAAAAAAAATTAAAATAAATATTTCTTTGAAAAATAAATGTATGTTCCTTTATTTTTAAATGGAATGGAAAACTTTTGTAGTTTAACTACAAACATAATATTCTAAATGTACGTGATCATATTTTGTTTAGATTTAAAATTTTTTTTTAATATAGAAACTTTCAATTCTGGAAACTTTTTTCCATAACAAATATTACATAAGATTTTGTAATATTTGTGTCAATTAAAATGAAATTTCATAAAAAAATAATTTTTGAAAAAAAGTATTGCTAAACACAAAAACTTTAGGATATAAAATGTCAATAGAATTAAAATTTTTCAATAAAATTTGGAAATGATGTAACAATGGGTTGTGTAAATTACTTACAATGAAGGTCTCCTGGTGCGGACTCTTAGATCTTAATAAAACTTGAATATATGATAGGAAGGGCAAAAGTAACAAGATTTTTAATATAAAACATATTTACGCAATCTCAACAGGAGGGAAAAATTACCTCCAAACTGTTTGAAACTATTTTGATTGAGAACTTTGTCCCTTTAAAAAGATTTTAAAATCACCTTTCGTTTGATACAATATAAAATAAATTTTATTATATTTTTAGGTTAATTGTTTTATCTCATAAACTACCAATTCAGAACTAGTCCCAAATGCTTCAAAAAGATTTTTTATTGTTTTTCAATTACCCATAAAACACTATATTTATAATGAAATTTTCTGTATTTCCCAAATTCTATTAAACTATAATAAAATGTAAATATAATTAAAATTTAGCCACTCCCAGGTGTGGAAAAATTAAAAAAGTTATTCCATATATTTTTTCCTGTAGAAAAGCAGTGGTACTTTTTTTATATTTAAATCCAATTCCCCTAACAAAGAGACCCTTCCTTGTTAGACAATGACTGACAACAATCATAAAACAACTAAAATTAATGACAAAATACCATTGTTGTTCGTAATTGACATGAATACAATTTTGCATGTCAGTCAGGGATTACAAATGCAAATAAAAACATAAATAAATACATAACTAATAATAAAATACTGAAAACAATTTGAGTTTTAATATATACAAACCTTATATATGTATATATAATACATATGACTGCTTTTTTTTCAGAGACTTTTATGGATCGTATAATTTCTTCCAAAAAGTAGAACATCGATTTGAACTGAGTCGCATTATTATTTGTATAATCAAGGACTATGTAACAAGAACAGAGTTCAAATCATCGAGCTAATAACCCGCCAGCAAGCCAACCAGCTACCAAGCCACCGAGCCAAATTCAGACGTTCGATTTGAGAAACTTTTAATACAGTGATTTTATTGACATTTCATTTTAAAGTATTTTTTCGATTTAAAAAAAAATATGTATAATTAAAAAAATAAATTCTTAATGAACTTTGAACCCACTAGATGCACAAGCGACTGAAAGTTTTTAAACATTGATTTTTTATTTTTATAAATTTATTTAAATTTTTTAATATTTTTAATTTCAATTTAAGAAAAAAATTAAAAATTACATAAATTTTGTGGTTAGTGTGGTCTCTGGAGCATGTAGTGGATCCAAAATGCATTTAGAATTAATTTTTCTATTAAATGATATATATATATATTTTTTTTATTACAAAAAACCTTTGACAAATAAAATCACTGTATTAGAAGTTTTTCAACTAGACCATTTCAGCTTGGCTTGGTCACTGGTTGGCTTGGTGGCTGGATGAACGGCTTGATGATTTTAGCTTTGTACATTCTACACCCAAAAAAAATTAACTGAATAGGATTTCAAAAAATCAACTTATTTGAAGGAAAAATTTTATTGAAAACGGCGCCAAACACACTTTTTACCAATTTTTGGTAAAAATTTCCTAGAAATTAAGAAACAAATTTTATTCAAATTTTGGTAAAAATTTCTAAATTACCCATCTAAAAATCGAAATATATATGAGCATACATGGGCCTGTATATGATCATACATGGTCATATACGTCCGTACATTGTTCAATATATGACCATACATGATCTCATATATGACCATATATCTTCGGATCCGAAATTTGAGGGTATATGGACGTATATGATCATATACGAGCATAAATGAATAATATATGAGCATGTACGATAATATATGCACATATATCACCATATACCCTCAAATTTCGGATCCGAAGATATATGGTCATATATGAGATCATGTATGGACGTATATGACCATGTATGCCCATGTATGATCATATACAAGCCCATGCATGATCATGTATGTTCATATATATTTCGATTTTTAGATGGGTATCGAAAAAATTTTACTATTGAAAACTAAACAGTAAAATTTTCCCTTAATTAAATTTATTATTTACTTAAATTTTACTGTTTCTTAGGAAATGTTTCCTTGCTTTAAAGAAAAATTTTATTTTATTTAAGTTCATTAGATATTTTTTTTACTAAAAACTAGGACTTAACTCCCTAAAAATAAGAAAATATTTTTTAACATCAAGTTAAATAGCACTTCTTTTAATTGAAAATTATCTTTAAATTTGATAAAAAATTTTTAATAAATATGAAACTCTTTCTATGGTGAAAATAATATAAATTGCCATATATTTTAAAGTACTTTCGGAGGACTTTTGCTTTGTGAGGACACTGCTTTTAACAAGCTTTTTGCTATAAATTTTTGTCTTAAAATTAAATTGAATTACACTAAATTCATGTATTTAAAATAAAAATTAAATTTCATTAGCAAAAAGGTAAACAAATTAAAAAAAATGTACTGCAGGATATCCTGAAACCTAACAAATTGTAATAAAGTCATAGAATTTTTGTAAGAGAACTACAAACTGGACGCCCTAAGGGACACATGGCATCTGTGGCTAAGGAACACTGGGGGTCCTTTGTCTTCTTAAATTAACAAATTTAAGGAAATTTTTGCAAAAATGCAAAATATCAATGTTACATATCTTATTATTATTGGAATATGGAAAAGTTCATATTTATGGCATTTTTAGCTTAAATTCTAATTTACATATACAAATTTTGACTTTTTGCCTTTGATAAATATAAAGTTTATTGGCAACGTCAATTATAGGAAAGCCGTTATGACGTAATATATAAAATGTGTCTGCGATATATGTTATTGTATTGTAGTCAGCGATCAAAATTTTTACATTTAAGTCCAAATTCGAAAGTTTTTACCTTTTGCTAAGAAAATTTTAAAATAAAGGGTGGTTAAATTTTAAGGGCCGTTGTTGGATGTGAAAAACATCTAAACGTCAAGTTTTTTTCTGCATTTCATTTGATATTTCTCAATCTCAGACTAACTCAATTTGAACCCTGGAAAGATACACAATCGAGCAACGCGTTAATGTTATTCAGGCTTATAATGAAAATAGGCGTTCAAATCACAATGCTTTTCGTGCACTTCGTGATTTTTTTGGTCAGCATAATTGACCAAATGTGTCGGGATAATTGTGGGCGAATCTCAGCAAAACGGGTCTGTGAAAACACCTGTGAATGCTCGCCCTGTTCGTTCTGCGGAAAACATTGCTGTTGTTTGCGATAGTGTGTCATGAGGTCGGCCAAGCGTTTACCGTGAATGGTGTTCGCTATCGCGAGATGATAACAAACTTATTGTGGCCAGAAATTGAGGATATGACCCTGGACGATATGTGGTTTCAACAGCATGGTGCTACTTGCCACACAGCTAACGAAACAATGGCTCTTTTGCGCGACAAATTCAATGGCCGTGTTATCTCACGTGGTGACGATGTCAATTGGCCGCCAAGATCATGTGATTTGACATCGTTGGACTTCTTTCTTTGAGGTTATTTGAAAGAAAAGGTGTACGTCGATAAGCCAGCAACAATTCAAGAGCTAAAGGATGATATAATTCGGCACATTAACGGCAAAGAACCTTAATTATGCCTCAGCGTCATCAAAAATTTGGACCATCGGATGGAGGTGTGCCGCCGAGGTCGCGGCGTCCATTTGGCCAATATTTTGTTTCATAAATAATTGAACCATACCATATTATAATAATAAAAAGAAATGACAATAATTTCCTAAATAATTTGTGCTTTATTCAAAATCAACATCGGCCCTTAAAATTTAACCACCCTTTTTATTTTAAGTTACTTAAGGTTAAATTTTTAACTCACGCTCACACACGATCACAAACCAAAAATTACAATCATGCTCGATAATTTTTTTGAAGAATTTTTAATTTGTTTCCTGAAATTATATTTTTTTTTTTAAAATTAAGACTTGTTTGTTTTTTAGTTATTGTTTTTTTTATTTTTTCCTCGATTTAAGAAAAATTTACTCAAATTTTGTATTAATTTATCTGAAGAAATTTTTTGGGAAAAAATCCTATACCTAAGGTTATTATTTTTCAAAAACTAGAAAACTTTTACTTGAAAAAAAAAATATTTTATTAAAATTTTTAAAATTTATCTGAACTAACTTGCATGCAAATTTTCCCTAGAAATAGTTGATTAGTTTCTAAAATCAAATAAATTTTTATTATTACATAGGAACAAATTTATTACTTTTTTTTAATTGTCTGAACTAATTTTTAGAAAACAATTCTTAAAAATTAAAAAGTGGTAGACTTAAAAATTGAATTTGGAAATGGCTTTCTAAAATTTAGTTAATTTTACTACTCGCAAAAAAATGAACATACATTAAGTTCAAGTACTTTCTTATTTTAAGTTAGACACATTTTTTGAACTAAATGGGAGTAAATTATGTTTTAAATTTTTTTAACTAAACTTAGTTTTTTATATTTTAGTATGTAAATTTCTTAAAACTAACATGTTTTTCTTAAAATTTAATAAATTTTTATTAAATATAATTTTTTTACTGAACTATTTCTGAGTATACATATAAACTATTTCGGTTTTACCCAAACATAAAAATTTTTATTTATTTTAAGAAAATTTTTCTAAGGTTTAATAAAATTTGTCCTAAATTGAGGGCAATTTTTAAACGATTTTAAAATAAATTTTGGATTAATTTTTAGTTCATGTCTTTTTTTTTTTTTTTTTGAGTGAAAATAGTTTTTTTTTTACAAAAAAGTTCAAAACTAATTCAGAATTTTTAGTGTAAAAATTTATCTAAAACTATGCCAATATACGTACAGGAGAGAATGCTGTTTACGACAAAAAAAGACAAAAACTGGCGATATGATAAAATTTTCCCATATTGAACCTTAGATTCGTTGTTTTTTCTCGATAATTACAGGCTGGTTGAAAAGTTCCTGCGCTCACCAAGAGATGGCACTCCTAGCTCCAAACTTTTTTTTTCTCAAGTTGGTATAACTGTCCTGAGAACACATGCAAAGTTGCAAGTCATTCTGTCAATTCTTTCTTTGTTTACAAGCCATTTGAAGTTGACGAGTCATTTGATTTTTTTTAATATGGAAAAAATTGAATATCGTGCAGTCATTAGATTCTTTGTTTTGAAGGGTTTTAAAGCAAAGGAAATTTATGAACAATTGTTAGAAGTGTATAAGGAGTCCTCACCTTCAAAACGCACCGTTGAATTTTGGGCTGGTGAATTTAAACGTGGTCGTACCAGCCTTAAAGACGATCCACGCGAAGGACGACCAAAAACTGCAACCACAGCAGAAATCATTGAGCAGGTACATAATATGGTTAGTGAAGATCCAAGTTTGACTAAGCGTGAAATTGCTAATGCCATAGGCATCTCAGACGAACGAGTACTCCATATTTTACATGAAGAATTACGTATGAAAAAACTGTTTGGAAAGTTAGTGCCGCACACATTAACAATTCAACAAAAACTGGATCGAAAACAAATTTCTCAACGTAATTTGGAGCGTTTTAAGCCGGATAAAACCGACTTCTTGCGTCGTTTTATAACTATGGATGAGACTTGGATCTACCACCATGATCCTAAATTGAAACAAGAACGTTTACAGTAGACTGAAGCTGGTTGTTCAGCTCCAAAGAAGGTTATGGCATCAGTTTTTTGGGATGCAAAAGGAATTTTGTTGATTGATTATCTTCAGAAAGGTAAAACAATCAACTCTGAATATTATTGCAGCCTTTTGGATCAGCTGGATGAAAAAATTTATGAGAAAAGAGCTGGTTTAAAAAAGAAAAAAATCATTTTTCATCAAGACAATGCACCTGTTCACAAAAGTGTTTCGCCGATGGCTAAATTCAAAGAACTAAAGTACGAATTGCTTGAACATCCACCGTATTCACCATATTTGGCTCCCAGTGACTACTATCTCTTTAGAAATCTCAAACAATTCCTTCGTGGAAAGCATTTTCCGTCGAATGAAGAGGCCATAGCAGCCGTAGACGGTTATTTTGCAGAGCTACCGGAAAACCATTATAAGGATGGGATAAAATTATTGCAAGATCATTGGAACAAGTGTATTGAGCTTCTAGGAGATTATATTGAATAAAAAAATATATTTCGTAACAAAAACAGTATTCTTTCATTTCGAGCGCAGGAACTTTTCAACCAACCTGTAGAATAAAAAAAATCAATTTTAAAAAAATTCGAAAATTCCAGTTGAACATGAAATTCGATTTCGATTTTGAAACTTTTTAAAAATATTTCTTACCTCTATTTACAACTTGTGTATGCTTAACCTAAGCTAAATTCCTAATCGCGCTAATGTATTAAATAATATATTTTGGTTTTGTTAATGTAACCTTGTTAAATTGTTGTTAAATTCTTAAACATTTCTGCGTACATATATAGAAATGCAATAAAATTATTCAAACATATTTATATAACATACATTTCATGTCCTCTCATTCTTAATGGCATTCAAGTGAATGTTTTTAAAAAGTTTTTTGTTTGTTATACTTTTGCAGGAAGCTTACATGCACTGATTTTTAGTAGACTACAACCATATAAATACTAAACATTTTATATGGATACTATACACAATAAAGTTTTTAGTTTTGAAAGTATTTAATACCACTTCCATCAAGAATTTATGCTGAAGTACTAAAATCTATGTTTAACACGAATAAAAAAAAAACAAGAACCCAGATTTAGAGGTTTATTTTTTTATAAACACCATAACAACGTATCATGTTTAGTAAATATGACAAAACAAAAAAAAAAAACTGAATGTTGTTACAAGGACATGATCAAAGATGATACGTATTCCTTAAAAAGGAAATTACAAAAAAAGTTAAGAAAACACTTTAATTGGTCAAGTTTTATGAAAATTATAAAAAAACTGGACAATTATTTTTTTTTAATATTTTTATTGAAGCATAGTAAATTGTTTTTTTTTCGTAAATAAATTGAACTCAAATTTTAAATGCTTCAAATCATAATTTAATTAAAAAGCTGAACATTCCATTTTCCTACTTTTAAAGAATTGGGATTCATTCAAAAGTAAGGAAATCGGGTCCCATATAAATTAAAGCCGAGAGTCGTTGAAAGCCGATTTTGCATATCGGAAATACTGCTTGAACGCTACAAAAGGAAGTAATTTTTGCATCGTATTGTTACTGGTGATGAAAAATGGATACATTACGATAACCCCAAGCGCAAAAAGTCATATGTAAGCCCGGGCAACCAGCCAAATCAACGCCGAATTTGAATATCCATGGCGCCAAGGTAATGCTCTGTATTTGGTGGGATCATAAGGGTATTTTGTATTATGAGCTGTTGATATCGGGTCAGACGATCACAGGGAACCTGTAACGAACACAATTAATTTCTTTGAAGAAAGCAATCAAAGCAAACCGATCAGATTATTTGACCAGACACGAGGCCATAATCTTCCATCATGACAACGCTCGGCCACATGTTGCTAGACCAGTCAAAAACTATTTGGAAAACAATGGATGGGAAGTTTTGGCTCATCCGCCTTATAGCCCAGACCTTGTCCCTTCTGACTACCATTTGTTTACATCGATGCAGGACGCCCTTACTGGAGTACAGGATATCAGAAATTGACTTAATTCATTATTTACCTCAAAACTGGAGCAGTTCTTTTGGCGCAGAATCCATATACTACTAGAAAGATGGTAGAAAGTAGTGGCTAACGATTGACAATACTTTGAATAATGTATTAGTTCATTTTGTTATTATATAATAACTACATTTTTCACACCATAAAATCGACATTGTTAAAGTGTATATAACTATATTATAGTACAACTATGGTTGGCACAATTATAATCCCTAAACTACCATGTTTTTTCTATGCGTGTCAAGTTCGAATTGCTTCATCACTCATCTTTTTCAATAGATTAAGCTCCCTCAGATTATTTTCTATTTTCAAATTGGAAAAAATGGATCGGTGGTAAAAGATTTGCGGTTGATAGCTATTTTATGGAGTTAGACAGTTCTTACTATAAACAGGATATCGAAGCTATTGAATATCGCTGGGAACAGTGTATCGAGCTAAAAGGAGATTATGTTGAGAAATAAAGACCGCCCCCGTACATAGGGATAGTAGATGTGTAAATCAACCTTAAAGGTGCTGCTTCTTATTATTTCGATTTTTTGATAAAAAAAAAGCATTGATGTTTCAAAAATGCAAGATTTTAACTTTCTAGAACTTTAAAATTAATTACTTTTATTTTACCCCTTTTGCTGCAGTCTATCAACAACTTGAATTCCAGTTAAATTACATTTTTACGGACGCTCCGAAACGTACGGATTCATGAATCCGGCTTCAACTGCCCGTTTACAGACCGTAAATACGTATCCGTCAAAGCTTGTATGTAAACGGAACATTAACGGACCGTATAATTGAATCTTCGAAGATAATACGTTTTGACTCCGTTTTGGAGCATCGGTTTTCTATATTGTCAAATATGGACTTCCTGGTATTTCATTAGTTTTTCTTCCGCTGCTTTTGAATACGTTTTGGTGTCAAACGCGAATAATAAAAACATGTATGTGTTCTTTATACAGGTCGCGCGCTTAAGTTTAGTAAAACAGATGCTGTCTTACATCTCACGTCGAAAATAAATTTAAGTGATATCTATGAGGTAAATATTTAAAAAATTTGGAACATCCCAGCAAAAATAAATTCAAGTGATTCTTAAGGAATTAATTTTTCATTGATTCTAAAGTATCGTTTAGTTCTGATTTTTCTCTTCTAAGGCAGTTCTTTTTCACAACTTATAAAAATGTGATTTTTAATGAAATTTAATCTATGACGCTATAAAAAGTAAAAAAATTATTATAGTAAAAATCGCCAGAATTTCGAATAGAGATAAATAAGACCCGATTGCTGAATTTCTCGCTAAACTTAAACGAACAGTAAAACTCACTTTATATAGAAAACAACAACAAATCTGTCAGTTAAATTTCCAGGTAGAAGCTAACGGGAGATTGTGAAAATGAGACTAAGGCCCGATTACTCATGTCCTGTAGAAATCTAAATTACAAATTCAAAATTTATTTGGGAAGAACAAAAGATTTCATTTTTCACTAAACCATAAGAAGGGCTTTAGATTCAATGAAAAAGGATCATAAAAGAAAACTTCCACCCTATGACACCCCTATGTAAAAATCATTGGTTCCGATCCAAATTTTCACAACACCGGAATTAAAATCACTGCTTCTTTTTCTCTTCTTTTGCTACTTTTTTTTTGCTGTTTTTTTTTTTTTTTTTGATGTTTTACAGCGATGTGTGAAAATTTATGCAATTTTGCAAATAAAAATATTTTGTGCTAATAGATTTTGTTAAAAAAAAAATGTGCAAATTTGATTTGTATGCTACATCATTTCGTAAACGTCATTAATTAAACCTTAATTAAAATTTTGTTCTATTTTTATCCTTATAAATAAATTAAAAGAAAAAAACTATAATTCAAATTAAAAAGTTTAGTCATTTACATAAATCTGTTTTTGTTGAAAAAACGGTACGAATACTACGGACCCGTCCGATATATCCGTTCCGTAAACGGTCCGTCATTGACGGTATTTAAACGTATTCGAATCAGTTTTGATGTTCCTTAAAATCCGTTTTCTGGTCCGTACACGGATCCAGAAAACGATACGTAAATGGAGTTGGATTTCGTTTATAACGGATCGAAAACGGTACGTAAACGGAACGTATTGTTTGTTGGGTATCTTTATTTTTGATCAGATGATTTTTTTAAAATATTGACATCTCTTTATTAGTAATCACCCTGTAATTTATTATATATTTTCTTTGAATGAAATTTATATAAATATTATATCCCAATTTATTTTTGTACATTCAATATGGAAAAAATTAGCATTTGTGTTATTGGTTCTGGGAATTGGTAAGAAAATTTGAAATTCTATAACATTATCCTTTCGCTAAACTAAATTAATACTAAATCAAAAAAAAAAGGGCCACTGCTATTGCTAAAATTGTGGGGGGAAATGCTAAAAGATTGTCAGATATTAAGGATATTGTAAATATGTTTGTGTATGATGAATTATTTGAGGGTAAACGTTTGAGTGATCTCATTAATACACAACATGAAAATAAGAAATATTTGCCGGCTCAACAATTACCAGATAATGTGGTAAGTAATGCAGGATTTAAAAGAATTTATTGGTGATACGAATTGTCAAATCTTCTCTGTTGTAAATGACATTTCATATCCCCAATACTGTGTGGGATAGATAATGATTAATAAAAATACTTTTAAGGTGGCTGTAACTGATTTGGTGGAAACGGCTAAATTTGCAGATATTATTATATTTGTTATACCTCATCAATTTATAGTAGACTTTTGTAGGACTCTGCTGGGTAATATAAAACCTAATGCTATGGCTATTGCATTGATTAAAGGTTTTATAACCAAAGATGCAGGGGGTATTGAATTAATTTCCCACACCATAAGGAAATATTTAAAGGTAAAGAATATATTCAAAAAATATCTATTGATCGTAAACAATATTTTAAGAAACAAAACGCAAAATTTCACAATTAATAAACTTCTCCTTTTCCCGTTTTTCTATTTTTTTTTTACAGATTCCATGTGCCATTTTAATGGGCGTTAATTTAGCTAGTGAATTAACATTGAATAATTATTGTGAAGCCACTTTAGGTTGTCGTGATGCCAAACATTCTAAATTATTAAAAGATATTTTACAAGCACCAAATTTCCGTGTCACTGCAATAGATGATGTTGATTGTTTAGAAGTTTGTGGTTATTTAAAGGTTAAAATGCCTAAGAAAATTTCTCAAAATTTAGTACTTAGTACAAAATATGCAAAACTCTTCCTTTTGCAGCATATTTTAGCTTTTGCTGCCGGCTTATTAGATGGTTTTGACTGTAATGTAAATACGAAGTCAGCTTGCATACGTTTTGGTCTATTAGAAATCATACGCTTCGTTGATGTCTTTTATCCCGGCAGTAAATTAACTACATTTTTTGAAAGTTGTGGTATGGCAGATTTAATAACTGTTTGCTGTGGCAGCCCTAATCGACGTTTAGCCGAAGCTTTTGTTAAAACTAAACGTTCTATTGAAGACTTGGAATCAGAGCTATTGGCGGGAGAAAAACTATTGGGTCCTTTGACAGCTAAGAATGTTTTTGTTATGTTACAACAAAAGGGTTTAGTTGAAAAGTAAGTCTTATAATACATACGATACCTATTATTTTAAATAAAATAAAGCCAAATTCGGTGTAAGTATAAACAAATAAAATCATTTCTTCAGAGCAAAAAAAAAAAATGGATGAGGTAAAAAAATTTCTGAGATGTCTTCAAATCTTCACAATCACTCTTGTGCAGTGATCGGCACTCATAGCCCTCAGGGGCCGAACACAATCGGCAATTTACACGTACACTACATGAATGTCAACAAATCTCATAGCAAAGAGCACAAAAAATACAATTATTTTATTCAGTAGTACGCTAACTTCAACTGATCAAGTATATGCCGCTTTGTTGAAGAAATAAAGTACACTCTAAAAATTTGTTTTTTTATTACAGGTATTTCTTTTATTGTAGGTATTTATTTTGTTTTTCGTTTACATTTTTAATTAAAAATGTGGAACATTGAGTGGGAAGATTTTTTTTTTGTTTTATTAAAATATTTTAAATGAGGCAGAGTGCCTTGTATGTAATCAAAAAATTATTATTATCATTATTATGAATTATTTTTATTTTTTATACTAGAGAAAACAACAACATGAACTATTTTTATTCGGTGAATACGGATATTATCTTATCGATTAATTCACTTATTAATTTATTCATTCATTCCTTTATCTAGAAAGATAAAATAATTTCTTACGGTGTAAAACACCAATACATTAATATTCTCTCTTTCTGCCGACCGCTGCTCTTGTGTCTCCACGGCATGATCGTGATATCATAAAAATCATAAGATTTGTATAAGAATCATGAATTTTAGGCTGCTCCTATTCCAATTCAAACAGAAACATGATCACTACTACTTTATTGTGCTTGCTTGTGCTTTGATTTATAAATAAATTCTAACCATGAATATGGTAGCTTTCATCATTTTTATAGTAAATATTTTATTAATTGCTCTGCATTTGCTTGAGCCTGGAGTAAAAGTAACTAGTTTTAGAAAAAATATCAATGTTTGAAAGTCTTTCTTGTACTAAATCTAAATAATAACTAAATTAACTTTTAATGAACAATCTTGAATTTGACTGGTTTTTGGTGTTTGTGTTAAGTTTTGGGGTTTAGGTGTGTTGTGACATATATAGTAGAATTTTATAACCAACATTTTTGTAAATCATTTCATCCTCGCCCTTCCCCTTTTTCGGGGTGGTTTTTACCAGTTGTTAGAATAAAGCAAAAAAATACCGTTATAAGGGGGAGTTAGAGGTTTA